>CM077670.1:81281666-81967083 GCA_039707655.1 Elymus sibiricus | reverse complement strand
AGATGTGAATCAAAAGGTATATCGCTCCATGATCGGTTCTTTGCTTTACCTTTGTGCATCTAGGCCGGATATTATGTTGAGTGTGTGTATGTGTGCAAGATTTCAATCCGCTCCCAAGGAGAGCCATTTTTTGGCAGTGAAAAGAATCCTTCGATATTTGGTTCATACCCCAAACTTGGGCCTTTGGTATCCCAAAGGAGCAACTTTCAAGTTATTGGGATACTCGGATTCAGATTGGGCAAGAGACAAGGTAGACCGCAAGTCCACTTCCAGCTCATGTCAATTCCTAGGGAGGTCATTGGTAAGTTGGTCTTCAAAGAAGCAGAATTGTGTGTCTCTTTCAACCGCCGAAGCCGAGTACATTGCCGCCGGAAGTTGTTGTGCACAATTATTATGGATGAGGCAAACTTTGATGGATTACAGTGTCAAATGTGCAAAGTGCCTCTATTTTGTGACAATGAAAGTGCAATCAAGATCGCCGACAATCCGGTGCAACATAGCCGAACCAAGCATATTGAGATTCATCATCACTTCATTCGAGATGATGTGGCCAAGGGAGACATTGATTTATTCCATGTCAACACCGAGAAGCAACTTGCCGACATTTTCACCAAGCCACTTGATGAAGCAAGATTCCGCGAGTTAAGGCATGAGCTAAATATCGTGGATATAAGTAACTTGGTTTGAGGTCCTTGCATACGCACACATACTCATATAATATCTTGTTTAGGTGTAGGCACATATCTAGGGGGAGCTAGCTCAACTCATGAGCTATCTCATCCTAGTAGTGCATAAATTGAACAAAATCTTTCACATTAGTCACTGTTAGGTGGCACTTGTGCTTCAAAGATGAGTATTGGTCTTGGGCCCAAGGTTCATATCTTCGCGGTGCCATACCAAATAAACTCAAACATGGTGGCTTCGGCCACCGCCCTCCTTTGGAGGTTGGTCCTTTTCTTGTGCTTGTTTTGTTTCTTTTTGTTGTTTCTTGTGCTTTGGTTTGGTGGTTTTCTTCTAGTGCAAGTTCTCCTCATATTCCTTTCTAGTAGTGTTGGATCTCTCTCTCGCAATGGACTCAGAAGTGAGACGGAAATGCATTTTGAGCCTTGGTAAGGATCTACATCCAGCCAGGATGTAGGATGAAATTCTCTGTCAAAATCCTCTAGTCACCCCGTGCCCACGGGCATGTACCGTGCGCACGGGGCCCCTGTGTCCACAGGCCTTGTACCGTGCGCACGGGACCCCCGTGTCCACGGGCCAAGTTGGCCCCGTGTGCACGGGGTCTGCGGTTTCTGGACCTGAAGAGGTGGGACGTGGGGGGGGGGTTTGGGTTCATTCCCACCCAGTCGCCCCCTCCACTCCCCAGGACGCCTCCAGGCCGCCGCCGTCGCCTCCTCGTCGCCTGTTGCTCTTTCCTGCGCCGTGGGGATCCGTTGCTCCGTGGAGATCTTCTGGGATGGGGTCCTCCTCCGGTATTACCCCTTCCCTTGTCCTTCCTTGTGCTCCATGGATCCTGTGTTAGTCCTTAGGGTTCCTCACTTCTCTAGTTTAGGCCCTGCTTTTTCCTGTGGAATTGATGAGAAATGGCTGTGCAAAACTGCGGAGGTTCCCCTGCCGCACCCACTCCTGGATCTTGATCTGGTAGTGGCTGCTGCTGGGCGAACCCCGTGTCCACGGGGTATTTGACCCCCGTGCGCACGGGCCCCCCGTGTCCACGGTCGTGTACCGTGCGCACGG
Source organism: Elymus sibiricus (assembly GCA_039707655.1). Taxonomy (NCBI): domain Eukaryota; kingdom Viridiplantae; phylum Streptophyta; class Magnoliopsida; order Poales; family Poaceae; genus Elymus; species Elymus sibiricus. Next base: position 81,965,346 of record CM077670.1, on the reverse strand, counting down.
GACCCCCGTGTCCACGACGGTCTGACCCCGTGCGCACGGGGTACGCAGTGATGCCAGTACTGGTTCTCCTCTGTCTCCATTCCTTGCCAGCTTCTCGAGCACTTGTACTCATTTGTGTCTCTTGTGTTTGTTGTGTTTTTGTTGCTGTTGTGTTTCAGACTCCGCTGACAAGAGGTCTGAGCTCCGTCGCAAGCGCGGTAAGGCAGGTGAAGATCGGTTGGCTCTTGCTATTCGTCAGCCATCAGATGGGAGAGGCCAGAGTTCCATGACTGCTAATCGTGCTCGTCGTTCTGCGTCGAAGAAGCCGGTGATCGAAGCCTCTGATGATTCCGAGGATGAGTATGATTCTCAGGATGATGCTCACTATGAGGTAGAGCCAGCAGATGCATCTGATGATGATGATGATGATGATGATGATGAGGGGGAAGGAGATGAGAGCCCAGAGGAACATGTTCTCCCAGGAGGTCGCAATGTCAAGAATCTTCCTCTCTCTCAGTGGACCAAGCCAGAACTTTGGGCTCGCAGGCAGGATTTTCCCTGTGTGCCAGAAACCAGTACAGGAATTGACCCAAGATTCAAGAATGATTTTCAGCATCGTGTGTTCTCTGAGCTGATCATGACCAAGAAGAACAAGTTTGCCCCCCACAAACAAATCAATGTGGAGGCGCTTCGGGATAATGCTCATATCTATCCCGGTGTGTTTGATGCTCTTGGGAGGCTTGGTTTGATCCCGTTCGTCGCCTTCCACTATCCGTTCAATGAAGATCTTGTGATGTAGTTCTTTGCCACCGTATACCTCCACAATGACACGGCTCGCACTTTGACTTGGATGTCTGGCACATATGAGTGTGAGGCCACCATGGCTAAGTTCTCTGACATCATTCCGTATCAGTTCTTTGCTGAGGAGCATCCTGAGTATGGTCGTGCTCGTGAGACAGGAAGAGACAAGGATGAGATTGCTTTTGCATACAAGCCAGAGAAGGCCTTCTCCATCGGTTCTATCAAGCACTTGAAGCCAACCTATGATACTATGCGTCACATTCTTAGGTACACACTTAATCCTAAGACCGGGGACTCTCACAATCTGAGGAGCTCCCTGTTGGACATCTTTGTCTACCTTCGTGACAGGAAGAAAGTGGATGTTCTGGACTTCATGTTCTTTGAGATCAGGCAGTGTGTTCAGGAGAACAAGTCTTGCATCTATGCTCCATTCATCCAGGCTTTGATTGAGTCTGTCTGCCCCGCCAGGTACATTGCTAAGTACCGCACCTCCTTTCCAAAGTGTGATGCCAACTGGCTTCCGGCTGCTCCTCCTCCATATGCGCCTTCCAAGAAGGGGCGCAACCCTAGGCCTGAGGATCGTGCTACCTACACTGAGGGATGTTCATCCTATGCACGGATTCCGCGTGGCAAAGGGAAGCAGGTTGCTACTGATGCCAGTTTCTCCAGAGAGGAGAAGAAGTCTCTTTTGAAGACCGTGAGCAACATGTTCAAGATGTGTCAGTCCATTCAGTGCCGTCAGGTCAAGGAGATCAACAAGGACAAGCTGGTGAGGCTTCAGAAGAAGGCTGAGCGTGCTGCAGCTGGTGAGGAGGTTGGCCCAGGGTCCGAGGACAACGACAGTGTGGCCACAGATCGTTCCTTTCCGATGGCAGGGTGGCAGTTTGATGATGATGATGCCTCGAGCGCGCCTCCTCTTGTCTAGTGGTGTCTCTGCTTTGCCTTTTTCCCTTTTTGTTGTCTTGATGACAAAGGGGGAGAAGTGGTGTTTTTGTGTTGCAAGATCTCAAGCCTCGGTGTTATTGCGGTTGTTTGGTGTTTATTTGGCTTGAGATACTTTTTTTTTGCTTTCCGTGGTGTGATTGTGAGCTACCTCCTATTAATTTGTGAGACTAATTATCCTGATTCATATCTATGCTTATGATTTGTCTATCATGTGCTATATGATCATGCCCTTATCATTTTGTCTTACTTTACTTGCTCACCACACTTCTTGCATGTGATCTAGGCACCTTGTTAGGTTTTATTATGTTGATCACATGCCTTGACAATATGGATCTAGGGGGAGCCTCATATGTGTGTGCTTGATGCATAATCAAGCATATATTTTTTCTTGCACATATATAGGGGGAGCTCCTATGATCAACTATTGTCACATGGCTATTTTCTTAGATGTATCCTTTATGCCATGCCCTAACCATGTTGTCATCAATGCACCAAAAAGGGGGAGATTGAAAGTGCAAGTGTCACTTAAATTATATTTTGGTGTGATGACAATGTGGTTAGTGGAACTAATATTGGTTGCTAAAGTTTATCTCAGGATATTGGTTCCAAGTTGTCCATTGATGGAGGTGTGTGACCCCCCCTATTCAAAAAGATCAAAGGCGTGGTTTACCGGCGAATCGAAGGTTTTTCGTTTTGGTTCGATTTGAGTCGTAGGAAAAACCGCACTATCAAGAGGGGTCATCGTGGAATAAGTGTCGTGTGGGAATGCCTCCAAAACTTATACACCAGCCCTCCTACTCCTCCACCAAGTTCCCACTTATTGTGTGCTTTGCCGAGGTGTCCTGTGAGTTTCATCAGAAACCCTCTGGACACCCCGTGTGCATGGGCTCTCTGATCCCCGTGCGCACGGGGTGGTCAGAAAGTTTCTGGACACCCCGTGCACACGGGGTCTCTGACCCCCCGTGCGCACGGGGTACCTCCAAACTCTCTGGACACCCCGTGCGCACGGGGTCCTAGACCCTCGTGCACACGGGGTGGATGGAAAGTTTCTGGACACTCCGTGCGCACGGTGTCTCTGACCCCCCGTGCGCACGGGGTACCTGGAAACTCTCTGGACACCCCGTGCGCACGGGGTCCTGGACGCCCATGCACACGGGGTGGATGGAATGTCTCTGGACACCCCGTGCGCACGGGGCTAACTTAGCCCGTGCGCACGGGGTCCAACGGGCAGAAATCCCCTCCCGGCCAAGAACACTATAAAAGCCCCCTTCTAACACCTCCATCCTTTAACCCTAATGTCTTCTTGAGCTCCACCATTGCTACACCTCATTTTGCTCATTACTCTCAATCCCTCCACCCAAACTTGTTGAAACTTTGGGGATTGGGAGAGCAAGACCCGATCTACACTTTGACCAAACCAAATCGCGTTCCCCGCAGATATTCATCCACCATGACTTGTTACTCTTGGAGCTTGGGCTCCTAGGCGGCTAGAATTTCCATTTCCCTCGCTTTGAGCACGGCAACACTGAGATTCGGGTTCATAACATTGATGTTATATCAGATGAAATCTTTCGATGCACTATGGATCCTGAAAAGATTCGTGACTACTCTGGTCCTCCTCGTCCTGAGCATTTAACTTTCGACAATCAAATGCTATTCCATATGCTCTCCCATACCATTTGCCCTTTGGCTGGTATGAATCCGGATAAGTCCATCTCAGATGTTCTTCGCAATGCTATATATGCCATCTCTGAGCGATACATTTTCGATGTGGAAGATATGTTTCTACGCATTCTGAAGGACTCAGCTCAATATCCCTTCTACATCAAAGTGTTTGCACCTTGGATCCAGAAAGTTGTTGATCATGCAATGCGCACAGTGTATCTTGCGAAGGAAAGCCATAAGAGCTTCATTCCTCCTGTTCACGATACTTTGAAAGTCATGGATGATATCTCTTCGGGAAAATCGCCCGCATCAAGCTCCCAAGTCTATCACCAGCAATTTGCTAGGCCTCATCTGCCTCAGCGCGACAGAAAGATTTCGCCACACCCTCCATCGCAACTAGAAGTTAGTTTGCGTACTCAACAGCTGCTACTGCAACATCTCGCTGAGGATCATCGCGACAAAGAACATCTCGCCTCCGAGCTGAATGCACTTAACAATCGCACGAGGATAATGCATCTGATCGCTGATGAAAACAAGAAGAGACTCTGGAAATTGCTTCGCAAATTCTTCACCGAAAAACAATTACTGAATGTCAATCTCCAAGAGCTATATGACTACATTGACAAAGGCTTCACTGTCAAAGATTTTCAAGATCAAAGTACTCCTCTGCCTGCTCGTGAGCCTACAACAAATCTTCTTCATCTCAAGCTTCGCAAACTACTTGACGAATCTGAAGCCACCTCACCAACAGAGAAACCTGCCAAAGGCCATATGCATTCCCGTGTTCCTCCTGTGGCCACTCCAGCTATTCCATCGTCTGCGCAGCCCCAAGCTCTTATTCTTGAAGGAAAATCGGTTGCTGCTGAAGACGAAGACAATCCCGTTACTTCCGAAGAAGAACTCTCCTCGGACAGCTCATCTGGAGATGCCACTGATTGAGCCAAGCTCTGCGCTTCTTTACTCCTGTTATTCCTCACCTTTTTGACACTTGTTGACAAAAAGGGGGAGAATTACATCGAGTCTTGATAGATTTGCTTTTGGTGTTTCGGTTGATTTTGGTTTCGTGCGAGTTTGCAACTTCTGGTCTCTATATTATCCGTACTATGTTGTAAAACTCGATAACTTCTGTGCTGTAATGCTCATTACCCCTGCTACTGCACTATTTCTCTCGAAGCACTTATCTTGCAGGTGGAATTATTATCAGAAGTTAAAATTGATCGCACTATGATCTCGATGGATTATATCTCATCAGTGCGAATCAATGTCTCGAATGATTGAAATTTCCTCCATATACTTCAATTCTTGCAGGAGAATTTATCTCATATCTTTCTTCCCTGCATACATTTAGGGGGAGTCTATTTCATCTTCGAGCAAAGTAACACTTACTCACTCTTGTTGGAATTGCTTTTTTACTTATCTATCTTCAACTTCGATGATTATCTGTTTTGTCATCAATCGTCCAAAAAGGGGGAGATTGTTTGTGCAATAATTTGCCTCCTTATGTTTTAGAGATTGTTGACAAACAGTGAGGGACTGATGTGTTTGCTAGTGCACACAGAGTAACAGGTCCCTGGAGTCAAGAGTCCGAAGAATATCCCCTGCGCAACAGTGAAGGTTATCACCGAAGATTATGACGACAAGAGTGAACCCTCAAAAATTGCTGACGTGAAGCAATTGGTTCGGTGTTGTTCCGAAGGAAGTGACTGCTGACGAGAAGATTGAAGATGAAGAGAAGACGTAGTATTCTTTTTCGTTGTTTCTTTTTGACTTATTGAGTCATAGGACCACCGTACTATTAAGAGGGGTGTAGCGTTCGAAGATTTGATTTGCTGGTGCTAAACCCAAATCCTATGAAAGCTGCGAGAGAAATCTCTTTGTGTTCCGAGCAAATAATTGCCAGCAAGAGACTGTGATCTTCTTCGCTGCGAGAGATTTGTCTCTGACCGAGGAGTTAGCATTACTTGCTCTTCAAGTAATGTTACCGTTGCTCCCAAAATCTGACCGTTGTGAACGTGTCGGTTGGCCATTGGCTGGACCGCGTGTCCAAAATGGTCATTTCCCATCCGGGAAGGCTGCGGCTATAAATAGCCGCCCCGCACCGGCGTTGTCGGGTGGCTGCTCCGTTTTGATTCTGAGAAGATTGTTGAGCAACCCCCTCTCCGATTGATTTGAGTTTAAAATCCACCGAGAGAAAACCCCAGAGCCGAAAATTTAGATAGTGGTTCAGCATCACTCGAATCTAGGTCCAGTACGCTCTGCCTATTACTCTTGAGAGGTGCGAACTCTCTAGACGGTTAGGTGTCAATTTCTTCAGAGACCAAGAGTAATTGTGGTTCTCGAAGAAGAAGTCTGTAAAGGTTCGGAGATCGCCTCAAGCATCTACCACGAGTAATCGGCATTGGTTGACGAACCAATTGTCGAGGAGAATAGGGCGAAGAGAGTTTATCTTCTGTGTTAAATCACAACCCCTCCAACCAGACGTAGTCCTTTTGCAGAAGGGCAAATTGGTCTACCAAATACCTTGTCGCCATCGAGCATCACTGGTCACCTCTGCTACTCCCCTTTACATTGGAACTGTGCCATGTGATATGTTTTAATTATGTGATTTACCTCGATGCATGCCTTTAGTTTCCATTCGGTAGTTTATGTTCGCTCGCTGTTCTCTGTTTTCATTCATTCCGCTGCTGGGTTCCGAGAGTTTTGATATTTCCGAAGAAAATTTAAAACTCCCATTCACCCCCCCTCTGGTAGACATACTTCGTTCCTACACATTCCGGTATCAGACACAAGATTCGTTATTGAGCCCGGTGTGGTTATTGAGCTCAGGTCCCCATTTAGGACAAGTTGTATGGCCACGACGGTGGCAGGGTGTCAGAAGTGACACAGGGGCCACCCAGGGCATGACCTCAGAAAGGACATGTCGGTGGTACGAGGGAAGGGACACGGGTTAGGCGAGTTTCGTTGGACGAATGTCCATGGTGTGGGTAACGTGCGCAACCTCTGCAGAGTGTAAAACCAATTTGAATAGACGCGTCCACGGTATTGGACACAATTCGTATTAAGTCACACTGTCTGATCAACACCAATGATGGAATGACTTGATAATGATGGAAGAACTAGTCTCAGTATGGTGAGGTATCCACTGGGTGGAAGGCCGCTGGTAATGTTTGTAGGCGATCACGGGGATGATTGTCCAAGGTTCTTGAGGTAACCAAGAGTTGGTCACAAGAGTAAGTGGTTCAACCGAGTAGCCAAGAGCATAGTGGTTCCTGTAACTTTAGCAAGGGTGACTTTTGGTGGATAGTTTAGCAATAGCATGTTATTATTTTCTTCCACCCTTTTTAATAACATTGGAATCTGATATAATCATACTTGCTATGATGTTGTTGTGTTTTGATGCTTGTGTTTGTTGTGAGCTTGCGAGTACATTCAAAGTACTCACCTGGCGTGTCATGCCAGTTTGCAGGTGCTGACATGTTTGCATAGCCGAGGATTCCGAGTTGCGAGCTAGGACGTGTCCCAGCCAGAGTCCCTGCAGAGTGGTGCCCATCTTCGTCGTCGTGGTTCCGCTGTTAGAAGTCATGCCACTGCTAGCATAGAGTCACCATAGCCGGAGTAGCATCATTGTAACCTTTTGTAAACTCTTTGTAACCCTTGTACTCCAACTATTAGTAATAAAGAGCTGATTTTTTCTATGCCAATCAATGCCGTATTCCAGAAGACTTGATCTCTGGGCTGGAATACGGGGTGCTCCGGTGACTCTGAGCCGGGGTGCCACAAAATTGCAAGTCAAAAATAATATTTCTTTAAACAGCTAAACAAAAATGTTTACAATATGTCACAAAATCCCCAAGTATTGATAAAAATAATATAAACTTCAGTTGGATGACCAAAATGCCCCTAACAATTTTTAGAGTGGACCAGCGGAAGTAAATTTGGCCATTTTAAAATAAACAAATATTCATACATGTCCAAGTGGTTTGAAACTTTGTGGGCCTCTTCAATATGATGCCTAGTATTTATGTGCCAAATTTCATAAATAAGAAAATTCATCTAGTAGCTAATTAAAATAGAAAACAAAGAAGAAAAATACGAAGCAGAAAAAGGAAAGAGGAAAAAGGGAAGAGCTACTGTGCACTCTAGCCCACTTGCTACAGCAGCCAGCCCACCCTAGCTCCTTCTCCTACCTCCTATTCACCCCCGACTCGCTGGGCGCCGTGCGCACGTCCATGGCTCGGATCGCCACGCGGCGGCCATCCGTGCCGCTCCTGTGAGGATAAGGCCGCCCTCGGTCATCTCTCTCTCCCCCTGGAACCCTAGCCCTCGCAGTTTTCCCCCCTCGCGCCCTCTCTCGCTCGATTCCACCCATGCCCGACACCACTCCGCCATGGCCAAGCTCGCCTGCATGGCCACCGTGCTCCCCGCCGCCTAGGACTGCGCTAGGAGCACCGCCGTCGTCTGCTGCTTCCTCTCCGACCACGAGCTCGAGCAGGAGATAGCCACCTCGCTGGGATCGACCGTTTCCTCCTGTACTATCATTGGCGTTTGTCGCCAAATCTGCACCGTCCCTGCGCTCCTAAGCTTTCACCGAGCCCCCTTGTGCCTCCCCGGTGAGCTCCGCTCGTCTTCCCCCTCTCTCCAGCCTCGCGTGCGTCCTCGCCCTGCCGCCATTGTTTCCCGACCTCGCCGCCACCGCCACTCTTGTTACCATCGCCACCGTCCATTCCATGGTCGGCTGAGCGCGTCGTCGTGCTCAGGCCCTCACCCCGAGCCTGTGTGTGCCTTTAGCTCATCGAAACCAAGCCCATACACTCGATCCCGAGCTCTCCCGTGTTCCGGCCGCCGTTGGACTCGCCGCCGTCGCCTCTGTAGACCACCTCCGGCCGAGCCACGACCATCGTTCGACGTTCGCTGCTGCGGGCGTTCGAACGCACCTAGCCACGCGTCAAGTCGACGCCTGTGGCGAAGTTTTGGCGAAACCCGAGCCCATCAGCCGTGTTTTTGGCCACCGGCGCGCCACTGTGCCCGTGCCGCTGCCATGCGGGCCCCGCACGTCAGGCCATTAGATTAGGCACTAATCAGTCACCAACATGTGGGCCCACCTACCGTAGCATTAGGATTAAATAAATAACTTAGTTAATTAGCTCAGTCACTGACAGACTGGCCCCACCGCGTAAATAACCTAATTATCTAAATCTAATTCACTGTTAAGACATGTCTCACTGACCCGAGGGACCCACAGTCAGTTGACCAGTCAAACGGTGCTGACTAAGATTGGCCCAGTCAATGACATGTGGGCCCCTTTGACCCAGTTGACCAGTCAACTTTGACTGGTTAACATGCCGACTCAGCCCATTGGACCACACTTGTCAGCCTCTGTAGCAACCTGCTGTGTACACTCTCTGGGTGCACATAGCATTTTGCTAATTAATTTCGAAATAATAATAAATTCAGAAAATCATTTAAACTTTGAAAATTCATATAAAATAATCCATAACTTAGATGAAAAAGATTTATATATGAAAGTTGACTAGAAAAATATGAAGAATCTGAATATGCCATCCACATACCTGTCAGCCCCCTCTAACATAATGAACCTGGACATTTTGTATTAGGATCATCTGAAATAATACCTTCCCTCTTCTTTTAAAATGTTTAGCGATGCATTAGAGCATATCATCCACACATATTGCCATGACATGCATCTGTGTTGTATTTGTATGCCCTTTATTTATCTGTTTCCCCCCTCTCCTTTATTCTTTCGGTAGACTCCGAGACTGCCGCTACCCCCGAGTACGACTACGCCGTCGACGACCCGTCCTTCTCAGCAGAGCTTCCAGGCAAGCAAACCCCCTTGATCATTCCGATATCGCCTATTCTTTCCCTCTACTTCTTGCATTAGAGAGTCGATTCAGTTGATGTTTTATCGGTAGATCCTATATTGCTGCATAGCCTGTCTTTGCTACTACTGTTGATACCATATCTGTTATCCTATATGCTTAGTATAGATATGCTAGAGTCTCATCTGTGGCCCTACACCATTGTCCGTGTGCCATGCTATATTATCGGGTCGTGATCCCTTCGGGCGCTGATCACAGATATACTTATACTACTACACTAAACATGTTCATACTAAAGTCGGGTCGGCTCGGAGAGCACCCGTGAGTGATGATATGTTGAAGTCAGGTCGGCTCGGAGAGCACCCGCGAGTGATTCACTGTGGCGGCTGGCTATTAGTGGTATCACCCAGGATGTGGTGGTAGCTTGGGATCTGTCCCGACAGCCGACACGAAACATTCAGCGTGCCGGAATGACAGGGCAGGTAGAGACCACCTAGGAGAGACGTGGGCATGGGTCCTGGTCGGTGTCAGCGGTTATTTCATAATAACACGCTTAACGAGATTTGGGTACTTGATCTGAGATTGCCCCTGGCATATACGCCCTAATCGCTGCGCGGGATAACGGTTTATGGGGCCCTCGACATCGTACGTTCCTCCCAAAAGCTCTGTCCGATGTCACAGTTGAGCGGAACGCACCCGGGTGAGCCGATTATGCCTGGATACAGAGGTGGGTTTGGTCCCGGCCGTCCACGCAACATGCAGGAGTGCTTAGGGCGATTGGCCCATGACCCCTTCGCGATTAGGATGTAGACTGGCGTGTTGATCTCTCTACAGAACCTAGGTAGGTCGACGGTGTGTCGATTATCCGAGGCCGGGCATTACCCAGAAAAGTGTGTCCGGCCAGAGGTAATCGAGCGTATCTGGTTATGTGGTGTACCCCTACAGGGAAGTAATCTATTCGAATAGCCATGTCCACGGTAACAGGATGACTTGGAGTTGTATCCCGACCTCTTACAACTAAAACCGGAAACTTGATAAAACACACCCAGATATTAGACAGATACACCCGGTGATCGCTTTCTCTCAGGGAGGCGAGGATCTCCGGGCAGGTTTATTGCTATATGTTGTTCCAGTTGATACCAGATACACTCCTCTCTTCTACTGATGAAAGATGTAGTCTTCAATAGGATGAGCTTCTCCCCCCATATTCTGGCATTTCTGCAGCTTAGTCCACAGATATTACCCCACTCCTTTGATACCGATGCATATCTAGTATAGTTCTGATGTAAGTCTTGCGAGTACTTTGGATGAGTACTCACAGTTGCTTTGCTACTCTTTTCATTCGACCCGGTTGCTGCAACAGTTGGTAGCACCGCGGATGCACGTTACCCCGACGATGTTTACTACGTGGAGACCGACGACCAGGAGTAGTCTGAAGGTCCCAGGCAGGAGGCCTTGCCTTTCGATCTAGTGTCGTTGTTTTGCTCAGCCTTCTTAAGGAAAAACTTGTCTAACTATGTCTGTACTCAGATATATTTGTTTTCGTGACTGATGTATTCTAGGTCCCCGTGGCCCTGGCTTGTAATATAATGTTTGTTTGTTTATTTTGTGTCGTAGAGTTGTGTTTTGATATTGACGTGAGTTACTGTTCGTGATCGTGCATGATGCGTGTATGGTTAGTGCACGATTATAAATGGGAGCATCACATTTAGGCTCAAAAAGAATAGTGGAAAGAAAGAAAAAGAGCAAAAAATAATAATAAAAAGCTTCTAAGCAAGAAAGAGATCATAAGCTTATAAGCAAAAGAGAGTTGAGCATGAAAAGAGATACTTGTGCATTAGGATACATGGAATAGGAAACATTTTGCTTGCATGCATATAGGTTGGTGACAAGTGGTGAATCGTGCCCAAATGTGCAATCAAGCTAGTGCTCCTAGTGTTTGTGCAACACGATCTTAGTCCTCGTTAGGCAATTTTGTATGGCTCATCCCTATAGTTGCACAAGCCCCATTATCCCATCATGTGTGTTTCTTTATTGCCCTCCTCTATAATTGTGATCACTTGCTTTGCATTTTGAGTCCTTTGGATTGATTTCAACATTTACATATCTTGGACTTCAATTTGCATGAATTTGTGCCACTAACCCCACCGAGCTCCACTATAAGCTATTTGTGTAGGTTGTGAGAATTGGACAAGGTTTTTCACCAAGTGCACTCTTTTCCTTGCATACATTATGGTCTTTGAGATCCATCTACAACTTCAGAAAGAGGTAACTTTGGCATGTTCATTCCATCTCGTTCTCACACCTTCTCGAGTGCTTCTATGGATAGGGAAGACACATCTCCTTCGGTCTACAACCACAACGACGAGTTCGATGCCATGAATAACTTCATTGACGCCAAGATGGACAAGCACATGGAGGAGCTCAAAGCCCTCATCAACATCGGCAAGAGGTCTTCCTCATCTTTGAGAAGATGCTGAAGTGCACATGCTTCCGAGCTACCATCTCCGGCAAGGACACACCGGCATCGACACCGACAAGACCACGACGCTCAAGATCATCAAGGCCGTGCCACAAGAAAGGAAGAGCAACCTTCCGGGAGCGTGTTGGCTTCTCTGCTAACCCCGTGCACACGGGACTGCGACCCCCGTGCACACGACCTTCTACAACCCCGTGCGCACGGACCATACAGAACCTCGACATCGACCCCGACGCTACGGCTTCATCAACTGCGTTGGCATCTTCGCCAAGTGACTTCAAGGCATCGTCACCTTTGGATGTATGGCATCTTCACCTACTCCACAAGCTCAAGTCCACTACTTCCACGAGCTACTTCGACTTCGCCAACGTCGATGAGATTAATTTTTTTTGGGACTCTTGACCCCGAAGAGTACCTCGAGTGGGAGCTTAAGATGGACGACTACCTCAAGCTACATCACGTCCCTTCCAAAGATCAAGTGAATTGCGCCACAAGTAACTTCCACGACTATGCGTCAACATGGTGGCTTAACACACCTTCGAAGAATTTCGACATGAGTTGGCCCAAGACGAAGAAAGCGATGCGGTGAGAGTTTGTGCCTTCCGTATACACGGAACATCTTCAACGCCAATTGGAGAACAACATACAAGGATCCAAGTCCCTCGATGAGTACTTCAAGAAGATGAAGAAAGCCTTGCAATGAACCGGTGTGGACGACCCCGTTTGGATGAAGTTACACTTCATGATGGGATTGAACAACGACATCGCCAAGACTACCTCCCTCAACAACTACGAGTCCCTCGACGACCTCTACATTGGGCTCAAGGCGGAACAAGAACTCATGAAGGCCATGTCTTCTCCACCCCAAGCACACTTCGAGACGACCAAGCTCCATGACGACGGGCATGAGGCTAGTACCACCAAGATGTCCAAGCCCGATGAGCTCCAAGATGACGCTCCCAAGTTCGACTTCACCGCCATCCCTCTTTGTGGCATTGACAATGCCGAGTCTACCACGACTCTTTTTGAAGACGTCGCGGCGACGACTACGACTACAGAGCAACTCAAGGACCAAGATTTGGAGGCGAGCGACATGGTGATGAGCAAGGATGATGATTCCATCTTTGAAGGTGAGAGTGAGATGACCGAGCATGGGATATTCCTTTCGGTCATGGAGGCGAGTGATGATGTGCCATCTTCGGCCTTCATCCATGGCGATGACGATGAGATGGTTGAGCATGTGATTTTCCCTTCGACCAAGGAGGCGTATGGTGATGAGTTGAGCGACTTGTGCATCCATATTGAGAGTGAGAGTGATTTCACTACTAGCCCCATATATGATGAGATGCCCCAATTTCCATGTGAGGAGAGCCACCACCACCACTTGAGTGATTTGAGTGACTCCACCATATGTGACATTGAGTGCATCCACCTTGAGGAAGTGAGTGAGCCACCACCACATAGAGAGAGCGAGGTAGTTGATAGGTCATGTGAGGCCATTTCGATTTCTAACAACTTAACCTCTACCTCTATTGTGTCTTCTCATTTGGTGAAAGGTCCCATATATGATGACGCGCCGATCATCGATGACTTTGTCCTTCCTTTGAACAAGACGATTGCCATGGTGGAATATGATGCACCCCCTCAAACGGTTCCATCACGATGATGATGTTGACCACAATTTGGTCTTGGCAACCTCACCTGCACCACGTGCGTAGAATGAAAAAGGTAAAATAGGTGAAGGTGATGCTCTTGTCCCACTAGTGGACATTGATTACTTGCATGATGTTGATTTTCCTATTGCCATGTCTCATGCTAGTATGATTTCCCCATGCAATGATTTACCCATTTATGATGAGTTTGATGATTACCATGTGGAGTCTATTAGTTGTGATGCCATGTTGCATAGGATTTCTTGTGATAGTTCTCTCGGTCACATCATGTTTGACAATCCGCTTAACTTGTCATATGCTATGCATGAGATCACCCGTATGTCATATTTGCAATCTCATCGTAGTAACTATGCACATGCCATTAAAATACACCCAATTTGCACATATGGCATAGATGACAAGCCCATGGTTATTGGCATTTGTTTTTCTTGTGATGATATTGATATGCTCCCTTTGCATTTCTATCATATGCCATGCCATGACCACCTAGCTTCGGACATGCATTGTTTGCCATGTTGTCAACTTTCTCCATATAATGCTTCCGCTATTACACATGAGGAGACCCCCATAGTTTCCTCATACATATTAGGAGACTTTGACCCATCCTATGACTTGCATGATCCCAATAATTGTGTGCACAATATGCTCCCCATTAATAAAAATGCTATTGTTGTGCCATATACTTGCATGCGCAAATTGTGTCCCCTTCATGTTATACATAACAACTATTCTTTCATGATGGATGCCATATTTCTCTATCGTGCCTCAAATTTCTTCAAGCATTATTTATCTTGTGCTAACTCTCACGTGCACATACACATCATGATGGATGATGTGTATATTTACCACGCACACACCTTGTTTCATTTGTGTCTTTCTTGTGTAGGTCCTATGCTTACTTGTCAACCTCACAAGCGCACGAGTTGACAAAACGAGCTCTAGAGAGCAATGAAGATGTGCGCTACCATGGAGTGCTTATCCTCCACCGTTCCTATTCGCGAAGAGCTTTCGCACATTCCTTCTACGTGGCCCTCACCCAGGGCGGGCATTCGGGTACCAAAAACAAAAAACCGAACCCGTACCGAACCGAATCGACCGAATTGTCGGGTATTTCGGTTTTCGGGTTCGGTTCCTATTTTATCTGCTATTTGGGTTTTGGGCGCTGACCGGGTATCATTTTTTGCTATCCGAACAGACCGTAATGACCGAAGTTCCTGCAGCCCACTTCACATAATTTGCCTGGACAAATAGCAAAAACACCACAAACCCTAAACGCACGAGATTCCCACTTTCCAGCCGCCTGTACACCTCCTCCCGACACTTCCCCCTCGCAGCTTTGCATCGCCAGCCGCCTCTTCCCTCTTCCTCCCTCCTTTGTAAAGCAGCAAGCCAGTGACTCCACGACCTTGCTCAGCCCCCGTCGACGCCGTTGCTACTCGTCCTCCGCAGCACGCGCCCGCGTAGACGCGCCTTCTCCCCATCTCACCATCGCCCGCTGCTGCCATGGCTAGTTGCTGCTCATACCAGCGTGATGCCTCCCCCTGCTGCCATGACTTGTTGCATCAGCACTACTATGTGCTCTCAGGTCTCAGCCTCTTTGGTGATGGGTCAAGGCAGCACTAGAGCATATCCTACACGTTGCAGATTAACACGTCCATGCACAACTCATTGGATCTACAGTGTAATTTTTTATTTTCATCATCAAATTTTTGATCTGGACACCATGTTCGGCTTTGGCGGGTACCCAAAATAACCGAACCGACGAGTTCGGTCATTATGGATTCGGTCAACTATTTAGGTAGATGGAAATTCGATTTTCATTTTGCCAAACCTGATTTACCCGAAGACCGAAATAACCAACCGATAAAGCAGAAAGAACCGAATGCCCACCCTGAGCCCTCACATGGTTATGCGTTATTGTTCATTACATATATTATGCCCATATTGCCATGTTCACTTTGCATGATATGCTCATTTCCATTTGTATGACATGCTTTGGTGACCCATGCATTGCAATATACATGTCCCATGATTCTAGTACGTATATGTGTATTTGCATGCTTGGTGGAGATGTTTGCTATTGACGTGTTTGCTTTGTGCCCAATGCCTATGATCCTTTGATCATGCTTTGTTTTCATGCTTGCGATATGTCATGCCCATTACCAATGCCTATTATTTACTCACATGACATAATTGCCATGATTTCCTCTAGTATGTTGCATCTTCGCACTACTAGTTTGCATGCCATGATAGATATGCTTGCATATGTTGCATCACCGATGATTCATACTTGCTCGTTTCATGCGGTTGATGGCACCCATTTCCATGCTTTGCACATGATTGCTATTAAATGTTGTCCAATTGCTCCATATGTTGCCTCTCTCATGCTAGATGATTTGCCATGTATTGAGTGCAATAATGCTTTTAGTCTTGCTAATGAGATTGCTCCCATAGCTTTCTCCCATATGTTTGGAGCTTGTACCATCTTTCATGTGAAGCATGCTTGTCTTCCTTCTTTGCACCATATGCCTAGTGCCATCAACATAAAGATTGTTGCATCATATTATTCCTGCACTTTTGCTACTAATGGTCATGTGCAAGAGAAGAGAACCATCATGATGGATGATGTGTTTATCTACCATGCACATACATTCTTTGCTTTTGTTTGAGCATGTGTAGGATCGTACGACTTCGTGTCAACTTCCACTTCACGTGAGTTGACCATTCGAGCTCTAGAGAGCGAACCACCTTCGACCGACGCGCTTCTACACCGCATTTCCTACCACTTTGGCATTGCGAAGGACGCAAAAGGATATGTTTTTAAGGTGATATCCTTCTCATTTGAGAATCCCAAAACCACGAGGATGAATATTGTGGATCATACTTCATGTGTTGCTTGCACTCATGATTGCCACCTTTCCATGCCTCATGACATATATGCCTTGTGTATTGCATCAAACTTGTTGATTACTTGCCCCTATCATATGCTTGAGTGCAACAATGTCATTTATTCACATATGTCATGCCCCATTGATTGCTACATGCTTGTCTTGATTGCCTCACACATGATGAACAATTGCTCTTTCCATTGTGTTGAACACTATTTTCACTACACCTTATGCACATTATGCTTGGATTGTCTTGCACTTTGGATTGCCCCATGTGTTTAGACATCTCATTATATTTGGTGTTGTGAATGATTCCTATGCCTACCATAGAACTTTTGTTGAGCACTTTGTGCATGCTTGCTATGACCTTGAGGTATATGCTTGTTCACTTGTCATGCACATTAGCTACACTACCTCACATTTGCATGCTTGGCCCTATAGATTGTTATTGCTTCTTGCCTTTGTGCATGATGTCTTTGATTGTGCTCACTTGATATGCTTACATGACATGCCACACTTCTTTGTCACACCTTATGATATGCATGATCACGACACTTGTTGGGTGAATCACCACTTGAATGCTTGGTTTTGCACTAATGCTAACCACATTTGTTTTTCAAACTGTTTGTTATCCTTGCTCCTTTTGAAGGAATGACAAGATGGTGCGACATCGGAGAGTGCCCATTTCGAGCTTCAAGAAGATGAATGCTTGGTGATCGTCCACTTCTACACGGCGACACCGTCTCTTTCCCATGGTGATTTGGTTTTCGATCTGAGGTCGGATCTTTCCCAAGGGGGAGGGGATGATGCAGAGCTTCCTATGGACATCACCATGTTAAGAGCACCTTTGCCAAGAGACACGCGCAACATCCACTTCAAACATATAAAGGTGAATCTTCTCCTTTACACGTGTCTACTTGTGCCCTTCGAGGATGGTATACTACTTGACACGCCTCTCGTGCATATGCCTAGGTTTGAGCGGAGCTTCACACATGGAGAGGAGGAGTTCATGCAGAAGAGAACGACTACACCATCCAAGAGGGAAGCTTGGAAGCGGAGAAGGAACCGCCAAGAAGAAGGCCAAGTTCCACAAGCACCGACGGGTGTCCACGAGAAGGCGACAAGTTACAAAGCCTCTGGATACCCCGTGCGCACAGGCCCTTGGACCCCGTGCCCATGGTACAAGCACGTGCGCACGGGCTAAGTCGCCCGCTCTCTGGATACCCCGTGCGCACGGGCTCCACTTACCCCATGCACACGGGGCTGCCTGCGTGCAGCTGTTGGGCTTTGCCCATGTCTTACCATTTCGCCCCTACTTACTCCCTCATGCCTTGGACCTATATATATCCTTCTTCATCCTCCATTTAGGGATAGCTAAGATTAGATTTAGACATTAGAGCTTAGCTCATGTATCTCCCCTTATGGGATTCCTCTTGAGAGAGAAGACTCCATTGGAGTACAAGACCTCCACTTGTGGAGAGGGATTCCCCAAGTGAATCATAAGACCTCCTAAGGGAGAAGGATTCCCCAAGTGAATCATCAAGACCCATCTCTCCCAGAGATTTGGATGAACTACCTTGTATCTTTTATTTCCCTTGTTGTTCTTGGATCTTGATGTACCTCTGTGGGATCAAGGAGATAGGTCTAGAGGGGGGGGGGGGTGAATAGACACTTAACCAACCAAAGTTGCAGATTTTATTTTTTCTTGGAACTTAGGCAGATTTTGGCACAAGTTAAGATCACTGCAATACTTTCTACACATGCATATCTAGAGATTGAGCAGCGGAAATAGTAAAGCATGCAAAAGTACGGAATGTAAAGGGTAGAGTATCGAAGATCAAACGCAATGAAGACACGGTGGTTTTTGGCGTGGTTCCGATAGGTGGTGCTATCGTACGTCCACGTTGATGGAGACTTCAACCCACGGAGGGTTACGGCTGTGCGAGTCCACGGAGGGCTCCACCCACAAAGGGTCCACGAAGAAGCAACCTTGTCTATTCCACCATGGCTTACGTCCACGAAGGACTAGCCTCACTCGGGGTAGATCTTCATGAAGTAGGCGATCTCCTTGCCCTTACAAACTCCTTGGTTCAACTCCACATCATGTCGGAGGCTCCCAAGTGACACCTAACCAATCTAGGAGACACCACTCTCCAAAAGGTAATAGATGGTGTGTTGTTGATGAACTCCTTGCTCTTGTTCTTCAAATGATAGTCTCCCCAACACTCAAACAACCCCTCACAGATTTGGCTATGGTGGAAGAAGGATTTGAGTGGAAAGCAACTTGGGAAAGGCTAGAAATCAAGGTTCAAATGGTTGGATTGGAATGTCTTGATCTCAACACATGAGTAGGTGGTTCTCTCTCAGAAAATGTATGGTGGAAGTGTAGGCACGTTCTGATGGCTCTCCTTTCTGAGAAAGAAGTGGTGGAGGGGTATATATAGCCTCCAAACAAAATCCAACCGTTACACACTTTTGACCCAACTCGGTGGCACGGATCAGAAATCTCGGTGGCACCGAACTGTGTAAAAGATATGAACGTTAGGAATCTCGGTGGGACCGACTGGAACAACTCGGATGGACCGAAGTGCAATGGTTATGGCAAACCTCGTCTCGGTAGCACCGATTGCATCAACTCGGTAGGACCGAAGTGTAGCAATAAGGCAACAGAGAGTTGGCAAGCCATCTCGGTGAGACTGATTAGCAAAACTCGGTGAGACCGAAGTAAGTGCAAATGATTACAGAGAGTTGGCAAGGCCATCTCGATGAGACCGAGATCCATATCGGTGGATCCGATTTGTTAGGGTTTTGGCAGTAGCTAAGTCCAGATGAACTCGGTGGCTCCCGATAGAGAATTTCGGTGGGGCCGAGTTGGAATGTAGGTCTTGGACATATTTGGATGGAGAAAGTGGTTGAGGGTTTAGGGGTACTATCACTAAGCACTTGAGCAAAAAGACCATTAAGCAACACCTTATCCCCTTTTAATAGTATTGGCTTTCCTATGGACTCAATGTGATCTTGGATCACTAAACCAAAAATGTAGAGTCTTGATCTTTTACTAATCCTTGTCCTTAGCATTTTGAAGGGGTTCCACATCCTCTTGTCCCTGCCACGCCATTGTTGAACTTGTCTGAAATTCACTAGATAGAGGCATTAGTCCAACAACATGTATGTTGGCATAAATTACCAAAACCACCAAGGGAGCAAATGTGCTTTCAATCTCCCCTTTTTGGTAATTGATGACAACATACATCAAAGCTTCAAATAAAGATTTAGCAGAAGTTTGTATGAGAGCTTTGAAGGAAAGCATGTAACATGTATGAGCTCCCCTGAACTCCCCTTGAAGATATGCATATAAGATGATGATATCACATGGGAGATATACACGCAACATGTATCTTGGCAATATGCATCAGAGCAACATATATATCATATAGGTGTCCACATGCCCATGATTGTCTCCTTGCAAACCATATATACTAGCAAGAGGTCAGTCATGTTCATGAGTGTGATGCATATACTTACCTTGAAGTTCTTGATCAAGTACCTGAAGAAATACACTTGAGAAAACAGGGTTAGATAACACAAGATAACTTCTTCAAGAAAAAAATCACAAGATCAATCAAGAAACCAAGATTGGGATGACATGTAGAATAGAGTATCACTAGGTGAGTACTTCTTTGAAACAGACATGTCCACGAAAGGAAGAAATATTTATCTCCCCTTAAAGAACTTCCTCTCCCCCTGAATCTGACATTGGATATTGGGAGCAGGTAGGGTGAGAAAACTAGAGCAACCAAAGAACAAACTGATCATGTTTCTACCCTCTTAGAAATATGTAACATTCTCTCCTCTTGTAAGATGCATCTCTTTTGTAGTGGTAAGCTTTGATGTATTCCTCTCTCCCCCTTTGACATCAATTTCCAAGAAGGGACTTCAAGGTTATTGATCATGTGGGTTTGGTCCTTGAGAAACACATTCGAGTGGCTTTAGATGCAAATAGAGGATAAGAATCATTGAGTGGAGCAGAAAAACTCAGAGAATAGTTGACAGAAAACTCCTTAGAGCAGCAAAATCGGTGACTCCGAGTTGAATCAATTCGGTGGAACCGAGTTTGGTGCAAAGGAATATTTTGTCAACTCATCTCAGTAGGCAAAGGAATTCGCACAAAGATTTGCAATGAATTGGCTGCGAAACAAGCTAAACGAAAAGAAACACAGAAAAGAAACAAAGAAATGTCTAGATGAAGTTTTTTTAAAAGGAAACACTCTAGCAAGAAGAGAACAAACAAAAGAAACACTAGGGAACTTCATCTAGATGGGTCGGCGACTAGGTCACCTATGTTAGAGTATATTGACTTAGGAGTCAAGTGAGAACACTTGATCATAGGTTATACTCATCGTTTAAGCTCAAAATGGGGTTGCCATTTTTCCTTTAAGCATTTCAATGTATTCACATCTTGTTGAGTTGCTTTAGCTCATGTCTTTGAGTAAAGCTTCTCTAAGACGTGAGAACTTACATTGGGATTTGGTAGTGATGTCCATCATGTAGTTGAACTTGAAGTGGATGCTCATTAGTTGAAGTTTGGAGCTATCCTATCATGTGTAGTTCATCTTCCTACATGGGTTAGATTTGCAAGGAACAACGTGTATATCCAAAATGACAAGAATGAAGCATATCTCGAAAGTTTGTCAAAGGATATGTTTGGGTTGTCTTGTTCCTTGTTCCACCATCAATTGTTGATACTTGGGTTATACAAGATTGCTTATGATAAGAGTGAGATGCAATCTTGTGACATAAAGCTTGTCCAAGTACCTACAAAAGGTTAGATACAATACAAGGGAGCAAAAAGTCCAAGATGTAAGATGATCATGGAAGTATCATGGATTAGTCAAGAAAGCTCATGCCCTTGCATGCATCCACATGAACCTCTAGTTCACGTTTGAAGCATCAATGATGTTCAACTCACTTCTCAAGTGACAAAACACTTTCTCATCAAGGGGTTTGGTAAAGATGTCCGCCAATTGTTTGTCGGTACGAACATGTTTAAGGTCAATGTCACCTTTCTCAACATGATCTCGAATGAAATGGTGACGAACCTCAATATGCTTAGTTCGAGAATGTTGCACGGGATTGTGTGCTATCTTAATAGCATTCTCATTGTCACATAGTAATGGTACATGTCTCACATGCCCACCATAGTCTTTAAGAGTTTGTGTCATCCATAGTAATTGAGCACAACATGATCCCGTGGCAATGTATTCCGCTTTGGCAGTAGATAGAGATACGGAGTTTTGTTTCTTGGAGGACCAAGACACAAGAGATCTACCAAGAAATTGACATGTACCCGAAGTGGATTTTCTGTCAACCTTGTCTCCGGCATAGTCCGAATCGGAGTATCCAACAAGATTAAAAGAAGATCCTTTGGGATACCATATGCCAAAGTTTGGTGTATGTAACAAGTATCTCACAATTCTTTTCACGGCCTTAAGGTGACACTCTTTTGGTGCCGCTTGGTATCGCGCACACATGCACACACTTAGCATAATGTCAGGACAGGAGGCACATAGGTATAGCAATGGACCAATCATAGATCAATAAACCTTTTTATCAACCGGTTTGCCATCCTTGGTCAAGTCAAGATGTCCACTCGTGGGCATGGGAGTTTTCATACCTTTACTCTCTTGCATGTTGAACTTCTTGAATAAGTCCTTGGTATACTTTGTTTGAGAAACAAAGGTACCTTCCCTAGTTTGCTTGATTTGCAAACCAAGAAAGAATTTGAGTTCACACATCATAGACATCTCGTACTTTTCGGACATCAACCTTCCAAACTTTTCACTGAAAGAGGGGTTAGTAGATCCAAAGATAATATCATCAACATAAATTTGGCATACAAATAATTCTCCATTAACCCTCTTAGTAAACAAAGTTGAATCAATCTTCCCAATTTCAAAGCCTTTTTCAAGAAGAAACTTTGTCAAGCATTTGTACCAAGCTCTAGGGGCTTGTTTAAGACCATAAAGGGCTTTACGTAATTTGTAAACATGATTAGGTTTCTTGGGATTCACAAAGCCGGGAGGTTATTTAACATACACTTCCTCCTCAATTTCTCCATTTAAGAAGGCACTTTTAATATCCATTTGGTAAAGAGTGATATCATGGTGATTGGCATAAGCAAGTAAAATGCGAATGGACTCAAGTCTTACAACAGGGGCATAGGTCTCACCATAGTCCATACCTTCGACTTGTGTGTAGCCTTGTGCTACGAGACGAGCCTTGTTGCGTACAACTTGTCCATCTTCATCCTGCTTATTCCAAAACACCCATTTGGTTCCAATAATATTTTTCTCATCTTTAGGCTTCTCAACCAATGTCCAAACTTGGTTCCTCTCAAAGTTGTGTAGCTCCTCGTGCATTGCGTTCACCCAATCGGGGTCCTTGAGAGCATCTTCCACCTTCAAAGGTTCAACACTAGAGATGAATGAGTAATGCTCACAAAAGTTAGCTAAGCGAGTTTTAGAGCGAGTGATTCTCTCGGATTGGATATCTCCAAGTATTTGTTCGACGGGATGATTCTTGTCGACTCTTGCTCTGACTCGAGGTAGCTTTTGCTTGGGTTGTGGTGAGGCTTCCTCATCATCATCATCTTCTTCTTCTTCGTTGATGTTGTCGTTGTTCGCTTGTGGAGGTGGAGACGGAGGTCGAGGTGGATCATCTTGTTGCACTTCCTCATTTCCATCGTCTTGACGTGTTCCACTTGTGGACACCTCCATATCAACTTGTTGTTCACCTTGATGTGAGGTTGGGGCTTCCACTTGAATAGACGAGGTACTCTCCTTTACTTCCACGGGGCGAATCTTGCCAATGGACAAGTCTTGGATTGCTTCCGATGGTTCTTGATCTCCTACATCAAGTGGCAATTGCTCGACTTGCGAGCCGTTAGTCTCATCAAACTTCACATCTACCGTCTCTTCAACTTTTCGAGTGAAGTTGTTGTAGACACGGTAAGTGTGAGAGTTCGATCCATAACCAAGTAGGAAACCTTCATGAGATTTAGGAGCAACTTTTGAAAGACGATGCTTATCAAGAATGTAACATTTTGAGCCAAATACTCGAAAGTATCCAACTTGTGGTTTGTTACCGGTGAGCAGTTCATACGCCGTTTTACCAAGAAGCTTGTGAAGGTAAAGTCGATTTGTTGCATGACAAGCTATTTCAACTGCTTCCGCCCAAAGGTGTTTTGGCATCTTGTATTCATCAAGCATTGTTCTTGCCATCTCAATAAGGGTACGGTTCTTCCTCTCAACAACTCCATTTTGTTGAGGTGTGTACATAGCCGAGAGCTCATGTGAAATACCCTCCTCATCAAGAAAGGTGTCCACATTGGCGTTCTTGAACTCCGTTCCGTTGTCACTCCGAACCTTCTTGATCTTCACTTCAAATTGATTTTGGGCCTTTCTTGCGAAGTTCTTGAAGATCTTTTGTACCTGCGATTTTTCATCAAGAAAGAACACCCACGTAAATCTAGAAAAATCATTAACAATGACCAAACCGAAGGAGTTACCACCAAGACTCTTATAGGAGTTGGGACCAAAAAGATCCCTATGAAGTAGCTCGAGTGGTCTCCTCATGGTCATAATGTTCTTCACGGGATGGCTTCCTCCAACTTGTTTTCCTGCTTGACAAGCACTACAAAGTCGATCTTTGTCAAATATAACATCTTTCACACCAAGAATATGATCTCCTTTAACAAGTTTATCAAGGTTACGCATGCCAACATGTCCAAGTCTCCTATGCCATAACCAACCTTTAGAAGATTTAGCAATTAAACATGTATGAGGTTGGCCTCTCTTAGTGAAGTCAACAATGTATAGATCACCTCTACGAATGCCGGTAAAGACCATATTATGATTATCTTGACGAAACACTTGGCAATCTACTTTGGTAAATAGAACATTGAAGCCAAAATCAGCTAGTCTAGATATGGAAAGAAGATTGTAACCAAGATATTCAACAAGCATAACATTTTGTATGGAGCTATCATTGGATATGGCCACCTTACGAAGGCCAAGTACCTTACCCTTGGAGTTGTCTCCAAAAGTCACATACTTGCGTGGACCATCATTTTTAGCAAGCTCACGAAACATGTCTCTATCTCCGGTCATGTGATCGGTACATCCACTATCAAGAATCCACTCTTTTCCTCCGGCCATGTAATCTCGAAGATTTGCCATAAGACTGAGATTCCTCATGGTCTTCTCAAATTCAATATCAAATTCTCCGTCCTCATCATAATAGTCATGCTCAACATCATCATCATCCTGCGTGTGATCATCACCTAGGGCAATAGATTCATTAGTTTCATGATCATGACAATGTTCAAGTTTATGGATTCTAATGGCTTCCGTGATAATGTTACTAATAGTTCTAACATCTCCTTTAGCACGCATAAGATCACGAAGCTCAAACAAGCAATCATCAAACTTAGGATCATTAGGACTCATCTAGTGAAAAGCAATAGTCTTATGAAGAATCTTATTAAGACTCTTTAAAGAGTAATCGGGATATCGCTTTTCCAAGTCATGCCATAGAGTATAAGCACACTCAAAGTTTTGCATACAACCAAGCACAACTTTAGGTAATCCTCTAATGATAAGATTGACAGTTCTAAGATTACGAAGCATGTCAATTTCCTCTTCATGAGTAGGATGCAAGGGATCAATAGGGGGCACATAAGGATTATGAATATACTTGCTCAAGTTAAATTCATCAAAGATATCAAGCATTTCATCCTTCCAAAAGTTGTAATACTCCCCATTGAGAATAGGCACTCTACGTCTAAGACTCCCCAAAGTAGACACATCCATCTCCCTCCAAAGGTGATGAAACCAAAGCAATGGAGACCAAAGCCCTGATACCAATTGTGGGATCGAGGAGATAGGTCTAGAGGAGGGGGGGTGAATAGACACTTAACAACCCAAAGTTGCAGATTATAATTTTTCTTGGAACTTAGGCAGATTTTGGCACAAGTTAAGATCACTCCAATACTTTCTACACATGCATATCTAGAGATTGAGCAGCGGAAATAGTAAAGCATGCAAAAGTACGGAATGTAAAGGGTAGAGAATGGAAGATCAAACGCAATGAAGACACGGTGGTTTTTGGCGTGGTTCCGATAGGTGGTGCTATCGTACGTCCTCGTTGATGGAGACTTCAACCCACGGAGGGTAACGGCTGCGCGAGTCCATGGAGGGCTCCACCCACAAAGGGTCCACGGAGAAGCAACCTTGTCTATTCCTCCATGGCTTACGTCCACGAAGGACTAGCCTCACTCGGGGTAGATCTTCACAAAGTAGGCGATCTCCTTGCCCTTACAAACTCCTTGGTTCAACTCCACATCATGTCGGAGGCTCCCAAGTGACACCTAACCAATCTAGGAGACACCACTCTCCAAAAGGTAATAGATGGTGTGCTATTGATGAACTCCTTGCTCTTGTGCTTCAAATGATAGTCTCCCCAACACTCAAACAACTCCTCACAGATTTGGCTATGGTGGAAGAAGGATTTGAGTGGAAAGCAACTTGGGAAAGGCTAGAAATCAAGGTTCAAATGGTTGGATTGGAATGTCTTGATCTCAACACATGAGTAGGTGGTTCTCTCTCAGAAAATGTATGGTGGAAGTGTAGGCACGTTCTGATGGCTCTCCTTTCTGAGAAAGAAGTGGTGGAGGGGTATATATAGCCTCCACACGAAATCCAACCGTTACACACTTTTGACCCAACTCGGTGGCACCGATCAAAAATCTTGGTGGCACCGAACTGTGTAAAAGATATGAACGTTAGGAATCTCAGTGGGACCGACTGGAACAACTCGGATGGACCGAAGTGCAATGGTTATGGCAAACCTTGTCTCGGTGGCACCGATTGCATCAACTTGGTAGGACCGAAGTGAAGCAATAAGGCAACAGAGAGTTGGCAAGCCATCTCGGTGAGACCAATTTGCAAAACTCGGTGAGACTGAAGTAAGTGCAAACGATTACAGAGAGTTGGCAAGGCCATCTCGGTGAGACCGAGATCCATATCGGTGGATCCGATTTGTTGGGGTTTTGGCAGTGGCCAAGTCCAGATGAACTCGGTGGCTCCGGATAGAGAATTTTGGTGGGGCCGAGTTGGAATGTAGGTCTTGGACATATTTGGATGGAGAAAGTGGTTGAGGCTTTAGGGGTACTATCACTAAGCACTTGAGCAAAAAGACCATTAAGCAACACCTCATCCCCTTTTAATAGTATTGGCTTTCCTATGGACTCAATGTGATCTTGGATCACTAAACCAAAAATGTAGAGTCTTGATCTTTTGCCAATCCTTGTCCTTAGCATTTTGAAGGGGTTCCACATCCTCTTGTCCCTGCCACGCCATTGTTGAACTTGTCTGAAATTCACTAGATAGAGGCATTAGTCCAACAACATGTATGTTGGCATAAATTACCAAAACCATCAAGGGAGCAAATGTGCTTTCAACCTCTTGTATTGCTTGTGATTTGAGGAGTACTTGGTGTGAATCTTGTCCATTAGAGTGCTCTTCTTGTGTTTTCCCCTTGTGTTCTTGGTGTTGTTCCTCAAATCCACCTCCAATTCGTGAACATCGGGCCACCTAGGGTTTTTCCCTACATCACGAAGGCTATACCACATCACATGCAACCTGCAAAACCAAGTTAGACGTTCTCTAATCGGTTTGGCAAATTTTAGTTACGTGGCTTCTAGGGTTTCCGGATAACACTAGCTACCCACGTCCACCACCAAAGCAAAAATTCTTGTTGCTAGATTAACTTTCGGGGTGTGTGAGGGAAGAGACTTAAAAAAATCTCTAGCCCCACACTAAACTTCGTCAACACGCATGACTCCTTGGAATATCGTTCATCTTCATCGTCCTCTCGTGTTTGCGACAGTTCACTATTCTTGACTATGATGAAGCCCAAAAAATTGTTAGCAGATCGTCGACAGCCAGAGCCGGTCGATTGTCAGAACTTTGTGCAAAGCTACATCATGCCATCAATGAACTGAACCGAAGCAACAATCGAGGGAAGCATAGCAAGAACATCAAACCCTCACATCCACATGTGATCTAGATCGAAACCTGCATCTACTCATAGAACCGCTCATGACGCCACTGTTGGTAAACGTTGTAGAAAACAAAAAAAATCCGCCCTACGATCACCCAGAAACAATATGAAAATGCATTAATGGTTTGGATTTGATCGTTACTGACTCTCAGTTGCAGCGGAAGAAGACGAGTCAGTGTAGATCGTACTTGGAATCCCTCAAACCGTAGATGAACGATCCCGCGAACCGCCCACGAACTGTCCCTCGAACAGAAGACCGAAAGCACGGCCTCTCTACGAGTTGCAAGCGTACGGTCTTCACGATCTGGCAGCGCTTCGCCATCCAGAGCTAATCGTCACCGGAGAATTAGGCGGAGGAGATTAGAACCACACTGGACTTCTAATTATGAGAATTATAGGATCTAGATCAAGCTCTAATTGATCAACTAGGACCAACTAAAACTAGAACTAGAGAACTAGAGGAGGCTCCAAAACTTGTGTAAAGAAAAGGTGCAAAAGCCTCTAGTATATATAGGTTGGAGGGAGAGGAGGGGGCGCCACACAAGGAGGGAAAGTCTCCCCCCTTACGCCAGCCCAGGGGAGGGGAAATTCCTCCCCAATTCGGCCTCCCCTCCCTTCTTTCCATGGGAGAGGGGGCGCCACCCCTATTGGGCCCTTTTGGCCCAATACTCCTTCCACTACTTGGCCTTTTAAGGCCCGTTGATATTAAATTTAATATAAAAGCCTCCTAATAATTACTAGAGCCTTTTATTGTTAATTTAACATCATCGAAAACATTTTCCACCTATATATTATTTATCGGTAATACCCGGTATTGCCCGATAAACTCCAAAACCCTTTCGGTGACCCCGAAACGCTTCCGGTTCCTCTCGAAACTATTTTGAATATTAACGAAACTATTTCACAAATATTTCCTCGTTATTCCCGTCCTACTAACACTCAGCAAGTTCGGTAGAACATAGACATGAACAAAACTCCTTTGTTCAATGACCGATAGCGGAATTGTGGACATCCATATCGATCCCTATGATTACACGAATGACATTCGAGTGAACCTTTGGTTATCATGTGTTATTCCCTTTGCTTCATGATACTTTACAAAACCCGAGGTGAGATGTATCGGTATCCTTTTGAGTCATACACATGCTCACTATACCGGTCTCCTCGTTACCAGTTTTGTTCTTCTTTCTCGTTGACATGTTCTGGCATCCATGTGACAGTCACCTGTGTCTGTCCAGGCGATGATGGATGCCGTCACACCAAGAGGTGAAAGCACATTTGCTCCCTTGGTGGTTTTGGAAATTT
Source organism: Elymus sibiricus (assembly GCA_039707655.1). Classification (NCBI taxonomy): domain Eukaryota; kingdom Viridiplantae; phylum Streptophyta; class Magnoliopsida; order Poales; family Poaceae; genus Elymus; species Elymus sibiricus. Next base: position 81,936,650 of record CM077670.1, on the reverse strand, counting down.
ATGCCAACATACATGTTGTTGGACTAATACTTTTATCTAGTGAATTTCAGACAAGTTCAACAATGGCGTGGCATGGACAAGAGGACGTGGAACCCCTTCAAAATGCTAAGGACAAGAATTGGCAAAGATCAAGACTCTACTTTTTTGGTTTAGTGATCCAAGATCACATTGAGTCCATAGGAAAGCCAATACTATTAAAAGGGGATGAGGTGTTGCCTAATGGTCTTTTTGCTCAAGTGCTTAGTGACAGTATTCCTAAACCCTCAACCACTCACTCTACCCAAATATGTCGAAAACCCAAAGTCCAACTCGGCCCCACCGAAATTTCCAATCCGGCCCCACCGAGTTCATCCAAGACTTAGCCATTGCCAAACCCTAACAAATCGGATCCACCGAAATGGATCTCGGTCCCACCGAGATGGCCTTGCCAACTCTCTGTAATCGTTTGCATTTACTTCGGTCTCACCGAGTTTGCAAATCGGTCTCACCGAGATGGCTTGCCAACTCTCTGTTGCCTTATTGCTTCACTTTGGTCCTACCGAGTTGATGCAATCGGTGCCACCGAGATGAGGATTGCCCTAAGCCATTGCACTTCGGTCCATCCGAGTTGTTCGTATCGGTCCCATCGAGATTCCTAAAGTTCATATCTTTTACACAGTTCGGTGCTACCGAGATTATCGTTTCGGTGCCACCGAGTTGAGTCAAAAGTGTGTAACGGTTGGATTTTGTGTGGAGGCTATATATACCCCTCCACCCCATCCTTCTCAGTAAGGAGAGCCATCAGAACGTGCCTACACTTCCACCATTCATTTTCTGAGAGAGAACCACCTACTCATGTGTTGAGATCAAGATATTCCATTCCTACCATTTGAACCTTGATCTCTAGCCTTTCCCAAGTTGCTTTCCACTCAAATCCTTCTTCCACCATAGCCAAATCTGTGAGGAGTGATTGAGTGCTGGGAAGACTATCATTTGAAGCACAAGAGCAAGGAGTTCATCAACAACACACCGTCTTTTACCTTTTGGAGAGTGGTGTCTCCTAGATTGGTTAGGTGTCGCTTGGGAGCCTCCAACCAGATGTGGAGTCGAACCAAGACGTTTGTAAGGGCAAGGAGATCGCCTACTTCGTGAAGATCTACCCCGAGTGAGGCTAGTCCTTCGTGGACGTAAGCCATGGTGGAATAGGCAAGGTTGCTTCTTCGTGGACCCTTCGTGGGTGGAGCCCTCCGTGGACTCGCGCAGCCGTTACCCTTCGTGGGTTGAAGCCTCCATCAACGTGGACGTACGATAGCACCACCTATCGGAACCACGCCAAAAATCCACCGTGTCTTCATTGCGTTTGATCTTCCATACTCTACCCCTTTACTTTCCGTACTATTGCATGCTTTACTATTTCCGCTGCTCAATCTCTAGATATGCATGTGTAGAAGGTATTGGAGTGATCTTAACTTGTGCCAAAATCTGCCTAAGTTCCAAGAGAAATTAAAAACTGCTAATTTGGCTGGTTAGGAGTCTATTCACCCCCCCCCTCTAGACATATCTCCTCGATCCTACAAGAGGGCCCTAAGAATATCTCTCCATCCTCGGAGGAGCAAATTCCACTCTTGAGGTATCTAGTCCCTTGTCAAACTTTCTAATGAACCTGTAAGTTGTCATTATGATCACCGTGTTACGGATGACATTTGAGCAATCCAAAGTCCACAGTACGGTAAGAAGTGACTACGATACTCTCATGGTCTGAGGAACTAAAACACATGTTAACACTCCATGTTATTACAATTGATTTCAGATGATATTATCTCAAAGTATAACAAACAAGTTTGGGTCGATTCAATATGATCGTTCTTCTAATGTCATACTCTCAATGTTGTTTTAGGACTATTGTTACACTTAACGATATCCTAAGATCCAGAAAACATGATCACCAACAACATCTGAGCCATAACAGGTGCATATAACTTGCAGATAAGATCCAAACCAAATCAATATTCATAGAAACGTAAAGAGTTCAAATCTGAAATCAGGATAGAAACATAAAGAGTTCAAATCTGAAATCATGGTAGTCGGGCTCTAATGTCAAGCACTAAGAATAGCAATATAATAGCAACATCATTCTCATAACATACAAGACACTGGGCATCAAAGCTTAACAAATCTGACATCTATTACATAAGAGATCTCATCCAATTCCCATCCACCCCATGTATCTATGAGGAGATTTCTCACATATGAGTTGGGAGATCGTGATGGTGGTGATGAAGGAGAGTTTGGTGATGACGATGGCGATGAATTCCTCTCTCCAAAGGCCAAGAGAAGAACAGAGGTGGCAGTTGTTCCGCATCATGAAAAATCCCAATAAAACAGGTTAAACATTTCGAGGCGGAGGGTAAATATATGCCAAACGGGGGGGCGTAAGGTGATAACCACGGAGGCCACGCGTAGTGTCCACGCACCCCTGGGCCGCATGGTGGGCCCGCGTGGCCACCTGGTGCCCTTGCAGCTCATCTTCTAGATCCATGGCTCTTTTCTTCGAAAACAAGTTTTGGTATTTTTCTTAGATTTTTTGGGAAACTTTATTTCTGCACAAAAATAACACCAAGGACAATTCTGCTGAAAACAATGACAGTTCTGATTTGTTTTACTCAAATCATGCATGTTAGAGGACAAAAACATAGCAATAGTGCCCAAAAAAGTAGATACGTGTGAGACGTATCAGCTCCCCCAAACTTAGCTTATTGCTTGTCCTTATGCAATTAAGTTGATAAACTAACGCGACAAAGAAAAACTTTTATGATCACTTCTGCTTGGTATGTGTACAAAAATTTAGTCATGATCACTTTATAACCATCTTATGAGAGTAACCGCATCCTCCATGTGTCGCGTCCCTGCTTTTCCAACTTCTGAATATGCACAAAAATCCTTAGCACAATACCCTCCAGTGCATGGTTGCACAGATCTCAAAGCAGCGTGCCTCCCAATGGATGGTGTGGATATGACCTGTACAACTTGCGTAGGTACATATGCATTTCCGAAACCGCAAACATTTTTTAATCGATGAACATATTTTGAATCGGTGAACATTTTTTAAAATCTAGGAACATTTCTGTAAAAAAATTGAACATTTTTTAATTCATGAGCATTATTCGAATTGACGAACATTTTTTGAAATTCACAAATATTTTTTGAATTTAAAAAAAAATAGTTAATATCTTCCGTGCGTAGGAGGGAGGGGGTGTGCATTTGTGCGTTGTCTTCCGTGCAAGTCACTGAATAGGAGGACTCTATGTAACGGGCGCGCCTATTATAGCGAGACATATGGCTACCACACGTGAAGCGAGCGCCAGACTGGGCGATCACTCGAAGGAGTCGTCACCGACGCCACTCGGAGTAAGTGTGCCGGAACCACTGCCTTCGCCGCCAACCTGGCCGACGTAGACACCTAGGTGGTGAAAATTCGGGTTATCTATGGCCGCGATTATATGAAGAAGGACGTCCCACCCCCACCGAAAAGGCGAGGTCCCTATCATCATTTTAGGGTCTTGTGGGTGGGAGTCATATCTTCGAAAGATTATCTCATCTCCATTGCCACCAGATGTTCCGTATCAGGCTAAGTTAGGGGGGGGGGGGGCACGCGGGCTCCCTTGCCACCACCGTCTCCGCCAGCGATGCTAGTGGCCGACCCCGAAGAAGCCTCTACGGCCGCGCCCAAGACTGCATCAAAGAAGCGTCGTGCGGCCAATCGTACTAGAGGGAGGAAGCGAGAGGCGGAGAAGCCTTTAAAATACATGTAGTAGTATCATCATATATGTACTAGCAATTTAGTCTCTAATTTCCGGTACCTATTTTATGATCAAAATCGAATGTATTGTCATATGAAATCATGTTGTTCTTTTGTGATGAAGATTGAATGAAATGGAATGTATTTTCCTATGGAATATATGTACTAAGTTGAATCTTATTCTTCCATGTATAAAATAGGTACTGTATGCAAGTATTGGAGATGGTTTTGGTGGCGTCATCACCTCTAAGTGTCGGAGGCGGTTTTTCGGTCGTAACCGCCTTTGGTGCCGCTATACCCTAACTACATATAACCGTACCTTCCATTCATCCCAAACCCTAGACCATTCCTTCGAGCTCCCATCCCCTAGCCGCCACAGTAGATCTGCCTCGCCTCCGCCAACTCTCTCTGTCACTACCGCCATCTCTGGTCGAGGGCGATCTCGCCTGTTCTGGCCGCGTGATGGGCGGGTTGCCGCGTCGCGCCATACACACACAACGTGGTGTCGCCATGCACCCCGTGCCGCCCCCAACATTCTCCGTCACTGTCGATGTCGACATCATGACGGATCTTTTCTTTCCACTTTTTTGTTATTCAAATAACCTATATTTTTTTTTTGAAACGGAGGCAAAGATTGCCTCATCTATTAATTAAGCAGAAGAGAATTGCCCAGTTAATTACGGAAAACCGGGCAAAAACCGGAACAACAAGGGCCAAGCCCACTTCCATAGACTGAAACACACAGGGAAAAGCCCACCCTTATCGACGACAAGTCGACCTGCGGCGAGACAACGCAGCTCCGACTCTGACGGAGAACTCAGAAGAACGAAACCAGGCACGGCTGGCGCCACGGAAGATCGCCGAACGGGCCACCTGCAGCCAGTCATCGTACACCGCAGGGCCCCGCCGCCGCAGCTTCGACTCCACAGCAACAAGCAAACCGAGGCAAAATCGTGGACACGCCGGAGAAGAGCCGACTACCGCAACCATTGCTGCGTCGCCAACATCGCTCCCACCATCATCGTTGCCACAGAAGTCTGGTCGCCACAGTGATTCTCTCGGGGCCGCCGCCCCGACATCCACCGCTCCGTCGCGCCCAGCGCAATCAACCGGCACCGCCTTCCGGGGCCGCCGCCCCGACATACCACCGCTCCCCTCGAGCAGCAACGCCGCACAACCCAGCTACCCGCAGCCCACGCTGCTCAGGGCAACCGCTCGCAGACCACGAACGTCGCACCAAATCCGGGGCCGCCGCCCCGACGTAAAGTCAGACCGCCCCCTCTAGGGCGCATCGACCGAGCCGACACCCCTACCGCCCAAGCGGGACAAGGATGCCACCCAACCAATGTCGAGATAGAGCCCCACCTCATAGAGCTGCCACTCATGTTCCCGAGATCGCCATCTCGACGCACAATCAGAAACCACCCGGAGCCGCCGCCCCGACGTCCACTGTCCCCGACGACGAAGAGATCCGTGCAAACTGCAACATGCTGACTCTCCAAGGCGATGCCTCAAAGAAGGAAACGACATAGCCGCCGTCATCGCCCGCTTCGACCATCCGAAGCTAGGGATTTCTCCCGGAGAGTCGTGTAATGGAGCTCCACGGCAACACCTTCAAGAAGGGGAGCGAAACCATGGCCATGGCGCCGCTGTTGCCGGCACCGACCCAAGGTCAGTGCTGGACTTTCGCCCGGAGCTCCTCCACACCTCCGAATCCGAGCAGATCCGAAGCACTGCGCAGCACACAATCCCCATGGTCAACGTCCACCGGCTCCACCTACTCCTCCCCGGGCCTCCGAGCCGCGCCCAAGCGCCAGATCCAGACTACCCGGAGCCCATCCGCAACCACGACGCACCCTGTGCGCGCTCATTGCGCCACCCTGTGCGGCCACGCCTGCCGCCTCGCGCCAACACCGAGCTGCAGCAGCAAGCAGCGGCCCCCCTTGCCGGCGCACCTGCCGGAGCGCCAGATCCGCGCCCGACCCCTCATCACGCCCGCCCGCGTGCCCTTCCGCCTGCCGCAGCACCTCCCACCGCGCACAGACCTCCGCGCCAGAGACGCCAGATCCGTGCCCGCTCCTCCCTGCGGCTGTCCCTCATGCGAAGCCCCGGAGCCACGCTCCCGCGCGGCCGCCGCGCCAGATCCGCTGCGCCCGCTCGCCGCAACATCCGGCCGCCCCTGGGCCAGCGCCCCACGCCGCGCGGCTCCATAACCGGCCGCACCAGCCGGCGCCCTGCCGCCTCGCCACGCCGCCCTGCCGCCTCGCCACGCCGCCCTGCCGCCTCGCCGTGCCGCCCCGAGCGACCACAGGCTCGAGCTCCCAGCGATGGACGGCCCGCGCCGCACGACCAGGAGGAGGAGGAAGAGGGCCCCGCCGCCGCCGAGCCGCGCGGGCTTCGCCCGGCGACTCCTGCCGGCGGCGGCGAGGGGAGGGGGACGCCGGTGAGAGGCGCTGGCGGCGGGCTAGGTTTCGCTCCCTGGTCGCCCGCGGGAGCGACCGAGGGGAGCGCGTTACTAGACTGATATCGCTTCAGGCTCTGGATAACCTATATTATAGAAATAGGCAAAGTTGGCTGTCTTACAAGGTCTAGTTTCTTCTTTTTGCAGCAACCATATTACCGAGGATGTTGTAGTGCAAGGAACTGAGCATGATTATCGTGCTATACCTGATCAAAACTCAACCATATCAAGCAAGCCCTTTTTCCGAAAATCCTACATCTAAGTAATGCTACGAACGTTACGTAATTGTCCTAACAAACTCTCTCTCGCCTCCCCCCCCCCCCAAATTTTCAGGTGGGTGGGCCCCTTCCTCCTCCAATCTCCAATCACAACTGCCCAAATTGCTCATTATGTAAATCCTGTAATAAGAATTACGTAAGTGTAGCATTGCTCCCCTTTTTCAGTTGGCCTTGTGTCTTATGAAGTTTTTCTCGAATACGCTTAGCAGCGTATCATTGCATTGATAGGGGAGGAAAGAAGAGTACAGGGTGGCGCGTAGCCTCGAATGCACGAATGGCGAGGCCATGACACCAGTTAGAGCAGAAGACAGAGGGGATGCTCAGCCCCAAAAACTGGAAATCAGGTTACATGATACATGTGCTAATTCCTCTAGATCCTGCCGCGGCCCAGGATCGAGCTTCATCTTTGATCGCCGCGATGAGTGCTGGAGAAGATGGCGCGATCTTGTCGAAGATGACGGCGTTCCGATGCCGCCAAAGGGACCAAGCCGTGAGCGAGGCGACGGTAGCCAGGCCGCGTTGTCGAGACGCCGGTGTAGCCAGCAGTGCCGAAGAGAGCCAGTCGAAGAAGCTCATGGAGCCATCCGGAGTAATGGTCATCGGAGAGCACCAGGCTAGGATTTCATGCCAGGTGGTACGCGCAAAGACGCAGCCCACGAGGATGTGGTGGAGCGTCTCGGGATCCTGGGAGCAAAGCACGCATGCCGGTTCGTGCGGTAGGCCACGACGGGCGAGATGGTCAGCGGACCAGTAGCGGTTTAAGGAGGCGAGCCAGATGAAAAATTGCACCGAGGTCGGAGCTCCGGTCTGCCAGGCCAGCCACCAGAATTCCAAGGCGGTGCAGCCATGGAAAAGCACGCTATTGCAGGAGGAGGCCGAATAGATACCATTTTCGGTCCAACGCCAGCGGATCGAGTCAGACTGGGAGGAGAGCACGACGAGCCAGAGGCGACGCCAGAGGTCAACATACTCCACCGTGGCGGCCGGCCCGAGCGCGCCTCGCTCGGTGGGGCACGAGAGCAACTAGGGAGGGAGCGACGACAATGAGAGGTTTGCCCTCGAGCCAAGGATCCTCCCAGAAGCGACATAAGGTGCCATCGCCGATGGTCCAAGTCATGGAGGCTCGAAAGAACTGCAGAACCTTAGGGTCGGGAGGGAGCTGGAGGTGGGCCCAGGGCCGGGAGGGGTCGGTAGCTTGAAGCCAAAGCCATCTGACGCGGAGAGAGATTCCGGTGCGGTGGAGATCGCGAATTCCCAGCCCACCAAGGTCCAGGGGGCGGCATACTCTCGCCCAGCTGACCAGGCAGGAGCCCGCGTGCGCGTCCTTGCGCCCATGCGAGAGGAAGTCGCGAAGGATCCTGTTCGCCTTCTTAAGGATGGGTGGGGAAAGGGCCATGGCGAGGAGCAGATGTACAGGGACTGCGCTCAAGACCTGCCTCACTAGGGCCAGACGCTCCCCTTGGTTGAGAAGTGCGGCCTTCCAAGTGGCGAGCTTACGGGAGAGCTTCTCAAGAAGTGGCATCAAGTGGGAGGCCGGCACCTTCCGGATGGACAGGGGTTGGCCGAGGTACTGGATCGGGAATGCCGCAACTGGGCACGTGAGCGTCGTGCCAATGGAGCTCGAGATGTCGTCGGGGCATTGGATCGGCGCAGCTAGGCACTTGGCAAAGTTGGTGTGCAAGCCGGAGGTGTCCCCAAAAACGTCCAACTGGCGGCTGATCGTAGAGAGCTCGGAGGACTCGGGGTGGCAGAAGATGACCACGTCGTCGGCGAAGAGGGATATGCTAGATGCGGAGTGCCTATGCGTCAGTCGCTTGATGATCCTGGACTGGACGGCAAACTGGAGGAGGGTGTTGAGCGTGTCGATGACCAATACGAACAGCATCGGGTAGACGGGGTCTCCTTGCCTGAGACCTTGCCCGTGGGGGATGGGAGGGCCAGGCGTCCCATTGATCAAGACGCGAGTAGAAGCCGTCGAGATCAAAATGTTCACCCACTCGCGCCAACGTGGACCAAACCCCAAGTGATGGAGGACCTGCACCAGGAACGGCCAAGAGACGGAGTCGAAAGCCCGCGCAATATCCAGCTTAAGGAGAACCCGAGGGTGCTTCAACTGGTGCAATTGCCTTGCGGTCTGCTGGACGAGGAGGAAGTTGTCATGTACACTTCTCCCGGCTATAAATGCGCTCTGGTTGGAGGAGACCATCTCGCCAAGACGCGGTGCCAACCGGAGCGAGAGGACCTTAGCAAAGAGTTTGCCAATGAGGTGAATGAGGCTAATCGGGCGGTAGTCGAAGAGAGACGAGGCATCCGGTCGCTTGGGGAGCAAGGTGATGAACGCCTCGTCGAGCCGCTGGAAGGCGCATCCGTTGAGAGTGTAAAGCTTGTCGAAGACGGCACACACATCGTCCCTGATAATGGGCCAGCAAGAGCGTAGGAACTCGGCCGTGAATCCATCCGGGCCGGGCGCCTTGCCGGAAGGGAGCCTTTTGATGGCCTCCCAAATCTCGTCGGGGGTAAACGCCTGCTCAAGGGCCGATAGATCGAATGACCGCTGGCCAATAGCAGTCAGGTCTAGGGTGGTGCTACGCGCCTCAGGTGTGCCCAGCACAGAGGAGAAGTGCGAGAACGCGGCGCGCGCCAGATCGGCCTCGCTAGAAACATGGGCGCCATCAACAAGGAGGTCGAGGATGCGATTCTTGGTGGTCCAGTGTGAGGCGCGGATTTTGGATAGGGCGGAAGCCGCCTCGCCCGCACGAAGCCAACGTAGGCGAGCGCGCTGACGCGCAATGGAGCGCTCGAGTGACGCGAGTCCGAGGTACTTGCGCTTGAGTTGGCGCCGCAACCAAGCTTCCGCGGGGGAAAGACGCCGGGTATCCTGAGCTGCGTCGAAGCGAGCTATGAGCTCCCGGGCTACCCCTAGCTGGGTGGTGAGGTTGTAGACGACGCGGGAATTCCACCGCTGGAGGCTACGCGCAGTGACTTTGAGCCGCGCGAACAGACGCCGGAAAGGGTCCGGTTCCAGCGGAACAGAGTTCCAGGCGCTCTGGACCATCTGGTGGAAGCCCTCGAGAGATGGCCAATAGCGCTGAAAGTGGAAGCGCCTGCTGCCCCCAGACCTAGCAGCACAATCGAGCAGGAGGCAAGGTAGCGAAGAAGACGGTGGGCATGCTCCAGCTCCCAGGCCGGGGTACAGAGCACGCGATCGTTGCGTACGAGAGTGGGGTTGTCCTGCTCATTCGACCACGTGTAGCGGCGCCCGTGGAGGTAGATGTCGTGGAGCCCATGATCGGATATGAAACGCCGAAATCGGTTCATCGTGCGTCTATTCAGACGATCGTTATTCTTGTCGCTTGCCGAGGTGATCGTGTTGAAGTCACCGCCTAGAAGCCATGGTCCGGCGATGGAGGCGCGGAGGTCTTGCAGTTCGGCAAGGAAGGCGATCTTGGCATCATCCCCTTGGGGGCCATAGACCCCAGTAATCCACCAATGGTCACCGCCCGAAGTGGCAGTTACCGCGGCTGAGATGTGGTGGTCGCCAACGATCGGGTTGGAGAGGGAGATCACGGCACTGTTCCATCCGAGAATAATGCCACCGCGAGTACCATCAGCGGGCAACCAAAAGAACGCATCAAAGGATGCCCCAAGAGTTTCGCGAACGAGCGCCGGCGAGACCAAAGGAAGTTTAGATTCTTGTAAACAGACAATACAAGGCGAGATCGATGCGATTACAGAGCGTACGGCTGCGCGTTTAGCACCATTGTTAAGGCCGTGCACGTTCCAAAAGATGACCTTAAGGTTGTCATCCATGGGGAGGGTGGGGGGCACTAGAAGGGGGGGGAGGGCGGGCGCGCGCGCCGCGATCATGCCGCAACGGGGCATGCCGGTGGGGGGGCAAGGCCATCCAGGATCGATTGGGGCACTTGCCATCCGTAGAAATCAGCGAAGGCGCACACAACATCCGCGGCGAGAGAGCGCTCAAAAAGCTTGTTGTATCTGTCCAGAATCTCGTCGGAGAAGGGCTCATCATCCTTGAGCAGGCCCAAGCGGAGTAGGAGGACACGCTTGGCCTTGGCCTCAGAGTCTAGTCCCCGGTCGGCCTTGGCAATCCGGGTGCTGCGGCGAGGGGTGAAGTTGGGGGGCAGCGCCGCCTTGCCCCTACGCGGGCCCGGCGTGGGCAGAACTGGTGTCACCGCAGCACTGATGGAGCTAAGGAAGCCCGGCAGGGGGGTGGGACGTCGGCATCGGCGACATGCCTGATCGTGTTTTGGGCGGGGATACATGGCTCATCCTGGGCCAGGGGAGTCGACGACGTGACTTGGCCATGCAGAACCGAAGCGGGCGCGGGTGGGGGTAGATCTTCCTTGGGCTCCTCGCGAGCCGCAACAGGCGGGTCCACGCTGGGATCCGAGGCACATGCCTCCAAGGGTTCCTCACGAGCCGCAGTAGGTGGGTCCACGTTGGGATCCGAGGCAAAGGCCAAGGAATCCGCCAACGGCCCGGAGCCAACCGGCAGCGGGGAAGCGGGGTCGTCTGCCAAACAGGAGTCCACGACAGGATCCGAGACGGGGGCCCGGGCGGTCGACAGCTCTTCCACGGGTGAGGTAGCGACCGCAGACAAGCACGGGGCCAGCAGCTGGGAAGGTTCAAGAGCCGCCGCGGGCGGGCTGGAAGCACCACGCGTCGAGCGCGGACTGGAAGGGATCCGTAGCACCGCGGAGGGCATGTCAGGCTGGCCGGTCAGCAGGTCCGATTAGACAGGGGCGAGGCGGTCGCACGACCCCGCCTGCGCCTGAGAAACGGTCAGGGCCTGGGTGGCAGCTGCAGGGGATGGCAGCGAGGGCCCAGCTTTATCCAAAAGCAGGGTTGGGCCCAGGCATTGGGCGGCGGGGATCCGAGGCACAGGAGGGGCAGCAGCGGGATGCGGGCCCAGCACCCCTTGCCAACCACGGAAGGGAGTCTGCCGGCGGCGAGAGAATCGAGCGCCCCCACCGCGGCCCGAGCGCTGCGACGAACGGCCCGAAGAACGCCCAGGAGGGAACTCATGTCGTCGTGGCCACAGGCCCGGGACCGGCGGGGAGCCGCGATCATCAACGCCGGCGTCTGGACCCGGCGGAGGTGGCGGAGACGGCAAGCGATAATCTTGGGTCTCCGTAACATGGATCGACACCGGGAACCGGATCAAGGAACGCGCGAAGCGCGAGACACGGCCCGGGTCAGCGTCAGGTGCCACACCATCACGCGGCGGCAGAAGGAGCTCAGAGGAGCGGGGGATGCCGTCGGGGTTGGCCGTCCAAGCAGAGAGGCGGAACACGGACATGTCGCTGCCGGAACGCGTCTCGGGGGCGAGGTCTTCGATGAGGCAGAACGGGGCGAGCAGGTGGTTTGCGGAAGAACGATGCCAGGCGTGGTCGGGAATACCACGGATCTCAATGAGGACGCGCATGCGCACGGTCACCGGCTCGCCGGCGATGGGGCTCCAAGGGATGAAGCGGAGCCGGAACCGCGGGGAGTGCAGGCTAGAGGCTGCAACACGCGCTCTGGAATCCCTGGAGCGGAAGCGGACGAGGAAGTCACCCTGGAGGTGGCGGTGGACGGAAAACTCGCCCGGGCGAAGGTCGAAGCGTGCCTGGAGGGCCTCGGAGACCTCCTCGACCGAGATGCCCTGGCGGTTGCCGGCGGGCGTCGCCAGCAACGACGCGGTCTGTAGCTCATCCTCGGCAGACTCCAACTCCGCGGACCACGGGAGGTAGCACACTGCGCTAGCCGGGCGGAGGGAGGGGTGGCCGAAGAGGGGGGAAATCTCGGCCGCGGACGAACGAGAGCCCGCCGGGGGTGCCAGGGAGGACGATGCAGGCGGTGAGGCCCGGGAAGACGACGCGGGCCAGGAGGGGGAGGCAGGGGAAGTGCCCGGCGACAGCTGGGACGAGGACGGTGCGGCCCCGGAGAACGCGGGGCCACTGGGACCGGCAACGCTCGCGTCCAAAGACCCTGGAGAGCGCGGGCGCGGCCGCTTAGGCGGCGGCGAGCCCGAAGCCCTGGAGGGGCGAGGGGCGGTGCAGAAACGCGCGACGTGGCCGAAGAAGCGGCAGCGCCGGCAGCAGATGCCCCGACGACATTCCGACCGCGGGTGCCACGGGCGGCTGAGACAACGCGGGCATTCATCTACGCGCGGGTCGGCTGGAGCGGGGGCGGGCATCTTATGAAGTTCTTCTGCCTGCGGTCTGTCCATGGCTCAAAGAATTTTGCTACACTTTCTTTATGTCATATAGTATAATCTTGGGAAACTCTTCTTATCATTAACTTTGAATGTTCCGGTTTTAGAAACGTGGGAACCTGCTGTATTGGCACTAACGTGGGAACCTGCTGTATTGGCACTAAACGAGGGAAGGTTGCAGCATTAAGTGCAACGGAAAGCGTGGTGGTGTTGTTACAGAGACATTCCAGGAATACACGGCGGTATGTTTCCTATAAATGGCTCTCTTGTTTCTGATTATGCACTGTCCAGCCTGACTTTTGTGATAGAATCTTTTAAAATAGTATTATCTTCGTAAATAACTAAGTACTCCTTTCAGTTGTGTTTCATCAACGATGGTGCAATGTGTCAGAGATGTTGGCCATTGGGCGTTGCCAGTGACTTTAGTCCCACATCGGATATGGAAGGGGGTAGGACCACCTTATAAGGAAGAGTGACACACTCCCTTCGGGCTAGTCTTTTCGGATGTGGTGGGTTCTTTGCTTGTAGTGGTGTGTCCGATGCGCATCGAAAACGTTCGAACATATGCCGGAGGTTGGGAGTTGGGCCTGTGACGCTAACACAGTGGGGGCAGCTTGTACATGTCAGCAAGGATGACAGGGAGAGTCTCGCGATTGCTAAGAGCTTAGGCGGGCTTTTCGTGCTAACAGTATTGGCCTTTGTCTTCTATCGCACACTGCTCAGATGTGTTACCAAGAGACGAGAGGCAGCCTCTCGTCATAGTGCCGTGGGCAGGATCCCGAAGGTAGTCTTCGCTGAGCTACGCGTTACACGGCAGACCCAGGACGACGACTCAGAGTGTCGCATTTGCTTCGATGAGTACGAGGACGAGGATCAGATGGCAGCCCTCCACTGCGGGCACATCTTCCACTACGGATGTGCCCGACAGTGGATCGGCGGCGGTCAGGCCATCTGCCCTATCTGCCGGACAGCAGTGTGAGCGTCATCTACCAGCGATTGGAGGAGGCCCAATCCAGTGACAGCAGGAGTTCAGGTCGCACCAAGCAACCAGCCCATTTGAGATACATATCCCTATTTAATATTAGGTTCGAGTACGAGTTTAGAGTTTTATTTTACTCCAAGTTGTAATTGGCTCTATAAGTTGCAATGCAGTTCAATGAGCACACAAAAACAATAAGAAAAGACTAAAATTTTTGTTTATCACATCACAGCAGTACAGGTTTGATTGGACAACAATCTCTGTGTTTGTTTAGATAACTTGTGAAAAGCCTAATCAACCATGTGATGTGAACTTTCTCTCTTAATGCCCGAAAGATGCCACTATTAGTCAAAAGAATGAGGATTACCATATAATGGCCTTCAATTACCCTGACTTCCAATCGCTCCTTCAGAAACTCCTTGACTTGGGCTATATCCAGGTTGAGTATCACAAGGTCACTCTTCCGATGCTTCCCGGACAGCATGTCGGGCTTCGCAGTCAAAGGTTGTGGGAGCTTGAATAACTCGAAAAAAAAATATCGAAGCTGCAAAACAAAAAACACCTGAGCACATATGCAAGAAGAGAGAATCATGGAAAAGATTTCTCAGCACGATTTGCTCAGACACAGACTGAAGGAAAATGGACATAATCACATCATGCTAACATGTAGGATACTTGTTTTGTACAGACATACACGCAAGGAACACTTGTTGTGCGCATACATGTGCATCAAAATTAGCTTGTCTAACATAGCAAAGAGCAAAAGATAAAAGGGCATCCTGTCACGTGCACGCTCCTTCAGTTCTCTAGTGAGCAGAGAGTTGACCTTTTTCCAGCAAACTACTGAGCAGTGAGCACACCGTTGCAATCGATCTCCATAATTATTCTGCGGGCTCCTACCGCAACTTATTATACATAACTCGCATTATTTGCTACATCATGGGATTATACTACACATGCGGCGGGTGAACGGTGTTGAATAAACCCAAGTCTGCAGCATAGTGATTTTCGGTGCCATGGCAGAGTTTCAGTTTTTGCTGCCATGGCAGCGGTTTTAGCTAGTGTCGTTTTTCTTCAGTTTCGTCAGTAGGTTCAGGTTTTCTGCCAACGAGATTAGCTCGAGTTTGTTAGCGCCAGGAGCGAGTCTGGCGCCCCCTTTGATCGCTCGTGGGATGACACGAGCACCACGATCGGTGGTGGCGTGTAGTTAGGGGTCCACGAGCCCGTTTCTTCAGTTGTACTGTGAATAAATTCAGAGGAAAGATAACAGAAAAGTCGCAAGTTTTTACGCGGCGCAAATCTTCTGTTCTTCGTCTGCCTTGCGAATGTGTGAGTTCAGAGAGAGAGAGAGAGAGAGAAGCGAGATTTGCCAACAATTGGCATCAGAGCTGTGTTCCGATCCGGAGATTGGCGGGACCAGATGAGTCCGGTGGTAGCAAGTCGCCGTCGACTCCGCGGGCAAGGGTCTCCGACGGCAACGAGCTTGTCGTGGCGGAGAGATCCATGGCGCGATGGTGCGCGACACCGGCGGCGTGGCATGACCGCAGCTGACGAGGTCCAACTACACCGTCTGGGCCGTGCTCATGCAGGTCATGATGGAAGGACGGATCTCTGGGACGCCGTCCAGACGGGCACGGCCGAGCGCAGCAAGGATCACCTGGCGCTCGAGGCAATCCTGCGTGGGGTGCCGCCGGAGATGGCACCCACTCCCGCCGGCAAGGCGACGGCGAAGGAGGCCTGGGACTCCCTGAAAACGATGAGGCTTGGGTTAGCAAGGGTATGTGGGGCGAAGCTCGTGACCCTCACCAAGCAGTACAGCGACATCAAGTTCTCCGACGGCGAGTCGGTGGACGACTTTGCCATGCGTCTCACGGCAATGGTGGCGCAGATGGGGCAACTCGGTGAGACGATTCCTAAGAAACGTGTTGTAAGAAAATTTCTTTCAATTGTTCCCAAGAAGTTCTCGCAGATCGCCCTATCAATCGAAACATTGGTGGACCTCGAAGAACTCTCGGTCGAGGAGCTGACTGGGAGACTAAAGGCGGTGGAGGAACGCCATGAGTTGCACCAAGCCACTGATGGCATGGGGCGGCTGCTTCTCACTGAAGAGGAGTGGAACACCCGCCTCAAAGCCGGCGACCAGCACGCCGGCGGCTCTGGGGGTGGCTCATCTCAGGGCCGAGGCCAGAGAGGCCGCGGCCGTGGCGGCGGAAATGGCGGGTGCGGCCAGAACGGGGGGGCCGACAGAGGAAACTCCGGTGGCTCCGGCGCCGGCAACGACGACGATCGCGACGATGCCGCTACTGCAACATCAGGGCCACTGGGCCCGTGACTGCAGGAAGAAAAAGCGCGACGGCGACGCAAAGGCTCTCCTCGCCCAGGCGCACGGCGGGGACGATGCCGACCCCACGCACCTCCTCATGGCGCAGGTGTGCGAGCTGTCGGTGGATCTTGATGACCACACAGGTGTGTCGAGTTGCACGAGGAGCGCGTTGAAGCTCACCTGGGTTCGGCCACGGACGAGCACACCGTCGTCTGGTTTCTGGACACAGGAACCAGTAACCACATGTCCGGCGAGGAGGCATCGTTTAGCGAGCTCGATCGTCACGTCACCGGCACCGTCAAGTTCGGAGACGGCTCGGTCGTCGACATTTGTGGGTGCGCCAGCGTCCTCTTCACCGACCACACTGGTGGTCACCGCGTGCTGAGCGGGGTCTACTTCATCCTGCGGCTCAGGAGCAACTTCATCAGCATCGAGCAGCTCGACTAGATCGGGTGTTGGTCGGAGATCGAGCACGGTGTCTTCACCCTCTACGACCAGCAACAACGGATCATAGCAAAGGTGCGGTGAGCCGGCAACTGTATCCGTACCCGCTCCAGCTCGTGCGCCCAAGTGTTTCGTTGAGATAATCATAATATGGTCTTTACCGGCATTCGCAGAGGTGATCTATATATTGTTGATTTCACTAAAATAGCCCAATCTCGTACATGTCTTATTGCAAAATCTTCTAAAGGTTGGCTATGGCATAGAAGGCTAGGACATGTTGGTATGCGAAATCTTGATAAGCTTGTCAAAGGAGATCATATTCTTGGTGTGAAAGATGTTATCTTTGACAAAGATAGACTTTGTAGTGCTTGTCAAGCAGGAAAACAAGTTGGAGGAAGTCATCCCGTGAAGAACATCATGACCACGAGAAGACCACTTGAGCTACTTCACACGGATCTTTTCGGTCCCAATGCCTACAAGAGTCTTGGTGGTAACTCTTTCGGTTTGGTCATAGTTGATGGTTTTTCCAGATTTACGTGGGTGTTCTTTCTCGATGACAAATCGCAGGTACAAAATATCTTCAAGACCTTCACTAGAAAGGCCCAAAATCAATTTGAAGTGAAGATCAAGAAAATTCGGAGCGACAATGGAACGGAGTTCAAGAACACGAATGTGGACACCTTTCTTGACGAAGAGGGTATCTCACATGAGTTCTCGTCTACGTACACACCTCAACAAAATGGAGTTGTTGAGAGGAAGAATCGGACTCTTATCAAGATGGCAAGAACGATGCTAGATGAGTACAAGACGGCAAAACACTTTTAGGTGGAAGCAGTTGAGACGGCTTGTCATGCTATAAACCGGCTTTACCTTCACAAGCTCCTTGGTAAAACGGCATACGAGCTACTCACCGGTAACAAACCCCAAGTTGGATATTTTCGAGTATTTGGCTCAAAGTGTTACATTCTTGATAAGCATCGCCCTTCAAAATTTGCTCCTAAATCTCATGAAGGATTCCTACTAGATTACGGATCAAACTCTCACACTTACCGTTTCTACAACAACTTCACTCGAAAAGTTGAAGAGACGGTAGATGTGAAGTTTGATGAGACTAACGGCTCGCAAGTTGAGCAATTGCCAATTGATGTAGGAGACAAAGACCCTTCGGAAGCAATTCAAGACTTGCCCATTGGCAAGATTTGCCCCGTGGAGGTGAAGGAGAGTACTTCGTCTATTCAAGTGGAAGCCTCAACTTCACATCAAGGTGAACCACAAGTTGGCATGGAGGCATCCACAAGTGGTACATGCTAAGACGAAGGAAACGAGGAAGTACAACAAGAAGATACACCTCAACCTCCTTCTCCACCACCACAAAAAGACAACGACAACACCAATGAAGAAGAAGATGATGAGGAAGCTCCTTGAGGTAGCTTTTGCTCGAGAAACGCCAACACCAACGCCAACACCAGTCTTGGTCACATCGAACATTAACTAGACCCAATGCATAAGAATGACAATAGCGCTCTCAGAGTTGGTGCTTTTAGTGAGAAGATGATGACTCAACAATAAAAGTAAATAACATAAAAGTAAAAGGATAGGCCCTTCGTAGAGGGAAGCAGAGATTTGCAGAGGTGCCAGAGTTCGAAGCTTAAAACAGAGATGAATACATTTTGAGAGGTGTGCTTTTCCTGTCAACGTCACGACAAAGGATTTCGATATCTTCCATGCTAAACACATTATAGGCGGTTCCCTAGCGGAAAGGTAAAGTTTACTCCCCCTCAACCATACAGACACAAGCCATGGCTAGCCGAATTCACGGGTGCCCTCCAAACAATCAACCTTCCGGGGGAGTTTGTTTTATTATATTTTTCTTTATTTTCAAGTTTCAGGACCGGGCATCCCAATTACCAGCCTCTCTCATGCAATGACAAGTGAATAAACACCATCAGGAGAGTAACCCACTTAGCATGGAAGATATCGACCGCCCCGTTGCTCCATGAGCGGTACGTGCACACAAAATAGATGTTTATTTGAAGGATTAGAGGTGGCACATGCAAATTTACTTGGAACGGCAGAGTAATACCGCATATAGGTAGATATAGTGGACTCATCTGGAACAACTTTGGGTTTAAGGATTTGGATGCACAAGCAGTATTCCCGCTTAGTACATGCGAAGGCTAGCAAATAGATTGAGAAGCGACCAACTTAAGGAGCGACAACTGTCATGATCATGCATTGCGAATAATTAACATTGAATACGAGCATGAGTAGGATATAAATACCCTGAACATAAATATCGTGGAGGCAGCGTTGGTTTTGATTCAACTACATGTGTGAACATGTGCCAAGTCAAGCCACTTGAATTATTCAGAGGAGGATACCTGAAAGATCGTGGATGTCGCCTAGAGGGGGGGGGGGTGAATAGGTGCTTTAAAATAATTACGGTTTAGGCTTTGAACAAATGCGGAATAAACCTAGCGGTTAATTTGTCAAGCACAAAACCTAAATCGACTAGGCTCACCTATGTGCACCAACAACTTATGCTAAGCAAGATAAACAACTAAGTGATAGCAAGATATATAACTAGAAACAATATGGCTATCACAAAGTAAAGTGCATAAGTAAAGGGCTCGGGTAAGAGATAAACGAGGCACGCGGAGACGACGATGTATCCCGAAGTTCACACCCTTGCGGATGCTAATCTCCGATAGAGCGGTGTGGAGGCACAATGCTCCCCAACAATGCCACTAGGGCCACCGTATTCTCCTCACGCCCTCGCACAATGCAAGGTGCCGTGATTCCACTAAGGGACCCTTGAGGGCGGTCACCGAACCCGTACAAATGGCAACCCTTGAGGGCGGTCACCGAACCCGTACACTTTGACAACCCTTGGGGGCGGTCACCAGTACCCGTCAAATTGCTCGGGGCTATCTCCACAACCTAATTGGAGACCCCGACACTTACCCGGAGCTTTACACCACAATGATTGAGCTCCGAGGCACCACCAAGCCGTCTAGGGCGCCAAGGCACCCAAGAGGAACAAGCTCTAGGGTGCTCAAACACCCAAGAGTAATAAGCTTCTCAACTTTTTCACTTCCACGTATCACCGTGGAGAACTCAAACCGATGCAACTAATGCAATGGCAAGAACACACCAAGTGCTCAAGTCCCTCTCCCTCAAATCCCACCAAAGCAACAAAAGCTATGGAGGAAAGTGAGAGGAAGAACAAGGAGAACACCAAGAACTCCAAGATCTAGATCCACAAGGTTTCACTCACATAGAGGAGAAAGTGATTGGTGGAAAGATGGATCTAGATCTCCTCTCTCTTTTCCCTCAAGAAGGAGCAAGAATCATTGGAGGGATTGAGAGATAGCAAAGCTCTAGAAGGTCAACAATGGAGGAGAGAGAACTTGCAATAGATTAGAAAACCGTTGAGCTCTCTACGAATGATACGATAAAGCTACTCACTTGAGAGCCCCCCTTGATAGAACGGCTATCGATCCTATAACCCGGTCTCCAAACTACTACCATGAGACCGGTAAAATAGAAAACCTATCAAGGGCAAACCTTTGCCTTGCGCACAGTCCACTTGAGCTAGATGATGACGATCTTGACCTCCTCAAGTTGGACCACCTTTCTTGATTGCGCCGGCTCGATGAAGACTAGTTGATTGCTCCCCCATACTCCACTATGGGTGAGCCACTCTTCGGCACATCTTCACAAGTCCATTGTCACCACAATGGACGGCAAGCTTCAAGCAGTGATCTCTTCGTGATGCTCCACTTGAACTTGCACACCGCAATCTTGATGACGATCACCACTTGATGTCATCCTCCATGGGTTGAATGAGATCTTCCTCTTGACGCAAGCCCATGGAAACATACCTAACCCCACATAGAACTCTCGCATAGAACATGGGTTAGTACACAAAGCGTAATGGACAATGCTTACCATACCGTGAGATCACTTGATCCCACTCGGTACATCTTCTACGCTTTGTGTGTTGAACAACTTGAATCACTCTTCATATTTAGTCTTGATCGACCTTGAATCTTTCCAACTCTCTTCATTAGGATGATGTCTTGAAGGTAAACATGAATGTTCTCACAATCTTCTTCTTCAAGACATGCTTGCAATAGGCTCAACACTCACATGACCAATCTTTGGATAAATCCTTGAATAGAACCTTGGTCAACACATATTCTTCTTCTAATAACCTTGAAACCAACAAATGGTCTTCAAGCAATGCCTATGGACAAACCCTTCAAATATAACTCAAGGCAACCATTAGTCCATAGAGATTGTCATCAATTACCAAAACCAAACATGGGGGCAGCACATGTTCTTTCAATCTCCCCCATTTTGGTAATTGATGACAATCACTTTCAAGAGAGTTTATATAAGGAATTAAGCATCACCATGCAAGGCAACAACTAATAATGTAAGAGCATGTGATGCAAATGCTTAGGAACAAAACCAAAGCATGAAGAAATAACTCTCTAAACTTCTCCACAAAACTCTCTAAACTTCTCCCCCATTGGCATCGATTGCCAAAATGGGCGAAAAGCTTAGAAGGCCAACATAATATGTGTTCCTCCATAAATTGTGTATTTCTCAAACTATGAGTGGAATACAATACACATATCCAAGGATACGCAAAAGGAGGAAGACAAACTCTATTGAGGATCCAAAGATTGCAAAAGGAATGATATGATACAAAGACATACCAAGAGAGAAGCAAGCAATATAAGGAGCTTAGAAGGCCACACGGATAATCTAAGGATACCAATTGAACCAATCAATCAAAAGATCCGACGAGCCACACGAATAAAAGATATTATGATATGAGCATAGGAGTGTTCTAAAGAACATAGAGAAGCTCCCCATGATTTGTGCATTATTTAGTTTTGTATTTGGATACAACGTGCACAAAATAGGATCATCACTCCCCCAAAATCAATAGAAACTCATAACAAGTGCAAGTGAGTATATAGGAAACTAGGCCTAGCACTTGCAACAAACACAAGATTGAGCAATATGAAAGAGAGGCAACTTAGGAATAGGCTCAACCAAAAAGATGTGTGTGAGTCATGGCAAAGCACTTGAGAAGACTAATATAAGGATGAGCATTAAGCATCAACAGTCTTGAATAAACGAATGGGTAGTGTGTAACCGCCGGGCAACCATAGCTCCCAAACTAAAAGTTCTATCACGCAAATGAGCATGGCGTAAAATAGCAAGATCAGGCGAACTAAGCGTTCCACTCTCCCATCGACCAGTTAAATACCTCCCAGCAAATAATGAGTAATAACGCAAAACAGGGAAATGTAAACTAGCCACTCTAGCTTCAAAAACTCCTCTCGTCTCCCCCACAGTCACGGCAGGTATAAAATCTGCAATGTCCCTTGGACGTGGCTCTAGAGGGCTGCCCTCATTAGGAATTTTGCACACTTGGCAAAACGCATCAAGTTTCATCTCTGGACGGATATCATAGAGGTGGAACGACACGGTGGGTATGTCCCTCCTAGCATGAAAGTAGAAATTTTGCACAAAAATATTGGTGAGCAGGAGGTATTGATCACACTTATCTTCGAGGAACGGGATGATGCCTGATACGTCTCCAACGTATCTATAATTTATGAAGTATTCATGCCATGTTAGCAATAATTTTATATGGTTTTGGTGCACTTTTATATGATTTTCATGGACTAACATATTGACCTAGTGCCCAGTGCCAGTTGCTGTTTTCTGCTTGTTTTTGGTTTTCCAGAAAATCCATATCAAATGAAGTCCAAACGCAGCGAAACTTTTTGACGATTTTTTCTGGAAGGAAAGAGACCCAGGAAGCTTCGAGGGAGTACCAGAAGCCCCAAAGGGACCCCACAAGGCAACAGGGCGTGCCCAGGGGGCGCACCCTGATGCCTTGTGGGCCCCCTGTGGCACCTCTTCGCGTGATTCCAACGCTGAAAATTCTTATAAATACAGAAACCCCCGAAAGTTAACCTAGATGAGTTTTTCCACCGCCGCAAGCCTCTGTTCTGAAGCGACCCCATCTGGAGCTCCATTTCGGCACCCTGCCGGAGAGGGGAAGTCATCACCGGAGGCCATCTTCATCATCCCCGCTGCTTCCATGATGAGGCGGGAGTAGTTCACCCTCGGGGCTGAGGGTATGTACCAGTAGCTATGTGTTTGATCTCTCTCTCTCGTGTTCTTGATTTGGCACGGTCTTGATGTACCGCAAGCTATGTTAATATAGTTGGATCATATGGTGTTTCTTCCCTCTCTATCTTCTTGTGATGAATTGAGTCTTTACCTTTGAGGTTTCTTTATTGTCGGATTGAATACTTTGGATTTGAGAATACTTGATGTATGTCTTGCATGTGGATACCCGTGGTGACAATGGGGTATTCTATTGAGTCACTTGATGTATGTTTTGGTAATCAACTTGCGGAATCCCGTGACCTTGGGGTAATCTATGCATATGGGTCATCGGTACACGTTTTCATCCTTCTTTCTCCGATAGAAACTTTGGGGTACTCTTTGAAGTTCTTTGTGTGGATTGAATATTGTGAATCTGAAGTTGTTTGATGCATATCGAATAATCAACTCATGGATACTTGTGGTGACATTGGAGTATCTAGGTGACATTAGAGTTGGTTGATGCGTATCATATAGTATTATTTTAGTACGAACTCTAGGGCTGTTTGTGACACTTATAGGGATGGCTCAATAGATTGATCGGAAAGGATAACTTTGAGGTGGTTTCGTACCCTACAACAATTTCTTCTTATGTTCTCTGCTAGATAAGAACTTTGGAATGATTCTTTGTTGCACGTTGAGGGATTGTTATCTGATTCAATTATGTTAGCACTGTTGAGAGATAGCACTAGTGAAAGTATGAACCCTAGGCCTTGTTTTCAAGCATTGCAATACCGTTTGTGCTCACTTTTGTTACATGCTACCTTGCTGTTTTTATAATTTCAGATTACAAAAACCTATATCTACTATCCATACTATACTTGTATCACCATCTCTTCGCCGAACTAGTGCACCTATGCAATTTAAAATTGTATTGGGTGTGTTGGGGACACAAGAGATTTCTTGTATTTGATTGCAGGGTTGTTTGAGAGAGATTATCTTCATCCTACGCCTCCCACGGATTGATAAACCTTAGGTCATCCAGTTGAGGGAAATTTGCTATTGTCCTACAAAACTCTGCGCTTGTAGGCCCAACAGAGTCTACAAGAATAAAGTTGCGTAGTAGACATCAATGCCGGCATTGTTCGCCAAGTAATAGAAATCATCATAGATACCCGCATCCCTCAAGAATGTGTCACATGGCCATTCGCATGGCCGCACCTCAGCCGCATGAGGAAGGTTATACTTGGGATTCTCCTTCGGAGTCTCATCGGACTTCCGGCTCGAGGGACCTCTCAACATCCTCCTAAGCATTTTCTTTTCTCTGAAAAATTTATGAAATTTTTAGTCCCTCAAAATAAAAGTGAACAAATCTCAACAAAATTGATAGCAACTACTCTCACAAGTATCTAGAGGCTATATCATGCATCAAAACTATTTTGGACCATACAAATTCAAAAAGAATCCATTAATAAGGTTGATTAAGTCTTATTAACAAACTATTTCCGAGTAACATGAAACCGAAGAATTGTCGTATAACACTAGGTTACCTCAACGGGGATATGCATTTCCCCAACAATAAGAACTTCATATCTCTTTTTGACAGTCGGAAGAGGAAATTCAAAACCTCCAATAGTAATTGTCGCAATTTTTTCAATGGAGTTGATACTATTCACTGAACTTTGTTTCTTCGGGAAGTATACCGTATGTTCATTACCATTGACTTGAAAAGTGACCTTGCTTTTGTTGCAGTCAATAACAGCCCCTGCAATATTCAAAAAGGGTCTACCAAGGATGATTGACATACTGTCGTCCTCGAGCATATCAAGTATAACAAAGTCTGTCAAGATAGTAACATTTGCAACTACAACTGGAATGTCCTCACATATTCCAATAGGTATAGCAGTTGATTTATCAGCCATTTGCAAAGATATTTCAGTAGTTGTCAACTTATTCAAATCAAGTCTTCTATAGAAAGAGAAAGGCATAACACTAACACCGGCTCCTAAATCACATAAAGCAGTTTTGACATAACTTCTTTTAATGGAGCATGGTATAGTAGGTATTCCTGGATCTCCTAACTTCTTAGGTACTCCACCCTTAAAAGAATAATTTGAAGCATGGTGGAGATTTTAGTTTCAGGTATCTTCCTTTTATTTGTGAAAATATCTTTCATGTATTTAGTATATGGAGGCATTTTCAAAATATAAGTCAAACATGTTCTCAAAATGACTGGCCTAAGCATTTCAACAAAGCGTTCAAAATCCTCCTCATCCTTATTTTTCAGAGGTTTACTAGGAAAAGGCATGGGTTTTTGAACCCATGGCTCTCTTTCTTTACCATGTTTTTAGCAATAAAATATCTTTTATCATATCTTTTATTCTTAGGAGGTGGGTTATCAAGATCAGCAGCAGGTTCTATTTCTACATCATTATCAGGTTCTTTATCATTGTCTAGTTGAGCATCATCATAAACATCATCATTATCATTATCATTAGGTGGATGTTCATTACCAGATTGTGTCTTAGCATCAGAAATAGAAACATCATTATGATTCTCAGAAGGTTTTTTTATCACAGTTTCATTAGAAGCATGCAAAGTTTTATCATTTTTCTTTTTCTCTTTCTTCTTAGATGAACTAGGTGTATCAACATTAAGTCTCTGAGAATCTTGCTCAATTCTTTTCGGATGACCTTCAGAATATAGAGG
The DNA here is from genome assembly GCA_039707655.1 of Elymus sibiricus. NCBI lineage: Eukaryota > Viridiplantae > Streptophyta > Magnoliopsida > Poales > Poaceae > Elymus > Elymus sibiricus. The sequence goes on along the minus strand of CM077670.1, from coordinate 81,911,323 downwards.
ATCCTGAGTCATTCTACCTCCTCTAGTCACAACTCTAACAACACGATCATTCATTCTATTATTCATTTCATTAAGCAAATCATTTTGTGACTTAGAGACTTGTTCTAACTGAGTATGAACCATGGATGAATGTTTGCTTAAACCTTACATCATTAGCAATCCTAAACATCAAGTCACTCAAGCGATCAATCATAATAGCATTTCGTTTCAATTGATTGCTAACATACCTATTAAAATTCTCTTGCTTAACAATGTAATTATCAAATTCATCCAGGCATTGACTGGCAGATTTATTATAAGGAATATCACCTTCATCAAACCTATAAAGAGAATTTACCTTTACTACCTGTGTCGGGACATCGAGTCCATGTATTTCTTCAATAGGTGGTAAATTCTTAACATCTTCTGATTTAATACCATTTTCTTTCATAGATTTCTAGCTTCTTGCATATCTTCGGGACTGAGGAATAGAATACCTCTCTTCTTCAGAGTTTGTTTAGGTGGTGGTTCAGGAAGTGTCTAATCATCGACATTCTTTAGCATATTATTCAATAGTTCTTCAGCCTGTCCAACAGTTCGTTCCCTGAAAACACAACCGCAACAACTATCTAGGTAGTCCCTAGAAACATCAGTTAGTCCATTATAAAAGATATCAAGTATTTCATTTTTCTTAAAAGGATGATCAGGCAAAGCATTAAGTAATTGGAGAAGCCTCCCCCAAGCTTTAGGTAGATTCTCTTCTTCAGATTGCACAAAGTTAAATATTTCCTGCAAGGCAACTTGTTTCTTATGAGCAGGAAAATATTTTTCAGAGAAGTAATATATCATATCCTGGGGACTACACACACATCCAGGAGCAAGAGTATTAAACCATTTCTTAGCATCACCCTTTAATGAGAAAGGAAATAACTTAAGAATATAGTAGTAGCGAATTTTTTCCTCATGAGCCAATAGGGTGGCTATATCATTCAATTTGGTAAGGTGTGCCACAAGAGTTTCAGTTTCATAGCCATGAAAAGGATCAGATTCTACCAAAGTAATTAACTCAGGATCAATAGAGAATTCATAATCCTTATCAGTAACAAAGATAGGAGAAGTAGAAAATTTAGGATCACATTTCATTCTCGCTATCATAGCTTTTTCTTTCAGCTTACTTAGTAGTTTCTTAACATCATCTCTATCATTACAAGCAAGAAATTCTCTAGCTATCTCCTCATCCATAACATAACCCTCGGGTATCTTAGGCATTTCAACTCCAGTAGGAGAGCTAGGCATAATAGGTGAATCATAATTTTCATCATTTTCAGCATTTTCAATTTCTTTAGCTTTAGCAATTTGTTCATCAAGAAATTCACCTAGTGGCACAGTATTATCAAGCAGAGTACTAGCATCATCACAAGTTTCATTTATAGTAGAAGTAGTATCATCAATTACTTGCGACATATCATAATGAATAGCAGGTGGTGGTGTCGCAAGCCTACTTAAAACAGATGGTGAATCAAGTGTAGAATGAGATGGCAGTTCCTTACCTCCCCTCGTCTTAGAGGGTAAGATCTTAGTCTTAGCGTCTTTCAGATTCTTCATAGTGTAAAATCCCAAGTGAACTCAATAAATAGAGCTATGCTCCCAGGCAACGGCGCCAGAAAAAGGTCTTGATAACCCACAAGTATAGCGGATCGTGACAGTCTTCGAGGGTAGTATTTCACCCAAATTTGTTGATTCGACACAAGGGGAGCCAAAGAATATTTATGAGCCTTAGCAGTTGAGTTGTCAATTCAACCACACCTGGGATATAATATTTCTGCAGCAAAGTGTTTAGTAGCACAGTAGCAATAGTAACAGGAATAGTAACAAAAGCAGTTTGTGATGATTGTAACAGCAGCAGCAGTAGTAACTTAGCAAAGATCAATATGCGAAAAGCATAGGCATTGGATCAACGATGGATATTTGTGTTGGATGACATTCATCATATAACAGTCACAACCTAGAGCGATACGCAATAGCTCCAATTCATCAATGTAATGTAGTCATGTATTCCGTATATAATCATACATGCTTATAATAAGAACTTGCATGACATCTTTTGTCCTACCCTCCCGTGGCAGCGGGGTCCATAAGGAAACTAAGGGATATTAAGGCCTCCTTTTAATAGAGAACCGGAACAAAGCGTTAACACATGGTGAATACATGAACTCCTCGAATTACCGTCATCCTCGGAGAGTATCCCAAACAATTGTCGCTATGGGGTCTACGGATCAGAACAATAACAAGTGCATATAACTAGCAGATAGGATCAAGAACTCAAATATATTCATGAAAACATAAAGGGTTCAGATCTGAAATCATCGCACCCGGGCCCTAGTTACAAGCATTAAGCATAGCAAAGTCATAGCAACATCAATCTCAGGACATAGTGGATACTAGGGATCAAGCCCTAACAAATTGACTCGATTACATGACAAATCTCATCCAACTCCATCACCGTCCAGCAAGCCTATGGAGGAATTACTCACACCCAGTGGTGAGCATCATGGAACTGTTGATGGAGAAGGGTTGATGATGATGATGGTGACGAATCCCCCTCTCCGGAGCCCCGAACGGACTCCAGATCAGCCCTCCTGATGAAGAATAGGAGGTGGCGGCGGCTCCGTATCATAAAACGCGATGAAACTTTCTCTCTGATTTTTTTCTCCGCGAGATGGTACCTATAGCGTTGGAATTAGGTCAAGCAGAGGTCTGTGGGACCCACAAGCTTGAGGGGCGCGCCCTAGGGGGTAGGCTCTCCCCCTGAGCTTGTGGCTCCTGGGTGGCCCCCTCCAGTAGATCTCTTCGCCAATATTTTTATATATTCTGAAATAATTCTCCGTAAATTTTTAGCTCAATCCGAGAACTTTTATTTCTGCACAAAAACAACAACATGGTAGTTCTGCTGAAAACAGTTTCAGTCCGGGTTAGTTTCACTCAAATCATGCAAATTAGAGTCCAAAACAAGAGCAAAAGTGTTTGGAAAAGTAGATACGTTTGGGACGTATCACCATGCTACATCAAGATCGTGCCCTATCAAGATCATGAGAGAGAGAGAGATCAAACACATAGCTACTGGTACATACCCTCAGCCCTAGTATCCCGGTCCTTTCATCGTGCTTGGTCCTAGGTTGCTCCAAAACACCTGTAGACACAAGAAAACCAAGAAAATCAGTAAAAACTAAATAAAATACTAAATGTGAAATGCTCACAAGGAAAAGTGTAAAAACTAGTAATCATGCATAATGGACAATTATTTGGTTCAATGGGACATGATATATGAAGAGAACATACAACAAATGAGCTCTAAAAATGCGTAAAATATAGAGCCATCAACCTCCCCAAGCTTAAACCTTTCTCGTCCTCGAGAAAGAAGGTTGAATACTAATGGTGCCTTGGACTAGGGAGTCCTGGCCTAGTCGGTCTAGTCCATGGGCTGGACTCAAGGCCCGTCAAAGAATAAGGACTCCGGAAGCTTCCAACTTGAAGAACCAGCATATCGGGCTTCACCGAAGACTTGGCGTGTACCCCAAGAATATTAGATTTGGCATGTAATCCCTAGATGGTAACCGACCATGTGTAACCCTAGATACCCCTGGTGCCTATATAAACCAGAGGGTTTAGTCCGTAGAGGCAGATTTCAATCACCGTACCTCTAGGTTAGACCACAAATTACGATCTCGAGGTAGATCAACTCTGTACCATGATACATCCACAATATAAACAAGAGCAGGACGTAGGGTTTTACCTCCTTAGAGAGGGCCTGAACCTAGGTAAATCTTCGTGTCCCTTGTCTCCTGTTAACCATTGATCCGATCTCACAGCTCGGGCCCCCTACCCGAGATCTGCCGATTTTGACACCGACACTGGTGCTTTCATTCAGAACTCGCTGTGTGATCGCTTTCGATTGATGGCTCGTTTGCAGTTTAATAGTAGCATTGGCTGCGGCGACATCTTCGTCCCCGGCCAGCTTTTCGCCTTCGGTAGCATCGTGCTGCACGCTGATCCGAGTGGCCACCTAGGCCGCGTCGAGAACTTCCTCCCAGGTCGAACCATCAAGTTCGGGAGCCTGGAGTACATCTTGGACGCCCGAGGTGACCTGGTCCTTTCAGGATGGACCTCTGATCAGCTTCAGAATCCCTCTGACGTCACGACCCCAGAATTGGCTCCCGATCTGATCCTCGGGTCCGAACTTTCAGCAGAATCGATCCCAGAGATAGATCTGGCGGTCGCCACGCCCGGCCCAACCACTGCATCCTCGGACGCTGGCCTCGTGCCAAGCTCATCGATGGGCCCGACAGTAACATCCTCGTCGCCGATGACCGATGAGATCTCTTCTCCCGCCGACCAGGGGTCAACCCTGAACGAGCGGGGGACAACGCTGCATCAGGCAGCCCGAATAAGCAACTTCAGATCGGTTCAACCTACAGCCAGGTCCTGAACACGGAGGAGCTTTCATAAATAAATGTGGTGATGGACAGGATCCAAAACCTGGCGATCTCATCTGCCATCTATGATCAGATCGGATGTAAAGCCGACGATCGGGAAATTTTCGTCCCACCCACCACTCAGTTAGTCGCCACGGTCGAAGACTTGACCGATGAGGTCGACTACAGCTCCGATGAAGCCACTAACATGGATGAAGATGTCTGTGGCGATACCAGAGCAAATCCATCCGTCAAACCCCGTACAGGGGATTGGGCATCAACGTCTACCTATGACGTCTATATGGTCGACACTCCCAAAGACAGCCCTCAGGATAAACCTAAGGAGAACCCTAAGCGTTGTCATCCAAAGAGGCGATCAAAGGGAAGCAACAGAAGCTGAAGTACGACCAACACCATGGGCGCCGCCGATAACGGTGCTGCCCCCGACATCGCTGAGAACCTGGGCGAGCACAATCAAGCCTTGCCCGCCAAGCAGAAGGAGCCCATAGAGGCACCTGCGGAGGATGATCCCGAGGACATGGGCACCTTTGACGATGGGTCGGACATGGTTTACCTCCCCGAGTCCGAAGACAAGGGTAGCCTCAGACCCAATGACTTTGTGGTACCCACAAATCCATCCGAGCAGGCACGGTTCCAACGGCAATTAATTGTAACTGCACGGAGCATGAAAAGGAAGCAACAAGAGTTGTACACTCACGAAAACACGCTCAATGAAAAGTGGGTAAAAGTCCTCACTGCCGAAGTGGACCTCGAGGCCTGACGTACGGTCGCATAATCATACCCTAAAAGGCGGCTACTGCCTTACTTCGATGATGAGGCAGCAAACGACGAGCTGTTTACGCACGGTCACGCAGGACAGGCCGACCGCCCCCCCTAGAGGGCGAGACAGGCCAGCAGGGGCAAACACAAAACCCCATGCAAAACCCCGCCCTCACGGCAAAAGTGCGGTCGGATTCAATGAGCCTTATGATTTGCATGACAAGATACATGCCAATAAAGCCCCTCTCCGTTCCATATATGGCTCATGGGATCGCACGCCCGCTGGCTTAGAAGGCTACGACGCCTGGTTAGACATGCACAATAGAGCTCGGGAGCAGACGCGGGCTAGGACAACGGCCAACACGCGACCAAATGTGGCTCGTTTCCGAGGACCCGCACATCCGGTCTGTTTTACAGAGGAGGTCATGGAGCATCAGTTCCCAGAGGGGTTTAAACCCATTAACATCGATCAATACGACGGAACGACTGACCCGGCTGTCTGGATCGAAGATTTTCTTCTCCATATTCACATGGCCCGAGGTGATGATCTCCATGCCATAAAATACCTGCCGCTCAAACTTAAAGGACCGGCAAGGCACTGGCTCCACAGCCTCCCCAGCAATTCTATCGGAAGCTGGGAAGAGCTTGAGGAGGCCTTTAGGGAAAACTTCCACGACACCTACGTTCAGCCTCCAGATGCCGACGACCTCAGCCACGTCGTCCAACAGGAGGGCGAATCAGCTTAGAAATTCTGGAATTGGTTCTTAACTAAAAAGAACCAGATCGTAGATTGCCCCGATGCTGAGGCTATCGCCGCATTCAAGCACAACATCTGAGATGAATGGCTCGCCCGACAGCTCGGGCAAGATAAGCCAAGAACCTTGGCGGCTCTTACCTCCCTAATGACCCACTTTTGCACTAGCGAGGACAGCTGGCTTGCCCGCAGTTCCCACAGGAACAACCCTGGCACCTCGGAGGCACGCAATGGGAACGGCAAATCTAGGCGCAATAGAAACAAGCGCCGTAATAAGAATGGTGGCAGCGATACTGAGGACTCAGCAGTCAATGCAGGGTTCAGCAGCTCACGGGCCGGACCCAAGAAAAAGCCCTTTAAAGGGAACAAGGATGACCCAAGCGCCCTGGACAAAATACTAGATAGGTCTTGCCAAATTCACGGCACCTCGGATAAGCCCGCCAACCACACCAATCGTAAATGTTGGGTGTTCAAGCAGGCCGGCAAAGCAGTCGCCGAGGAACCATGTAGGAGCCAATCCCGCAGCGATGACGAAGATGAACCTCGCAGACCAAGCAGCGGCGGCCAAAAGCAGTTTCCTTCCGACGTCAAAAATGTGAACATGATCTATGTCATGCATATCCCTAAAAAGGAAAGGAAACGAGCACTTCGGGATGTCTACGTCGTAGAGCCTGTAGCCCCGAAGTACAACCCGTGGTCGGCTTACCCGATCACTTTTGATAAAAAGGAACACCCGACCAGTATTCGTCATGGCGGGTCGACGGCCCTAGTTCTGGACCCCATTGTCGATGGATTCCACCTAACCCGTGTCCTAATAGGCGGCGGAAGCAGTCTGAACCTGATCTATGCCAACACGGTCAGAAAAATGGCATCGATTCGTCATGAATCAAACCCAGCAGCACCACATTCAAGGGCGTCATACCCGGTGTGGAGGGTCAATGCACCGGCACCGTCACGCTAGAAGTAGTCTTCGGCTCACCCGAGAACTTCCGAAGTGAGGACTTGATTTTCGACATTGTCCCCTTCCGTAGCGGCTACCACGCGTTGCTCGGTCGTACTGCGTTTGCCCGCTTTAACGCGGTGCCGCACTATGCTTACCTGAAGCTCAAGATGCCGGGGCCCCACAGCGTCATTACCATTAACGGTAACACGGAGACCTCCCTCCGTACAGAGGAGCAGACAGCGGCCTTAGCGGCTGATTTCCAGGCGGCTGAGGAAGCTGCCCGACGTACAGCTCGGCAGGTTCTACTAAGCTCCCCAAAACGCATATGTACCGTCACCTCGGCCCCTAGCCAAACCTGCGTCAATCCCAAATAGGGACACGCGCTCCCCGGTTCCCCTCTTCTGGTAGCAGACTACGTACCTCAGGTACATAATTTTTGCACTTAAAATTCCATGGGAGACCGAGGAGCATAAATTACAAAAGGGTGTGCTATCTTGGAACACCCAAGCACCCACAACCTGGTTATCTATTTGGCAACATAAAGGCCAACCAGGAAATACATCTTGGCAGCGTCAAGCAGCCACACTCCGGCGCCAGCCTCATCAGGGCCACCGCTTCTCGGATGCGTTCTGCGTAGTCAAGGCGGAGTACCCGGCAGTGTTCACCAAACCTTGGGTTAGACAAGGGATCGCTGTTCAATAGCACGGAGGCGCAGACGTGCGGTAGGGAAGACACGGGGAACAGTTCCCGCTTTTTAAAGCCCTGTACCAAACACCTCTTTTTTTTCTTACATACTCTCTGTATCTTGTTAGGTTCCTCCTTATATCAGCTCGGCATCTCTAGCTAGGCCTTATGAATGAAAGAACAGACCTTTTTTCGTTCCCCGCACAAAATTACGTGTGGTTTTTTCTATTTTTTGCCTTGTAGCAGTATGGAAACCGTTGGAAACATACAGATGAGTCCGGCTTTTAACCGGGGGCTCGGATATGAAATCGAGCCTATGTTTAAGTCTGATATTTGTTCGGCGTCTCGGATATTACATTATATGCATCAGTTTCGAATTGTGATCATGATTGGGTTGCCCGGCTCCTGTGTTTACCTTCTACGTTCCGCTTAGTTCGGCTAGGAGTGTAAAGGGAGAACCACTTCGATTGTGCTTCCAGCTCGTATGGTCAAGCGCCTCAGTGGAGAAAGCTGAAAACCGACTGTCACGATAGGCGTAAACTGGTCGGCTATCCAAAGACAGTGTCAAACTAGAAATCGTTAGTGGTTACGCCGCGGTAAACGAAGGACTCTTGTTATAAGAGCCGAGGTGTTGCAACTAGTGCACTTCGGCGTGTCTGATCACCACTACACCGGGGGTTACTACCCCACAATTTGAACTCCTATGACTAAGTGAAAGTTATAAAGCTGCTATGGTCTGATTGCCTCGTTCCCTAAATACGCAACCGCCTAAGGGCGCCGAGACGTCAGCTAAGGGTTTACGCATTTTAAGGAACACCCTGCGTAGTATCTACAAAAGGGGTAGAAGCCGGCGACTAGCCACTTTCAATATAAAAACGGTCGCACAGGAATGAAAATAACTAGTCAGATACAAACGACTATTCAGCATAAATATTACTTGTTTTTTTAAAAAAAATCCGCGGCATACAAAGGGACCTTTCAGAACCGGAGCTCGGACTTTGAGCATTGCGCCTCGGTCACTCGAGCGCCCTCACGGACCTCGGACAAAAACTGCTCGGGCATCCGCTTCTTCCCTTCCGGAGGCCCTGACGCGATCTCAAGCGGATTGATCTTCGGATAGTACGCCATTGTGGAGGCATACGCCCACTCCACGCCTTCCAGGCAGGCCGAACGCTTCCAGATCTCGACCTGGGGGCTTGCATTCCGCAGCCTGTACACCAGGCCGAAGAAGCTAGTCGGCATCGGCTCTTGCGGCCAGAGGTTGACGTAGAGATCTTCCATCACTGGTCGTGCTGTGTGGAACAGCTCCGCCAGCTGCTTCATCTGATTATTCAGAAGAAGCGGATGCTCTGGCGCCTGGAACTGTGCCCAAAAGGTCTTCTTCGGGGACTCCTCGGGACGGGCGGCGAAGTAGGAGCCGGCGTCCGAAGCGCTCGGCGGCAGGTCCCTGAAGGCTTCTGAAGAATGCCAGACTTGCGTAAGATGGGCAAACCGGCAGTCACAAAAAATGCAGCGAAGCAGGTATAGCTTACCAGCAGCAATCTGCTTCACTTGTTGAAGCACTTCACGATCCGCCCTAGCCTGGGTCGTGGCCTCCTTGCAGGCCGAGCTCGCTGTTTCGAGCTTGGAGGCTAGCTTGTTCTTTTCTTCCTAGAGGGCATCGCGCTGCTTGTACAACCCCTCCAGGTCTCCTTCGACCTCCACAACCCGCGCCACGTGCTTCGCACCAGCCTCTTTCTCTTTGGCCAGCGCGTCGTTGGCCTGCTTTGCCGCAGCCTTCTGCTGCTTGGCTTCCTGCCGAGCCTGTTTCAGCTCGGCCCGGAGCGCTTCAAGCTCCGAGGTGGATGCTACAAACACATTAACACAAACTTTAAAGCTCAAGCCAGCTGTCTCAAAGTACAATGTTAAGGTAGTGAGGTTTTTTGGGATGTACCTTGAGATTGCTCCATTTGCTTCTTAAGCAGATCCATGTCCTTCTCGGACCGATCCAGGTTATGGTTCAGTTGGTCCAACTCTTTCGAGGTGGACGCTGAAACCGAGGCCGAAACCTGAAAACTACACCGTTAGCTTCCTCGGATGACATCGATCCCCTGGTCGGATTCATGTATCCGACCAGGGTCTCAGGGGCTGCTGTGTATTCGCTTTATTCAACTTACTTTTTCCCTATAATCCCCGAGCAAGATTACCGCATCTAACTCGGGGCTTGGGGGCTACTGTGGTTATACACTTGTAATAAGTACTTGCAGTAGTAAATGTCTTCGAACAAATTGCATTTTACTTATTCTCTAAAGGCTATTGGATATATCTAGTGCTAATAGCTCTACACATTGACATGATTTCAAAACATGATTAAAGGTTACCTCAAAGCCTTCATAGAGGCCCTTGAAGGCCTCCCTTATACCGGCCTCCGTGGACTGGTAATTCTTTAACGCCGCGCCCAGAAGGACGCGGTGCTTAGTAACGATGGAGGAGCCTATCAGGACGCATCCATCTCTTCGGTCCATCCCATGGACACCTGCCCTCCAGCAGGTGGGGGTGGACGGGCCACCTCGGTCCTCTCCATTGAGGGAGGAACCGCCATTGTGGATGGTTGCCGAGGTGGCTCTGGATCGACGGGAGCCGAGGTTGTCGGCCATCCCAGCTCTTCCCCTCCCTTGAGGTCTTCCCCGCCACACCTTTGGAGGCAAGGCAGAAGCAGAGGCCTCGGCCATGGAGACATTGGCGCCGCCCCCCCCCCCCCCGTGGTAAGTACGGGTGGGGCTGGCTGTGAGGTCGCCTCCCCCAGCCCGTCGTGGGCAGCAGGGGAGGGGTGATGCTCCTCTGAGGCGCTGGGTGGAGGAAGCCCGCTTGACGACTCCTTGTCGCTAAGGCGGGAGCGTTGTGGGCTGCAAAGGGCGATCGATCAAATTAAATGTACAGAGGGAAGGAATCGGAGCACATACAACATACAAGGAAATGAAGTGTAAAGCGTGTACCTCCTCGGTGCGGGTCTCTCCCTGCGTGGCTCGATGAGGTCGTCCTCTGATTTGGAAGGGATGACCTCGGCCATGGCGGGGGCCTGGTTGGGGGCGGCGTCGACGGCCTTTATAAGGCGCCTTCTTATTCGAGGGGCGTCGGGCCCCGCAACGTCCTCGGCCGCCGCCCTTTTTCTCTTCGGGGAGGAAGTGCTCTCCTCCCCCTTTCCCCTCCTTGTCAGAGAAGGGGGCTTGGACTTCCTCGGACTTAGCGTCAGAGGGGTCTCGGATCCGAAGACCTCCCCTCTTCTTCCCCAGCTCCTTCTTCGCCTTTACGGGAGCCTTTGGGGGAACCACGGCCAGGAGGGCCTGTAGTTCAGGGGTTCGGTTGTCTTCGGGCAGCGTCGCCGAGCACTGGATGAGCGCCGCTCTGGGCGCCCATTTCTGATAACAGTGAAGAAAAGTTCAGACAAATATAACGAAAAGAATCTTACTGAACATTCGAGATGGTTGATACCTCGGACGGGGCATGGGCGGCGCTGTAGCCAATGTCGGGCCCGACCTCGGGAAATAAATTTTGGGACGACTTGAAGAGAGCCGTCCACATCCCGTCTAGGGTAGTGCGGAAGAAATTCCGCACTGTTGGTGCATCTTCAGGCTTGTAAAGCCACATGGGGCTAGCCCGAAGCTGGAGTGGAAGGATGCGGTGATGTAACATCACATCCACCACATCCGGTAGCTTAAACTTCTTTTGCAGAAACCGGATCCTCTCCTGGAGAGAGGCGACTTCGTCCGGGTTGCCCCACTCCAAACCCTGCTTCTGCCAGGACACCAGCTTCCTCGGAGGCATACCTTTGAAGGTGGGGACCTCGGTCTGGCCTGCGGCGAGCGGCTCAGTGATGTAGAACCACTCGCGCTGCCAAAGCTTCACGGTCTCGATGAAGGTGCCCTCCAGCCACTCCAGCTTCTGGAGTTTGCTGATCATGGCATCCCCACATTCGGCGAACTCGGCGCCACCGCTCTTCGGCTTCATGCAGAACGTCTTCAGCCATAGGCCGAAGTGATGTTCCACGCGCAGGAATGCCTCGCAGATGATTATGGAGGTGGTGAGATGTAAAATGGAATTCGGGGCTAGATTGTGGAAATCTAGCCCGTAGAAGAAAAGAATCCCCCGCACGAAGGGGTGCAGGGGGAATCCCAGACCTTGGATGAGGTGAGGGATGAAGACGACCCGCTCCCCAGGCTTGGGAGTGGGGACGCGCTGGCCCGGTCCAGGGGCCCTGCAGACAGCGTCGGCGGGGATGTACCCCGCCGTTCGAAGCTCCTCGATGGTGGCATCGGTGACCTTAGAGGCCACCCACCTTCCCTTCAGATCTGCATCGGCCATTGTTGCAGGATGCGGAGGACTGGAGAAGGCGTGGAAAGGGGATTAGGGTGAGAGAGCTTGGAGGGTTTGGGCGCTGGAGCAGTAGGAGAGCGTGGGAGGAAGGATTTGTTGCCCCTACTCTTTATAAGTCAGTAAAAAGACGAAGCGTCCCTCCGTCGCACCGTAAAAATCGCCACGTTTCGGCTGATTATGCCGTCGTGGCCGCGTGGGGTGAAACAACTGATTGATGATATCCCCTAAAACGCGGGGCATGATCTTTGCCTTGATGAGACGTGCCATTGAGAGGGTTTCCTCAAACCGCTATTCGAATAAGTAATGACTGGTGTACATGACGTCATGGGTCATGATGTTTTGGTAAAGTTGTCAGTAATTGACCGCCGAACACATTCGCGCTGCTAGTCTTCAGGACTAAGCAAGCCGTGTACTTCGGATTGACGGAGATACACTTTGATGGCACATGGTCAGCTGGTCTCATCTCCTGCTCAGACGGATGATGTCTTCTAATTGGGGATTAGCGAGCCTCGGGCAGATGCCCGGCTCAGGGCATGGTAAGGAACTTGCCTATTAAGCCGAAGACTCTCACGCCGAAGACATTTATCCGAAGAAGGTTGTCATCCTCGGCTTTGAAGAAAAGTTCGGGGGCTACTGACGGTGTCCTGGACTAGGGGGTCCTGGCCTAGTCAGTCTAGTCCATGGGCCGGACTCAAGGCCCGTCAAAGAATAAGGACTCCGGAAGCTTCCAACTTGAAGAACCAGCATATCGGGCTTCACCGAAGACTTGGCGTGTACCCCAAGAATATTAGATTCGGCATGTAATCCCTAGATGGTAACCAACCATGTGTAACCCTAGATACCCCTGGTGCCTATATAAACCAGAGGGTTTAGTCCGTAGAGGCAGATTTCAATCATCGTACCTCTAGGTTAGACCACAACTTACGATCTCGAGGTAGATCAACTTTGTACCTTGATACATCCACAATATAAACAAGAGCAGGACGTAGGGTTTTACCTCCTTAGAGAGGGCCCAAACCTGGGTAAATCTTCATGTCCCTTGTCTCCTGTTAACCATCGATCCGATCTCACAGCTCGGGCCCCCCTACCCGAGATCTGCCAGTTTTGACACCGACAACTACCAAAAGCTCACTGCTACCAACTCTAAAGCATACATTGAACCAAACCCCAAAAGTGATATCCATGTTCATCGTGCAAGCATGCAAAAGTTAACCATCAAGGGAGTAATATAAGCTATCCTCTTAGTTCCATTGCCATCGAGGTCAAAAAGAGGAAAATATTTTTGTGGAACCCAAATTCCCATTGCCAACGGTTTAGACAAAAGGTCACAATTATGTTAGGAACACAACAATGACTATCAAAGACAAAAGAAATCAAGAATTAGCGATCGCTTCAAAAACACCAACCCAAGGCACACCAGGTACAATAGCAAGATCGTCTGTCTGCGTTATTCAACTGCTCAACTACCTATGCAGCACTGAGCGCAAGCCTATGCCTCGTAATTAAGGGAAAGATAGAAAATGGTTTGGGTTTTGAGAAGTCAAAAACAAAGAAAGTTTTGCATCAATGCAGCTGACCCCTAGGCTATGGAGAAGGCCTTATGATCGATGTTAACGCAAGGAGTAGTGATCGCCATGCAACCAAGATGCACATAGAGCTATGAATATATGAAAGCTCCCCTATGGACTAAGTGGGGGTGCATCAAACTTGCTTGCTCATGAAGACCTCGAGCATTTGAGGATGCTCGTCACCGGAATATACAAGCCAAGTTCTATAATGTAAATTCCCCACTAGTATAAAACATGAAGCTCATGTAACTTTCTACTTGACAATGCATGAAGTGGTGCTACTTTGAAGCAAAAGTTTATACTAAAAAGGACAATGGTGTTGCTCCTTCTCTCTTCCTCACCTTTCTTTCTCTTTTTCTTTTTCTTTTTTTGTGGCACCTCCGTGGTGCATCTTCTATTTTGTCTCTCTCTCTCTCTCTTTTTGGTAGGAGCAACACCTTACAAGGATGAACAATACACTTTACAATGACTCACTTCAACTGAATGTAATCATAACTCAAAACTGAAAACATGAGAGAAACGCTATATGATGAATGCCTCTAGTAGTGTACCAGTATGTGCAATGATCCGGCGTACCATATATATCAAAAACGGACAAGCCATGAAAATATCGAGCTAGCCATACTATGATCATGCCAGGCAACTGAAAAACATGTCTCTAATCATGTAATGGATGGTAGTGCATGGTGATATGCTCGGAGTGGCTATGAAAATGGCATGTAGGTAGGTATGGTGGTTGTTTTGTGGAGATGAGGTGTTTTATGTGTAGGAGAACAAGAGAAAGTCCTCCCACGGGTTTGGATGTATCAGTGAAGTATGCGCCAAGTCTCAATGTGAGAGTGGGCAACGCACGGTACCGTAGAGGCTAGCAATTAAAAGATGAATGGAAGTGCAAAAGGCTTCGAACATGCCTTAGTCATGAAGAACTCAAACACTACACAAGAGTATCGCGGTGTCATGTTGCATAAGACTCAAAAGCTAAGTACCCCAAGGGGATAGTTTGGCGGAGATAAACCCCGTTGCGCGTCCCGGATCAACCAAAGATGATGGGTTCATCAGCAAAAATCCTCTACAATCATTCAATCACTAATCAAGCCACCACTACAGTCCCCAACTTAAGTTATTAGGTGAAAGAAAGGCAACATTTCAAATGACTCCTTTATTGGGTTTTTGAAAAAAAACATGGCAATGTTTTTCAGAAGATAACAAGATTCCCGCATGCGAAGTAAAACAAATGCAAAGCAAGCATGTCAAAACAGTGGGAGACACTATTGCAAGAAAACCTTATGATAAGGAGCATTGCATAAGACACTACACATGCAAAAGTAACCTCCCCACGCTTAGAACTTTGCAATACTAAACTAGGGAAAATTACAAAAGTAAAGAGAAAGTGCAGTTATTAAACGAGAGCGCGAAAAGTAGTTACCTCCCCAAGCTTACATCTAAGCAAGGGTTAGAAACTTTTACCGTTGAGGTGCATATGACCTCTACTTTAATAGACTTGGACCTTGCTTCAATTGATTTCCTTGTTGTGGTCCGGTGGCTGACCTCCGGTACCTGCTGAAAACGAACTAAAAAGAAAATGAAATATTTTTGTGCTTTTGTGTTTTCATTTTTTTGTAGCACAAAGGATTAGCAACGCAAGTGATAAAAATATCAGTCTCATTATGATCGGTTCATCTACCTAAGCACCACGCTTAAGTCAACAAACTATGTCTAGAAGTCTTAAGTACTCCTAGATTGGATGAAGTGCACGTGAGACAAGGTATGGACGCAAGTGTGCAGCTCCCAGGTGCCAAATTAAAAAGAGAGATCCTCACTTAAGCTGAGAAACTCGATACTAAGCAACTTTTATTGGAGCGAGGTTCGAATTGGAAAACATGACCGGGCACTTGTTGGTGAAGTCTGTCATGATGAAGCAACCAAGTGGCTCGTGTGGGTCTTTTATACGGTTGGCACCATACCGTACACATTACCATATAAGGTCCAAGCCCCTGCGAAAATAACACACAAATAAAAACATCGGTTCGGTATATGAACGGAGTTCGTATACCCAACCGGCAAAAAGAAAATATAGTTGCTATAGAGATTTATCGGCTACTGAGTTTCAGAGGTAATTTACATTAATTATAAAGCAAATAATCGGTTAGAAAACACCTCATCGACCTCAGACGTCGAATATGAATCCATTGGAGGGTTTCTCTGCCTCATACGAGCACGCGAACGACCGAGTGCGGTCGTACGGTACAGCATCTTTCGCTCGGTGAAGACGCTCCTTTGTGGCTACCAAGTGATACGACCGCACGTACGAGTGCGAGCGCTCGTATGGTAGGTCATCTTTTGCTCTGGTCCTCCTGTTGCTCGCAGCCACGAGCTTATATGAGCGCGCGTACGACCATGGCGGTCGTATGCTACACCGTCTTTTCTTCTGGAGCTGCAGAACTGCATAAAACCTTTTGTGCTCCCTCCTCACGTTAGGCACACAGAAAATTTGCAATAAAAATAGGAGGAGGTATGCAACAAAAATGCAGGCTACCGACATGCTAATTTTTTTACCAATGAAAACTAATGAGACCAACTCAAATAGCAACTACTCAAAATAAAACAAAAGTGCCAATGCAACATGGATGCAACTAGACTCAAGAAACAAAGCTAAGAAAGACACCTATGAACTTCCGGGTTAGCTCCCATGCAGTGATTTCTTTATAGCCTTATTGCTAGGCTTCGGTGCTTCGTAAGGTCATCCACCCGGATCCCAAGGGATATCAACCCCGATTGTGAGACCTACCTCCGACCGGGGTTGGGAGCACCTCATAGCAGAGCTCGGTCCGAGGCATATATGTCAATTCGTACTCGCTCTTGGGCGAGTACCGATGCACCAAGCTAAGTTGAGATGTCTGAAAAGTTAGTAGCTTCAACTTCACAATATCGTTATAATCAAGAGGGTGAGGAGCTACAGGTAAATCATAACCTTCATCGTGTTCATCAAGCTTCACATTAACTGTGTTTAAAAATTTACCATTGGTGAGAGTTTCCGGATAGTGCATATTCCATCCTTCATCCCCATGTTCCCATGGCTCATTTTTTTTAAGGATTCTTCTTCTTGTGGCTTGATGATGCTTTCTTCGTGTTCTAGCATAAGGTTATGCTCCTGCGAAATATTAGCTTGGGAGGTTGCGGTCGGACGCATGTCATAGTCCAAGAATAAAGAATTTTCATCAAAATCACAAGTTACACAAAAATCATGGACATCCTCTATCAAGCTTTTATGCTTAGTTATCTCTTCAACTGGGACTTTTTCAGCCCATGCTAAAATCTCAAATGATCTAAGCATTAACATCATCTCCTCAATGACTTCAACTTTGTCATAAGGGTAATCACCACGGTTATATGATCTCACAACCGGGTGAGGGTGATCTTTGCAGAGAAAGCTCATGTGGTCTTTGGATCCGCATTGTATGCAAAACTTCAAGATTAAAGAGGTTACATGATCTAACACCAAAAATTGCTCACCCACAACAATACCGTTTTGGGAGTGTCGGTATTCTTCATATACCCTTCCTCTTCCATTGTCTCATTTCATCGTAGCAACTATGTCTTCATCTGACATCTCAAAGCAAGACATATATTTTTTTGTATTTTTGGGTTAAGGAAAAATAGTAAGATAATAGAAACAAACAAAATAAACTAAGTGCGAGTGGGTAAGTAATAACCAAGCGCTATGCTCCCCGGCAACGGCGCCAGAAAATGCTTGATGACTTGCAAGTGCACAGGGCTGTTGTAGCACTTTCATGATAAGTGTCGAACCCACAGTGAGTTGATAGGAAGGCACCACAAACCCCGCAACTACATTGTCTCTTCACGCAGCTACATACGCACCCAAACTGGAGTTTGGAAATAGTCTACTCTATAAGTTGCTAGGGAACTAGACAAAAAGGTAATTAACTAAACTACTAGCAAGAGAGTAAAAATAGTAAATAAATTAAAAGACACTAAGTTAGTAAGGAAGACTCTTGAGTAGTAAAGCGTTCTCGAGGGTTCCGGAATCACTACCACATATATGAAATATCGTATCCTCTAGTAACTGGTCAAATGCATAAGTGGGCGGAGCCGGGTACAGAACACGTTCTACTCAAACTAGACTTCGTGCCACGCATGCCACCATCATAGTCTCCCCCATAGGGTTACAACTCATGATAATTAAGGGTTTACCCCATGGATGCAGCCTCTCTAAGGGTTCTTCGTAACTCCTCTATCAATTGTGATGGCGAGGAATCAAGCCTTTACTGTCACCTCGAATTACCCCAATGCCCCAACCCTTCACAACGACAGTAATATACTTCACGGCAACAAGGCACAAATGTGAGTGAGCGCTCCTCTCAACATTTGTGAAGGCTACTAACTCGAATCATGAATAGGTAATATTGGATCATATCAAATACCATATAGGGTTCAACCATATCCTCAAGAACTAGTACAACTACTCAAACATAAACATGAAGGTTAGGGACAAGTTACAAGCCGACATCAAGCTGGTGAAGGAAGGAGGCATGGCGGCGCGGTGATGATGATGGGGGCGGCACCGGTGGTGACGGCACCGGCCTGAAGGCCGGTGCTCATGGTGGCGGAGCCTCCTCCTTCTTCCCTTGGTGTTGTCCCTCCTTCTCTGGTGGTGGAGCAGCAATGGAGGTGTTCTTGGATGTGTTGGTGATGAATGAGATGAGATGGAGGCGGTGGCTAGGGTATGGAGGTGCATATAAAGGGTGCCTCCTCGGCCTCCTCCGTTGATGTGGTGCATCCAAGGGCTCAAGATGAGCCTTATCCTCACTCAATCCGTTCATTAAGAGTCAAGGATCCCGTGGGAACAATTGGGGACAAAATCGGTGAAGAATCCTGTCTGGAAGGGCAACTTTCGGAGCTGTCTGCACATCATACGACCAGCCAAACGACCGGCAGCGGTCGCATGAAAGGCCGTCTTTCGTGTTGTCTTTTTGTTTTGTCCTTCTCCGGTAAAACGGACGCCATTTCCTCATACGAACTCGGAATTTGGCGTTCTTAGGCTCGTTGGATTTGTATGAACGACGCCGATCCATTACTGGTCTTAGATCTTGATTTAGTGCACTTTGGAAAAATCACTTTTTCCGACCTCCGGAATGGCCAAGTCTGGCCCCTAGGTGTCTTCGTATTGAACCCATCCTTGGTCCTTTCATCGTGTTTGGTCCTAGGTTGCTCCAAAACACCTGTATACACAAAAAAACAAAGTAAACTAATAAAAACTAAATAAAATACTAAATGTGCAATGCTCACAAGGAAAAGTGTAAAAACCGGTAATCATGCATAATGGACAACTATTTGGTTCAATGGGACATGATATATGAAGAGAACATGCAACAAATGAGCTCTAAAAATGCGTAAAATATAGAGCCATCACCGGCGAGCTCAGACATGGCGGCGAGGACCATGGGTTTGGTGAGCAGGCAAGGTTGAGGGCCGAGGGGCTAGGGATTGCTCACCGGGCAAGAGATTTAGAGAAATTTCCCTAAGTCACGAAGGGGGGTCAGTTATATGGTTAAAGCATAGCAGCGTTTATCTAAGGAACCGCTGCTAGCTTGCACAAACTAGCAGCATCTAGATGACACGCGCACGCTGCTACAAAAACGTAGTTATTTAAGTATTCCAGTCAGCAGCGGTTAACGTCCAGAATGCACACTGCTAAGGGAACTTTAGGATTTTAAGCAGATTTAAAATGTTTTGTATATTTTAATACAATTTGTATGGTGTCATCATGCATGTTATCGATAAAATATGTGGTTACAAACTCAATGTATATTTTAAGTTAACGACCTATCGATGTCAGGGGAGATTCGTAGGTTCGAATGGGGAAAGTGTCCGATTTGTGAGGTGGCGATGTAGTGTTGCTACTTTTGTGACCTAAAAACATTGTATACATCTAATACAGACAAAAACAAAGTTACATCTCCAATTTTTGGATTTATGAGATGTGGGTTTGCTATTTTAGAACAACATAATATATTAGTTAAGTTAGGAGCATGCATAGTGGACAAGACGCTGCTAGTGTAGTGTTTAGCACCGTTTTCCGTGGTGCTCGAACGCTGCTAACTGAGATTTTAATTAGAGTTACTACTTGTTCTAATTGTCGTTTGAAAAAAAACTTTGCATGATCTCATCATGCATGTGATCACTAGAATATGTGGTTACAAATTTAATGTGTTACACCAAAGTTATGAGATATGTTAATGACTTATCGATGTCAGGGGAGATTCGTAGGTTCGAATGGGGGGGGGGGTGTCCGATTTGTGAGGTGGCAATGTAGTGTTGCTATTTTTGTGAACTAAAAATATTGTATACATCTAATGCATACAAAACAAAGTTGCATCTCCAATTTTTGGATTTATATGAGATATGTGTTTGCTATTTTTAGAACAACGTAATATAGTAGTTAAGTTACCAACGTGCATAGAAGTAAACACGCTACTAGTGTGGTGTTTACCGGCGTTTTCTGTGGTGACCATGCACTGCTAACTGAACTTTAAGATTTTAAACCAATTTACATATTGTTGTAATTGTCATTTAAAAAAAAAACTTTGCATGATAGCATCATGCATGTGATCACTAGAATATGTGGTTACACATTCAATGTGTTACACAAAGTTACGAGATATGTCAGCGACCAAATCGCGATGTAGGGGAGATTCATAGGTCGGGGGGGGGGGGGGGGGGGGGGGGGGGGAGTGTCAGATTTGTGAGGGGGCAATGTAGTGTTGTTTTTTTTTTGTCACCTAAAAATATTGTATACATCTAATGCAGTCAAATCAAAGTTGCATCTCCAATTTTTAGATTTATAAGATATGTGGGTTTGCTATCTTAGAACAACATAGTATAGCAGTGTGCGTAGAAGTGAACCCGCTCATAATGTGGTGTTTAGTAGCGTTTTCTGTTGTGCTCGCACGCTGCTAACTGAACTTTAAGATTTTAAACCGATTTACAAATTGTTGTAATTGCCGTTTGAAAAAAAAACTAAACTTTGCATGTTGTCATCATGCATGTGATCACTGGAATATGTGTTCAAAATTCAATTTGTTACACAAAAGTTATGAGATATGGTCCATGGCTCGACTGCTTCTGTTAGCCAAGCTAGCACTAGCTAGCACTTACTTTTTGATTCCAAGAAGCCATTAGCAGCGTGCCACAAGTTGATGCGCCGCTCAGACGTTTGCTTCGTAGAATCTCTGTTGGTTGTTTGAACCGAAACATGCGTTCAACTGTGTGGTGATTCAAGTTAGTTTTGTCGCGTTCTGCCCTGCGCGGAACGCTGCTAGTTTACTGCCACTTGCGGTGTCCGCGTTCCTCAAACGCTGCTGGTGTTTCGAGGCAGAATAGTCCTTGGTGTAGAACACTAGTAGTGTTGTTCTATCCGAACGCCACTAGTTTTGTACCAGTAGAAGCGCCCATTATTTTCCTGGACACCGCTGGTAGTTGGTCAAATTAGCAGCCGTGTCTTGTTTTAGCCGAATGCTGCTACTGGCTAAATCATATAAAGGGTTTCCCTACTAGTGACTGACATGCTCTGTTTTTTGTCCGGAAGACTGACATGCTCACAAGCATGCTTGATAGATCAATAGCCAACGGCGGAGCTACGTGAAGGGGCCGTGCCCCCCCCCCCCCCCCCCCCCCAAGCACAAACGAGATTTATTTTTACCTCGTAAGAAGCTGACATCATTCCATAGTAAGCTTACTATATACAGTCTATTCTTTTCAGTTGGTTGTTCAATCCACCATGAAACTGTGGCAGATGCCTTGGCGAGTACCAGGAAGACGACGAGCTTGGCGAGCTCCCATGTTGTCACGTATTCCACTACGGCTGCGCCACACAGTGGATCGGTGGTCGGAAGACCAAATGCCCGGTTTGTAGAACTAGTCTCAAGTCCTCTAAACTTGTCTGAAGATTATCAAAACTTCCCCTCCCTGTGTTTGGGATAGTTTCTCTGGCGTCAATCTCCAATCCAACAGCTCACCTCTACCTTTTTCCTTTGCAGTTTGCTTTTCACCTGGTACCGAGTTGTATGGGTTGTAATCTTTTATATAATCCTCCATTTGGGGTGCTCCTGAGAGTGCTGGCGGGGTGCTCTCGGAAGCGAACTTGGTGCTCTGGGGTACCAGCGCACCCAATATGCGCCAAATAATTTAGTAATCTTTTTTGGAATCAAATATGATCAAGTATTGTACTCATATAAAAAGTTTGGCCAAGGAATGGTTTCCATTGACTTCAAGTCGAAAAAACAAATTTATGACGATAATTATAGCATGAATAGTACTTGTATAAAAAAATATATATCATTTTTTGGCGGATCTTTGACCCATGATACAATGAATCATTCTCTGGCGAATCTTTTTATACAAGTGCAATACTTGGTCATGCTTGATTCCAAAGAAAAATACAATTTTTTAAACTTTTTTTTGAATTACTAAATTATGTTTGCATATAGGGTGTGCTCGCACCCGAGAGCACCAGGTTATTTCCCCGTTTGGGACTGTCTTTTATGTAGTCTGGGTTGTAACCCTAGTCGCCTGTTGCATGCTACAGTACCTACTTTCTCATGTTCAATACAAACCCTAATTCGTGAGTCGAATTGCTCTGAATCTCTGCAAATCTTTTTTTAAAGACAGCAGGAGAGCTGTTGTGATTCCATTTCAGAAGGAGCGGCAGATGGCCAAAATCTCTGCAACTTTTTTTTTATGTTGGCAGGAGAGCTGCCAAATTCATTGATTAGAAAGAGGCATTATAAAAACATCCCCAAAGAAGGAATACACCGCATAAGACGAGTGCCAAAAAAAAAGTTGCTTGATTGATTGAGGAAAATCGAGCAAAACCAAAGCAACGCCTACCTAGACTAGGCCTAAAATTCAGTGATAAGCTTAGCCAGTTCCTGACATGCAAGACAAGGCAGCAGCGGAGCAGCCGCTCCTGTTTGCACCCCGCAAGGTGAAGGCATTGGAGCAGGCAACAGTAGACAAGCTGACGACGACGAGGCTACTGTCGCTGAGCACGCAAAGTAACTGCTCCTTCAGATTTTGTGATAGGAAATGCGGCTCCGCTTCCTGGCAGCGTCAGCAGCAAGCTAGCAACCCTCACGTGCCCAATTTCTCTTCATCCTGAAAACTCTAGTTTTATTTTCTTTGAATACAGTTTAAAATTTTGAATCGGTAGATTTCCATAGTTCCTTTATATAAAATGCATGAGATTGTTCTTATATAAAGATTCATAAAGGTAGTATACCCTGTGTATTTTGGGGTGCACCAAGAACACAACTACATACACAAACGCGGTATGTACAACAAATTAATCACGGTGCGATCTGAAGGTAAATGCTTTGGCAGATTTTTATTAGAAGGATCGATATATGCAAACTTAGAAGCACAAGAAGTTTGTGGATTTCCTGTAACAAAAAAAATAGTTTCTAGATTTCACTTAGAATTAAGGAAACATATAAGAAACTCTTACATTGTTGAGCCGCTGATTTTTCTCACATGCGCATCCATGGAGCATAAGCGGGAATTAAGCAATCGGCCACTGCATTGTTAGTAAGGCCTAACAGAAGATTTCTAGCAATACACGGACGATTGTATGCATATATCTTGTGCTTCGTGAATTCTTTGGTTAATTGGTGGGTGTGAACACGTACATATCCAGCCCATCTAACCAGCTCCTTTCCCTCATTATGTGGATCGAATGATTCTCCTTTTGCTTCATGTACATGTTTGTCATTCCTAGGGTAATCAATTATTTATGGGGAAAGTATATTTTTCATCTCTCAACTTTTTCCAAAGTATAGAATTGGTCTCTTAACCCTCAAACTAGCAAATCTTAGTCCCTCAAATTTTAAAACCAGCAAATCTAAGTTCCTCAACTTTAATTAAAACCAGATAAGTTCAGTCCCTCCTGCTACTTCGGGTGGTTTCCTGCCGACATGGAATGGTATACAGGGGAAAATGGGGAGCAGGGAAGGTTGGGAAGGATGTGTGCTGCAGAGGGTGCGGGTGCTACCTGCAGCGCACACTCTGGCGAGCTATGGAACCACTGCAAGGCCACTCCCCGAGTGTCGCGACTTTGCATACGACAAGTGACGGTGTCCTGGATTAGTGGGTGCTAACCTAGCCAGCCCGTCTCTTCGGTTGGGCCGATGGGCCCTCATGCGTGATCAAGGTGGACTCCGGAGGCTGTGTACAGGAGGCGTGATCAAGACTGTCTTTACCGAAGACTTGACGAATACTCCAAGATCTTTCCTACGGCCTTACTCTTAGTTGCCGACTTTGTAACCCTAGATACCCTCCCTGGCGTGTATATAAGCCATAGGGTTTAGCTCATAGGGGAGACATCAACACAACATCATTCACATAGCCCTAGAGTTAGACACACATTACGATCTCAAGGTAGATCAACTATGTATTCGATACATCTCAGTTAATATAAACAAGAGCAGGTAGGGTTTTACCTCCATCAAGAGGGCTCGAACCTAGGTAAACATCGTCTCCTTTTGTCCCTGTTACCCTCGATCCTAGACCCACAGCTCGGGACCCCCTACCCCGAGGTCTGCTGGTTTTGACACCGACACTGGTGCTTTCATTGAGAGTTCCGCTGTGCGATCGACAGAAGGATCGATGAAATTACCGGTTAACGGCCCCAAGCCCGTAGGACTGACCTCCACGCCCGAAGTATCGAGCATGAGGACGCCTCCACATGAATTGGAGGAGAATCGCAGCCCTCCTTGGGCTCCTGCGGGGGATTCCCCTAAGGACGAGGGGCTGAGGTACTTTTTGGAGAGTGAGTCACACGGCGGCCTGCCAGCGGTCCAGAGGGCTGATCTTTGAATCGACCCGGCCGGACCAACGGCCACACGGCCACTGATCCGACATCGGACGAGGATAATAGGGTTTCGGACCCGCGGTCTTTAGAGATCGGAGCTCGTCCACTCACCTCTCATCTGGAATACCGCCCCGACAACTCTGGCCCGCCCAATGTCTCGGACCTTGCTTACGTACAGCAGCTCCCAGACGAATCGATTAGGCACTTCTCGGCCAGATTCTCGTCCGTCAAAGACAAGATATCGGACTACCAGGACTCTGACATAATCGCAGCCTCCCAGCATGGATGCAAGGATAAAGGCGTTTCGAATGCCCTTGCTCGTCGCTGCGTTCAAACACTCTCGGAATTGACCAACCTGGTGGCACGGTTTTGCGCCATCGAAGACGCCTGGCGGACCGAGGAAGACACAGACTCGATCTGTGATGACTACCCGGAACACGACCGATCAGCACTTCTACGTGAATCTCGCGAACAGAACACCCCGGGAGATCGACCTCGGAAGAAGAAGAAAACCTCCGGTTACCCCGGGACAACTCTGGATGGCTTTCTGGATAAACCATGCCCGATTCACGCCGTGCTGATTAACTCCTGCCTGACTCACAACCTTCGCGACTGTTGGGTGTTGAGGCAGGTGGCTAAAGGGGGACCCGCCCTCCTGGCAGGCACCTCCTGCCACCCTGAACAAACCTCGGAAGAGGACAAAGTCCTGATGATCTACGAGACCTTCACGTCCAACAACTAGCGCAAACGGGCCCTGCGAGAAATCAATTCCGTCCGGCAGGTACCATCTCGGGGCGCGTGGATAGACACACCAATTACCTTCGACCATAACGATCGACCGAGATCGGCCCCGGATAGGTGTCTGTTGGAGTCTAGGATCTGCGTTCAAGAAACTTCTCCAAGAACTTAGGATTCGAACTCTGGGGGACTTTGCTTGGCGACCTATGACACGACGGAAACTACGGCGGGATCACGACGGGCTCACTGGCTCTCACCGGACACGAAGGGAATGCGCGAGCTACCCAGGTTCGGGCCACCGTGCGGTGTAATACCCTACTCCTGCCTGTCTTGGATTGCTCTGTACTGGAGAGCTTGTGGATCGAGGTACACGAGGTGTGGGGGAGAATGAGTCCATCCCCTTACATGGAGGTGGCCCTGCCCCTTTTGTAGTGCCTTGGTCCTCTTCCCCGAAAATATGAGCGGGAAAGGGTGGCCACAGGGCGGCAATTCAAAGGGGGACAGGCGCGCAGGTCTATCCTGACTAAAGGCGGTCTCCGCCTGATAAAGTAGTCTTCGTGACGCGCTGGTGGGCTTGGCGATGACCTTCGTCCTGGCGCGCCGATCCGTCCTGATCTTCTATCACCAAAGAGGAAAACCTTTGGGACTTGCTTTGGGGGAGGCAGATGCCACTGCTCCCTTATCACCAGAATGGAAGCTGGGCTCGGTCATGCCCCGCTGTCCTTATCCTGACAGCGGGTCGTCACCCATGTGCTGGGCGCGGGGCCCCGCGGCTGGCGCCGTACGATCTGCTTCGTGAGGAGGCCTCGCGAGGGGAGCCTCGCGAGGCAATCTGGTGCTTGGCGGCCTCGGTAGGGTCTGGCCTAGCGGCGAGGGGCCTCGCGAGGCTTGCCCCTCGCGAGGCGACTTCCTCCGGAGCGGCCGAGGTAGGGCCACCCTCATGGGCCGGCCCAAGCGTTGTCCTCCGGGCCAGAGGCAGACAGGTCGTGGTACCCTGGTTGCCACTGGGCCGACAGTACCCCCGGGCCCACGGCGCGCACGTTCCGCCCATTAGGGACGAAACTACGCGGGGCCCATCGATCTGCCGGGCCCGGAGGCGACGTGTGGCGGCGTTTACGGGGTGGGTCGCCCCCACTCCCCACGACGCCTCGGTAACCGCCGTCCTGGCGATAAAGCCTGCCCGTGCGGGGCGCAGGCACGTCATTGCTCTTCGTCCCCATTTCGCCCTTCATCTCGCGCGAGTAGCTCCTCTGTTCTTCCTCCTCCAACTTCCAATCTCTCCATCGCCATGGCCCCAGGCAAGAAGCCCGCGACCGCCGAGGCCTCCTCCAGCAAGAGCTCCTCGGTGGCGGAGCTCGGTCCGGCCTTGCTGCCAGCGACCATCAACGAGAGCGGGCTAGCCAAGGCTCGCCCCCACTTGGCCTCCGCGCACTTCGAGGGAGGCGTCACCAAGATCTGGCTGGGCTTGCACCCACGGCGAGACCTCGGACTCACAGTGGTCCCCGTCTTCTTCCACTCGCTCTTCGTTGGGCTGGTGCCGCCCTTCTCTGACTTCCTCCTCGCCATCCTAAGCACTACGAGATTTGTCTTCTCCACCTTCACCCCAACTCCATCCTCGTCCTTGCTCCCTTCGTGTACCTCTGCGAGACCTTCCTGGGAGTGATGCCATCTGTGGCGCTCTTCCGGACCTTCTACAGCCTGTGGGTTTTTTCCTCGGGAAACCACCGCTCCGGAGATGCCTCCTTCCGTTTCGACGATGAGATGGGCAAGGACTTCATCGACATGAAGATCTCGAAGAAGGTGGAGAACTTCAGGTCGCGCTGGGTTTATGTTGATGCCCAGCGGACCAGTCCTCTCCTGGCGGTCCCTACCGAGCCGGCTGAGAAGATCCCCCGCTGGGTGCACAAGAAGCTTGGCGGCGCTGCCCTGAGGCCGATCCTGACGAGGCTAGCGGAGCTGCGCGAGGCCGGGCTTACGACGGGCATGATTGCCAAGGAATTCCTCCGCCGCCGCATCACGCATCTGCAGAAGCGCTCGCACCCGGTGTGGCAGATCACCAGTGCCGAGGACCGGATCCAGCTGGCGCGGGAGTCCCTCTCGGCCGAAGTAGTGGCCGAAGCTTGGGATGTTTTATTTCCCGGGGAGGCGGAGGAGATGCCTCCTGACACGCGCCCACTGTACCGCTGGTCCAACAGGGATGAGCTGGTCACGGCGATGCCCCAGTTCGACCAGTGGGGGCTGGTCCGGACAGACCTCGAGGAGTCTGAGGAGCTTCTCGAGGACTCTTCGAGGACGGGGTCCGCCTCGGGCGACCACGAGGCCTCCGACTCCGGGAAGGAGAGCAGTGAGGAATCGTCCCCGCCACCCCCTCCATCCCCACCGGCGCGTCGCCAGCTTCGGCTGGGCGAGGACGTGGGCGACGACGGGGACGCGTTTCGCGTTGTGCCGGCCAGGCCCGTGCCGGCGGGGAATGGAGGAGACGGTGCCGCGGAGGCCGGTGAACCCCACGAGAACCGGGCGGAGGGGACCACCGTGGCCGCCGACTCCGACGGGACTCGAGCCGTGCCCTCGGGTGGCCGCCCAGGCGCGCTGCGCGATGGGGGCAGCAGCAGCGGCACCATCAAGGAGCGGAAGAGGAGGCGCTTTTACCCCAAGGATGAGTAAGTTCCTCCGCCCCTTCCCATCGATCCCTGCTTCCTGGCTGCTGCTGCCCTGATGAGCTTTCGCCTGCGCAGGAGCCCCGAGCTAGCCGCCGAGGAGGAGGAGGAGACCAAGAGGAGGAGAGCCGAGGTCGAGGGGCCCTTAACTCCTCTGAAGGCCGCCTTGCCCGCCGTGCCAGCGCACCTGGCGGCGAACCCGGCGGGAGGCAGTGAGGAGGCTGAGCGGTGGCCGGAGAGCGGGGGCGTGGCCACCGACGGCCAGGGGGCGCTCCCCCAGGGGCGCGCGGAGGCGACCCTCAGGCACGAGGCGACGCCTCCCATGCCTGCCGCGGCGGAGCTCACCGTAGCCTTCGCGGGAACCGTCCCCGGGCCCGAGCGCCCAGCCCTCGAGGTGTCCAAGGCGACGCCGGAGCGTGGGGCGACACCACCGGTGCCGGGGGTGGCCATCCTGGGCCCTCCACGTCAAACGGCGAGCGCGACCCCTGCTGGGGGAGACAGCGCGGGCCTGCCAAAGGGGCCCGAGATCGTGCCTTCCCATCCGACGATGCCAGCAGGCGGCGAGGAGGCCTGGGCGAGTCGTGCCTTGGTGCTGGGGGAGAGCGGCACCGCACCCTGGGGCAGGGCCGTCGACAGCGTCAAGGCGGCCCTCGAGGTCCTCGAGGGCGAGCTCAGGAAGGAGGCGGAGCTCCAGGCCGAGGAGCGGCATAGGCTGGCGGATGGGTGGAGCCAGCTTCGGGAGGCGGCGAAGCTCGACCGCCAGCGGGATGAGGAAGCGCAGGCACAGCGCGAGCAGCTCGCCAAGGACGCCCAGGTGTCCCTCGCGAAGGCCCTCGAAGACGCTCAGGAGGCCAAGCGGCGGCGCGAGGAGGCGGATGCTTATGAGAAGACATTCCAGGAGCAGGCTGCCTCGCGTGAGCGCCGGCTTAAGGCGCGGGAGGAGGCCGCGGAGGCCCTCGAGGGCCGGATCGCGTCTCGCGAAGCTGAGCTTCCGAAGCGCGAGGAGAAGGTCCTTAGGTCCCAGGAGGCGGTCGCTACCCGCGAGGCGAACGCCAAGACCCGGGAACACGAGCTCGCGGCATCTTCGTCCGTGCAGGAGGCAGAACGGGAGCGCCGACTGACGAAGGAGCGTGAGCTGGCGGCTGCCCAGGCTGCTCTCGATGAGCAGAGGAGCCTCGCGGCCAAGCGGGACGAGCTCCAGGCCGAGGTTGACGACCTCAAGAAGCAGCTGCTGGACACGGATGCCACTCTTGAGGAAGCGTGCCGCGACCTGCTGACCCAAGCGACAACGTGACTCTTCAGCAACCTCCTCTGCCTCGACGAGCGCTTCGACTTCGGGCGGGTGGTGACCCCTATCCCGGCAGAGCTCCGCGAACCCCTCGAGGAGGCTGTGAGGGAGCGCGTGGCCGGCTTCGTCGGGCTGTACGCCTTCGAGCCTAAGGTCAACGTCGGCGACGGCGAGCCCCCTAGCGACGGCGGTGGGAGCGGCGACGGCGGCGCCTCACGCGCCTAAATTCTAGTTGACATGTTGCTGTAATAGGGTAGACGCGGCCCCGTGGGGGCGTGAAAACATTTGCATGGTACTTTTTGTTGTCAAGCACTTAATGATTTATGCGTTTTTGTTTTTCTCTCGAGGCCCTTATTCCCTTTTACATTGCCTTCGTGCCCTGCGTCGCTGGGACCCAGCCCCCGAGGTGGGCTACAACCGTCGCTGGTATGCCCAGAGTGTGCGCTCGGCAAGGCCAGAGGGTGTAGCGCTCTTAGGGCTGGTAGGAGTCCCTGAGGCGCGATGCTCAGGGTCCCCCCCTTGATGTGTAGGCGGCTCGTGCCAAGGAAATCAGGATGCCATGAGAGAGAAACGAGAGGGAAAAGACCCGAGGGGTGCTTTAGACTTAGCTCCTTCGAGGCGTGTAGCTTGGGGCGAGTCCTTCGCAGGGGGCGGCTCGTGAGGCGCGATCCCTCGTGAGGCTTTCCGCCCGTAGGGCCCCGCTCGCGAGGCCTCCCGGGGGGGCTCCTGAGGCCTTCGATATCCTGCACCAGGGAAACTGCCAAGTTTTCGCAAGTAGCGGAGCAGGGCGCGCTCACGAGGTCGCCTGTGGGTGTTACGCGAGGAGACAAGAGCACCAAGGACCTGGTGAGGTGACGTGCACAGGAGCAGGCCCGCGAGTCAGAGCTCAGTCGCTTGGGTTTTTCAGTGCTGCTGGGACTGACCCGAGCACAGACACCGTGCCCAGCCCCCGTTCGCGTGACAGGCGCGGTTGAGATCATGAGCGTGCGCCCCGTGGCTGCAAGCACACAGGGTTTTGGAGGAAATAAGCTTTACTGATGCATGGAGGAGGTTCATTACATAACAGAAAGATACATGCTGCCGTGTTCGACATGGGTCAGCTTGAGGATGTGACGGCCGAGGGCCCCTCAAGTAGGCCGCCAGCGCTGAGCATGGGGCATCCACCAGCGCGGAGCATGGGGCTTCCACGAGAGTGGGAAGGAGCTCTCACGTGCCGGAGGCAGCGTGGGTAGAGAGAGCCCCGGAGCGTGTACAGCTCCATGTCGCTCATATCCGTGGGGCACGGATAGAACTTACGGTGATGGCGGGCGTTCCATGTGTTTCGTACCGGAACACCCGCCTCCGTCACGAGTGGGGCCACGGTGGGCCGGTGGGCGAGTGTTAACCACCTCCGTATTCCTTGCAATGTGGGACTCCAGGCTCATGCGCATCAGCCTCGCGAAGGTGGCTGCGGCACCCTCCAGGCCGAACGGCATACGCATGAGCCAGGGCGAGCCTGCGGCGATGCGCGGAGGAGGGAAGGGGCCTGCGGGGCAAGCCTGGTTGAGGGCGATGAAGTCGACGCACATGTGCACGCTATCGCGCGGCCTGGCGACGGGGGTGAGGCTGGCGATCCACTTGGGGTGGGGGGCTTCACGGACGATTCCAGCATCCTGGGGCTTGTTGACTTCCTGGGTGGTGACTTCCTACTTCTCGGGCGCCTAACGCCCTTCCTTCTGCTTGATGAGCCACGCGCTCCGGCGCGCGGCTGAGTGGTGCTCGATCACCTCCTTCGGTAGGCCGGGCTCGCCTGATGCTGTCCAAGCCAACGCATCAGGGCTTGCCCGGAGGGAGGTGACGAGCGCGCCTTCCTATTTGGGGGAGGCCCGCAGCTGGTGGCAAGGGAGGGGCCTGCTTCGCCCCCATCTAGCGACGCCTTCTTGGACTCAACCTGCTCCTGAGAGAACAAGGGCTTCTTCTTCACGGGCGTCTCCTCAGCCGTCCTAGGCACGTCCTCATCGGCCGGGTACG
Organism: Elymus sibiricus; assembly: GCA_039707655.1. NCBI lineage: Eukaryota > Viridiplantae > Streptophyta > Magnoliopsida > Poales > Poaceae > Elymus > Elymus sibiricus. The sequence goes on along the minus strand of CM077670.1, from coordinate 81,880,212 downwards.
CGACGGAGGCAGTCTTGTAGGCATGCTCGAGGGTGTGCAGCGCATCCTTCTCGTCGCAGCGGATGGTGAGGGTACCGCTGCAGCCGGGCATTTTGACGAGGCCGTAGGTGTGGTGGGTCGCGGCCATGAACTTGGTGAGCGCCGGGTAGCCCAAGATGGCGTTGTACGGCAGGCCGATGTGAGCCACATCGAAGACGATTAACTCCGTATGGTAGTTCTTGTGGGTGCCGAAGGTGACGGGAAGGCGCACCTGCCCCAGGGGGACAGTGCAGCCGTCGGTGACGCCCGAGAAGGGCCTGGTGGGCATCAAGCGCTCGTAGGGCACTTGGAGCGTCTTGAAGGTCTCGATGGAGATCACGTTGAGGCCGGCGCCTCCGTCGATGAGGGTCTTGGTGACCGCGACATTGCTGATGGTGGGGGTGCACAGCAGGGGCACGGCGCCCACGACCTTCGTGGACTTGGGTTGGTCGCTGGCATCGAAGGCGATGGGGAACTCAGACCACTTGAGGTGGCCGGCGGACTCGAGTGCCGGGAGGGCCACGTTCACCTCCCGAGAGAACTACTTGAAGTAGCAGTTGGATGGAGGGGCCTGGGCCCCGTCGAGGATGCAGGCCACCCTGCGGGGCTCTTGGTAGCCCCCAGCGTTCTCAGCGGGAGGGGAGTCATTGGCGCGTATTGGGGCGGCGTTGGCCTGAGGGTCAGCCTGCCGCGGCTGGTTCTGCCAGCCCTTACGGTTGTTGTCGCCAGCGCCGTTGTTGTGGTTGTCGCCCCAGCGGCCACCTCCGCTGCCACCGCCGCATCCCTTGCCGCGCTCCTTGCGACTGCCACGGCACTCGGTGAGGCCCTCACGAAGCAGCTTGAGCTCGTGGTAGTCCTCTGTGCTGTGGGAGTTCATGTTGTGGTAGGCGCAGAAAGGATGGTCGTCCTTCTTGGCCTCGCCCCGGTCGCGGTCGCGCTTGTAGTCCGGCTCCGCCTCAAGCACGGCAGGGCCCTTACGCTTGGTGTCCTTGCCCTTGGGTTTCGCCGCGTCAGGCTCAGCGTCGATGTCGTTGTGGAGGAAGAGGTGTCCCTCCTCAGCCTTGGCGCAACGGTCGGCGAGGACGAACAACTCTGCCGCGGAGTCAAGCTCATCCCTGACCAAGAGCTTCTCGTGCATCTTCACGTCCGTGACGCCATTGGTGAAGGCGGAGACGGTCACGGCATCGGAGGCCTTCGGGATCTTGTGGCGCACCTGGCTGAAGCGCTCGATGAACTTGCGGAGGGGATCACTAGGGCGCTGGCGCACGTTCTGCAGGTTGTTGAGTGTGAGGGAACGGTCGCTCGTGCCCTTGAAGTTGGCGACGAACTGCTTGCACAGGTCCTCCCACGAAGAGATGGACGCCTCGGGGAGGTTCATGAGCCATGAGCGCGCAGCGTCCTTGAGGGCCATGGGAAACCAGTTCGCCATGACCCGGTCGTCCCCCCTCGCGGCCTGGATGCTGATGGTGTAGAGCAGGAGGAACTCCGTGGGGTTGGCGCTGCCGTCGTAGCGCTGAGGGAGCTCAGGCTTGAACTTGTCGGGCCACACCACACGACGAAGCTCGGGGGCGAGGGCTAGGTAGCCCTCGTTGGTGACAGCACCACCGTCGAGGGCCGCGCGGTTCTGGCGCCCCGCCATGGCGACGTCGTGGAGGACGCGGTCTTGGCGATCTCGCGCCTTCTCGATGGCCACGCGCGCGTCCGGGGGCGCGCGGTGGACGATCTGGCAGCTGTCCCCGTCGCCGCCCGGCGCGAGCGAGCCGCGGGACGGCTCTGGGGCGCGCGCTGCGGGGCGGTGCTCGGCCACGTCGCGGTTCGGAGGAGGGGGAGGAGGCGCGTCGCGCTTAGCCCGGTCGGCGCGGGATGGCGGAGCAGGCAAGGAGCGAGAGGGCGCCTGGCCATCGCGCGCGGCATCGACGAGCTCGGTGATGCGCCCAAGCCAGGCATCATAGCCGTCCTCGGTGGGACGGTAGTGCAGCAGCTCCTGCGCCATGAGCAGCGCGGTGTGCGGAGCGGGTGGATCGCGACGCACGAGCGAGGAGGTGGCGGCAGAGCGGCCGTGCGCCTACTCGTTCACCGACAGGTGGGCAGAGGAGGCCACGCGCTCCCGAACAGGCTCGGTGGCAGTGCGAGGGCGCCGCCCAGGGGCACTGCGGGCGGCGGGTGCTGCGCGGACCCTGGCGGCGGCTCGGCGCGCGGCGCATTCCTGGCGAGCGGCGGCGTCGTCTATGTCGATGCTGGCGTCGAGGTCGAAGGCGCGAAGACGGCAAGTCCCCCTACCTGGCGCGCCAAATATCGGAGTCTAGGATCTGCGTCTAAGAAACTTCTCCAAGAACTTAGAATTCGAACTCTGGGGGACTTTGCTTGGCGACCTACGACACGACGGCAACTACGGCGGGATCACGACGGGCTCACTGGCTCTCACCGGACACGAAGGGGACGCGCGAGCTACCTAGGTTCGGGCCACCATGCAGTGTAATACCCTACTCCTGCATGTGTTGGACTGCTCTGTACTGGAGAGCTTGTGGCTCGAGGTACATGAGATGTGGGGGAGAATGAGTCCATCCCCTTACATGGAGGCGGCCCTGCCTCTTTTGTAGTGCCTTGGTCCTCTTCCCCGAAAATATGAGTGGGAAAGGGTGGTCACAGGGCGGCAATTCAAAGGGGGACAGGCGTGCAGGTCTATCCTGACTAAAGGCGGTCTCCGCCTGATAAAGTAGTCTTCAGGACGTGCTGGTGGGCTTGGCGATGACCTTCGTCCTGGCGCGCCGATCCGTCCTGATCTTCTATCACCAAAGAGGAAAACCTTTGGGACTTGCTTTGGGGGAGGCAGATGCCACTGCTCCCTTATCACCAGAATGGAAGCTGGGCTCGGTCATGCCCCACTGTCCTTATCCTGACAGCGGGTCGTCACCCATGTGCTGGGCGCGGGTGTAGGGGAATGCAGCAGAAAACAAAAATTTCCGGTACTGCGAGCATGCCCAGGATTACTCTAGAGATGCATACAGGGTTTGATCTGATCGTTACCGACTCGTAGCGCAGCGGAAGTAGAGTCGATGTTGATCGTCGGTGCAGATCCCTGCAGCTAGGATTTACAACCTCCCAACCGCGAGGATGTACTCCCTCGTCAGCCCCTCGGACAGCCCTTCGAGAGGCGGTCGAACAGTCCCCCGGACGGAGTCACGGACAGCCCTTTGGGAGGCACTCACAGAATCTCGGACGGTCACTCGAACAGCCCTTCGGGAGGCACTCTCAAACAGCCACTCGGGCAAAAAGATCGAACCTACGACCTGTCTACGGGGTTGCACACATACGGTGTCATCTATCCGACAGGGCTTCGCCGTCCAGAACTAGTTCCCACCGGAACCCAGACAGCCTTTCGGCTCTACGAAACTCTTTTCGTGGGAGGGAGAGAAGAAGCCAGATCATTGCATGGCATTGTGTGAGAGAGTTGGAGTGAGGGTGGAGAGCTCCTCTCCACCTCTATTTATAGGAGAAGGAGGGGTGGAGGGACTGAAAATTCAGCCACAAAAAGGGGTTCCTTCCCTCCCAAGCCTTCTCCAAGATCTTTTGGTAAAAGCCCCAAAAAGTGGCTTTCCAAAAAGCAACTAAAAAGTGCTTTTCACTATTCATGGAAACTTTTTTCCGCGACCGTTAGATCCGAAAATATTTCTGTAGGCCTTAGAACATTTCCACTACCCACTAAAATAATTTTGTACGTGTTCCAAAAAAATTCCGGATTAGTGATTTTCATCTGCGAAAAGCAACCAAAGCGGTTCCGGCAGCTCCGGAACATTTCCGGGTTTTTTCTCCGAAAAAATCCCAGAAGTTCCCAGAACAATTCTGGCACCCTCTAAGAATTTCCAGGCGTGTGCCGAAACCATTTTGACTTAATGGTATACTCCGAAACAATCTTTCGGTTTTACCGAAACTATTCCGGTGTTCTCTCTCCGGAACTTTTCCGTTGTCTCCGAAACTTTTCCGGTGACTTTCTCTCAGACTCCCTGTCTAGTATTCAGCAGATAGATGACCCTTAAGCATGTGACCCTATAGGTTTAGTGAAGTATAGACATGACCGGAACACTTTCCGATCAATGATCAACATCGGAGCCGTGGACACCCATATTGACACCTATACCCACACGAATAAATATTCGAGTGAACCTCCAGTTGCCGTGCGCTATTCCTGTTGCTTCACGATATGTTACAAATACCCGAGGTGAGATTTATCGGCATCTCCGTGGATCAACACTTGTCCACAATGCCGGTTACCTCGTTACCGGTTTTGTTCTCTTTTCTCGTTTCCGTGTTCTGGCATCCCTGTGATCAAATCACAATGTGTCTGGCCAGACGATGGTGGTTGCCGTAACACCGAGAGGGCCCAGAGATATCTCTCCATCGTCGGAGGAGCAAATCCCAATCTTGAGCTATCAAGTCCCTTGTCATACTTTCCCATGAACCCGTAAGCCGCCGTAATAGCCACCCAGTTACGGATGACGTTTAACAAACCCCAAAGTTCATGAATCAAGCATGAAGGAACTCGATACTCTCATGGTCTAAGGAATTATGCAAACGTTAACTTTCTCTGTGTTATTAACCATTAACTTGTGACGAATGTATCTCATAGCATAACATCAATTCGGGTCGATTCAACACAAGTGTTCTCCTAACATTGTGCCCTCAAAGTTGCCGGCATAGTCATGCCCATGATCAGGAAAACAGAACCATCATGCAACACTTGAGCTAGTCTTAGAGGCCATACTAGGAATACATTTTACCGTTTATTATTCCACACGTGCATATGAGTCTTCCTCCGAGCCTCGTGATTATTTTAGACTCGAGAACCATAGCAGTTATAGCATGGAACATAAACATAATTATGAACATGGAGATAAACAATAACATTTATTATTGCCTCTAGGGCATATCTCCTACAGACTCCCACTTGCACTAGAGTCAATAATCTAGTCAATGCTAATGCACTTTACACCTATGGCATACCAGTGTAAAAAATGCTTCGTTTGTGGTATAGCCTGATGTCCTACGGATCTGACAACTTATGTTCTGTGTGTATCTTTGCATCTCCTCGCGTTTTCATGCTTTCACAAAATTCATATTTTGTGTGGACTTGGCTTTGTATATATGTGAATCACAGGTCAAGCCTTGATTCCTCAGACTGAGCTATGGAGCAACTATCTGCAATAGTGTCCCATTGACCAAAGCCATCTTGGAACCATACTAAGTTCATGAATGAACTATATGATTCAACATCTTCTTTGTTGCTTCCCAAGCGTCAACATACTTAGCCATTTGTCATAGAATTCGCCACAGTAACCTGTTTGGAACAATTTCCAACTTACCGTGCCACCATATCGTGTATTACAAAACCCTTAACTTAAATCAAAAATCGCATGGAGCATTGATGAAGACTGTATCGATGTAATTACTTACAACGAGCACTTCATAATCTCTACTTGCGAGAAAACATGTCATCAGTGCTACTTTAGTACTCAACGACATTTTTCACTGTTGTCCCATGATCAGTACTTTGATCACTTTGGTATCTATACTCGCAACAGCTTGGGAGTATCAGACATATCTGGTTGTTTTACATACCATGGAATACATGATTAATCCAAACATGAAAGTGTGTGGAATCTCCATCATGTATTTTGCTCATCAGTGTTTTGGGACACCGAGTCTTGCAAAACTCTTTCCATGTGACTTCGGCAAGAATCACTCCTTGGCGTTTTAATGCTAAACTGTTTTAGCATCTTGTCAATATGTATTTAGGCTTAGCCCTATCAGGCAATTTTATCTCGTAGATAATTATGCCTAATATCGAGGCTACCTAGCCTAAGCACTTCATCGAAAAACTATTTTCAATGAAGTCCTAATTCGTGTCAAGAAATTAATATTATTTCCAATCAACAATGTGTCAAGCACACAAGGTTTTTAGAAATATTATTATGCTCCCACTTACTTTCTTGTAACCACAAGCATCTTCGTTATCCATTGATGAAATCAAACTCTTTTGACTATTTCATCAAAAATGAAGATTCCAACTCCATTTTGCTCTCTTCTGTCCATCGCTGGAACTCTGAAGTTTGCATAATTACTAGCATCCTTTGGATAGACAAAATACCTTGGACTGTATCACATGCAAGTCCTAGGTAGCATTTCCATCACATGGAAATCCTTTTGTCATCCAAGTATCATATCTCATCATTGAAATATGTATTAATTGCTAGTTTAACCCGAACCGACTTTAAGCATCGCTACGGTGAGACAATCTCAATGTAGTTAATTCCTTGAATTTGTTATAAGCAACAAGTCGAGCTTTATGGATAAAACATTTTTATCCGTATCAGTTTATAGTTCCATTTATATTCGTTAGACTTTAAGTCTTCCGAAGGGTTCATCAAGATCTAATCTTGAATCATTTATATTGAAACTATCTCGGATTATATTGGCATTTAGCCAATTTCGGAGTCAGGGCCCATCAATGCTTCCTTGTGTATCATAGGTATACTGTTGTCTAACAACAATATCTCGTTTGCGCACCTGAGAGGTTTGCACGAGTTTTGCCTACGTGGTTCAGCTGCAAGTTCGACCGAAGTCCATATATCTCATGTAAAGGCTTCCGTATTAGTCGCAGTAGGAAACTCTGGAATCACTTCCAAGGACTCTTTCCCTTGACCTGATGACGAAGATACTGTTATCTTGTCGAGTTACACTGTCCTCCCACTCACCTTTTTGTCAGAACCATTTTCTACAAAATCATACCGTTCTTTGTGGCAAACCTTTTTGCCTCGGTATAGTGAGGGAGGAATACCCAATAATTTGGGACTACCTACAAAGTAGCACTTGTCTGATTTGGAATAGGTTTGTAAATATTTTACACAAGCCCCATATTCCAAATGTTAAGAAAAGATATAACATGGCTGGGCGTACCATACCATGACGTCATTTCAACAAATTTGATGGCGCTCTTTTCAGTGTAAAAGCCGCAGTCTCTAAAGCATTACTTTTAAAAGGGATAATGGCAAATTGATTTATGTCATCTTTGATCTTACCATGCCATAAATGGTTTGATTACATCTTCACAGACATTCCACTCACAGTGGTGTTCCGGGAGGTGTAAGTTATGAAACTCTTTTCACAACTCATCAGACATTCGCTAATCTTGTAACTCAAATATTCCTTTTCGCAATCTAATTGCAGAAACATAATTTTCTTGTAACAATAATTCCTACTTCATTTTGAAAACCTTTTGAAAGACTTCAAAAGATCCAGACTGATGTCTCATCAAGTAAATATCCATATATCTACTTGAGTCATTTCTGAAGATAGACAAATCCACTACTGGCAACAACATTTATCGGACTACACACATCATAATGTATGATCACCAATTAGTTCGTTGCTCGTTCCTTATGGCCTGCGAAATCACTTCACTTTTCAGACGAAAGTTGCAAGTGTCAGATGATTTATAATCAAATGACTTCAAAATCCATGATAATGGAATTTCTCCATGCGGGTTTCTCCAATGTGACCAAATGCAGTGCCACACATATGTGGTATTCTTTTAGTCTTGTGACATTTAGCGTCAGTGTTATGGATGTATCATATTACCATCAATATTCATAACATACGTCCCATCCATGATGGAAGTATGGCCCTTATGTTATTCATAATACTGAACAACAATTGTTCTTTTATGAGCAACATTCTTGCAATAAACATTATGCAAATGGGCTAGAGTGTATGAAACTCTAAAATGAATTATGAAAGTAAATACAGAGGTAATGTATTATTATCAATATTCATAACATACGTCTCATTCACAATGAAAGTATGGGCCTTATGTTATTCATAACACCGAACATCAAAAGTTCTCTTATGAACAACCTTCTTGCAAGATACCTTATGCAATGGGCTAGAGTGTATGAAACTCTAAAAATGAATTATGAAAATAAATACATAGGTAATACACTGATGGAAGGTATAGTAACATTTACTATGTTACCAGCGCGTATCTAAACCTCACTCCGGCAAGTCTTTTAGGCCGTAGTAGTTCTTGCATCGAGTCCCAACAGAATGCAATCGAGCGGGTATCTCTGTGATCAACTCACAATACCCAAGAATCAGTGATTAACATGTTTAATCATAATTCCCAAGAATTATATCTTTAACCAGCCTTCTATACATCAATAACTTGTATGACATTCATACATGAGCTGGATATTCCAGTCTTCTCTCTTTTTGCCTTTATACTTCTAACAGTTTAACTTTCAATATTTCTCCTACTCTCAGAAGAAGCACCCAACTTTAAGAGTGGTGTTAGCCCCGGACTTCCTAGGCGTGTAAGTCACGCTAACACCCTTTGGACATTTCCTTTCTCTTTTAGTTGTTGTTTTCTTCACCTTCATCATATGACAGGCGTTCTTCCGGATCCCTCTCTCATCAGTCAAATGCCCAGTAAAAACTTTACTAATACTTTGCAAAACAAACATTGCTTTGGATATCCCATATCTTTTAGCCTTTTTTTGTATCTGAAACTAATTTTCAGTTCCATGAACATCACATAGCTATCCCAAACTTTTGAAGTTCGGGTCTCATGGAAGCAGACATATTGCACTTGACCGTAAAGGAATTCTAGCTTTTGGATCGAAGGACGAGAGTCACATCATCCATAGCATTAGCGGGAGAATACTAAAAGCATGCAATAGGACAAAGTCCTTCTCGGCACTCTTGATGACAATCCTCACATTACGTTACCAACCGTAAAGTTTTAACCAGATATTTAACAGCTATTCAATTTTAATAGGGAAGGTGGAAACGCGAGCCATTATTCTACAACTATTATGCAAATCACACTTAGACAGTGTTCATAATTAATTGCACTGAGAATTAAACAAGTTAATTCTAAAGTGCGCTCCCACTCAAATCAATATCTCTCATAATTGATTGTGAGTGATACAAGACCCATATTGAAATTCAATGCCAAGGATGTATCCATCTCAAGTGACGAGAATTGCAATCGGTAGGCCAACTTGCCAATCACATCTCTATGTGACTCTTGTTCATCTTTCGATGGGCGTGTTCCGAGCTCAGGACGATCCTCCGGAACATCAAGACAACCAAGTGATCTCGCTGCGAGGTCTCAACTCACCCACCTCACACTTCTCTAATCGTTCGTACCCATGTATCCATGTGATACCCCGAAGAGATAGGTGCCGTGACGGTGCTACACTTGGGAGAACACTAACTACTTGATATTTTTGTGAGATATCACCCTAATAAAAGCTTCTATTGCGCAATCAAAAAGGGTGCATCATAAGGGATAAACATCTCAGGCAATTCATAATAGCATGATATGGTATAGCCCTTTCTGACGGAGAAGTCTTTTATTTCTTCGTCTTCGGCAATCGCGTCGGTGTTCACCTTTGTGAAGATTGCCACCACCTTGTTGATGCACTAGATAATATTGCTATCTCTATAGCTAATAAAATAATGCATTACAAAAGGTTGACATGCAGGTCATTAAAGTGACAATCATATGGCTCCAGCCATCATGCCGAATCATGACACGCAGGTCATGTTAATTTACATTGTATAGTCATCTCATACATAATCAAATTAATATGAGAACTGCTATACCAAATCACATGCACTTCTCATGTCATCCTGCAAAACCAAGTTAGACGCCTCTAATCGGTTTATGCAAAAATTTATTTTACGTGGCTTCTAAGGTTTCGAAACAAACCGAAGCTACCAACGTTCATCATCAAGTATGATTATTCAAGTCGCTAGATTAACTTTGCGGGGTGTATGAAACATGAGATAATAAAATCTCGAGCCCCATACTGAACTTCGTCATACGCATGACCCCCGTGCAGATCATATCTGCATTGCCCTTTCGTCTGCGAAATTTCATCTTTCTTTTAACTATGGTGGAATTCAATGAACTGTTAGCACTTCGTTGATCAATCAGGATCGCGGATTGCCAGAACTTTGAAACTCCACCATGCCGTTATCAAGATCAGAAATACACAAATGCAAAGGAAGCAATAGGAACATCGGGTAATAGATTTCATATGCTACCCGCACAAATAATTTTCAGTAATAGAACTCATCTACTACAAATTATATTGTGCAACACCCATACATCTCTATGTATTCTAGATCGTAACCTACATCTACGCATAGCACGGCTCATGATGCCACTGTAGGGGAATGCAGCAGAAAACAAAAATTTCCGGTACTACGAGCACGCCCAGGATCACTATGGATATGCATACAGGGTTTGATCTGATCGTTACCGACTCGTAGCGCAGCGGAAGTAGAGTCGATGTTGATCGTCGGTGCAGATCCCCGCAGCTAGGATTTACAACCTCCCAACCGCGAGAATGTACTCCCTCGTCAGCCCCTCAGACAATCCCTCGGACAGCCCTTCGGGAGGCGGTCGGACAGTCCCCCGGACGGAGTCACGAATAGCCCTTCGGGAGGCACTCACAGAATCTCGGACGGTCACTCGGATAGCCCTTCGGGAGTCACTCTCGAATAGCCCCTCGGGCAAAAAGATCAAACCTACGACCTCTCTACGGGGTTGCACACATACGGTGTTATCTATCCGGCAGGGCTTCGCCATCCAGAACTAGTTCCCATCGGAACCCAGACAACATTTCGGCTCTACGAAACTCTTTTTGTGGGAGGAAGAGAAGAAGCCAGATCATTGCATGGCATTGTGTGAGAGAGTTGGAATGAGTGTGGAGAGCTCCTCTCCACCTCCATTTATAGGAGAAGGACGGGTGGAGGGGCTGAAAATTCAGCCACAAAAAGGGGTTCCTTCCCTCCAAAGCCTTCTCCAAGATCTTTTGGTAAAAGCCCCAAAAAGTGGCTTTCCAAAAAGCAACCAAAAAGTGCTTTTCACTATTCACGGAAACATTTTTCAACGACCGTTAGATCTGAAAATATTTCTGTAGGTCTTAGAACATTTCCAGTACCCACTAAAATAATTTTGGACGCGTTTTGAAACAATTCCGGATTAGTGATTTTCGTCTGCGAAAAGCAACCAAAGCGGTTCCGGCTGCTCCGGAACATTTCCGGGTTTTTTCTCTGGAAAAATCCCAGAAGTTCCCAGAACAATTCTGGCACCCTCTAAGAATTTCCAGGCGTGTGCCGAAACCATTTTGACTTAATGGTATACTCCGAAACAACCTTTTGGTTTTACCGAAACTATTCTGGTGTTCTCTCTCCGGAACTTTTCCGTTGTCTCTGAAACTTTTCCGGTGACTTTCTCTCAGACTCCCTGTCTAGTATTCAGCAGATAGATGACCCTTAAGCATGTGACCCTATAGGTTCGGTGAAGTATAGACATGACCGGAACACTTCCCGATCAATGATCAACATCGAAGCCGTGGACACCCATATTGACCCCTATACCCACACGAATAAATATTCGAGTGAACCTCCAGTTGCCGTGTGCTATTCCTGTTGCTTCGCGATATGTTACAAATACCCGAGGTGAGATTTATCGGCATCCCCGTGGATCAACACTTGTCCACAATGCCAGTTACCTCGTTACCGGTTTTGTTCTCTTTTCTCGTTTCTGTGTTCCGGTATCCCTGTGATCAAATCACAATGTGTCTGGCCAGACGATGGTGGATACCGTAACACCCAGAGGGCCCAGAGATATCTCTCCATCGTCGAAGGAGCAAATCCCAATCTTGAGCTATCAAGTCCCTTGTCATACTTTCCCATGAACCCGTAAGCCGCCGTAATAGCCACCCAGTTACGGATGACGTTTAACAAACCCCAAAGTTCATGAATCAAGCATGAAGGAACTCGATACTCTCATGGTCTAAGGAATTATGCAAACGTTAACTTTCTTTGTGTTATTAACCATTAACTTGTGACGAATGTATCTCATAGCATAACATCAATTCGGGTCGATTCAACACAAGTGTTCTCCTAACATTGTGCCCTCAAAGTTGCCGGCATAGTCATGCCCATGATCAGGAAAACAGAACCATCATGCAACACTTGAGCTAGTCTTAGAGGCCAGAATGGGAATACATTTTACCGTTTATTATTCCACACGTGCATATGAGTCTTCCTCCGAGCCTCGTGATTATTGTAGACTCGAGAACCATAGCAGTTATAGCATGGAACATAAACATAATTATGAACATGGAGATAAACAATAACATTTATTATTGCCTCTAGGGCATATCTCCTATAGCGGGGCCCCGCGGCTGGTGCCGTACGATCTGCTTCGTGAGGAGGCCTCGCGAGGGGAGCCTCTTGAGGCAACCTGGTGCTTGGCAGCCTCAGTAGGGTCTGGCCTGGCGGCGAGGGGCCTCGCGAGGCGGCTTCCTCTGGAGCAGCCGAGGAAGGGCCACCCTCATGGGCCGGCCCAAGCGTTGTCCACCGGGCCAGAGGCAGACGGGCCGTGGTACCCTGGTTGCCACTGGGCCGACAGTGTCCCGCCGCGCTGGTCCTCAACCCTATCGTGGACAACTGCCGGCTCCATAAGGTCCTTATGGACGGAGGCAGCAGTTTGAATCTAATATACTCGGACACTCTGGATAAAATGCACATCGATAAATCGTGCATAGAACAGAGTACCACCACCTTTAAAGGTATAGTCCGCGGACGAGAGGCACGCTGCAGCGGAAAAATAACCTTGGACGTAGTCTTTGGAACCCCGAATAATTACCGCTCGGAGGAGATAACATTCTACGTCGCTCCTTTCAAGAGCGGATACCACGCCCTTCTCGGACGGGATGCTTTTTCTAGATTTCAAGCGGTGCCGCACTACGGCTACATGAAGCTCAAGATGCCAGGCCCGAAAGGGATCATCACCATCTCAAGTGACCCCGACAGGGCACTCAAAGCCGAGAATAAGACGGCGCCCCTTGCCCTCGAGACTCTGGCCGAAGCCTTCACGGCCGAGGAGCTAACCGCGCTACGCGCCGAAGTCGACCCGTACGATGTCGTCCTCGACAAAAGATCGAAGTCTACTTCTTTCAAACCGGCGGACAAAATAGTCAAATTCCAAGTACACCCCACGGATCCTGCTAAAACGGCATCCATAGGGGCTAACCTCGACCCAGAGGTTGCCGAAGCCCTACGCACTTTCCTCAAGGAAAACTGGGATATATTCGCCTGGCACCCCTCCGACATACCAGGGATACCCCGTAGGCTTGCAGAGCATAGCTTGAACATATTGAAAGGCTACAAGCCTGTCAAGCAAACACTTCGGCGTTTCTCCGAGCCCAAGCGTCAAGCAATGGGCAAGGAGCTGGCAAAACTATTGGAGGCAGGGTTCATCCGAGATATAAAGCACCCCAACTGGCTGGCCAATTTGGTTATGGTACCAAAGAAGGATAGGTCCTGGCGTTTATGTGTCGATTTCAAAGACCTCAACAAAGCTTGCCCCCAAAGACCCCTTCCCCTTACCCCGTATCGACCAAATCATAGATGCCACAGCAGGCCATGATGCGCTGTGCTTCCTGGACACCTACTCAGGATATCATCAAATAAAGATGCAGGAATCCGACCAGGCAGCAACAGCATTCATCACACCCTATGGGCCGTTTTGCTTCAACATGATGCCCTTTGGACTAAAGAACGCTGGTGCCACATACCAGCGTATGATTCAAACATGCCTGGAAAAACACATCGGAAGGACCGTCGAAGCCTACGTGGATGATGTGGTTGTCAAAACTAAATACGTCGCCCAGTTGGTAGACAACCTCTGCGATACATTCACCAGCCTACGGGAATATCAAATAAAACTCAATCCGGAGAAGTGCATCTTCGGAGTCCCAGCAGGCAAACTCCTCGGCTTCATCGTATCCAGCCGAGGAATTGAAGCCAATCCGGCTAAAATTCGAGCCTTGGATCGCTTGGAGATTCCCACAGAGCTCAAACACTCACAAAAACTGGCAGGCTGCGTGGCGGCCTTGAGCCGCTTCATATCATGACTCGGAGAAAAAGCCCTGCCCATATACAAGCTGTTAAAGCAGACCAAAACATTCAAATGGACCAAGGAGGTCGCGGCGGCCCTGGAAGACATCAAGGCTCTCCTCGCCACCAATCCCATCCTGGCAACTCTAGGTGTTTGTGAACCAATAATAGTGTACATCTCGGACACAAACTAGGTGGTTAGCGTAGTTCTCGTGGTCGAACGAGATATGGAGGGTCATAAATTCCAGGTCCAGAGGCCCATATATTACGTATCCAAAGTCATAACTCCGTGCAAGTCACGTTACCCTCACTACCAAAAGATAGCCTACGCAGTCTTCATGGCATCACGAAAACTTCGGCACTACTTTCAAGAGTGTTCGGTGACAGTGGCATCCGACATCCCGTTAAGTGATATAATCAATAATAGGAATGCAATGGGCCGTATCGCCAAATGGGCCATAGAGCTACTGCCTTTCGAAATCATCTATAAACCACGCCGGGCTATTAAATCCCAGGTGTTGGCAGACTTCTTGGCCGAATGGACCGAAGCCGAACTCCCCCGTGAATACAGTACTTACTCACATTGGACAATGTATTTTGATGGTTCCAAAATGCTCGTCGGCCTAGGGGCTGGCGTAGTGCTAACGTCACCCACGGGAGACAACATTAGATACGTACTACAAATCATGTACACGGACTCCAATAATGCGGCCGAATATGAAGCCCTCCTGCACGGACTCCGGATAGCAGTCTCCATGGGTGTCAAACGCCTGGAGGTCCGAGGGGATTCTAACCTCGCCATCTCACAAGTCAACGGCGAGTTCGACGCCAAAGACCAGAAGATGACAGCTTACAGGAATGCCGTCATAAAGATCTCGGCCAGGTTCGAGGGGCTAGAATTCCACCACATACCCCGAGATAGCAACCAGGCCGCGGATGTACTCGCCCGATTGGGGGCAAAACGGGATAAGGTCCCAGAAAACACCTTCCTCGAACGACTCTTTAAACCATCCGTAGTCTGGCAAGACGACAAAGGAACGTCAGAGTCAAGCGACGTCGGGCGCCATGCCACGCCCGAAGAGAACGAAAGAATAATAGGCGGCTCAGTGGTCCAGGAAACTGCTTCCGCACATGAAGTCATGGCAGTCACCGCACCCTGGACCGAGCCGCTCATGGCCAGAGAAGTCAAAGCATGGTGTAAAAAATGGGCATTAAGCTCAACTACGCGTCCGTCTACCACCCGCAGTCTAATGGTCAGGTGGAGCGAGCCAATGGACTAATCCTTAGCGGAATTAAGCCAAGGCTAGTCCACTCCCTTAAAAAGGCCGACTGTAAATGGGTCGAGGAACTTGATTCCGTACTATGGGGCTTGCGCACAACACCGAACAGGTCCACGGGATACACCCCATTTTTTATGGTGTACGGCGCCGAGGCAGTCCTCTCCTGCGATATCATACACGACGCACCTCGGGTACACATGTATGAGGAGCTAGAGGCCGAGCTCGATCGGCAAGATGCCCTAGACGCTCTTGAAGAAGAGCGCAATGTCGCATGGGCAAGGTCAGCTATTTATCAGCAGCAGGCCCGGCGCTACCATGGCAGAGAGGTTCGCGCAAAAGAATTCAACGTCGGGGATCTCGTAATGAGGCTACACCCCGAAAAACAGAAGCACAAACTTTCCCCTAGATGGGACGGGCTGTTTATCATTGACCAAGTACTCATCGGAAGAGCCTATCGAATCCGAGATCTGGAGGACGGCCGATTAGAGCCCAACCCTTGGAATGCGGCGCTACTCCGACGCTTCTACGCTTGACACCCCGTACACGGTCCATGTAAATAACTTACACATTTTCTTTGTCTTAATCTTTCACTCATTATTTATTTTTTCCACCTCGGAACATTGTTAAATGATCTCGGGGACGATATAGCATGTTCTTTTCAAAACATGAGTTATTCCACATCTTATGTACTATCGTCTTTCGAGCCACTATATGCATCGATTTGCTTAAAGATTTGGCCAAGCTGGGTTGCCCGGCTCCGGTGCTTGCCCCTTACGTTCCCGATATTTCGGCTAGGGGGCAAAGGGAGCACCACTGTGATTGTTACTCCCGGGTCAGCCGGTGTAGTACCTCAGACGGACAAAGCCGAAAGCTAGTGGTCTTACAATGCAAATCGGTCGGCCATGACATAGGAATAACGTGGAAGGGGCCTTTTTAAACCCCGACCAGGGGCTTTACCCCGAGGTCATCCGTGTTCGGACCGATGTGTTCGACACAATAACCCGAGGAAAGGAACTGTTGGAAGAACTATTTTCCTTGGAAGATGTTTCTGACGTCAAATAGTAATATAACATAACTTTCCGTAACCCCCTTGTCTTTCGAGCCGCTTAGCCCGATTGCCTAGTCACCTGAAGCATCTGGTCCGATAACCTCGGCCAGTAGTATGGGACACTCCTCGGTTTTTATCCGAGGAGGCGGAAGCCGAAGGCTGGCTGACAGAGTTTGGATGAACGGACTGCGAACTGACATAAAATACTTCGGTACATAAAGTCATACAAAATTTTCAAACGCGGTCTAGCCCGTCTATTAGGGTGTCCAATGCGCAATCCTTCTGCGAGAATCACGCCGCAGGTATTACATTATCATATGCATGGCTAGCGGGGATTTCCTTCCCGTCAGACCCCATGGGTCCCACCTCTGCTAATTCCGTCGTCTTTAGACCGGTGTAGTGGGTCTTCACCATGGCCCAGGCCTCCCTCGCACCTTCTCGGCAAGCTGATACTTTCCAAGCCTGGATCCGGCATCGCGCTCTCTTAAGCTGTTCAGCTAGAACGGCCATGTCTTCGGGGACCGGCGCCACCTCAGGCCATAAAGCCTGGTGCCCATCCTTCATCGACTTCCATGCACTTTCATGCACCACGGATAGACGAAATACCATGTCTTCGGACATCAGACCTCGGGCATCAGGAGGTAGGCCGGATAAAGAAGCTGCCAACAAAACAACATTCGCATGACAATCACCTCGGATAAATTACATGACAAGTATATTCCTCGAGAATTACAACTTACCATAAAACATGTCATCCGTTCACCGATTCTTTGATTCTGCAATAGCGAGACGAGCTTTCAAGCTCTCAATCTCCTGGGCCTGGCGGGTGTTCTCAGCCCTAAGCGCATTCACGCTGTCCACTCTTTGAGTAACCACGTGTTGATTTGCTTGACGCTGCGATTCTGCATACACCAGATCCTCGCGGGCCTGCTTCAGGTCTCTTTCAAGATAGCCTAGGGCTTCTGCTGCTACAAGGGATTATGGCATCAATTTTATCTCCATTGGCACTGACCAATTCAAGCACAAAGCACTTACCGTGCACCTCTCTGGTGAATTTCTTCACCTTTTCAATCTCAGACAAGGCCGCGTCCAGCTGCACCTTTGTTTGGGATAACGCCGAGGTCAATTGCTCGTCCTTCAAGCGAGCTTCCTGTTCATGGTAGAGGACGCTGATTAGTTATCAAGTCCTGATATGACCCCAGGGGCTCGTACCAAGCCTTAGGGGCTACTACCATACTTGGTAGTCATATATTTGTCTTTAAACAAATACGCGAAAAACCTTACCCGCAACCCCCGTGACAAGACGTCCAGCGATTCATCAAAGGCACCTCGGGTTGGCCCAAGGTATGCATCCACCGCGCTGAGGGCATTGAACTCCCTGTCCGAGAAAACCGGATTATTCAGAGAAGCTTTTCGCCGACGATAATTTTTGGCACATTGAATCTTGGACGGAGTGGCCGAGGTCACCGAGTCCTCGGGCTGAGGGGCTCCGGGGGCAGTTTTCGCGGAGTTACCGGCATCTGTTTCCCTGGGCAAGGCCGTGGCTCCCTCGGCCCCCGCATTTGCTGTGGTGGGTAAAGGCTGCCTGCGAGTAATCGGGAAGGTTAAAATCTGAAGTATCTTTGCAGCAGCATAGATCAAAGTATTACCTGGTGATTGAGGGGGAACTTTCGCCTGCCTCCATGACCTCAGCTTGAGCTTCTTGTGCTTCTGGTGGGGACCTTCCCAGTGAAGCCGTTTCTCTGCGTAGGCGTTGGGAGCGCCGCCCCTTTGGAGGAGAAGTCAGACGACTGGGGGCTGGAGGACGAGGGGCTCACTTTCAATTAGAGGAAGGGAGTTGAAAGGATCGATACGGTTGACTAGAGGGGGGGTGAATAGGAGACTACAAATTTTAATCTTTCTTGTCAATTTTAAGGTTTAGCGGATAAAAAGAGTTCACCAAATATGCAACTAGGTGAACACAACCTATATGACAAGCAAGCTCCAAGCTAAATATGCTAGGCAACAATCTAATTAGCAAGCCAACAAGCATACAACGCAACGTAAAGTGCGGGAAAGGATTAACCACAAGTGAGACGAGGACGCGTAATTTATCCCGAAGTTCACTCTTCCTTGGGGAAGAGCTACTCTCCGTTTAGAGCGGTGCCGGAGCCAAAGCTTGCGGAACGCCACCGAAGGCTCACTGTAATCTCTTTCGAGTCACCCCCAACGGATGAGCCTCGAATCACTAGGGGTTGGTCTTGAAGGCGACCACCACACCTTTACAAACTTCTCCGGAGCACACCACAAGCAAGGAAGCTTCCGGAGGAACCTGTGAGACAAAATCCATTGAAGTGCATTTGATGCGTTTTCCTTCGGTCATCCATTCCATAACCCATTTGGAGCTGTCAGATTCATCGCCAGAGATATATAGTGTAGCATAGAATTGAAGAATAATCTCTCTGTTCCAAGGGTGCTCGAACTCAAAGACTTTGGTGAGGCAGAAATCATCCAGATCCTGAAGCAATTGATTGAAACAGCCAATATTGCGCATAGCAGGGATGTCCAGATATTCGTGAGGAAATATCTTTCTGCTCTCATAGAGAACCCGGGAATAATAGATGGCCTGTTCCTTCGTCCAGAAACGAGGCGATTCTGAAGTACGCGGCCCATCATACAGACTGGCCTGAAAGAATTTGGGATGCGCATTCCGATTGAAAAGAGGACCTTTTGCACCAGCGCCTGACGAGAACAAAGGCAGTTCTTCACGAGGGTATGGATATTTTAGTTCTTCTTCGGGAGAAAGAACTTCATCACCATAAACAACTAAGTCAGACCGGCGGGCAGAGACAGATTTCCGTTCGAAAGGACCAACATCTGGCATGTGAATAGCTGAGTCGATGGAAATCTTTAGTGGAGACGGAGCAGGTGTTGCAACTATTGGAGGTGCTGAGGTAGAAGGCAGCAGAGCAGATTCATGCACAGGAGGCACTGAGGCCGAGACATCCACTGAGGGTTGTTGCTCCATTGGAATCTGTTGTTCCTCGAACAAGACTTTTGGAGCTTCATGAGCCGGAGAAGCTTGGGGCTCGGAGTGAGAGATTTCACCTTCCTCAGAGACAAATTGTTGTGAGGGAATATCAGCTCGAGCAGGGGAGGCCATAGGCACTAATTCAGTTGGCCTTGGCGAGGGAGGAGCATCCGAGTCCTTGACAGGGGATGGCGAAGGAATTGCTGGCTCAGGAGATTTTGCTTGCGGAACAGGAGACTGAGCAACTGGGGAAACAGGCGACGGTTCCTTCTGAGCAAGAGGCACATTTTTCTTCGCCATTCGCTTTCGTTGCTTTTTCTTTTCCTGAGCAACTTGATCAATATGGCCCTTGACCAGATCATCGTATCCAGTGACTTTGGCTTGATGTGCATCACAGATCTTCCGAACAATTTCATCTAGATCCGTATGAAAGCGTAACCTGCGGTGGCGAAGAAGAGTCATGGCACGATTGATATCCTTGTAGGAGTCTTCGAGTGCTTTAATGACAAATTTGGAAGAGGCAGTTTTCATGCGTGCATCAATGTCAATTAGCTCGACAGAAAGAGAATTGATCTCAACTGCATCTTCTCTCAATTCTTGAACTACTGAAGTGGCATGAGCAATAACTTCGGCAGGAATAGGTAGGGATTCCACTTCTCCATCGAAGGGATTGTCCACAAATCTATCAAGCTGTTCCATGATGAATATGTGATCATAGTAATGAGGAGCATCAGACTTGACGGAGGGAGCAGTCTAGATTGGAACTTGCTCGGAAGGAGGTTTTAAAGCCAAAGGCTGAGTCAAGGTAGGCGCAAATTTAGCAACCTTTTCCTTCGGAACAGTAGCTTGGGGAGCATCTTGCTCGGTAGGCGCCTTGATTTTCTTCACTTCAGGTTTGGGAATAGTTTCGCCAGGCTTCGCAGAACTTACTGGAGTATCAACTACCAAATCCTTCAAGTTTATTGCATCTGGATGTGGAGTTGTGTTCACGTGTTGTTTCATGGTGACAGTGGTGGCAGGTGTTTTTCTAGCAAGCATCTTCTTCGGTGGAGCCAAATTTACCCGAAGATCAGGCAGCACAGTTTATGTAGTGATATTTACTTCCTCGCTGAGAGTAGCAGCAATTTCTTCTTTAGTGAGCGGAGGATCATCATCATCAGCAGAAGAATCATCCTTGCGAATATCAGCAGCAGGTTCAGCCTTTTTCTTCTTTGGTGCACATTTTCTCTTCGCAGCAGCGCTGGGATCATGCTTGTTTTTAGTTCGGCCTTCAGATTTTCCTTCGGCCTTTTTCTTCTCCACATCATCTTTGAGAAGGCGAAGGTTTTCCTGTTCACGAGCCTTTTGCTTTTCGGCCCTTTGAGCTCGCTTGAGGGCATTGCGCTGACGCTTAGCAAGCTCTTCAGGATAAGATGCTGGTGTGCGAAGGGATGATTCATCAGCGTTTGGCGGAGGAGGTGGTCTCTCTTGGGGACTATTGGGCTTGATGAGAGAGATTTCCCGGCAGTCACCCCATGGTGGATGAAATGCAAAGTTTTGAGCAAACCGAGGATGAACAAATTCATAGTTGAACCATTTTCGCACCCAGTGACGTCGAATCCATTGTTGACGCTTGTCTCTTTGGTGTTTTGTCTCGCCCGGAACCGTGTCATACCGATCATGAGAGATATATTTAGCTGTGTTTGTGTATGCCTGTCTGCCACCCTTCTTCTTCTTCGTATCATTTTCTTCTTGCTCATCAGCATTTTGTCCGGTCCTTTTTCGCTTGCTGGTTGATGGGCCTACCGTTGGGCCCTTAGCATTCGGAGCTTTGGATTCATCAGCAGTACCCAGAATAACCTCATCTCTGTCAGCCCGACTTACTGGGTTAGCTGAATCCTCAACTGACTGCATTTTCCTGTGAACATAGATAGATGCGAGGGAAAATGGGAACAGGGTTACGAATGCACACAGCGAAGATTTTTGAAAAAGAACTCGTTTTTGATGAAGAAGTAGATGCAGACTTTGAGAAATGTTTCGGGCGAAAGAAATGTGTAGAACGAACTAGTAGGTTCGAAGAAAATACTAGTAAACGTGCTAAGCATTCCGTTCGTTCGAGACATAACACAAACCCTAGATCTGAAATTTGTCGGATGCGAGGGACAACTACAAACCACATCTGCACAATTTACCTATCAGTAAGGATCTGAGAATTACAGTAAAAATTACGCAATTTTTACCGCGGACGAACTCGAACAGGAAGATAGGAAGAACGAGTTCGCACTACACATACCCTAACTTGGTGATGTGCAGCAACTATGGAGGCGCGGAGAGGAAGATGATCCGCGGCGGCGAGGAATGACTCCGGCGACCTCTTTCCGGCAGCGAAGCGGCGAGGATGGTCGACGTCGTCGAGCTCGAGGAGGAGCAGTGCGGTAGGGCTTCAGAAGGTGGCGATGGAGAAGAATGCAAAGAGAAACGAGGAGGGTGGCGGCTCAGCATTTATATGCGAGGAGGAAATAACCGCACCCCGGTGAATCTGATCAGACGACCAGAGTCAATAGACTATTGCGATTCAACGGATCAGATACGCTGGCAGTTGATGATCAGCACATGGCAACCGTCACCAAAAGAACGTGGTCCAGACTTGGGCGGGAAAACCCCAAATTTTGGACGGCTTTCGCCAAAACAGATTAAGTTCGGACCGAAACTTTAACGTGGTCAAGGACACCAGATAAAGTTTTGTTCCCAGATGAAATTTGTGCATTCATAACGGAGCAGCATAGACTGGAAGAGATAGAATAGAGGGAAAACAGGGTCCTAGGCTTTTCACTCAGACGAAGAAAACACAAACACCCGAAAAACAAGCTATGAGTGAAAAACATTCAGACAAACACAAAAGGTTTCAAATGCAACTCGGCGAAGAGAAATTGTGGTGGTGTTACACACCGTATAAGAACTGTATGACCCCGAGCGTCGCACCATTATCGTGGCACCCGGTTAGTCTAGTTCTTCGTTAATGTATTCACTCTCAGAAAGAAAATTTCACTTTGTCGAAATTTTCAAACTCTTCGAGTGTTATGCACCCATTCCTTCTAAGATGTGGAAGTGTTGGTACGGGTGCTGAGTCCAGCTTACTGCACGTTTGCGGAATCTAGGATATTTAGCTCACACCGTAACGCACAGAATATTTTCTCATCGAGAGGCTTGGTGAAGATATCGGCGAGATTTTCTTCGGTATTGACATGACTGATAACAATATCTTCTCTAGCAACATGATCGCGTAGGAAATGATGTCTGATCTCAATATGCTTGGTGCGAGAGTGCTGCACAGGATTGTGTGCAATTTTGATCGCACTCTCATTGTCGCACAACAGAGGGATCTTCTTGACCTTGATGCCATAATCCTTCAGAGTCTGCTTCATCCATAATAACTGAGTACAACAGGCGCCAGCAGCAATATATTCGGCCTCAGCCGTAGAGAGTGAGACGCAATTCTGCTTCCTTGACGACCAACATACCAATGATCTACCGAGGAAATGGCATGTCCCCGAGGTAGATTTCTGTCAACCCGGTCACCTGCATAATCTGAGTCTGAATATCCAACGAGGTCAAACTGTGCTCCCTTAGGATACCATAAACCTAAGGTGGGGTTGTGAGCCAAATATCTCAGAATACGCTTGACCGCTTGGTGATGCGATTCTTTCGGTGCAGCTTGAAAACGAGCACACATACAAACACTCAACATAATATCAGGTCTGGATGCACACAGGTAAAGCAAAGAACCAATCATCGAACGATAAGCTTTCTGATCGTAATCTTTACCGTACACATCTGCGTCCAGCTGGCCATTTGTTGGCATGGGAGTTTTGTAACCCTTCTGTTTGCAATCTTGCATTTTGAACTTCTTAAGACAGTCTCTCAGATATTTCTCCTGAGATATAAAAGTTCCATTGTCCTGTTGACGAATTTGTAGTCCGAGAAAGAACTTAAGTTCACCCATCATTTACATTTGATACTTCTCGGACATCATTCGCCCGAATTCCATGCTGCAAGCATTGTTAGTACAGCCGAAAATAATATCATCCACATAAATTTGACATACGAATAGATCGCCATCAATAGCACGAGTGAAAAGAGTGGAATCAGTGGATCCTGGCTTGAACCCTTTGTCGAGCAAAAACCTCTTCAGAGTGTCATACCAAGCTCGAGGGGCTTGCTTTAGCCCATATAGTGCCTTTTTCAACCTGAAAACTTTGTTAGGAAACTGAGGGTTTTCAAAGCCAGGTGGCTGCCTAACATATACTTCCTCATCAATTTCACCATTGAGGAAAGCACTTTTCACATCCATTTGATAAAGCATAATATCATTGTAATTTGCATAAGCGAGAAGAATACGAATTGCCTCAAGGCGAGCAACAGGAGCATATGTTTCACTGAAATCAATACCTTCTACCTGTGTATACCCTTGAGTGACAAGACGTGCTTTGTTTCTCACAACAATGCCATTCTCATCTTGCTTGTTTCGGAAAATCCATTTTGTGCCGATGATATTGTGCTTCTTAGGATTTGGTTTGTCAACCAATTCCCACACATCATTCAATTCGAAATGCACCAACTCTTCTTGCATGGCATTCATCCAATCGGGATCATTCATAGCTTCTTCATACTTGGTAGGTTCTGTCAATGAGACAAAAGAGAAACTTCCACAATAGTTAGCCAATCGAGTGCGAGAGCGAGTTGTGGGTCTGTAACCTGGATTCTCGAGATCTTCGAGGATTAATGCAGGGTCAACTCGATTTGCCACTCGTGGGAGAGGATTTCCTTCTTGATGATCACTTTCGTTTTCCTCAGTATCAGCATCCGGATTGGCATTAGTATCGCCATTTTCATGTTGATTGCTATTTTGATCGGCATTTGCATTTGGGTTGCCATTTGTGTTCGGTGTTGCATTTTCTTCGGCAGTAGATTGGCGTGTACGTCGAGCAATGGGAGCATCATCATCGGAAGAGTTTGGTGAATTTTCTTCGACTGGCCTGACGTCCCCAATAGCCATTTGCCGAATAGCATCCGAAATCGGAGGTTCATCTATCACATTTGGCAGGTGCTCCTTTTGAGAGCCGTTAGATTCATCAAACCGCACATTTACCGTTTCCATAACTTTCCCGTGGTGAGAGTTATAGACACGATAAGTATGCGAGTTCGAGCCATAACCAAGAAGAAAACATTCATGTGCTTTGGGTGCAAACTTAGAATTATGATTCATGTCACGAATATAGCAAGGTGCACCAAAAACACGTAGATAAGAAACATTCGGTTTCTTGCCAGTGATAAGCTCATATGAAGTTTTCTTAAGGAATTTATGAAGATAAACACGATTCACAACATGGCAAGCAGTGTTAATAGCATCAGCCCAGAAACGAATGGGAGTTTTATACTCACTGAGCATTGTTCTCGCCATTTCAATGAGAGTTTTATTCTTTCGCTCAACAACTCCATTCTGTTGGGGAGTGTATGCGGCAGAGAATTCATGAGTGATACCATTTTCATCGAGAAAATCTTCGATATGAGTATTTTTGAACTCGGTGCCATTGTCGCTTCTCACATGCTTAATTCGCACATCATATTCATTCTGAGCCTTCTTAGCGAATCTTTTGAAGATGTCTTGGGTGCAGGTTTTGTCTTCGAGAAAGAATACCCAAGTGTATCGAGAGAAATCATCAACAATAACTAGACCATAATGACTGCCTCCGAAGCTTGCATAATTTTGAGGCCCGAATAAATCCATATGAAGAATTTCCAGTGGTCTTGTTGTGGTCATGACTGTTTTTGACGAATGGTGCTTCTTTGCCAATTTACAGGCTTCACACGCAGCACAGAGACGATCCTTGTCGAATTTCACATCAGGAATACCACGAAGATGATTTTTCTTCACGAGAGTCTGCAAATTTCTCATACCTGCATGACCAAGTCTTCGGTGCCACAGCCATCCTTCGATTGCTTTTGCAAGCAAACAAGTTCGGACTGAGGGACCCTTAGAGAAATCCACAATATATAAATCACCTTTTCTATTTCCCTCGAAAACGAAGGAATTGTCAGTGGCCATGAAGACGATGCATTTGTATTTAGAAAATAGAACTAGCATGCCTAGATCACAAAGCTTGCCAACTAACATGAGATTGAATCCAAGTGACTGAACAAGTAAAACATCATCAATGTTCTTGTCCTTGGATATAGCAATTTTACCTAACCCAATTACCTTTCCTTTGTTGTTGTCGCCGAAAGTAATATACTTCTCAGATGAAGTAGTTAAGTTGGGGTCGACAAACAACGACTTGTCTCCGGTCATATGACTAGTGCATCCACTATCCATTATCCATTCTGTACACCCGGAGGCATAGTCCTGCAGAGAAATTAGGCTTTCTTAACCACCCACATCTTTGTAGGTGGCTTCGAAACATATGAGCGAGCAGGATATGATTTCTTTCGATCATTATGCGAATTGTAACTTCAATGAGAGCGAGCATAATCGAAAGAGTAAGCATTGAAATTCCTTCCAGATGAATGAGTATATCGATTGGGTGAGGCAAGTATGTACTCATTCCGTCGAATCTTTTCAAGGATATATCGAGCATTTTCTGCCTGCATGGTTAGTAGTCTAGTAACAGGTAATGCTTTGATAGTTTTCCTGGGCACCCAGATTGATTCCTTTGGGGGGCCATTCCTGCTGTTTGGTCCAACATAGCGAGCAACAGCCTCACCACGTTGGTTTTTGAACAACTTATAGTTATCCAGAGAATCATCATATGAGTACTCAGGAATAGGAGAGTCATATCCCGAAAGTAAAGCTGGATCGAGCGTTTTGCTCTTAGCAGGTACCCACACAGTGTGAGGATATTGATCAGGTTCCCAGTAGGAGCCATTCTCATTCAGTTTCCTTTCGAAACCGACACCTTCCATTCTGGGATTTTTGTGAAGAATGGATTTCTTCAGAACATCACACAGGGTTTGATGCCCCTTGAGAGACTTGAACATTCCTGTCTGAAGAAGATCCTTCAACCTGGCATCAGAAATAGAACCATTTTCCTCGATCGAGGGGTTAGCATTCACAGAAGATTCAGCATTTGATTCAGCGTTACTGCGTTCAAGGCATTTTAAGCAAGGAGGTACAAACACTTCAGGTTTCTCTTTGAGTTGTTGGGTGAGAAGAGAATTTTCTCTGATCAAGTCATCATGAGCCTCTCTAAGCGACTCGAGTTCCTGTTTCCGTTTCAGGTAATCATAAGTCAATCTCTCGTGGTCAGCTGAGAGAAAATCATGACGATCTGATAGTTCTTTCATTCGAGACACGAGGGCGGAATGCTCTTCGGTCAACGATTGATTTTTCTCCATCTCCTCAACCAACAACCCTTCAGATTTCCTGAGGGTTATCTCAATTTTCTCGAGAGAATTTTGTTGCATATTAGCAATTTTGATCAGTTTAGCATGGTCATCCTCATCTAAAGAATATTGATCACTAGAGTGAACCTTGTGATGTTTGGAGGATACCTTTTCTTTCGAAGCCTTGGCCA
Source organism: Elymus sibiricus (assembly GCA_039707655.1). Lineage (NCBI taxonomy): Eukaryota > Viridiplantae > Streptophyta > Magnoliopsida > Poales > Poaceae > Elymus > Elymus sibiricus. The sequence continues at coordinate 81,853,329 of CM077670.1, read as the reverse complement.
TGAAGCAGTACTCAGGAGATTCGTTGTCGCTCGAATGATTCTCGAAGAAGTTCGATGCAGGAGTAGAGGCACATGCTATTCCAGCCATGCCGGAATCAGAATCCTCATCGGATTCATCAATTTCTTCGGAGTCAGATGATGCTTCTTCATCGGAATCCATCTCCTTTCCGATGTACGCCTTGGCCTTGCGAGAAGTGTTCTTGCGGTTGGATGAGGACTTGGAGGGATTCCTTGAGGAAGATCTTGACGAGGACTTGGAGGAGCTATCCTTCTTCTTGAAGAACTTCTTTGTTTTCTTCTCATCATCGGAGTCGTACCTTTTGCTCTTGCCTTTGCCATGGTTGTGTCCTGAATCAAATCTTCCACTGGCACGAATTTCAGCTTCCCAGAGAGGGCAGTCCGAGATGAAATGTCCTGGCTTTTTGCACTTGAAGCAGGTGTAATCTCCAGTAGGTTTTGGTGAAGATTTGGAGCCGCCAGAGTTGCTGGATCCTTTCTTCTGAAACTGATTTTTCTTCTGAAAGCGTTGGAATCTTTTCGTGATCAATGCGAGGTCCTTGCTAATCCTTTCTGGGTCATCTAAATCTTCATCGGCGTTTCCTTCTGAGGAAGAATCAGCCGCAGCCTTGAGAGCATGACTTTTTCGGTGATTTGATCCATAGAGATCTATCTTTTCTTCTTCTTGTTCTTCGTGGGTGTTCAGCCTTTCCATGATATCAGCAGAGTCGAGAACTTTGAAATCAGCTCGTTCCCGAATCATCAGAACTAGAGTATCGAACGAACTATCAAGGGATCGGAGCAGCTTCTTCACAACTTCGTGATCAGTGATGTCTTTGGCGCCGAGACCTTGTAGCTCGTTTGCGATGTCGCTCAGACGATCGAAGGTTTGCTGGCAGCTTTCATTTCCAATTCGCTTGAACCGATTGAACTTAGCCCGAAGAGTATCAATGCGAGCTTCTTTCTGAGTTGAAACACCCTCGTTTATCTTTTCGAGAATGTCCCACAATTCCTTTGCAGTTTCACACTGACGATAGCGAAGAAATTGAGCACGAGAGAGATGGCCACCAATTTCATCTTTGGCTTGAGCATCCATCTGAATGAGTTTCTTCTCGTGGTCAGTGGGGACCTGGGGCACTTCAACCGTGAATCCATTCTGCACCACATTCCACATATCATCATCAATAGCTCGGAGACGGATCTTCATCTTCTCCTTTCAAAAGGGATAATCCGTCCCATCAAAGATGGGAATCTTGAGGTGCGACTTGTAGCTCACTGAAGACATACTTAAACTCCAAGGTGGTTAGACCAAAATGAGCAGAGTCAAGGAGTACCTCGCTCTAATACCAATTGTAGGAACGAAGTATGTCTACCAGAGGGGGGGTGAATGGGAGTTTTAAATTTTCTTCGGAAATATCAAAACTCTCGGAACCCAGCAGCGGAATGAATGAAAACAGAGAACAGCGAGCGAACATAAACTACCGAATGGAAACTAAAGGCATGCATCGAGGTAAATCACATAATTAAAACATATCACATGGCACAGTTCGAATGTAAAGGGGAGTAGCAGAGGTGACCAGTGATGCTCGATGGCGACAAGGTATTTGGTAGACCAGTTCGCCCTTCTGCAAAAGGACTACGTCTGGTTGGAGGGGTTGTGATTTAACACAGAAGATAAACTCTCTTCGCCCTATTCTCCTCGTCAATTGGTTCGTCAACCAATGCCGATTACTCGTGGTAGATGCTTGAGGCGATCTCCGAACCTTTACAGACTTCTTCTTCGAGAACCACAATTACTCTTGGTCTCTGAAGAAATTGACACCTAACCGTCTAGAGAGTTCGCAGCTCTCAAGAGTAATAGGCGGAGCGTACTGGACTTAGATTCGAGTGATCCTGAACCACTATCTAATTTTTCGGCTCTGGGGTTTTCTCTCGGTGGATTTTAAACTCAAATCAATCGGAGAGGGGGTTGCTCAACAATCTTCTCAGAATCAAAACGGAGCAGCCACCCGACAACGCCGGTGCGGAGTGGCTATTTATAGCCGCAGCCTTCCCGGATGGGAAATGACCACTTTGGACATGCGGTCCAACCAATGGCCAACCGACACGTTCACAACGGTCGGATTTTGGGAGCAACGGTAACATTACTTGAAGAGCAAGTAATGCTAACTCCTCGGTCAGAGACAAATCTCTCGCAGCGAAGAAGATCACAGTCTCTTGCTGGCAATTATTTGCTCGGAACACAAAGAGATTTCTCTCGCAGCTTTCATAGGATTTGGGTTTAGCACCAGCGAATCAAATCTTCGAACGCTACACCCCTCTTAATAGTACGGTGGTCCTATGACTCAATAAGTCGAAAAGAAACAACGAAAAGGAATACTACGTCTTCTCTTCGTCTTCAATCTTCTCGTCAGCAGTCACTTCCTTCGGAACGACACCGAACCAATTGCTTCACGTCAGCAATTTTTGAGGGGTCACTCTTGTCGTCATAATCTTCGGTGATAACCTTCACTGCTGCGCAGGGGATATTCTTCGGACTCTTGACTCCAGGGACCTGTTACTCTGTGTGCACTAGCAAACACATCAGTCCCTCACTGTTTGTCAACAATCTCCAAAACATAAGGAGGCAAATTATTGCACCAACAGAATGGATCATCTCAAGGAAGATGGCAAGGTAGTTCATCCAAATCTCTAGGAGAGATGGGTCTTGATGATTCACTTGGGGAATCCTTCTCCACAAGTGGGGGTCTTGTACTTCAATGGAGTCTTCTCTCTCAAGAGGAATCCCACAAGGGGAGATACATGAGCTAAGCTCTAATGTCTAAATCTAATCTTAGCTATCCCTAAATGGAGGAGGAAGAAGGATATATATAGGTCCAAGGCATGAGGGGGTAAGTAGGGGCGAAATGGTAAGACATGGGCAAAGCCCAACAGCTGCACGCAGGCAGCCTTGTGTGCACGGGGTAAGTGGAGCCCGTGCGCACGGGGTATCCAGAGAGCGGGCGACTTAGCCCATGCGCACGGGCTTGTACCGTGGGCACGGGGTCCCATGTGCATGGGGTCCAAGGGCCCGTGCGCACGGGGTATCCAAAGGCTTCGCAACTTGTCGCCTTCTCGTGGACACCCGTCGGTGCTTGTGGAACTTGGCCTTCTTCTTGGCGGTTCCTTCTCCGCTTCCAAGCTTCCCTCTTGGGTAGTGTAGTCGTTCTCTTCCGCATGAACTCCTCCTCTCCATGTGTGAAGCTCCGCTCAAACCTAGGCATATGCACGAGAGTAGTGTCAAGTAGTATATCATCCTCGAAGGGCACAAGTAGACACGTGTAAAGGAAAAGATTCACCTTTATATGTTTGAAGGGATGTTGCGCGTCTCTTGACAATGGGGCTCTTGACATGGTGATGTCCGTAGGATGCTCCGCATCTTTTTTTTACGCTTCGTCATGATAATGAGTTTATGTATGAGATGGTTATATGTTGTAATCTTAAGTGGTCTGCGCGTCACAGTACGGCATGATTGCTGGAGCCAAGGGATTGTCTTTTTTAATGACCTGCGTGTATGAAAATGTTCATCACGCATACGAAAAATGCATACAAAAAACTAAAATGTGTATGAAACAATTTGATCATGTATTTAAAAAATATTAATCAAGCATTTGAAAAAATGTTGAACAAGTGTTTGAAAAATGTTAATCAAGAATTTGTAGAATGTTAAATGTGTATAGAAAAAATGTTGACCATGTATTATAAAAATGTTAATCTTGTATTAAAAAAATGTTAATCAAGCATTTGAAACAATATTGAACAAGTATTTAAAAAATATTAGTCAAGTATTTGAAAATTGTTAAATGTATATAGAAAAAATGTTGACCCCGTATTAAAAAAATGTTAATATTGCATTTGAACAAATGTTAATCAAGCATTTGAAAAATGTTAAATATGTATAGAAAAAAAAGTTGACCATGTATTATAAAAATATTAATCATGCATTTGGAAGATGTCAATCAAGCATTTGAAAATGTTTAAAATATGTATAGAAAAATTGTTGCCATGTATTCAAAAAATGTTAATCCTGTATTTAAAGGCTATTAATCAATCATTTGAAAAATGTTAAAAATATGTCTAGAAAAAATGTTGACCATATATTAAAATTGTTAAACTTTTATTTGAAAAATGTTAAACGTGTATTAGAAGAATGTTCTTGACGTATACGAAGTTGTAGAATGAAACCAAAAGAAACAAAGTAAAACAAAAAAGCAATGAAAATTGGAAAATGAACCAAAGAAAAAAGAATACAAAAAATAAAAAAAGAAACAAAGAGACAAAGCTGTGAAACCTAGCAAAAAACAAATGAAAAATAATTGAAAAGCTGTGAAACCAATAAAGAAACAAAGAAAAATAAAAAACATTGAAAACCAAGAAAAAAAAGAAAAAAACGAAGAAAAAAAAAGAAAAATGAGAAGAAAAAAAATCCGGATAAAAACCATGAATGAAAGAAACAAAGAGAAACCAAAAGAAAAAAAAATCTGAAGTATAACCAAAAAAAAAGAAAACTAAGAAGAAATAAGAAAACAAAACAAACAAAAAAGAAAAAACCAAGAAACCAAAAAAACCTTGGTCTTTTTCCTCTAGTAGGTCGCAATGGGCAGAAGCACCACCCACCACCGAGGCCACCTGGGATGGATTCCCTGGGAGCTCTCTTTTCAACCCTATTTCTCTTGTTTTACTATATGCGCTAATGGGCCGGCACTTCACTGCGGATGCTTCAGCGAGAGCTTCTTCCATCTCGCTTAATGCGAGATATAGCTCCCGCGTGAACCTTGTGCTTTGTTTGTATTTTTCAGCTTTTTGTTGGGCCACGTTTGTCTCTGTGTGGTGGGCTTCGAATTCTGTTTGTATTATTTTTACTGACTCCAGTTTTGTGTTTCGAGAGGATGAGACTAGACTGAAAAAATTATGCATTTGGGTGGGACAAACTAGACAATACATTTTTTGTTATCCATGTTTTTTTGTTGCTTAGGAAATGGTGTGTCAATTTGTTTTTCACACTGCCGCAACGACGACGGCATACAATTTATGTATATATGTAAGGGAGGAGTTTCAAACTTCAACAACCTAGCAGCACATTGTTTTCTAAATTTTTCTTTCCTTATTTTTTTATTTGTGCAATATAATTTGAACATTTTTTTTCGTTCAAAAAAAACATATTTGTCTCATGCAATGCAAACAAAGAGTGGGCCTTTCTGTGTTGTTTTCCATTGTGGGGTGCGGGGTAGAAATGTACGAGCTGGGTTGTGTTATTTTCCTTTTTCTTTTTTCACTCTTTTTTTATTTATTTGCTTTTAATTTATGAACCTTTTAAAATCAAATTCATGTTTTTCGAAAAATATGATAATTTTTTATTTTTTTTATTTTTAAATTTTGAATTTTTAATTTTCTCCTTTTCCATTTCCTTTTCCTTTTTTTTTACTTTTCCTTTTGCCGTCTTTATTTATTTGTTTTAAATCCATGAATTTTTTTAAAACCGATTTAGCAACGTCTCATCTAAATTCCTGACTGTTCGACCTGTTTATTTTAAATGTTGTGCAAATCTTGATCGTGGGTTGTTTTGTCACGAGCGTCCCATAATCCCATATCTCGTCATACCTCTGGTGTCCACTTGTTGGCCCGTTCGCACATGCATCTTTTGTTGGGTCATCTCTGTGTGCGTTGTATAAGTTGAAGATACGGACTAGTTGTTGCCTACTTAGTTCCATCTCGCCATTGTTTCTCTCCCATTCCCCTTTGTCTTGGAGTAGAGTCGGCGCGAGTAGGAAGGAGGGAGTCGACTGGGGGGTTCGGTCTTTTTCCTCATGATGAAGAAGATGGCGGTCAATGATGATGCAACGTGTGACCTCGGATCCATCTTTGTCCCTTTTGCGCTGTTTTCATCTAGGGATTTATGATTTTGTAGTATTCGTGATTTTCATCCAATGACTTTTTTGACCTAGTTGCAACTCTACACCTGACACGCAACTGGGCCATTTTTTGTATCCTAGTTGCAAATCCATCCCTCGATACGCAACTGACTCCGATCCATTTTGTGTCCTAATTGCAAGTGCACCCTCTCGACATGCAACTAAGGGTCTGACCCATTTTTGTCCTGGTTGCAACTTCTCCCCCGACATGCAAATGTGGACCCACCTTTTTTTGTCCTAATTGCAAGTCCACCCTGGACATGCAACCTTTTTTGGGTGGGGAGGGGCAACCATTTTTCTCCCAGTTGCAACTCCACTCCCAACATGATACCCGGTCCATTTTTTTTCCTACTTGCAAATCCACCCTCAATATGCAACTCGGGGCCACTCATTTTTTTCCCTAGTTGCAACTCCACCCCCGATATGCAATTTGGGTGCCCCAGTTGCAAGTCCACCCTCGATATGCAACTAGGGCCGGATGAAAGAACATGTGCTGCCCCCATGTTTGGTTTTGGTAATTGATGACAATCTCTATGGACTAATGGTTGCCTTGAGTTATATTTGAAGGGTTTGTCCATAGGCATTGCTTGAAGACCATTTGTTGGTTTCAAGGTTATTAGAAGAAGAATATGTGTTGACCAAGGTTATTCATGGAGTTATCCAAAGATTGGTCATGTTGATCAACACACAAAGCGTAGAAGATGTACCGAGTGGGATCAAGTGATCTCACGGTATGGTAAGCATTGTCCATTACGCTTTGTGTACTAACCCATGTTCTATGCGAGAGTTTTATGTGGGGTTAGGTATGTTTCCATGGGCTTGCGTCAAGAGGAAGATCTCATTCAACCTATGGAGGATGACATCAAGTGGTGATCGTCATCAACATTGCGGTGTGCAAGTTCAAGTGGAGCATCACGAAGAGATCACATGCTTGAAGCTTGCCGTCCATTGTGGTGACAATGGACTTGTGAAGATGTGCCAAAGAGTGGCTCACCCATAGTGGAGTATGGGGGAGCAATCAACTAGTCTTCATCGAGCCGGCGCAATCAAGAAAGGTGGTCCAACTTGAGGAGGTCAAGATCGTTATCATCTAGCTCAAGTGGACTATGCGCAAGGCAAAGGTTTGCCCTTGATAGGTTTTCTATTTTACCGGTCTCATGGTGGTAGTTGGGAGACCGGGTTTTAGGATCGATAGCCGTACTATCAAGGGGGGCTCTCAAGTGAGTAGCTTTATCGTATCATTCGTAGAGAGCTCAAACCATTGCATCCTTGCATCATCTTTCTTGGTTTGTGTTTGGTGTTTCTCTTTGTGAGTCTTTGAGCTTTTGGTCATCTTCATGACAAGCTCGAGTTCATCGAAAACGGAGTTCATATATGCATCTTCTATGATGTTTTCGATGTTGGAGTTTATGCCGGTTCTTCATTCATAGAGGTTTCTCATCTCTATATGTTAGGCATATCTCCCCTGCCACTTCTTATTATAACCAGCCGCTGTTTGGATAGTACTCGTTGTCTTCTATCCAACAAGCTTGAGTTTGCTCAATTCGGAGCTCATTTGCAGAAGTTATGGCAGTTCTGGTTTTATTTGTATCCTCTGTTTTCTGTGGATTTTCAGTAGCTTGCAAGCGGTAGTACCGCTGGTGCCCACGGTAGTACCGCTTATGCGGTAGTACCGCTGGTACTTCCGTGGCACTACCGCTTGGGGTTTCCCCGAGCGTGCAACTCTCTGTTGCCAGTTTGCCGTTCACGGTAGTAGAGCGGTAGTAGCACGGTAGTACCGCTCTGGCGGTACTACCGCCCTTACTACCGCCGCCACTACCGCTTGCGGGGTTTCCTTCTGTGCACGTCTCTGTTGCCGTTTTCTGTTAAACGGTAGTAGTGCGGCTGTAGTGCGGTAGTACCGCTCAAAGCGGTAGTACCGCTCTGCTGGGCAATAGTACCACTTGGTGCGGTACTTCCGCCCTGCACTACCGCTGCTCTACCGCTTGTGTTTCGCAGAGTGTGCAAGTTTCTGTTGCTCGTTTCGGTTTAGCGGTAGTACCGCTTGGGTGGACGGTAGTACCGCTTGGTGCGGCACTACCGCTCCAGTCCCGTGTTCTCGCCTGCTGTTTTTGAATTACTACCGCTTAAGCGGTAGTACCGCTCGCAAGAGCGGTAGTACCGCTTGTACGCGTCCAGCACGGGTAACGGTTGGATTTGGGGTGGCCCTATAAAAGGGGTCTTCTTCCCCAACGGTTATCTTATCCTTTGAGCTCATTTCTCCCCCATTGTTGACCTTCTTGAGCTTGCCTATCTCTCAATCCCTCCAATGATTCTTGCTCCTTCTTGAGGGAAAAGAGAGAGGAGATCTAGATCCACATTTCCACCAATCACTTTCTCCTCTAAGTGAGGGGAACCCCTTGGATCTAGATCTTGGAGTTCTTGGTGTTCTCCTTGTTCTTCCTCTCACTTTCCTCCATAGCTTTTGTTGCTTTGGTGGGATTTGAGAGAGAGGGACTTGAGCACTTCGTGTGTTCTTGCCATTGCATTAGTTGCATCGGTTTGAGTTCTCCACGGTGATACGTGGAAGTGAGAAGTTGAGAAGCTTATTACTCTTGGGTGTTTGTGCACCCTAGAGCTTGTTCCTCTTGGGTGCCTTGGCGCCCTAGACGGCTTGGTGGTGCCTCGGAGCTCAATCATTGTGGTGTAAAGCGCCGGGCAAGCGTCGGGGTCTCCAATTAGGTTGTGGAGTTCGCCCCGAGCAATTTGACGGGTACCGGTGACCGCCCTCAAGGGTTGCCATTTGTACGGGTTCGGTGACCGCCCTCAAGGGTCCCTTAGTGGAATCACGGCACCTTGCATTGTGCGAGGGCGTGAGGAGAATACGGTGGCCCTAGTGGCATTGTTGGGGAGCATTGTGCCTCCACACCGCTCTAACGGAGATTAGCATCCGCAAGGGTGTGAACTTCGGGATACATCGTCGTCTCCGCGTGCCTCGGTTATCTCTTACCCGAGCCCTTTACTTATGCACTTTACTTTGTGATAGCCATATTGTTTCTTGTTATATATCTTGCTATCACTTAGTTGTTTATCTTGCTTAGCATAAGTTGTTGGTGCACATAGGTGAGCCTAGTCGATTTAGGTTTTGTGCTTGACAAATTAAACGCTAGTTTTATTCCGCATTTGTTCAAGCCTAAACCGTAATTATTTTAAAGCGCCTATTCACCCCCCCCCCCTCTAGGCGACATCCACGATCTTTCACCGGACCCATTTTTGTCCCAATCGTAAGTCCACCCTTGACACGCAACTCGGGGCCCAACCCTTTTTGGTCCAGTTGCAACTCCACTTTCGACATGCAGTTGGGCGGCCCACCATTTTTCTTGTCCTAGTTGCAACTTCACCCCGACATGCAACTTGGGCCCCTCACCTTTTTTAGTTGAAAGTCCACCCTCGAAACGCAATGGGGGCGCTGACTCTTTTTGTCCTAGTTGCAACTCCACCCTAGTAACGTAACTGGGCCCTAACCATTTTTGTCTGAATTGCAAGTCCACCCTCGACAGTCGAGTGGGGTGGGGGGAGGGGGCGACCCATTTTTCCCCAATTGCAACTCCACCTCTGACAAGCAATTGAGGGGCCACCTTTTTCGTTCCATTCGCAAGCCCGCTCTCGATATGCAACTGAGCTTGACCATATTGTCCCATTTGTCAGTCCACCCTCGACACGCAACTGGGGGCCGACCAATTTGTCCCAGTTGTAACTCCACCCCGACATGCAATTAGACCCTTTGGTCTGTTCCATGTTTTTGTCCCAGTTGCAAGTCCACACCTTGACGCGCAACTAGGGCCCAACCGTTTTTCTTTGTCCCAACAGCAGCTCCACCCCCTATATGCAATTGAGATCCCGTCTTTTTTGTCCTAGTTGCAAGTCCACCCTTAATACGCAACTAGGGGCCCAACCAATTTTTTCACGGTTGCAACTCCATTTCTCGATACGCAATTGGGGGCCTGACCCATTTTTGTACCAGTTCCAACTCCAGCCTTGATACGCAATTGGGGGCCTGATCAATTTTTTTTCCCAGTTGCAAGTACACCCTCGACTTGCAACTTGGCCTGAAGTTTTCTTTGTCCTAGTTGTGAGTCTATCATCGACTTGCAACTGGTCTTAATCTGGCCCCAACCCTTTGTTCGCCTCTGTTGCAAGTTTCCCGTCGACTCGCTACCGAGCATGACCCCTTTTTCTGCCTTAGTTACAAGTCCACCCTCGACTCAAAATTGACCCCAAAGTTTTTTGTCTCCGTTGCAGGTCCACAATAGAATCGCAACTGGGCTCCATCTGGGCTCGACCCTTTGTTTTGCCTTAGTTGCAAGTCTACCCTCGACTCGCAACCGAGCTCGACTCCTATTTTTCTACATCAGTTACAAGTCCACCCTCGACTAGTAACTAGGCCCAAAGTTTTCTTTTTCCCAGTTGCAAGTCCACCATCGACTGGTAACTGTGCTCTGGCCCAACATTTTTTTTTGCCTTAGTTGCAAAGTCACCGTCAACTTGCAATTGGGCCCAGCCCTTTTTCTACCTCACTTGCAAGTGCATCCTCGACTCATAACTCGGCCCGATTTTTTTTCCCGCCGGGACAACTTGAAATATCTATCTTTCTACTTGATCAAATAACTTGCAAGTTTTTTTCGTTCTTTTTTAGTTCCAAACATAATTACACATATGTATGTTTTTTTGGTTCTCTCCAAGAAAAAAGAAAAACCTTAAAATGTATAGTTGACTGAAAAACAAAATAATATGGTTTTCTTGTTTCTCCGTTGCTCTCTGTCACTATTTTTTTGATTTTCTATTTTGCAATCCTAAACATTCAAATTTTGTGTGATCCTAAAATGTATATTTTCAAAATTTTGAATTTGTCGTGAAATATTTTGAACTCACGAACATTTTTTGAACCCGTGAACATTTTTTGAATACGTGAATTTATTTTCAATTCACCAATACCTTTAGGAATTTATAAACATTTAACATTTTTCAAATACATGCACATTTATCGAATTAGTGAACATTTTTTGAATTTACCGCACTAAGTTTCAAATTCATGAACAATTGTCAAATTCATGATATTTTTAAAAATATTTTTCTGGTTTCTTGACCGGTATTTTTATTTTTCTTTTCTATCGTTTTATTTGTTTTAGGAAGTGTTTAGCATGCATTTTTAAATTTGTTCAATGTGTACTGGTAAAAGTTTCACCGTATATATTAAAAAAAAGTTCTCCGTACATAAAAAAACTTCAATGTATATTAAAAAAGTTCATCACATATTAAATATTAGTTCAATGTGCATTGAAAAAATGTCACCGTATATAAGAAATTGTTCAGTGTGTGTTTGAAGAAAAAATCACCGTATATGAAAGAATGTTCAGTGTGTATTTGAAAAATATTCAACATATATTAAAACAATGTTTATAATCCAGAAAAGTATAAAAATTTTAAAAACTAAAAGAAAACCAGAAGAAAAACTAAACCTGGAACAGAAAAAATAAAAAAAAATCGGAAAAGGAGGGGCGACACAAATCGTATGGAGTACTATGTTTTTTTTTCTTTTTTTGACGAAACTATGGAGTACTACATACGGTAGGCTACACGGGATAATGTCGTAATGATCACGGCCGTAGAGTGATGGGAGGTACGCTGGGCCTGGCCCATGCGAGTGTGCTATGGACAACCCTCTTTTTAGCGCTCGCGAAAAAGAAAAGACAAGGCCTAAGCGATGGACAACCGCACAAAAAACAAAGAAAATGCCATAAACAGGCGATGATGTCAACTTAGATTTGACATAACTATGTCACGTCTAGACGAGCTCTAGACACACCCTAAACTATATTCCTCTCTTTAATTAACTAGCGTCGAAGAAGCGCGGCGGCACGCCGCGCCCGTGACAAATCTCATCTCTAATTTTGTGTAGCCCTTCTAACGAAATTTATGTTTACTGAAATGAATTGGCAAGGATTGGCATCATGTCTTTCATGAGGCTGTTACCTCAAAGGTTGCCTCAGTTTGTTAGGTACTTGGACATGAGACATTTAATCTGAATTTGACCAAGCATGTGCTATATGGTAAATATCCCATCATTATTATGCAATGGATATCTGTTATGTTTTCCTTTCTTTGTCAGATTCGTCAGTTTATTAGGCTGTTTTGGTTTTCACCATTATCTTGTTTTTTTGGCAAACCAAAGAAGATATTAAATTTGTACTTAAGCCAAAGAGCATCCCATGGTGCTCCACCTGCATGTACAGACCAAACATCAATTGGATGTCTGATTTAGATCCAAAGAAGATATAAAATATGTACTTGAACCAAAGAGCATCCTGTGGTGCTTTACGGTTTATTTAAAAAGGAGTCATCAATCATCATTATGGCAAAAACAGGTGCATCATGTCTATGTTCTCATAATTAAACATCATTAAGCAACAATATTATAGGATGTAGTGTATTAATCCTGCATATTGTTGTTTTCCTAGTGAACAGACATCAAGTAGATAAGTAAACCATCATAGCTACCGGATCCCTATATTGCTGTTTATCTAATTAGCAAGGTGATTGTGCGGCAAGCCGGCAACATGCCTTGCTTTACGGCCGCGACCTGTTTAAGATAGGAAGAGATCGAAATGCTCGACTGTGTAGATGTTGCAATGTAAAGATAGTAGTTTTTCTGGTTGTACAGGTTGTGTAGAGAATAAGTGCTAGCTAAAATAAAGTATGAGCGGTAGCTGTCAAAGAAAATATAGGATTGTACATGATTAGCTGAATACTAAGCGCTAAGTCCAAGATTTTGTTCGCAAACATAAAATATATATAAATAACAAACTAAATGACATGTCAAAAAAGCAGGTGAATAGTTCACTTGCCTAGTATGAAAAAGGATTACTGAAGCTATTTACTTCGAAGCCACATCCAACTATTGAACCAGGACCTTCACCGAATATCTGAATCACTGGAAATTTTTATGGCATTGCAAGCACATTTGTTTTAAAATTTGAAAAAAACAATACGCTGCAGTGCACAACAAAATAGCTATGCTATGAGACAGAGGCTATTGTAAAGCAGGAGGATGTGCTTCTTTTGAAGTATCTCGCATAAAGGTACCTTTTCTTCATACTTCCAATCATACAAAAGCAATCAAGGAGAAATCAAAAGATATTTTGATGTAGAAAACAATATAAAAATGGAAGACAAAAACACATGATTTTACCTTCGTTTTTTTCTTCAATCACTGAAGTATGGTAATCAGCTTTTTTATATTCAGGCAGTCCCTAGGTTCACAATGCAAATACTGATAATTAAACGCTCTGAGAGAGCTGTAAATATGAGCATGTGCGAGAGAAAAATCTTATGAACAACCAAAATTAGTGCTAGACAAAACAACAGGGAACAAATGAACAAATCAGCAGCACACATAGTTCCATACTTTTTCAGAGAGAAGAGCTACCATATCTAATTGAGTGGTGGCATTACCTTAAAAGCTTGATACTTCAGTACTGAATCCATGTATCCTACTCGTCATTGGTTCCATAATCGCAAAGTATATATTCCTAAAACTTGAAAAACAAACAGATATAGAAACAGTCGGAAATGTGACATTCTACAGTCCTTCAATGCAGCAAATCTTCATACTGACTTATGATTGTGATTCCTGGCAAGGAAAAAAAGACTTATGATTGCGCAGATCATGCTTATCTCTGCAAGATTGATAACATCAACTTTAATGCAACCGAAAATCAAGCACCCGACCTCGTGAATTAGAAAGACAGCTGCAAGAAGAAAAGCTCTGCAAGCACCGAAATGTATAACAGTGGAAGCAGTAATTGAGTACAATGGTAAATTACTTTATACATTGCAGCCACAAATGATACATTGACGTATCATTCGCTCTTTGAGCCTTGAAATCATTATGCTACAGTTCGGAGAAAAACATCACATAAGGGAGGGAAATCCAGTAAGGGACAACTCAGAGAAGTAATTCAGACCAATTTATGGGAGCCTCGGTTCCACGCTCGCCGCTGCTCCTACTATACACAGTACAACCGCCGCAGCTGTTCCACATCCATACACCCGCATTGCTTACTCGCCGACGTACCAAGGAAAAGAGAAAGAAGACCATGAGAAAGAAACAGGGGAGAGCGTTAGCACCTGGAAGCCGCTGGTCCTTACTCGGACAGAGGAGTAGAGACACGCGTGCCGGCGCGGTTGAAGTCGTCGTCAAGGGGGTGAGCTTCGACACGTACACGGCGCAGCGAGGCACAGGAACACCAGACGAATCCCGCACCGCTGGGGCTCGCCCACCGCCGGTTGCAAGTCGGAATTTGATCTGTAACCTTAAAAATTTATCTGTAAAAACACATTAGAATTAGTAACCTTAAAGTTGTATCTGTAAGAACACATTGATATGCTGGTCGTATGTTTTTTGACATGAACCTGACATGCCCTAAATATTAGCCAAGTTCATATCTAGTTACTTGTCACAAATAAAAAGTGGATATTCATTTGTGTGGATGTTAGCAAATAAAGAAGTAATGAAATTAGAAACAGAGTAACAACAGAAACATGGTGATAGATAAATGCATTAATCCAGCAATAAGTAGCACGATAGAAATAAAATTCATTGTTAGAAAATGCAAACTCGACCTCAGAGATGATCTACCATACCATATTTGTTGTGGTAGGTTAGTATCTCCTGATGATATTATGTGTACATCTAGTAGGGATCATCCATAACTTTCCCATGTGCAGATTGATATAAAAATTACAGCAAAGTCTAAACTCTTAGATTTAGAACCTGAAGTGTAAACTTGTAAACTGATACAATAACTGAAATCCATCACCATTTATTGTATGGATCATAGTAATACAGATCAGAGAACACCTTAGGCTTGTATTATAGATTAAATGTTAAAAAGATAGCCATTTCACTAATGAAGAACATAATTGCAGCTAGCAGTAAGATTGGGCTTCTAAATTATTACGTACACTAAACTGAAAGTCCTGCTTGGTTCAGAGATAGCCTCTGATCTCTCCATTCTAAAAGTAAATTTCCCCAAGCCAATTGATTTGAGAGCATTAGCATACTTGCTTCTATGCAGATAGACTGCTGCAGCTGAAACACACATTGAAATATATGTATATACTTTGCATAACCAGATTTTGTTTCTGAAAAACTAAAACCATGGACTACAAATCGGAAAGCTCGCTGTACCTAAGAAATTAATGACCAGGAATTTGATTTCCCTTCTCATACAGTGGACGGCGTCCTTCCACCTGCTGCAAATCTCCGCCGCAAGCAACGTCCCGTGCCGATCGCTGCTCCTCCAGGGATGGTTGTCAACGGCCGGTCCAACCTGCCGGTGGTTTCTCCCACGACGTCATCACCTGCGCAAAAAGCAAGGGGGATGAGGCGTCGGGGGAAGAGAAGCAGGGGAAGGGGGAGGGCTGCTAGGGGGCTGCTGTCACGCCGTTGTTGTTGATTCCCCGCCGCTGCCGTTTTTGCCGAGAAGTGAAAGAGGGATAGACATATATCTCCGTGAAGGAGAAGCAGAGGAGGGATAGGAGGAGGGGAGATGGCAGAGGGGGAGGAGGACACGACGGCCGCCAACAACTGCGGCGGCAGCGGCGGAGGAGGACGCCTCTGCTTCCTTTTCTCTATATCCCTCTCTCGTTCTCTCTCTCTTTCTCTAGAAGGAAGCGGTGGCCCTTGGGGGTTAAAAAATCAACTGGCTTAACACTCCCCACGTAACCCCCCACGTAATTCTTCACAGGGCAGTACAAAAAAAAAATCAAAAAACCCAGAAAAATCAAACTGCTGCCGCTTTAGTATTGTTACTTATGAGTGAGAAAATATTGTTCCCCCGTTTAAAAAAAAGCATGTGTTGACGCGCAAGAACCAACACAAGGATGTTCTCTGGAGCTTTCACGAAAGGATCGAGGTCGCAGAGCAACCACTAGCAGTGTTCGTTTCCCGGACGCCACAAAGGCTGCATATCTCAGCTTGTCTGCATCAAGAAGCAACAAAACACGGACGCCCTCTTTGCCTGTCATCCTCCTTTGGCCTGTGTCCCGTTGTAAAGAAAGAAAAGAACTTCATTTATTTTGTCAACGAGGAGTGTATGTTAAACTAGCAGTGTTACATACATCGAGCTCGCAGTTTCACTGGGAACGTGGTGATCAACCTAGCGGCCTCAGGACTGCTCCCGATAATAAAAGTCGCTACAGTGGAGGGCCGTCCGTGCTAGATGGGCAAGCGGTCCAAAATCGTGGGCCAAGCACGGACGCCATAATCGGTGGCGACCTCATCTCCGTTCCTTCCTATCCTATCCTTGGATGGCGACGTTGGGACGGATAGCGGGCCGGTTTGCTGTTGCGTGGAGTGCGAGGCCTCACCTAGCGATTAATTATAGAAAGAATCGGCGGGCAAGGTCAGCTCCTCTTCGGGTTCAGCAGCCGGGGCGGCGGCGAGCACCAATTGAATAGGACGCGGATAGTATGAAAATTGAAAATTGTATTGAAAGAAACGTAAAGATGATTGCTCGACGGCGGCGAGCTACCGGCATCGAGAGGTGTGTTCAGCCGCGAAACAGATGGACATTTGAGATAGCGTGCCAGCGTTTGTGAGCTGCAGCAGAACTGGATCTGGACAGAAGATGGAGGAACCATCTGATCTTCCAACTCACAATAATATGTACAGCGACTCATTGCTAATATCATAGAACCAAAACACCACGCTGCCTCAACAACAGAAATGGCAGGCTGTCTCAACAGCAAAAGAGGAGAGAGTTTACAACCATGATGACTAGAGTGCACAGATCTGACAAGCTAGAATCCTCTAGTTATTTTTGTTGTTTTCTTCTTGGCGATGATGCCTCCTGTTTTTTTGTTCTTTTTTCCTGGTGATGATTCCTCCGGTTTCTCTGATGACGATACTAGTAGTAGTTGATTGCATCCGGGATGCGCAGATCTCAGGCGATGAGACCGCGGATCTCAGATCCATCAATGGCAAAAGCACTGCAACTCAAGAACATGCATACATACTCGCTAGTAGTAGTAGTCTTCTTGGTCGGGAGCGGCGCTGGGGAAGGTTCTCATCACACGCGGACGGATGCCAGGGAGAAGACGAAGCCGGCGAACTGCGGGGGAGGGCGCACCACGGTCCAGTTCTTGGACTTGACGTCGAACACCCACAGCGCGTGCCCGCCGCCGCCTCCCTCGGACTCGATGGCGCCGGTCACCACCACACGCTCACCGCCGCCGACGGCGACCGCGCGCGCCGTGCCGGCCTTTAGACCAGGCGGGTAAGGGCCCACCTCGAGCCAGCCCCGGCGCTCCCCGCGCCACTCCATCACGGCCGTGCCCTCGATGCACCACACGCGGCCGCGCACCACCACGTGAGCCGCCGACGGCGGTGCGCGCACGCGCTCCAGGCGGCGCCACTCGCGGGTCGCCGGGTCGAACCACTCGGCGTCCCGCTCGAACCCTCCCTGACGCCCCGTGCGGTACCCGCTCACGGCCAGGAACCGGTCGCCGGCGACGGTGGCCATGCCGTCGCACTCGTCGCGCTCCTCCGACATGTCCGGGAGCGGGTCCCAGCCGTCGGCCTCCGCGTCGTACGCCTCCGCTGTCTTCAGCGCGTTCTTGAGCTTGTCGTGCCCGCCGGCGACATAGATCTTGCCCCCCGCCTCGGCGCACGCGAAGAAGGACCGCGCGGATCGCATCGGCGCGCCGCGGCGCCAGACGCCGGTGGCGGCGTCCAGCACGTTGACGTCCGCCACGGGCTCGAAGGTCTTGGGGTCCCAGCCGCCCATCACCGCGAGGCGGGTCCCCACGGCCGCGCCCTGGGCGAACATCGGCACCGGCGGCGCCGAGCGTTCGCGGTGCCACTCCCCGGTGGTGACGTTGTACACGGCCACCCCGTACGCCGGGGTGTTCTCGGGCGCCCCTTCGTCCCCGGCCATCGGGTTGCCAAACTGCATGAGAAAGACCAGATCCTCGTTGGCTCCGGCCTCGGCGCGCGCCAGGGCGAACTCCGGGGCGGCGGCGGCGCTCCTCCAGCCGCGGCACACGCGGCGCATCGAGCGGTAGGATCCGTGCGGGACGCGCGCCAGGCAGTCGACGGCGACGTCGTCGGGCATCCCCGGGATGAGGTCTATGTGGTCGGCCTCCCACTCTTGGACACGGCTCTTTGGGTTCATCATCTTGTGACTTTGTGTGAGCTTTGCTTCTGGTTCTGGATGGCTCTCTCCTTCCATGGGAGAGAGCATAAATAGAAGGCTGGCGGAGCTACGGGACGCGCATATTGATTGGGCCCTATGTGACAGCTGGTAAGCAAATAAAAAAAAAATGCAAGCAACAACTTGATGGTAAAGCTATTGCAAGCGGCTGTTTTTCTGCCGGATTTGTGTGCTGTTCTTCTTCGTGGAGAGGGATGATGCCTGTGTTGTTTAAACTTTAAAGTGATACTCTAACTGAATGACCTTTTCAATAATTGGACAATGTATTTGTGTCTTGGGGAGTGACTTTTTGATTGATTATCCTTTTCTTTTCTTTTTTGAGTCGATGGTTGATTGTCTTGATCACAACAAAACGCGATGAGATTTGTAAAATTTTATCCTTTATTTTGAGAAGGAATTGATACCAAAGTTGATGTCGACCAGTAAGTGCAAACCATTGGTGTCCAGTTTTAATAGATATAAGTAGTACAAGACTCGACGTAGCCACAACACATCTAAGTCTTCCTTGTTTATGGCCTTCTGATTTTAGAATGGGAGGGGTCCAATAATACCCGAAACCTATTAGTTATGCCAGTCATTTACCTTCAATAAATAATCTGTAAACTAAGGGCCGCATGTAAATTGGATGTGGGGGTAGGGGAGTGGAGAGGAGAGGAGGTTTATACGAACTTTTTATGTAATGAGAACTAGCCATCGTATGTGCAATAGCCGACACCGGTTTTATGCAAACCCGTCGCATCATGCGTACGTAGATAAAGCAACAATGAATGTTAGTAACCGGTGCGAGGTTTTATGCACAGTTATATAATGATAACCTGACGCTCTATGTGCAATAGGCGGCGCGGATTTTAAACGAAACCACCGCATCATGCATACTTAGATAAGCTCGCAACAAAACAACCGATGTTGGTTTTTTTTTTTTTGCACAATTGTTTATATACATATAATGATAGAAAGACATCCTATGTGCAACAACTATTGCAAACTTTACGTGAAATCGCCACATCATATGTGGCTAGATAAACAAACAATGAAGGTCAGTAACTGATATTAGGTTGCACACGCCACTATGACACCGCTAGATAAGCATCCATAAAAGGCATCTAAAGTGTAGCTGATGCCAAAATTGACACGCTACTTTAACATCGCATAATCTCTATGTTTTGTAATGCATGGGTGAAAGGATCAATATGGTTGACTAGAGGGCGGGTGAATAGGCAACCACCAATTTTTTGCTTTTCTTAACAAATTAGGGTTAGCAACAAAATAGGTTGTCTAGATATGCAACTAGGTGAGCAACCTATATGATGCTATCAATCACAACATAAGCAAGCAAGCAAGATACAATACAAGTAAAGCATGCACAAAGTAAAGGTAAGAAGTAACCACAAGTGGAGCCGGTGAAGACGAGGATGTGTTTCCGAAGTTCCTTCCCTTTGAGAGGAAGTACGTCTCCGTTGGAGCGGTGTGGAGGCACAATGCTCCCCAAGAAGCCACTAAGGCCACCGTATTCTCCTCACGCCCTCACACAATGCGAGATGCCGTGATTCCACTAGTGGTGCCCTTGAAGGCGGCGACCGAACCTTTACAAACAAGGTTGGGGCAATCTCCACAACTTAATTGGAGGCTCCCAACACCACCACGGAGCTTCACCACAATGGAATGTGGCTCCGAGGCGACCTCAACCGTCTAGGGTGCTCAAACACCCAAGAGTAACAAGATCCGCAAGGGATTAGTGGGGGGAATCAAATTTCTCTTGGTGGAAGTGTAGATCGGGGCCTTCTCAACCAATCCCTAAAGAATCAACAAGTTTGATCGGCTAGGGAGAGAGATCGGGCAAGAATGAGCTTTTGGAGTAACAATGGAGCTTGGGGGAGGAGGTCAACCTTGGGAAGAAGAAGACCCCCCTTTATATAGGGAGACAAAAATCCAACCGTTTTCTGCCCTGAGCCCGCAGCCAAGCGGTACTACCGCTCCTAGGAGCGGTACTACCGCTTAGGCGGTACTACCTCGCACTAGCCTGAAACACACTAAGTGTACCACGGTAGTGCCGCCGGAGCGGTACTACCGCTGCCCCTGGCGGTACTACCGCTTAGGGAGTTTAGACCAGGAGAGGCAGCAGTAGTAGAGGCAGCCAGGGCGGCAGTACCGTGCGAAGCGGTACTACCGTCCTAGTACCGCACTACTACCGCTTAAGGGAAAATGGAAACAGAGGCGTGCACTGAGGAAACCCCTCAAGCGGTAGGGGCGGCGGTAGTAAGGGCGGTAGTACCGCCAGAGCGGTACTACCGTGCTACTACCGTGAATGGCAAACTGGCAACAGAAAGTTGCACGCTCGGGGAAACCCCAAGCGGTAGTGCCACGGAAGTGCCCAGCGGTACTACCGCTTGCATAAGCGGTACTACCGTGGGAACCAGCGGTACTACCGCTTGCAAGCCTCTGAAACTCCACAGAAAACATAGGAAAGGCTCCAGAGAAGGGAAAGGAGGCGGTGGGTGCATATGGGCTGTGTACGTGTTGATTCCACCCATACCTTTCCAACGCGGACCCCCTCTTAATAGTACGGGTTTCCTACGACTCAAATCCACCAAAAAGAAGTCGTCGGAAAAATAACCGTCTTCACTCTTTACCATCGAGGGGAGATAAACCGTCTCGTGCCTATCAATGTAATCTCTGAAAAGGTCAATGCACACGATTAGTCCGCAAAGCGCATTGTCATCAATCATCGAAACTACTGGGGTAAAATATGCCCTAACAATCTCCCCCTTTTCGATGGATTGATGACAACACGGGATTTGCACAAAGGAGATAAGAGATAAGAATGCAAACCAACTATCTACAAAATATAGACAGGCTCCCCCTAGATGTGTGCACTACTTGAGTATGCCTTTGGAATGCAAAGTGCACACACTAGGATCAACACTCCCCCTATATTTTATAAATAGGGCAACACTTGCGACAACATAATATACAATGCTAAGCATGATTGCAATACGAACAATGAGTCATAAACTCACACATAACGAGACATAATTAAGATAACTAGAGTAGCATATGTCTTACACCATATGAAAGAGTCTCACATCAAACCAAAGCAAACGAAGATAAAGGAGTTCACAAGCAAGAAATCGAAGCAAATAAAGGCAAGCTTGTGACTCAGCAACACCCTGTAGAAAACAAATGCAAACCCCGGTCCTAGACTCTCTCCCCCTTTGGCATCGAGACACCAAAAGGGCAAAGAGTGACACTACGCGCCGACAGGTGGTAGCACTAGTCTCCTCCCATGGACTCGTCGGAGTCCTCAGCATCGGACTCCTCGTCAGACGTCTCCTCCGAGTCTTCGGGATCCTCAGACTCCTCCTCTTCGTGCTCCTGCTCCGGAGCGGGTGCCGATGCGCCGGTGATGGAATCATCTGAGTCAGTCCAGCGGGAGTGAGATGAAATCCAATTGTCTTCAGGAGTGATAACTGTTTCAGAACCGCTCTCAACAGCAATATCAAGTTTCCTCATGATGGCCTTCCTCTGCTAACGTGCCTTCTTGGCATCCACATGTGCCAAGTACATCTTGTGCTGAACATCCGTCTGAAGACAAAACAGCTTCTTCACCTTGTTCTTGAGCTTGGCAGCCCAACCAGACGAACCAGACGAGTGCACGGGGTCGGGCACACAGTCAGAATCCTCCACATCCTCCTCAGAAGCAAGTGGCACGCTCGCAGCACGACGGGTGGGAGCCCAGAGCTCCTTCTGGCGCAAGTTGATCGTCTCATGAGAAGTCAGAGGCCCGGTCTCAAGCTGCTCCCCAGGGAACATGGCAGTCCAAGTGTTCACAATGAGTCTGAAAATGAAAGGAGCATAGATCGGCACGTGATCACCATATGTTGCATTCACAAGCTCCTTCCACATGACATGAGAGACGTCCAAAACAGCCCCCGTGCCCTTCTCAGAGTGGCACAACAATAGCATATCCACCAAGTGTCCGTGCACCATGTCCAAGTTGCCAACTCGAGGAAAGAGAGTGTGTCGGAAAATGCGATGCATAATATCAAAGAATGGTTTCAGCTCCTTCTTGGATCCCTTATCTGTCGGAGTGATGGTCATGTGGGGAAGTAGATTGTCCTTGTGAGAAGGTCCACCCTCATGGTGAGGGCGCAGACCAAGGGGCTTCTTCAGCCCCTCATCGGGATAGCCTAGAAGACCCATGAACTCACCCCAAGTGGCACGAAGCTGTCTACCGTGAGTCATCCAAATCATAGTCCTGTCCTCACTTGTCCCAAACCACACGGTTGCAAAGAACTGTGCAACCAACTCTGCATCAAAGTCATAGTTGAAGGTCATGATGGGCACAATGTTGAACTGCACACAAAGGTCAAGAGCTTCTCCAAAGTATGCACGGTCCTTCTCCATATGCTCAATGTTGATAGACTTGGTCTTGACAAACAGATTTTTCTTGGCCTTGATCCTGTCAAAATACACCAAAGATTGATCCTTGGTCCAGAAGGGACGGCTCACAAGAGATGCGTCTTGAGGACAACAGTAGGGGTTCCTCTCGCGGTACTGCCAATACTCATTTTGCTCCATCTCAGCTGCTGTCTTGACAGGAGACTTCTTTTTGCGAGCAACTGACTTGGCACTAGACTTGCCCTTGTTTCTGGCTGACTGACGACGAGCTGGTGGTGGTGTCGGGGCAGCCACTTCTTCTTCCTCTTCTTCAGAAAAGACAGGCCTGGCGTAATGGGTGCGCCCACGTTTGGATGGAGGATTCGCATTCTTGCGACGAGCCTTGGAGCTACTACCACCTGAACCAGACACAACACAGCGAGAAAGAACATGAATAAAACCTATGCATAAGCCAAGAAGAAACAAAACTGAGAAATGAACTGTTAGTGGATAATTCTGGAATTGGGGACCTCGAGCGGTAGTACCGCAGACCAGGGGCGGTAGTATCGCCAGAGCGGTAGTACCGCTTAACCAGAGCGGTAGTACCGCTCTGGGAACTGACGCACGACCTTTCCCAGATCCGGTAGTACCGGAGATCACAAATTCAAAAAATATACCACTAAGACTTCAATCCTCCTATCTAGCAGTCAACCAACGTCCTACTCAAGCCCTGATTTAGCCAAAAATCGAGAAACCAACATGCATTGCCCTAAAACCTAGATTCAAAGGAGAGAACCGTAGGAATAACGAAAGGGGGCAATACCGGGTTCCATGGCGAGAGGAGATGGTGGGAATGGACTCCACCGGACGGAAACGTGGAGGACGGCACGGAATCGGCCAGCCGGAGCGGCGGCCGGGGCAGTTCTTCGTCGCCTGTGAGAGAGAGAGGCGTGGGGAGGAAAAGTGAATGGGTATGGGGGAGTTAGAACTCCCCCTGCCCGACACTTAACCCCACAGCATCCCTCTAAGCGGTAGTACCGCTAGGAGTAGCGGTAGTACTGCCCCGGTACTACTGCCGGGCAGGAGGCCCTGTAGTACCGCTCAAGCGGTAGTACCAGTGGCAGGAGCGGTAGTACCGCTTAAAGCGGTAGTACCGTTCCTAGCCAGCGGTAGTACCGCGTCCATGAGACAGAACAGCCCAGATCAATGAGGAGAAAAGATGGCTTATGCAGAAATTAGAGGTTTGAGAGAGGAAAGGCTTAGGTTGGAGACTCGAAAACACCGCAAATGGGAAGGGATATTCCATGGTCAAAGGCAACCAAAAACAAGAGCACACATGGAGAGATCCAACACAGGAAAGCCTAGAACGAGAAAGCACAACTCAAACCAAATGAACAAAACCTCTCAAAGAGAGGGCGGTGACCGAAGTCACCTATGTTTGAGTCAATTGGTATGGCACCGCGAAGATTTTAACCTTGGGCCCATGACCAAAACTCATCTTTGAAGCACATGAACCATCAAAAATGGCTAAAGTGAAAGACTTGATCAATTTATGCATAATGGGGGGAGGGGGAGTTCATTGAGAGAACAACACTCCCCCTATGTCCATGCCTACATCTAGAACAAGACAAACATAATGAATGCGGTGGGGTGTGACGAGATTCAAGACACGTTGCTCGAATCAATGATATTTAGCTCATGCCTTAACTCGCGAAATCTTGCTTCATCCAATGGCTTCGTGAAAATATCCGCTAGTTGCTCTTGAGTTCCTACATGAATAATATCAATCTCTCCCCGCTTGACGTGATCCCGGATGAAATGATGACGAATCTCAATGTGCTTCGTCTTGCTATGTTGCACCGGATTGTGGGAGATCATGATTGCACTTTCATTGTCACAGAAGAGAGGCACTTTGTCACAAGTGACACCGTAATCCTTTAAAGTTTGCCTCATCCATAGCAATTGAGCACAACAACTTGCGGCGGCCACATACTCGGCCTCAGTGGTGGAGAGAGACACACAATTTTGCTTCTTCGAAGACCAACTCACCAAAGAGCGACCAAGGAATTGGCACCCTCCGGAAGTTGACTTCCTATCCACACGGTCTCCTGCCCAATCTGAGTCTGAATATCCCATGAGATCAAAGCTTGCTCCTTTGGGGTACCATAAGCCAAAGTTTGGGGTATGAGCCAAATATCGAAAGATTCGCTTGACCGCCACCAAGTGACTTTCCTTAGGCGCGGCTTGAAACCGTGCACACATTCCCACACTCAACATGATATCCGGCCTAGATGCACAAAGGTAAAGCAAGGACCCAATCATGGAACGGTATACCTTTTGATCCACCGCTTTACCATTGGGATCGATGTCAAGTTGGCACTTGGTAGGCATTGGAGTCTTGGCCGGCTTGACATCTTTTAGCTTGAATCTCTTGAGCATGTCTTGGGTGTATTTGGCTTGGTTGATGAAGGTTCCTTCTCTTCTTTGCTTGACTTTGAACCCAAGAAAGAACTTCAACTCTCCCATCATAGACATCTCAAACTTCTCGGTCATTAGTGCGGCAAACTCATCATTGAAAGCTTTGTTAGGAGAACCA
This sequence comes from Elymus sibiricus, assembly GCA_039707655.1. NCBI lineage: Eukaryota > Viridiplantae > Streptophyta > Magnoliopsida > Poales > Poaceae > Elymus > Elymus sibiricus. The sequence continues at coordinate 81,828,154 of CM077670.1, read as the reverse complement.
AAGATAATATCATCAACATATAGTTGGCATATGAACAAATCCCCTTTAACCCTCTTAGTAAAAAGAGTGGGATCGATTTTCCCAATTTCAAACCCACGGTCTTGCAACAACTCGGTAAGGTGCTCATACCACGCACGTGGGGCTTGTTTAAGGCCATAGAGTGCCTTATCGAGCTTGTATACATGATTGGGGAACTTGGGATCCTCGAACCCCGGGGGTTGTTTGACATATACCAACTCATTAAGAGGACCATTAAGAAATGCACTCTTCACATCCATTTGTTGCAACTTAAAATCATGATGAGAAGCATATGCAAGCAACATACGAATAGATTCAAGACGAGCAACGGGAGCAAAGGTTTCACCGTAGTCGATACCCTCGACTTGGGAGTAGCCTTGTGCCACCAATCTTGCCTTGTTTCGAGTGACAACACCGTTCGTATCTTGCTTTTTCTTGAAGATCCATTTGGTTCCAATGACATTATGATTCTACGTTAGCCTTGGCACCAATGTCCACACTTTGTTGCGCTCGAAGTTGTTGAGTTCATCATGCATGGCTTCAAGCCAATCCGTGTCCTCGAGCGCCTCATGTACCTTTTGGGGTTCAACACACGAAACAAACGCGTGATGCTCACAAAAGTTTGATAATTGTTTACGAGTGGTTACCCCTTTCTTTAAGCTTCCATAGACATTTTCCAAGACATGTCCTTTTTTCTTGAGTTTGGAAGCAATCTTGGCGGCACGACGCTCCAATAGCTCCTCCGGAGTCACTTGAGGAGGATCATCTCGAGCGTCATCTTGAGCTTGCTCTTGATCATGAGCTTGCCCTTGATCTTGAGCTTGCTCGGTGTTGTGATCTTGATCTTGGGCATCATTTGGTGCATCACCATCATCTTGAGGTTGATCTTTCCCTTGATCTTGATCACTTGGTTGAGGGCCTTCGGTTTGTTCTTCGTAAGCGTGCGGGTCATGTGTCGGTGATGGTTCCACTTGCGTAGAACATTGTCCTTCTCCTTCCACCACAAGGGGTTCCTCAATGGGTAGGATTTGGCCCACACCCATTCTTCTTATGGCTTGAGGAGGAATTTCATCACCTACATCACAAAGACCACTTTGCTCCACTTGGGAGCCATTATTCTCGTCAAACTCCACGTTACACGTCTCCTCAATGAGTCCATTGGACTTGTTGAGAACACGGTAAGCATGAGAGTTTGTAGCATAACCAACAAATATGCCCTCTTGAGCTCTAGAATCAAATTTAGACAAGCGAACACCTTTCTTGAGAATGAAACACTTACAACCGAACACCCGGAAGTACGTGAGGTTGGGCTTGTTACCGGTAAGAATTTCATATGGAGTCTTGTTCAAGCCTTTGCGGAGGTAGAGCCGATTGGATGCATGACAAGCGGTGTTGATGGCTTCGGCCCAAAAGTTGTATGGAGACTTGAACTCCGCCATCATGGTCCTTGCCGCGTCCATCAACGTCCGGTTCTTCCTCTCCGCTACACCATTTTGTTGAGGGGTATAAGGTGCGGAATATTGATGCTTGATCCCCTCATTACCAAGAAACTCATCCAAGGTGTAGTTCTTGAACTCGGTGCCGTTGTCGCTTCTAATGATCAATATCTTTGCATCATGTTGACGTTGAGCTTCATTAGCAAAGTCGATCACGGTTTGTTGGGTCTCGCTCTTCCTCTTGAAGAAATATACCCAAGTGTATCTTGAATAATCATCCACAATCACCAAGCAATACTTTCTTCCCCCAAGACTGTCAAACGTTGGAGGACCAAAGAGATCCATGTGAAGGAGCTCCAAGGGCCTCTTAGAAGAGATAATGGTCTTGAGTCGGTGAGCCGTCTCATGTAACTTCCCTTCGATACAAGCACTGCAAGCACGATCTTTGACAAAACTAACATTTGTTAGTCCTCGGATGTGGTCCCCTTTGAGGAGACTTTGCAAAGATCTCATATTGACGTGGGCTAAACGGCGATGCCAAAGCCATCCCACGTCAACTTTAGCCATTAGGCAAGTCGCGGTCTTAGTGGGTCGCTCCGAGAAGTTAACCACATAGAGACGGTTCTCGACATGCCCAACAAAAGCTACTTTAAGAGTCTTGCTCCACAAAAGGGTCACGGTATCAATATCAAAGAACGTTGCAAAGCCCATAATAGCAAGTTGACGAACGGAAAGTAAATTGAATGCAAGGGTCTCAACAAGCATGACCTTCTCAATGGACAAGTCCGGTGAGATGACCACCTTGCCGAGACCCAATACCTTTGACATTGAAGCATCACCATATTGGACATGGGTGGGCATAGATGAACTTGCTTGAACGTCCACCACCAAGTCCTTGCTTCCGGTCATATGATTTGTCGCTCCACTATCAAGCAACCATGACACCCCACCGGAAGCAAACTCCTACATAAGATCAATGCTTGGTTTTAGGTACCCATTCTTGAATGGGTCCTTTCATGTTAGTAACAAGGGTCTTAGGAACCCAAATGGACCATTCAATGTACTCATAAGAAGAACCAACAAATTTGGCATAAACATGCCCATCACTAGCACGGCATAAAACATAAGAAGGGTTAAAATCGCCGGCTTTGTTGGGATGAGTGGTCTTGCCCCTATTGACATTACCACCCACCGCCTCGTTCTTCTTCTTCTTGGGAGCACCCTCTCCCTCTTTCATAAATGTATCTTTGAGAGGGAGAGCTAGCTTGGTCTTGCTCTTCTTGTTTGACTTCTTCTTCTTCGACTTGGGTGCAAATCCAAGTCCCTCCTTTGCCACAACTTCCTTTTGATTGCTCAAAAGTTCGTTGAGATTTTTCTCACCTTGTATGCACGCGACAAGGCCTTTCTCAATTGGCTCTTTCAACTTGGCATTCTCCTCAACAAGATGTGCATGTTCACAACAAGGGTTAGTTGCACGAGCATTATCAATTAAAACAAAAGGAGGACAAGTTGCAATTTCTTTAGTTAGCTTCACTTGGAGTTGATCATGAGACTCCTTGAGTGTAGCATGAGCACTTTTCAAGGCCTTGTGAGCCTTGTCAAGTAAATCAAACTCCTCTTCGAGTCTAGCATGGCCAACCCCAAGTTCAGCCTTCTCAGATTTAAGCACTTGAGCAAGAACAATAGCATGATCACGATCTTTCTTTAATTTAGCAAGATCTAGATTGTGTGTCTCCTCAAGAGCCACTCTATGACCTTGCTCTTCCTCAAGAGCAATAGAAAGATCGGCAATCTCATCGGCATAATCTCTACTATGCCCTTCCAACTTAGAGATGGTCTCTTCATGAGATTCTATGATATCATTGGCCTCACCTAATTGTTCCAAGAGAGCCACAAAGTGCTTCTTGGTCTCACCTTTGAGCTTGGCCATGAACTTGTCAAACTCATTTTCCTCCACCTTTGCCTCTTCACTTTCTTCCACACAATTCATCAAGGAAGGAGTGGAAGAAATGCTAGTTTTGATGTTGCAGGTTACCTTGTTAGTGGCCTTGGCCATGAGGCACTTGTGGGTGGTGATGGAGTTCTCGTTGGGGGAGTCGAAGAGGGACACCTTAGGTGATGGAGAGGTGGCGATGGCAACGGAGGCCGTAGCAACCCCTTCACCACTAGCATCTTCATCATCATCGGAGTCGTACTCTTCTTGCACCACCAAACTCTTTTGAGGCACCTTCTTCGCGAAGTTATTGCTCTTGCTTGGGAATGACTTGGATTTGTCCTTGCGAATAAGCTTCCCTCCATTGTCTTCCCTCTTCTCATACGGGCAATCGGCGACGAAGTGACTCACATTACCACAGTTGTAGCAAGTCCTCACACGTTGACCTTTGCCTTTAGAGCCATTAGTCTTGTTTCTTGAAAAGTTGGGCTTGGAGTTTCTTTTGTTGCCCCAAAATTGTCTTGACGCAAGAGCCATGTGCTCGTGGTAAGCATATTTGGTGTCTTCGGGGCAATCTTCATCCTCATATTCTTCTTCTTCTTCCTCTTCATGAACTACCTTGGCCTTCAAAGCAAGGTTGGGCTTCTTTGAGCGTTGAACACGAGCAAGTGCGTTGTCGGCGGTCTTGTTCAAAATGTTCATAGCAATAAACTCATCCAACACATCACTGGAGGACAAGGTGTGGAAGTCCGGTCTTTGACGAATCACGGAGGACATGCTCTTGTTGTAAGGCATAATGGCCTTGAGGAATTTGCGCTTGATCCAATTGTCATCCGTGTCCTTGCTCCCGTGATCTCGGAGTGAGACCGCAAGAGTAGTCAATCTCCGGTAAATCTCACGAGGATCTTCATCTTCATTCATAACAAACTCATCGGCCTCATCAAGAATAACCTCAAAGTTGGAGCGTTGAATGCTCGAGCTTCCCTTGTATAATGAATTGATATGCTCCCATGCATCTTTGGCAAGAGTGAATGGGCGCAAATGAGGAAGCTCTTCGGGAGGCATGGCGGCTTGAAGAATGAACAAGGCGGATGCGTTGAGTTGGTTGTCCACTTCTTCTCTTGGGGACAAGTTGCTTGGGTCATGCGGATAATAGCCTTGTTCAATGATTCTCCAAAGTTGAGTTGAGCTATAATTCAAATGAGACTTAATACGAAACACCCAATTAGCGAAGTTAGTCAAATCAAGCTTAGGAGGAGGACCATGATTGTTTATATGAGGTGAGGGGACCGGTCCTCCATAGACCGGGGGAGGGGGAAACGAGGCGTGCGTTCCCATCCCATTCTTACCATGAGGGGAAGATGTTTGAGAGTCTTTAGCCGCTTCCTTGCCGGAATTGACCTCCGATGCCGGTGCGGTGGGATTAACCACAAGCAACGGATCGGGAGTGGACTTCAACCCCTCAAGGAGTTCTTTAAGCATGGACTTGACCTCGGCCGTCATAGACGTCTTAAGTGAAGCCATAGCTTCGTTTAAGATGTCTCGGGTGACCGTGTTCATCTCCACAGCCTCGGGCACTTCCTCAACCCGTTCCCCGTCGTCAACCATACTCTTCGGGTGGTGAAACCCTTAATAAAGAGACGAGGCTCTGATACCAATTGAAAGGATCGATATGGTTGACTAGAGGGGGGGGGTGAATAGGCAACCACCAATTTTTTGCTTTTCTTAACAAATTAGGGTTAGCAACAAAATAGGTTGTCTAGATATGCAACTAGGTGAGCAACCTATATGATGCTATCAATCACAACATAAGCAAGCAAGCAAGATACAATACAAGTAAAGCATGCACAAAGTAAAGGTAAGAAGTAACCACAAGTGGAGCCGGTGAAGACGAGGATGTGTTTCCGAAGTTCCTTCCCTTTGAGAGGAAGTACGTCTCCGTTGGAGCGGTGTGGAGGCACAATGCTCCCCAAGAAGCCACTAAGGCCACCGTATTCTCCTCACGCCCTCACACAATGCGAGATGCCGTGATTCCACTAGTGGTGCCCTTGAAGGCGGCGACCGAACCTTTACAAACAAGGTTGGGGCAATCTCCACAACTTAATTGGAGGCTCCCAACACCACCACGGAGCTTCACCACAATGGAATGTGGCTCCGAGGCGACCTCAACCGTCTAGGGTGCTCAAACACCCAAGAGTAACAAGATCCGCAAGGGATTAGTGGGGGGAATCAAATTTCTCTTGGTGGAAGTGTAGATCGGGGCCTTCTCAACCAATCCCTAAAGAATCAACAAGTTTGATCGGCTAGGGAGAGAGATCGGGCAAGAATGAGCTTTTGGAGTAACAATGGAGCTTGGGGGAGGAGGTCAACCTTGGAAAGAAGAAGACCCCCCTTTATATAGGGAGACAAAAATCCAACCGTTTTCTGCCCTGAGCCCGCAGCCAAGCGGTACTACCGCTCCTAGGAGCGGTACTACCGCTTAGGCGGTACTACCTCGCACTAGCCTGAAACACACTAAGTGTACCACGGTAGTGCCGCCGGAGCGGTACTACCGCTGCCCCTGGCGGTACTACCGCTTAGGGAGTTTAGACCAGGAGAGGCAGCAGTAGTAGAGGCAGCCAGGGCGGCAGTACCGTGCGAAGCGGTACTACCGTCCTAGTACCGCACTACTACCGCTTAAGGGAAAATGGAAACAGAGGCGTGCACTGAGGAAACCCCTCAAGCGGTAGGGGCGGCGGTAGTAAGGGCGGTAGTACCGCCAGAGCGGTACTACCGTGCTACTACCGTGAATGGCAAACTGGCAACAGAAAGTTGCACGCTCGGGGAAACCCCAAGCGGTAGTGCCACGGAAGTGCCCAGCGGTACTACCGCTTGCATAAGCGGTACTACCGTGGGAACCAGCGGTACTACCGCTTGCAAGCCTCTGAAACTCCACAGAAAACATAGGAAAGGCTCCAGAGAAGGGAAAGGAGGCGGTGGGTGCATATGGGGCTGTGTACGTGTTGATTCCACCCATACCTTTCCAACGCGGACCCCCTCTTAATAGTACGGGTTTCCTACGACTCAAATCCACCAAAAAGAAGTCGTCGGAAAAATAACCGTCTTCACTCTTTACCATCGAGGGGAGATAAACCGTCTCGTGCCTATCAATGTAATCTCTGAAAAGGTCAATGCACACGATTAGTCCGCAAAGCGCATTGTCATCAATCATCGAAACTACTGGGGTAAAATATGCCCTAACAATTGGGCATTCAAAGTGCGCTCGATGCTAGATTGAACATGTCACTTGATTGTGGTCGTAAGAGGCATACAAAGTGCAACCAATGTTAGGTTTTATAGTAGACCATCAAAGGTATAAATGTTCAATCTTTGATGGGTTCTACATATAACCTTTGTTGTTTTGCTAGATGTTTGACCTACCATCAAGTAGAACGTACATCTTTGAGCCAGATTGGGTAAACTAGAAGTTTCGTTACCACCAAAATCTAGTCTAAATGAACTCAAAATGTCCTTGATGTTTACTGGGAACATGTAGTATTTGCTGAATTTTTTGGGGATTTTTCTAAAGAATATCAATTTTTGAACCAAAAAATCGATTCAAGTAGCAAAATAGCCATTATTATCTCGAGGTGTCACTTTCTTACTGGTTGGACGAATCTGGGCCCAGATGGATGCAACTAGTATTTTGATGATACATAACACCACAGGTGAACCCGCAATTTTGCCTTTTACTTTCCGATGCATTGGTCGGATTTTGCATTTATTTTGTAATATGCTACCAACAAGTTGTGTCGTGTATTGCCAAAGCTTTGGCCTTCTACTTTCCCGTAGTTCTACTTTGTATCTGAATTGGGTTGTGAATCTTGGTTTCATTTGATAATAGAATCGGGGGAGGGGGGATTGGCCCCCTGATGATCTAAAAGAATGAAATGATTATGCCCATATTTTAGTTTATATCAATGCTTGACTTGTTGGTTCATGAATATGGTCATCTATGCTTGCCTCTCTCAAGTTTTTCCCTAGCTTTGCCTATGGATAATGAAACCGAGTAGGGGGGCACTGTCCGCCTATGATCTAAAGTGCTACGTGTTTATATCCATATTTTAGTTTGTATAGATGCTTGACTTGTTGGTTCATGTGATCATACAGTTTTGCCTCCTCTCTCTGCCCCTGAATCTATGTGCGGCATAAGTCGACATAGGTGGTCTTCGGAATTCACGGCGCTCCAGCGAGACGCCGCTTCCTTAGTCTTCCCGAAGCAGCTCATCAAGGCAACGAAGAAGAAAGTTGACAGGACAATCAACCTGACTGGCCAGCCCAAGCCCACATAGAGCGCTTTCCTATCATCAAGGATGACACCTTCCAATAGTGGACCCCGTGTCATCGTAAATCGAGCAGGCTGATGGCCCGCAAGAGCACAGGGTTTAGTTGTAGCCTTTTTGAAGTAAGAGTATCGATCCCACATGGAGCACAGGAAATGGACTTTGTCACTTGTAGAGGTTTATAATATCGTGCATGCAAGTTAGTTACGATCCAAAGCAAAGTGGAAAACGGAAGTTTGAAATATTGCAAGTGGGTTGTGAAAACGGTAATAGAATGCAAGAAAAAAAAAGAATGTAAGTGTGAAAATGACAGTTGTTGGAATCAATAGGGCAAAGGCTCTCTCAGGGGTCCGGATTCCCCTCTAGTATGTATCTAACGCGATCTATGCTAATGCATAGTTCTAGGATCGGATTCCTAAGCCACTTTATATGTTTCGACAAGTGGGTGGAGCCAAGTACAAATAAGTCCAGACATGTCACAGCCCCATATCACATATGCCACCACCGTTCCTCCTCACGTCGCGTTTAGAAATGGTGATTAAGATTTTCCCCATGAACACAACTAAAAGTGATCTCCATTGATCACCTATTGCAATGGTCAGGGAAGGTGGGAGATAGGTACTGTCACTACAAACATCCGCAAACCCACCGCCACACCAATAGTAATGACCTTTCATCCAAAAGAGACATATGTTGGATGGTCGACTTCACCCAACGTCGGGAAGATAATTAACATAAACATATAAAGAAGATATCAAATCCTATCATCGTTCAATACCTAGCATAGCAGGGTTATGATGACCCACAAGTATAGGGGATCAATCGTAGTCCTTTCGATAAGTAAGAGTGTTGAACCCAACGAGGAGCAGAAGGAAATGATAAGCGGTTTTCAGCAAGGTATTCTCTACAAGTACTGAAAGTACCGGTAACAGATAGTTTGATAGCAAGGTAATTCGTAACAAGTAACATGAGTGCAGCAAGGTGGCCCAATCCTTTTTATAGCAAAGGACAAGCCGGAACGGTCTCTTATATAAAGCAAAGCGTTCTCGAGGACACATGGGAATTATCGTCTAGTTACTTTGATCATGTTTATTTGATTCGCGTTCGCTACTTTGATAATTTGATATGTGGGTGGACCGGTGCTAGGTGTTGTCCTTACTTGAACAAGCATCCCTCTTATGATTACCCCCTCTCGCAAGCATCCGCAACTACGACAGGAGAATTAAGATAAATCTAACCATAGCATGAAACATATGGATCCAAATCAGCCCCTTATGGAATAACGCATAAACTAGGGTTTAAGCTTCTGTCACTCTAGCAACCCATCATCTTCTTATTACTCCACAATGCCTTCCCTTAGGCCCAAGTATGGTGAAGTGTCATGTAGTCGACGTTCACATGACACCACTAAAGGAAGCAACAACATACATATCATCAAAATGTCGAACGAATACCAAATTCACATGATTACTTATGACAAGACTTCTCCCATGTCCTCAAGGACAAACGTAACTACTCACAAATCATATTCATGTTCAAGATCAGAGGAGTATTGAATATCATCAAGGATCTGAAAATATAATCTTCCACAAAATAAACCAACTAGCATCAACTACAAGATGTAATCAACACTACTAGCAACCCACAGGTACCAATCTGAGGTTTTGAGACAAAGATTGAATACGAGAGATCAACTAGGGTTTGAGATGAGATAGTGTTGGTGAAGATGTTGATGAAGATTGGTCCTCCCATGATGAGAGGAACGTTGGTGATGTCGATAGCTTCGATTTCCCCCTCCCGAAGGGAAGTATCCCCAGTGGAATCGCTCCACCGGAGGGCAAAAGTGCTCCTGCCCAGGTTCCGCCTCGAGACGGCGGCGCTTCGTCCCGAAAATCCTCCTCCTATTTTTTGAGGGTAAATGGCTTCATATAGCATAAGGAGGGGGCCAGAGGCCAGCTGTGGGCCCCACGAGGCATCGGGGCGCGCCTAGGGGTTGGCCACACCCTGTTGCCTTGTGGGCAACTGGTGGGCCCCCTCTGGTATTTCTTTGTTCCAGTATTTTTCATATATTCGATAAAAAATCCTCGTGAAGTTTCAGGTCATTTGGAGCTCCGTAGAATAGGTATCTCTGCTGTAGCTTTTTAGGTCCAGAACTCCAGCTGTCGGTAATCTCCCTCTCCATGTAAATCTTGCAAATTAAGAGAGAAAAGGCATTAGGATTGCATCATAAAGTGAAATAATGACCAAAAATATTACAAATATCAGTAGGAAAACATGATGCAAAATGGACGTACCAACTCCCCCAAGCTTAGACCTCGCTTGTCCTCAAGCGAAAGCCGAAATCGATAATCATGACCACATGTTTAGAGAGAGAGGTGTCGATAAAACAAAATACGGACATGAAAGCATCATGATCAATACTATAGCAGCAATATATCATCATAAAACTTCCCATATACAAGTAATAATTCATCACAATATCGAAGTATAAAGCATAAACTTTCTTGAAAACTAACAAACTATGTTCTTAGTCAATGAAACAATTGCAATTCATCATATTTTCAGGAAGAGTCTATGTAAGAGCTTTTGTTTAGCAAGTTCACATACTCAACTATCGTTTAGTCTTCTATGATTGCTGACACTCACGGCATATTTATGGACAAAAAGCTTCAATCAGACACATAGACAGATGGGGGTTTATAGTTTCACCTCCCAACCAATTTACCTCAAGGGTAATGTTAACAATAATAACTCATGATTACTTACATCCAACTGGATATATGTGCCTAGATATTTCCCCACCACATGATGCTTGCCAAGAGAAAAATAAAAACGAAATAGAGAGGAACACTATTGACTCTTGCATAAAAGTAAATACAGAAAAGTAAAAGATAGGCCCTTCGCAGAAGGAAGCAGAGGTTGTCATGCGCTTTTTATTTTTGGATGTGCAAACTCTTAATGTAAAGGAACGTCACTTTATATTGCCCCTTGTGATAGCAACCTTTATTATGTAGTCTGTCGCTTTTATTTCTTCACCATCACAAGTTCGTACAAAGCTTATTTTCCCTTACAATAAAAGTTCATACATATTTAGGAGCAATTTTTATTGCTTTATGCACCGATGACAACTTACTTGAAGGATCTTATTCAATACATAGGTAGATATAGTGGACTCTCATGACATGAAACTGGGTTCAAGGGTTTTGGATGCACAAGTAGTATCTCTACTTAGTGCACATTTTTGGCTAGCAAAAGATAGTGAGCAAGCACCACATGTTAGAGGATCCATGATAATATAACTTCTATGTGAATATAAGCAAACTCATTACATTGTCTTCCTTGTCCAACGTCAACTCTTTGACATAGGATATTTAATGGGGGCTCAGAATCATAAAATATGTCCAAGATAGTATATTTATATGTGAGTCCTCTCTTCCTTTATTAATATCTAATGAATTGCATCAATGACCAATGCTATGTTTGTTAATTTCCAATAAATGTTATCAACTATACTTTTCTTATGTAAAGTCATTACTCCCCAAGGGATTAGCATATGATCTTTTCATTCTTTTATTGCTAAGATTGAAACATAAAAGTAAAGAAGCAAAACTCAAACTACTCTTTATTATATAACTCTCACACCCGATTACATAGATAGATAGAACACAAAACAAGCACTTGAAACTAGATCATACTAAAAAAATTATTCCTCTAGATCATGAAATAACTAAGGATCAAACTAAGATAGATAATGATGATAAAGGGTGATGGTGATACGATACCGGGGCAGCTCTCCCAAGCTTGGAACAAGCCAAGGGTGGTGCCCATACCCGTGTACTCAAGTGTCTTTCTTCGGTGATGGAGGTGATGAGGTAGTAATTTTCTTGGCGATGATTGCTCTGAGAGTACGAATCTCCCCCTTAAGTTTACTGACTTCCTGTTTAAGATCCGAATTCTCCCTACGAAGCTTGTTGGCAGCGGTTAATGCATCCTCAGCAAAGGGGTGCAATTTAGTTGTGGAGGATGAGGCGACATCACCCTGCGCACGATGATAAGGGGTAAATCGAGTAACAGAAGGCTTAACCTTATTTGGCAAACTTAATTTCTTGAACTCCACATGCATATCTCCTGGTTGAGGTAGAGGAGTTTCTCTTTCTTCTTTGCTCAAGGACTCCATCCTTTCCAGATCGGCATCCTCTTCCTCATCTGTAGTCCATCCATAAGGGTCAACCTCCCTGTAGATCCTATGGTCGGCGGTGATGTGCAAAACGTAGCTCTCCCCATCTGATTCTTGGGACGACATATTGATATCGTTCTGTCAGAAAAACACCCGAAACAAGAACAGAGAAGAAACTTGCGAGACGGTGGTCAAAACATCCGGGGGTATATATAAAGAATTTTTATCTTGCAAAACAAGTTTACGGGAAGAAAATGGAGTCGGGAAGGCACACGAGGGGGCCACAAGGCAACCCGGCGCGCCCTATTGCCTTGTGACCTCCTCGTGGGTCCCCTCAGTTGTTTCTTATTTTTGTATTTTTTCTAATATTCCAAAACTGACAGAAATGATTTTTATGGAATTTTTGAAGCCGGTTTACTTACTGTATCACATACCTACTCCTTCAGGGTTCTGGAGTGTTCCGAAGGTCTCTTTTATGTGTTCCTCCGTGTCATAGTTTGAATAATATTAGTTTCAACATTAATGGGCGTACCTGAGATATAGTGTTTAATTCTTTGCCCATTAACCACTCTCGGATTAGTGCCCTCAGCATTGTTGATCTTGATAGCTCCAGAGCGATAAACTTCTTCGATGATATATGGCCCTTCCCATTTAGAGAGAAGTTTTCCTACAAAACATCAGAAACGAGAATTGTACAATAGAACATGCTCACCAACTTTGAATTCTCGTTTTTGAATTCTTTTGTCATGCCATCTTTTAACTTTTTCTTTAAACAACATGGCATTTCCATAGGCTTGAGTTCTCCATTCATCTAGGGAGCTAATATCAAATAACCTCTTCTCTCCGGCAAGTTTGAAATCATAGTTAAGTTCCTTAATTGCCCAATAAGCTTTATGTTCTAATTCGAGAGGTAAATGACATGCTTTTCCAGAAACCATTTTATACGGAGACATACCCATAGGATTTTTATAAGCAATTCTATAAGCCCATAATGCATCATCAAGTTTTTTAGATCAATTTTTCCTGGATCTATTAACGGTCTTTTGCAAAATTAGCATTATTTCTCTATGACTCAATTCAACTTGACCACTAGACTGAGGATGATAAGGCGATGCAATTCTATGGTTAACATCATATTTAGCAAGAAGTTTACGGAAAGCACCATGAATACAATGTGAACCACCATCAGTCATCAAGTATCTAGGGACTCCAAACCTTGGGAATATAACCTCTTTAAGCATTTTAATAGAGGTGTTGTGATCAGCACTACTAGTTGGAATAGCTTCTACCCACTTAGTAACATAATCAACAGCAACTAGAATATGTGTATACCCATTAGAGGAAGGAAAAGGTCCCATATAATCAAAACCCCAAACATCAAATGGTTCAATAACAAGTGAATAATTCATAGGCATTTCCTGACGTCTACCAATATTACCAATTCTTTGACATTCATCACAAGAAAGGACAAACTTACATGCATCTTTGAAAAGAGTAGGCCAATAAAAACTAGACTATAATACCTTATGTGCAGTTCTGTCTCCCGCATGGTGTCCTCTGTATGCCTCGGAGTGACATTTCCGTAGGATTTGTTCATGTTCATTCTCAGGTACACAACATCTAATAACACCATCTACTCCTTTATATAAATGTGGGTCATCCCAAAAGTAATGTCTTAAATCAAAGAAGAATTTTTTCTTTTGTTGGTATGTATAGCTAGGTGGGATATATTTAGCAACAATGTAATAGCATAGTCTGCATACCAGGGACTATTACGAGAAGTAGAAGCATTTAAAACAGCTAACTGCTCATCAGGAAAACTATCATTAATAGGCAGTGGGTCATCAAGAACATTTTCCATCCTAGACAAGTTATCTGCTACAGGGTTCTCAGCTCCCTTTCTATCAATAATATGCAAATCAAATTCTTGTAGTACAAGAACCCACCTAATCAGTTTAGGTTTAGCATCTTTCTTTTCCATAAGGTATTTAATAGCAGCATGATCGGTGTGAACAGTTACTTTAGAATCAACAATATAAGAACTGAATTTATCACATGCAAACACAAATGCTAAAAATTCTTTCTCAGTGGTAGCATAATTTCTTTGAGCACTGTCTAGAGTCTTACTAGCATAATGAATAACATTCAATTTCTTATCAACTCTTTGACCTAGAACAACACCAACAACATAGTCTCTTGCATCACACATTATTTCAAAAGGAAAGTTTCAATCAGGTGGTTGAACGATGGGTGCAGAAATTAAGGCTTTCTTAAGTGTTTCAAATGCTTCTACACAATCATCATCAAAAACAAATGGAACATCTTTTTGCAAAAGATTGGTAAGAGGCCTAGAAATTTTAGAGAAATCTTTAATGAACCTAGTATAGAAACCAGCATGACCAAGGAAACTTCTTATACCTTTGATATCCATAGGACATGGCATTTTCTCAATTGCATCAACTTTGGCTTTGTCTACTTCAATACCTCTTTCAGAAATTTTATGCCCAAATACCATACCTTCATTCACCATAAAGTGGCACTTCTCCCAATTCAAGACAAGATTAGTTTCTTCACATCTCTACAAAACTCGATCAAGATTGCTTAAGAAATCATCAAAAGAAGTTCCGTAAACGAAAAAATCATCCATAAATACCTCAACAATCTTTTCACAAAAATCAGAGAATATAGCAGTCATACATCTTTGAAAAGTAGCAAGTGCATTACATAAACCAAAAGGCATACGTCTATAAGCATAGGTTCCGTAAGTACACGTAAAAGTAGTTTTTTCTTGATCTTCTTGTGACACAGGTATTTGAGAAAAACCAGAATATCCATTTAGGAAGCAAAAGTGTGTATGCTTAGACAATCTTTCTAGCATTTGATCAATAAAAGGAAAGGGGTAATGATCCTTTCTAGTAGCTTTATTTAATTTCCTGAAATCAATTACCATCCGATACCCAGTTACAATTCTTTGTGGGATAAGTTCATTTTTATCATTAGGAACAACAGTGATGCCTCCTTTCTTAGGAACACAATGAACAAGACTTACCCATCTACTATCAGCTAAAGGATAAATTATACCTGCCTCCAGAAGCTTTAATATTTCAGTTCTTACCACATCCTTCATTTTAGGATTCAGACGTCGTTGATGATCAACAACTGATTTAGCATCTGACTCCATATTAATCTTGTGTTGACATAAAGTGGGACTAATGCCCTTAAGATCATCAAGAGTATATCCAATAGCAGCACGGTGCTTCCTCTGAGTTTTAAGTAATCTCTTTTCTTCATGCTCTAAAAGGTTAGCATTGATAATAACATGATATATCTTCTTTTCATCAAGATAAGCATATTTCAATGTATCCGGTAATTTCTTTAATTCAAACACAGGGTCACTCTTAGGTGGGAGAGGATCTCCAAGAGCTTCAACAGGTAAATTATGCTTAAGGATAGGTGCTTGTTTAAAGAATATCTCATCTATTTCATTCCTTTCATTCATATGCATATCACTTTCATGGTCTAGCAAATATTGTTCTAAAGGATCGGTAGGGAGAACAACAATAGAAGCAAGACCAATAATTTCATCTTTACTAGGTAGTTCTTTCTCATGTGGTTGTCTACGAAACTTAAAGAAATTAAACTCATGAGATACTTCACCAAACTTAACTCTAACCTTTTCTTTAACACAATCAATTTCAGCATGAACAGTATTCAAGAAAGGCCTACCAAATATAATGGGACAAAAATTATCTTGTTGTGATCCAAGTACTAAGAAATCAGTAGGATATTCAATCTTACCACACAAGACTTCAACATCTCGAACAATCCCGAGTGGTGAAATAGTATCTCCATTTGCAAGTTTAATAGTAACATCAATATCTTCGATCTTAGCAGGTGCTATATCATTCATAACTTCTTGATATAAGGAAAAAGGAATAGCACTCACACTAGCACCCATATCACATAAACCATGATAGCAATGATCTCCAATTTTAACAGAAACAACAGGCATGCCAACTACAGGCTTATTCTTATCTAACATATCTTGTTCATTTCTAGCAGGTTTAGCAATTCTAGCAGCCTCATCGCAAAAGTAAATAACATGCCCATCAATATTATCAACCAAGAGATCCTTAACCATTGCAATATTAGGTTCAACCTTGATTTGTTCAGAGGGTCTAGGTGCTCTAATGTTACTTTTATTAACCATAGTTGTAGCTTTAGCATGTTCCTTAATCCTAACAGGGAAAGGAGGTTTCTCAATATAAGCATTAGGAAAAACTGGATCAACATTATAAATGATTATTTCATCTTTAGCTACAACAGGTTCCTCAATATTTTCTTCAATAGGTGGGTGAAATTTAAACCACTTCTCCTTAGGGAGATCAACATGAGCAGCAAAGGATTCACAAAAAGTAGCTACTATCTCAGAGTCAAGTCCATATTTGGTACTAAACTTATGAAAAACATCGGTTTCCATAAAAGATTTAACACAATCAAACTCAAGTTTTATACCTGACTCTTTACCTTTGTCGATTTCTCAATCTTCAGAGTTGCGTTTAATTCTTTCAAGAAGATCCCATTTGAATTCAATAGTTCTCTCAATAAAGGAACCGGTAGAAGAAGTATCGAGCATGGATTGATCATTATGAGAAAGCCGAGCATAAAAGTTTTGTATAATTATTTCTCTTGAGAGCTCATGATTGGGGCATGTGTGCATCATATACTTAAGCCTCCCCCAAGCTAGAGCGGTACTTTCTCTTTCACGAGGCCAAAAATTATATATACAATTCCGATCACGATGAACGAAATGCATAGGATAAAACTTCTGATGAAACATCAATTTCAACCGATTCCAATCCCATATTCCTGTATCATCCAATAGCCTATACCATGTCAATGCCTTTCCCTCCAAAGATAAAGGGAATACCTTCTTCTTAACTCCATCCTCGGATAAACCTGCAAGCTTAAACAATCCAGAAATTTCATCCACATACACTACAAGAAATATGTCAACTTGAGACCATCAATATTGGTCACTGAATGGTCACTGTTTTCCATTTTTGACCTTTTTGTGACCAAAAACAGTTAGTCAAAAGCTGGCCATCTTTAATGAAACTTAACGACCTTCTTTGTGAAATGGTCGTAGAAGGTTAGGACCAAAATAAAAGGTCGTTGATTTTACGACCAATTGTTTTGGTCACTAGCAGTCTGCCCAGACCACGTCAGATCCAACGTGGCAAGCTAACGTGGAAAAATTACAACCAAATGAAATGGTCATAGATTAGAATCAGCCCGGTCCAGTTTGGTGCTTTACATAGGCCGAGCCCAACAATTCAGCCAATTTAGAATATTTTTCCATGTCAATTTTGGTCAGCTACATGGGCCAAGCCCAACATTTCAGCCTCATTATTTGTGGGCCCTGGTAGTTTTACAACCTATTTCTTTTTGGGCCTTGGCCTTTCAATTTTTTGGGTCTTAACCTTTTTTCAGTTTAATTTTTTTCCACAATCTTGTTCTATTTTTTTGTATTGTTTGGTTTGTGGCCTTTTTAGGGCCCAAATAGCACTGGTACAACTAGCTGCTATACAAACGGTTTTTAACCCCTTTCCACGACGGAGTTTTAAACCGTCACCTTGCCTGTGTGTGCGATAGGGGGGGTCCTTCCCACATGACCCAGAAACCGTCGGCGATAGGGCCTCCGGTCGCACACGCGGGGCAAAAAGAGCTCGTGTGCGATCGGACGAGCCATCGCAGACAATTATACTGGCCCAATCGTTTCTGTTCGTATGTTCATCCCACACAGTGAATCTCAGAAAAACGTTTCCGTTCAGATGTACATCACACACAATTTTTACGTGGAAACGTTTGTGCAAGGTGGCCTAACGCAAACATTTGTCGGGCGGAAGGCGTGTGTGATTGTTCATTGATCCAACACGGCTACTTTCTAGAAACTGTGTGCGTTGTTTGAGGTCATCGCCCACGGTGTTGTCTGAGAAACCGTCTGCAATTCAAAAACCCAATAAGCAGGCTAATTGGCCTATTATTGATAATGCATTTAGTAATCAAATTGACATTTCATATCAAACACATGATATGTTTCATAGCCGTATTACGGCAACCAGGATTTCATAGCTGAATTACATCAGAGTACAACATCACATAGCTTCAGCAGTCAGTTACACCATATAGGCATATAGCTAGCTACACAATTACACAACAACACGAAGTTTCACATGCAACATCTAAAACTGTTGGAAAGTAGCATCATATACGGTATATAGGGAGATGAATCTCATCTGGAAAACTGCTGAATCTGAAGGCGAATATTGAGCCTTCAATGATATGGAATGTCCTTGCAACTTTACGCCAGTGGCTGCGGATGATTGCCCGCCCAACCTTTGTCCTCTTGAGGAAGACTTCAATATTGTACCATGGGTGTTGAATGAGTACCTTCCTCGCCTCTTGACCATGGAGGTGGTTTGAGAGGTAATCGTCGGTGAACTGCTTTGGAAAGGACTGAAAACAAAGATATGCATAATTATTTGTTCTAAATTTTGAAATGGCGCATAGGAAAAAACACAAGGTAAAAGAGTTAGTACCATCCTATAGTTGACTGATGTCTTCTTCATTGTGCAAACAAAGATCTTGTTGTTATTCAACGCTAGTTTCTTTATCCTAACAATCTTTCTGAGTTTCTTGACTTGACTGATATTCATGTCCATCTCATTTCCCCATATGCAAAATGGATCAAACAGTGGGTCTAAACCTCTGACAGCAGGACCTACATGTGCAAGACCAAATTGTTAAAATCCTAAATATTAGAATGGTTCCTGCAATTGCACAATAATGTGCTATTAGCCAAAGGACCATGCATGTGCAAACCTCGATGGTAAACCTCAGAGCCTCTCATTGTTTCCCTGCAACACATATAAGGTAGATATTGATCAGTTTAAGTGAGAGTTGGCATACCAACAGTAGAATATATTAATGAAAACTTGTACCCACAACAAATGAACATCACACTGCAGAATTATACCAAAAAAGTTAACTGGACACCACAACAAATGAAGCAAGCAGTTAACTGAGAACCACATTGCAGAATAGAACAGATAGTAGAAGATCATACAGTTAACCAAGCCTAGCGTGCTTAAGAACTACTAGAAAATATAGCATTTGTGTATGTTTCTCATGTATAGAGTACATCCAAATTTGATATTACTCCTCACATGCATAACAATAAAAAAATTGTACCCACAGGAATTAAAAATCACATTTCAGAATTGAACCAAATAGTTAACTGAACATCACAACAAATGAACCAAACTGTTAACTGAACATCACATTTCAGAAGATCAGATTGCATATTAACATAACAGAGGACAATTCACTAGAAGGCACCGGAGGCGGCCTTTAGAAAACACCACGAACTGTCGTTTAAAGCAGCCAACCGCGTGGCGGCGTCCACGCACGAGGGGTCGACGGTGGCCTCGACGGCGAGGTGCTCCTACAAGATCTGGCGGTCGGCACGCATGGCAGCCATCGCGACCTCATCCGCGCGTGCGGCCGCGATTTGCTTCACCGGTGCCAGATGCTCCTTGAGCTCCTGGCTATAATGCGTGAACCATGGCTATGGGCGGCGCTTAATTGGAGGATGGGGCAGCGATTTGGGTGGAATATGTCGCGCTGGCGGTCGAGGCTTGTGGGATGGAGAAGGAGGAGGAGGATGGGGTGGGGTGTGGATTACCTGACTATATGGATGAGGCCACGCAGCGGGAAGGAGCGGCGCCGGCGAGGAGGCGGTGCTGCAAAGCAAGCAGTGAAGGTTTGAACTTGGAAAGGAAGGAGGAAACAGTGGAAATGTGGCTTTTGGTGGGGGGGCAGGGACCTAGATATTTCCGCGGTGCTGAAAATTTACGAACGATGCAGCGAAAATCTGGCGCGCAAGTGTGGTTGACGCGCGGCCGGTGGACTGTAGCCGATGAACCTTCCTACGTAAGGCATACATGAGGGAGCCCCAAGATATTTTATACTGCATCGCACACGATTGTTG
This sequence comes from Elymus sibiricus, assembly GCA_039707655.1. Lineage (NCBI taxonomy): Eukaryota > Viridiplantae > Streptophyta > Magnoliopsida > Poales > Poaceae > Elymus > Elymus sibiricus. The sequence continues at coordinate 81,808,215 of CM077670.1, read as the reverse complement.
CTAACAAACTGTTTGTGGTTTAATTGATTTTTTTCATTTTGATTTGAAAGACAAAATGGGGTTACGGTAGGAAAGGTCACTGTTTGAATTGCTAGAACATTTATCTGCAGTGATCATGCAACTATAGGAGTGTCGTGCTATAATTTGGAATTATTCTGGGTTCGTTTGGCATTTTTATACATTAATTGAGTTTTCTAGGCATTTAATGTGAATAATTCAAATTTGAACTACAGGCACATGCTCCAGTGCACTAAAATGGGTTGAAAAATCGTATATGTGTCCTTGGTTGAATGTTTAGGTCCCATACAAGAAATGGGAGTGAATTTCAAACATCTGGGCGTCGTGGCTCAAACGAAAACATTGAGAAACTTGGTTTTTAAATTCCAGTAAATCCAAAAATTGCCTAAAAATCACGGAACTTGGCATGGTGTCTTGACATGGCACCAACACGTTGTGGTAAAAAATTTGTTCGATTTGAGACAACTTTTGGTATAAGCTTCTTACAAACCGGAGCTTCTCTCAAGAAGGCTCATGGTTCCGATAGTGGATGTGTCACCTTTGTGGGCGAAACGACATACGCTGCCTCTTCCTGCCTTGATTTTTTTTACAGAGGCAACAAAGACCAATAGGAGTGTCGTGCTAAAATTTGGAATTATTCCGGGTTCGTTTGGCCTTTTTTATACATTTATTGAGTTTCTAGGCATTTAATGTGCATAATTCAAATTTGAACTACATGCACCTGCTCCAGTGCACCAAAATGGGTTGAAAAATCATATATGTGTCCTTGGGTGAATGTTTAGGTCCCATACTAGAAATGGGAATGAATTTCAAACATCTGGGCGTCGTGGCTCGACCGAAAACATTGAGAACCTTGGTTTTTAAATTCCTGTAAATCCAAAAATTGCCTAAAAATCATGGAACTTGACATGGTGTCTTGACATGGCATCAACATGCTGTGGTAAATTTTTGTTCGATTTGGGACAAGTTTTGGTATAAGCTTCTTACAAACCGGAGCTTCTCTCAAGAAGGCTCATGGTTTCGATAGGGGGGATGTGTCACCTTTGTGGGCGAAACGACATACGCTGCCTCTTCCTGCCTTGATTTTTTTACAGAGGCAACAAAGACCAATAGGACTGTCGTGCTAAAATTTGGAATTATTCCGGGTTTGTTTGGCAGTTTTTATACATTAATTGAGTTTTCTAGGCATTTAATGTGCATAATTCAAATTTGAACTACAGGCACATGCTCCAGTGCACCAAAATGGGTTAAAAAATCGTATTTGTGTCCTTGGGTGAATGTTTAGGTCCCATGCAAGAAATGGGAATGAATTACAAACATCTGGGCGTCGTGGCTCGGCCGAAAACATTGACAAACTTGGTTTTTAAATTCCTGTAAATCCAAAACTTGCCTGAAAATCATGAAACTTGGCATGTTGCTTAGACATGGCACCAACATGCTGTGGTAAAAATTTGTCTGATTTTTTGAAGGCGCACAGATTAACAACCAAAAAGTCATTTTGGAACAAAGAGCTGCCACGTTACAATCAGAAACACAAGTGCTATTTAAACCATGGGCGTTGTACTAACCATTTACGTGCCGCCACGCGTCCCCATTTTTATTGGCTAGGAGGCGACGTACGGGGTAGCTATTTGAGTAGATGGGAGGCGTGGAGCAGACCGCTGCGCAGGCTCACCGGGAGGCGAGTCCTTTGACCTCCATCCGCCACCCACCTCGCTCCCAACTTCTCCATTAATGGCGCACGAGCCCCAATTTTAATGGCGTGGCTAGGCCTCAGTCGACTAAGATTTAAGAGAGAGAAAAGAAAATATGAAAAGAAAATTTTGCACGGATCTTGATGTAAGATCTCACAGACATAGCATCGACTGAGACATAGCAAGACTGATATATATGAAGACGATGGCAATGGATAATAATAATTGTCTTACATATTCAGGAAGATAATTAAAGATGCCACATGCGGCAACGCCCGAAAGACACAAGGGCAAAAGAAGGAACACACAGACAACGATCTGGGTTGCTGCTCTCTACTTCACCTCGATCTACTATGCCATCTTCGTCATTTCATGCACCTTGATCTCCTTCACGTCCTCAATCCGTCGCTTGCGAGCAACCAGGGATTCCTCCAGGAGCATGTCATGCTCGATGCGGAGATTAGCATTCTCGTCCATAAGTTTCCTGACCATGACGGCCGTCTTCTCCAACACGGCATTTGTCTCCTCGTGCTGCTTTGCCCTACCGGCGATCTTCGCCCTCAGCAGGTCGCGCTCGGTGCGGAGCCTCACCTTGTCACCCTGTAGTGCCCGGATGACGTTGGTGGACTTATCCAACATGGCATAGCTCTCCTTCTGCAGCTTCGCCCAGCGGGGGATGTCATCGTCCATCAGCCTATTGAGCATAGCGCGCATGCGCCTGTGAGAGCCCTCGAGTGCCCACGATAGATCCATCCATGCCGCCGCGATGCGGCAGGACCTTTCTGCGGCTTCCACGGTGCGGCGGGACATCTGTGCTGCTTCCGCGGCACGGCGGGACATCTGTGCCGCTTCCGCGGCGCGGCCGGACCAATCTGCTGCTTCAGCGGCGTGGCGGGACCTCAGTGCTGCTTCGGCGGGGTGGCGGGACCTCCGTGCTGCCTCGGCGGCACGGCGGGACCTCTTGGCTGATATCGCAGCGAGGCGGGACATCTCTGCTGCTTCACTCGCTGTTCCGTGGTCATTTCTCGACCAAGAACTCCTCCCACGGGCCATGGCAGACGCAGGGAAGGACGAAGACTTGTTTGTTTTTTGATGAGGAATTGAGGAGGAATGTGCAGTCATTTTCGAGTAGGTGGTATTTATAATCTAGTAATAAGCTGCTAAGTGGGAAAACGTTTAGGTTTTCATCGGTGTGAACAGGTTTGCACTTACATATCGGTGTGAATCGGAGTAATTTGGAATGTGACGGGAAAGAAGCTCAAAATTATTTGACGGTTCCGGTTTCGAAGTGCGGCATAATTCCCGGATGGTGTAATTAACGTGGGCAAGCGTTCTCGGATGCGTACGTGGCGTGTGCACCGCAATCGGCGATGTCAGCACACGACTTGTTCCATCAACCGTGTGCGCTTGTTATTACCATCGCACACAATATTTTTAATTAGAATGTGTGCCCGTATATCGCAGACTCCTTGATCTGGCTGACTGTTTCTGTTGTGTTGGGTAATCGCAAACAGTTCATCCAAGCGAACCGCATGCCGTATATCGCACACACCTTGATCTGCCTGACCGTTTCTGTTGTGTTGGGTAATAGCAAACAGTTCATCCGAGTGAACTGTATGCCATGTATCGCACACACCTCGATTTGGCTGACCGTGTTTGTTGTTCTGTCTTATCGCAAACAGTTCGTATGGATCAACTGTATGCCACGTATCGCACACGCTTCTCTAATCTGAATCATGTTTGTTGTTCTGTCTTATCGCAAACAGTTCGTATGGAACAACTGTATGCCACGTATCGCACACACGTCTCTAATCTGAATCGTTTTTTATGTCTCCGGCATCGCAAACAGTTCGTCTTATTGGTGACGGTTTTAGTACTACACCGTTTGCGATTAATGCATCGCACATAGTTTGGTCGCGGGGTCTCTGATTGATTTGTCGCGTTAGGACCTTCCTGCAGTAGTGTAGCATTTGTTTCATTGCTGGCGTATCAACAATAAATAACCAATATTTTGGTCAACAGAACCCTAATCACACAAATTTTCACAAATGACGACCAAAATGAGAATGTTATATATATTACAAGCATGCCATAGTTCACATCATCCAGGAATTTAGAACAGCTTCAGAAGTACTGCTATGTAGTATATAACAACCATTCCATATTTTTAATCACCCACGAACATATAATTAGCTACAAAGATGAAGCCTTCCCTTCTTCCAAATTCTTCAGCCTAGAGCTCCTGTAAAAGAGTGTAAATGATCGTTATTATGGCTATCGATTCAGAATGAAAGCAATATCTTCCAACATACAACAGCTAGGAAAAGAATAATGAACAGAATAATAAACAAATACACAAGCAGCTAGGAGTCAATCCTGAAGCATGAGGGCATGGGTAACAGTAACAACCATGAGTAAATATTAGCAAATATTATATTGGTGTAAAAAACTAAATAGCAGCAGGCTCTAAGAAGACTCCAAAAACTTGCTTGCTCACAATACAATCATGTTTTTGACGACAAATACTACTAAAATTTAGGCACAGATCATATTCTAAGCAGTATCAGCACCATGGCTGTAACAATTAACAGTAGCAGGACAACAATGGGGCACAAATTAGTTAGCTACTAATGTTCACCAAATTTAACGATTGTCTGTCCTAGCTAACAAAAATACAACACCATACTTAGGAACTCGGAGCGAGAAAAAGTACATGCCGCTAAAGAGCTACCACAAATGATACTGATCAAAGATAAAAACCGGTAGGTATCATATAATTCTCATCACAATCATACATTGAATTCATTAAAGGCTACAGATTCATTTCTTGACATAGCATTGGAAAATCACAAGAATGGTATATTAACCAAAGTGCCCAGATAACACATGGAGGTCACCATCACATCGCAAAGGAAGAGTGGGACAGACTGAGAACTTACGCTCTGGACAGATCAAAGACTTCGTGCTTCCTCTTCCTCAGTGGACAGATCAAAGACTTCACTTCCTCTTCCTCATGCACCATCAGCAACACCATCTCAAACACCTTGGAGCCTACAACCTGCAAAATAGCACAGCCATCCACACATTAAGGACTGAATTTAGATCAATGGATCCCTTGACATAAGGCAATAAGAAACTGTGCTCATGTATGAATGAAAATAAAAATAACCAAAACTTTGAGGCCATAGCGTGTGCCAAAAAAAACTTAACAAATGTATACTTATCCCATAGGCAGCAATTGCATCAAGCATCAGGCCCATATCAGTTTGAGAAGACAAAGAGTAGATACCTGACTTTGTGTCGATGCGGTGGATGGGCTGTAGTTGAAGAAGATCCGGTCTGCATTGTGCCGTTGCAGGTACTCATCCATGTAGAAGTATCATGCAACCAAAAGGGTTAAGACCATACACAAGGATCAGTGTTAGCAGAACTGAGATATATTTGTACAGGGCAATGACAGGTGCCAATCCAGTGCGAGATAATAGAGCAAATATGTCAAAGTTATTTAGATTTGCTAATGTGTTTCGTCACACTACCAAAATTCAAGATAAACCATGACAGGGGAACGGGTGAATCGCAGCAGAGGAGGCATCTAATTTGACTACCACAATCATTGAGTGAAAGCAAACAACAGAGAATTCAGAAATTTTCTGAACTGAATGCAAGCAAGTTTGCACATGCCAGAGCAAGTCTGCAGTCCCTAATTAGATTAGATGTTCTAACTCATGAGCCACATACATAGACACTTACTGGAATCTACTTATGCTTAAACTAGAAAGAGAACAAAAGAAAACCGAACCTATCTATGCAGCAGAGAGAGATAGCATGGGAGGAGGACCTATGGACCAAATTTTCCTTTACTAGATCGTTCAAGGGGAGCACAACAGCAGTAGCAGCAGATCGACCTTGCATGTTCCCGTTCACACAACTAAATCGGAGCAACCTGCAAAAAAAATGCATGAATCAGATGGGGAGATGGAGAAGAAGAAGATAAGAGAAGTGGAGGAGCAAGTGACGAACCTGAGATGGTGCTGCTCCTCCTAGGTCGCCATGGACGATCTGATCCCCGTAGAATCTTCTCCATGGCGGCCCCTTCCTTCACAAAACCAGATCAACCCTCTTCACGAACCTACAAAAAAACGCAAGCATGCATTAGATTGGGGGGAGACGAGAGGAAGGAGAAGAGAAGGGGAGGCGGAGGGATGCGTACCTTGCTGGCTTGCGTCGGTGCTGTCGCGTCGTGGTGGTCGGCGCCCTGTCGTCATCGCAAACCCTAGGCCACGAACGCGACGTGGTCCGACGAGCTCGACGGCGCGCTGTGCATCGTGCGATGCACACGCGCGCTGGCGAGTAAGCCAGCCGCGACGCTATGATCGTCGCCGGTGGGTAGCAGATGGCGGTGGGGTCGCGCGCGTGCCCGCAGCCGTCGGGGCAAGTCGGCGTGGTCTGGCTCGGGAGAGGAGGCACGAGGGGCAGCCGAAGCCGGCGGGGATCTGCTAGCGACAGTGGCGGCCCAAAGGGGATCTCGGGAGGTGGTTCAGTGAGAGATAGAAGGGTAGCCGAGGCCGTCCATCTCGGGAGAGCGAGTGGAAGGGGAGCCGGAGGAGGTGGGGATCTGGCTCGGGGCGGCGTAAACTAGGGGACGACGGTGTTGGGCGGAATCGATGGGGGCGGCAGCGCACGAAGAAGGAGGGCGGCGGCGCACGAAGGAGGGCGTCGCTAGGGTTTGGATGAGGGGGTGAGAGGGAGATGCGTTGATCCGGGAGGGGGATGAGAGGGATGAGGGGTGAGAGGGGGAGGGGGATGAGGGCTGCCGTCGGATCCGGGAGTATCCAACGGTGTTTGATGCATGATCCGCGTGAGATGCCCATGGACCAATCAGAACACAATAAAGGCTTTGATGACGTTATGGCCATCTAAATAGGTCGTAATCGATTAAAAATAAGCTTTCTTTGCACGAGAAAAGCATTTTTTATTTTTTGAGTGCCAAAAATAGTTCATTGTGAAGAACCTACCAACTCTATGTTGTAAAACTGGACCGCGTCAATTTTATAAAATATTAGGCCATATTTAATGTACAATTGACCAAATGGTTGGGTGTCAAAAGCTTTTGATCCACCTCTCGTGAAAAAGACAAATTTCCGCCGATTCAGCAGGAAGCGGATCAAATTTGAACTACAGCTGCCTCATAGTTTGCTCTTTATTTTTTCCAAAAATCATTTCTAGGTACATAAGTATCTATTTAATCAGAAAAACTCCAAAAGTTTTGCAAGATTCAACCCCTAGCTACGAACGGTCATGCCCGTCGTTTTGACCGCATTTTGAAACGAGCATAAGAAATTCAAAAAAAATGAAAAATTGAAAACCTTCGCATTGTGTCCTTATATGTGACCTAGTTCCCAGGAAAAATAACAAACTTGAACTACGTCAAATGTCTTAAAAAAGTGTTCTTAGAAACGAGCTATCATGTATGAAGATCCATGTCTTCCAAGGCAAATGGCCAATGTTATGGCAATATTCATGGCATAGTTTGTTCAAATGATCTCTTATTGTGCACAAGGGTGCATATTGGAATGACAAACAATGTTGCCTAAGGAAGTTTTCACTTTCTTTGCACGAAAAATTCATTTTCCATTTTTTGAGTGCCCAAAATGGATTTTTTTGTGAACAACCTAGCAAATATTTGTTGCAAAATTGGACCGCGTCAATTTTATAAAATATTAGGCCATATTTAATGTACAATTTACCAAATGGTTGGGTGTCAAAAGCTTTTGATCCACCTCTTGGGAAAAAGACAAATTTCCGCCGATTCAGTAGGAAGCGGGTCAAATTTGAACTACAGCTGCCTCATAGTTTGCTCTTTATTTTTTTCAAAAATCATTTCTAGGTACATAAGTATCTATTTAATAAGAGAAACTCCAAAAGTTTTGCAAGATTCAAGCCCTAGCTACGAACGGTCATGCCCATCGTTTTGACCGCATTTTGAAACGGGCATAAGAAATTCAAAAAAATTGAAAACCTTCGCATTGTGTCATTATATGTGACCTAGTTTTCAGGAAAAATAACATACTTGGACTACGGCAAATGTCTTAAAAAAGTGTTCTCAGAAACGAGCTATCATGTATGAAGATCCATGGCTTCCAAGGAAAATGGTCAATGTTATGGCAACATTCATGGCATAGTTTGTTCAAATGATCTCTTATTGTGCACAAGCGTGCATATTGGAATGACAAACAATGTTGCCTAAGGAAGTTTTCACTTTCTTTTCACGAAAAATTCATTTTCCATTTTTTGAGTGCCCAAAATGGATTTTTTTTGTGAAGAACCTAGCAAATATTTGTTGCAAAATTGTACCAAATCAATTTTATAAAATATTAGGCCATATTTAATGTACAATTGACCAAATGGTTGGGTGTCAAAAGCTTTTGATCCACCTCTCGTGAAAAAGACAAATTTCCGCCGATTTAGTAGGAAGCGGGTCAAATTTGAACTACAGCTGCCTCATAGTTTGCTCTTTATTTTTTTTCAAAAATCATTTCTAGGTACATAAGTATCTATTTAATAAGAGAAACTCCAAAATTTTTGCAAGATTCAACCCCTAGCTACGAACGGTCATGCCCGTCGTTTTGACCGCATTTTGAAACGGGCATAAGAAATTAAAAAAAATCAAAAAATTTGAAAACCTTCGCATTGTGTCATTATATGTGACTTAGTTTTCAGGAAAAATAACATACTTGGACTACGACAAATGTCTTAAAAAAGTGTTCTCAAAAACGAGCTATCATGTATGAAGATCCATGATTTCCAAGGAAAATGGCCAATGTTATGGCAACATTCATGGCATAGTTTGTTCAAATGATCTCTTATTGTGCACAAGGGTGCATATTGGAATGATAAAGAATGTTGCCTAAGGAAGCTTTCACTTTCTTTTCACGAAAAATTTATTTTCCATTTTTTGAGTGCCCAAAATGGATTTTTTTTGTGAAGAACCTAGCCAATATTTGTTGCAAAATTGGACCAAATCAATTTTATAAAATATTAGGTCATATTTAATGTACAATTGACCAAATGGTTGGGTGTCAAAAACTTTTGATCCACCTCTCGTGAAAAAGACAAATTTCCGCCGATTCAGTAGGAAGCGGGTCAAATTTGAACTACAGCTGCCTCATAGTTTGCTCTTTATTTTTTTCAAAAATCATTTCTAGACTCCCACTTTGATAATTTGACATGTGGGTGGACCGGTGCTTGGGTGCTGTTCTTACTTGAACAAGCCTCCCACTTACGATTACCCCCTCTCGCAAGCATCCGCAACTATGAAAGGAGAATTAAGATAAATCTAACCATAACATGAAACATATGGATCCAAATCAGCCCCTTACGGAATAACACATAAACTAGGGTTTAAGCTTCTGTCACTCTAGCAACCCATCATCTACTTATTACTCCACAATGCTTTCCCTTAGGCCCAAGTATGGTGAAGTGTCATGTAGTCGACGTTCACATGACACCACTAAAGGAAGCAACAACATACATATCATCAAAATATCGAACGAATACCAAATTCACATGATTACTTATGACAAGACTTCTCCCATGTCCTCAAGAACAAACGTAACTACTCACAAATCATATTCATGTTCAAGATCAGAGGAGTATTGAATATCATTAAGGATCTGAACATATAATCTTCCACCAAATAAACCAACTAGCATCAACTACAAGATCTAATCAATACTACAAGCAACCCACAGGTACCAATCTGAGGTTTGGAGACAAAGATTGAATACAAGAGATGAAGTAGGGTTTGAGATGAGATAGTGCTAGTGAAGATGTTGATGAAGATTGGTCCTCCCACGATGAGAGGAACGTTGGTGATGTCGATGGCTTAGATTTCCCCCTCCCGGAGGGAAGTATCCCCGGCGGAATCGCTCCACCGGAGGGCAAAAGTGCTCCTGCCTAGGTTCCGCCTCGAGATAGCGGCGCTTCGTCCCGAAAGTACTCCTCCTATTTTTTATGGTAAATGGCTTCATATAGCAGAAGGAGGGGGCCAGAGGCCAGCTGTTGGCCCCACAAGGCATCAGGGCGCGTCCAAGGGGGGTGTGACGACCCACAAGTATAGGGGATCAATCGTAGTCCTTTCGATAAGTAAGAGTGTTGAACCCAACGAGGAGCAGAAGGAAATGACAAGCGGTTTTCAGCAAGGTATTCTCTGCAAGTACTGAAAGTAGCGGTAGTAGATAGTTTCGGTAGCAAGATAATTCGTAACAAGTAACAAGTAACAAGTATACTAAAGTGTAGCAAGGTGGCCCAATCCTTTTTGTAGCAAAGGACAAGCCGCAACGAACTCGTATAATAAGCAAAGCGTTCTCGAGGACACATGGGAATTTCATCTAGTCACTTTCATCATGTTTGTTTGGTTCGCGTTCGCTACTTTGATAATTTGATATGTGGGTGGACCGGTGCTTGGGTGCTGTTCTTACTTGAACAAGCCTCCCACTTATGATTACCCCCTCTTACAAGCATCCGCAACTACGAAAGAAGAATTAAGATAAATCTAACCATAGGATGAAACATATGGATCCAAATTAGCCCCTTACGGAATAGCGCATAAACTAGGGTTTAAGCTTCTGTCACTCTAGCAACCCATCATCTAATTACTACTCCACAATGCCTTCCCTTAGGCCCAAAGATGGTGAAGTGTCATGTAGTCAACATTCACACGACACCACTAAAGGAAGCAACAACATACATATCATCAAAATATCGAACGAATGCCAAATTCACATGATTACTTATGGCAAGACTTCTCCCATGTCCTCAAGAACAAAAGTAACTACTCACAAATAATATCCATGTTCAAGATCAGAGGGGTATTGAATATCATTAAGGACTTGAACATATAATCTTCCACCAAATAAACCAACTAGCATCAACTACAAGATGTAATCAACACTACTAGCAACCCATAGGTACCAATCTGAGGTTTTGAGACAAAGATTGAATACAAGAGATGAACTAGGGTTTGAGATGAGATGGTGCTGGTGAAGATGTTGATGAAGATTGGTCCTCCCACGATGAGAGGATCGTTGGTGATGTCGATGGCTTCGATTTCCCTCTCCCGGAGGGAAGTATCCCCGGCGAAATCGCTTCGCCGGAGAGCAAAATAGCTCCTGCCCAGGTTTCGCTTCGAGACGGCGGCGCTTCGTCCCGAAAGTCTTCTTCTGATTTTTTCTTGGGAAAATGGATTCATATAGTAGAAGGAGGGGGCCGGAGGCATGCCAGGGGCTCCACAAGGTCGGGGGCGCGCCCAGGGGGTAGGGTGCGCCCCCCAGGCTTGTGGCTTCCTGGTGGGCCCCCTCCTGGCAATTCTTTCGCTAGTATTTTTTATATATTACAAAATAATTCTCCATAAATTTTCAGGTCATTTGGAGTTGTGCAGAATAGCTATCTCTATTTCACCCCTTTCCGGTCCAGAATTCCAGCTGCCGGCAATCTCCCTCATCATGTGAATCTTGCAAAATAAGAGAGAAAAGGCATAAGAATTGTACCATGAAGTGAAATAATGATAAAAAACATATCAATTAACAGTAGGAAATCATGATGCAAATTGGACGTATCAACTCCTCCAAGCTTAGACCTCGCTTGTCCTCAAGCGAAAGCTGAAATCGATAATCATGACCACATGTTTAGAGAGAGAGGCGTCGACAAAAATAAAATATGGACATGAAGCATCATGATCTTCATTATAACAGCAATATATCATCATCAAAGTTCTCATGAAAAAGTGACAATTCAATCACAAGTTAAAGTATGAACCACAAACCAAATTGAAAACTAACAAACTATGATCTCAGTCACTGAAGCAATTGCAATTCATCATATTATCAGAAAGAGTCTATGTAAGAGCTTTGTTTAGCAAGTTCACATACTCAACTATCATTTAGTCTTCTATGATTGCTGACACTCACGGCATACTTATGGAGCAAAAGTTTCACTCAGACACATAGAAAGATGGGGGCTTGTAATTTCTCCTCCCAACGTATTTACCTCAAGGGTAATGTCAACAATAATAATTCATGATCACCTACATCCAACTGGTTATATATGCCTGGATCAATCCCCACCACATGACGCTTGCCAAGAGAGAAAATAAAAACGGAATAGAGGACAATACTATTGACTCTTGCATGAAAGTAAATACATAAAGTAAAAGATAGGCCCTTCGCAGAGGGAAGCAGAGGTTGTCATGCGCTTTTTGTTGTTGGATGTGCAAGCTCTTAATGTAAAGGAACGTCACTTTATATTGCCCCTTGTGATAGCAACCTTTATTATGTAGTCTGTCGCTTTTATTTCTTCACCATCACAAGATCGTACAAAGCATATTTTCCCTTACAATAAAAGATCATACATATTTAGGAGCAATTTTTATTGCTTTGCACCGATGAAAACTTACTTGAAGGATCTTATTCAATCCATAGGTAGATATAATGGACTCTCATGGCATGAAACTGGGTTTAAGGGTTTTTTGATGCACAAGTAGTATCTCTACTTAGTATAGAATTTTGGCTAGCAGAAGATAGGGGGCAAGCACCACATGTTAGAGGATCCAAAATAATATAACTTCTATGTGAATATAAGCAAACATAACTCATTACGTTGTCTTCCTTGTCCAACGTCGACTATTTGACATAGAATATTTAATGGGGGCTCACAATCATAAAAGATGTCCAAGATAGTGTATTTATATGTGAGACCTCTCTTCCTTTATTACTTTTTCATGAATTGCAACAATGACCAATGCTATGTTTGTTAACTTCCAACAAGTTTTATCAATTATACTTCTTTTATGTGAAGTCATCACTCCCCATGGGATTAGCATATGATCTTACTTTTTATTCTCTTTATTTTTTTTCTAAGATTGTATCAACAAAAGCAAAGCACTCAACCAAACTACTCTTTATTATATAACTTTCACACACGATTACATAGATAGATAGATCACAAAGCAATCACTAGAAACTAAATCATACTAAAACTTTATTCTTCTAAATCACGAAATAACTAAGGATCGAACTAAGATAGATAATGGTGATACGATACCGGGGCACCTCCCCCAAGCTTGGCACAAGCCAAGGGTGGTGCCTGTACCCGTGTACTCAAGTCTCCTTCTTCGGTGATGGTGGTGATGAAGTGATGGGCTTGTCCTTCAACTTTAGTAAGTACTCCAAATTTCCATTGATCCTCCGAAGAGCATGATTCTGCACTTCTAACACAATAACTTCACGAGTAAGTGATGTATTCTTAGTGTATCAATTTCAGATGGGGGAAGATTATTATAAAGAGTTTGCCACGAATCTCCCTTTTCTGGTGCTTCCTTCCTAAGCATGGTTTGATCTCCTTCTTCTTGAACCCGGTCCTCCACGACCTTCCCTGGTTCCTCCTCCATAACAGTATCTTCCTGTCCAGACGACCACTCATAATATACTTTGCTGAAGGGGCGCTTGCCGGGCAAAGGTTGAACAATCCGGTGCTTGGTGCGGAGCTTTCGGGGAGCCATAGTGATCTAGATCTGTCAGAAAAATAGCCCGAAACAAGAACAGAGGAGAAACTTGCGATACGGTGGTCAAAACATCCGAGAGTATAAATAATGATTTTTTCCGTGCAGGACAAGTAATATGGAAGAAAAACGGAGTCGGGAAAGTCCACGAGGGGGCCATAAGCCTGGTAGGCGCGCCCCCCAGGCTTGTCGCTTCCTCGTGCACTTTTTGGACTGTTTATTATTTTCCTAATTTTTTATATATTCCAAAACGAATAGAAAGTACTTTTATGGAAGTTTAGGAGTCGGTTTACTTACCGTACCACGTACCTACTCCTTTTTAGGATTCTGGAGCGTTCCGGAAGGTTTCTTCTATGTGCTCTTCCGGTGTCATTGTTTGAATAATATTAGTTTCAACATTAATGGGCGTACCTGAGATATAATGTTTAATTCTTTGCCCATTAACCACCCTCGGATTATAGCCTTTGAAGTTGTTTATTTTGATGGCTCCGGAGCGATAAACTTGTTCGATAATGTATGGTCCTTCCCATTTAGAGAGAAGTTTGCCTGCAAAGAACCTTAAACGAGAATTGTATAATAGAACATGATCACCTAGTTTGAATTCCCGTTTTTGAATTCTCTTATCATGCCATCTTTTAACCTTTTCATTAAACAACTTGGCATTTTCATAAGCTTGTGCTCTCCATTCATCTAGGGAGCTAATATCAAATAACCTCTTTTCACCGGCAAGTTTAAAATCATAGTTAAGTTCTTTAATTGCCCAATATGCTTTATGTTCTAGTTCAAGAGGTAAATGACTTGCTTTTCCATAAACCATTTTATATGGAGACATACCCATAAGATTTTTATAAGCAGCTCTATAAGCCCAAAGTGCATCATCAAGTTTCTTAGACCAATTCTTTCTGGATCTATTAACGGTCTTTTGCAAAATTAATTTTATTTCTCTATTAGTTAATTCAACTTGACCACTAGACTGAGGATGATAAGGAGATGCAATTCTATGATTGACATCATATTTAGCAAGCAATTTACGGATAGCATCATGAATAAAATGTGAGCCACCATCAGTCATCAAATATCCAGGGACTCTAAACCTCGGAAATATAACTTCTTTAAGCATTTTAATAGAAGTGTTATGATCAGCACTACTAGTTGGAATAGCTTCTACCCACTTAGTAACGTAATCAACAGCAACTAAAATATGAGTATACCCATTGGATTTAGGAAAAGGTCCCATATAATCAAAACCCCAAACATCAAATGGTTCAATTATTAGTATATAATTCATAGGCATTTCCTGACGTCTACCAACATTACCAATTCTTTGACATTCATCACAAGAGAGGACAAACTTACGTGCATCTTTGAAAAGAGTAGGCCAATAAAAACCAGATTGTAATACCTTGTGTGCAGTTTTGTCTCCCGCATGGTGTCCCCCATATGCCTCGGAGTGACACTTTCGTAGGATTTGTTCCTGTTCATGCTCAGGTACACAACGTCTAATAACATCATCTACTCCTTCTTTATATAAATGTGGGTCATCCCAAAAGTAATGTCTTAAATCAAAGAAGAACTTTTTCTTTTGTTCGTATGTGAAACTAGGTGGTATATATTTAGCAACAATGTAATTAGCATAGTCTGCATACCAAGGAGTATTACGAGAAGCATTTATCACAGCTAATTGTTCATCAGGGAAATCGTCATTAATAGGAAGTGGGTCATCAAGAACATTTTCCATTCTAGACAAATTATCAGCTACGGGATTCTCAGCTCCCTTTCTATCAATAATATGCAAATCAAATTCTTGTAACAACAGAACCCACCTAATAATTCTAGGTTTAGCATCTTTCTTTTCCATAAGATATTTAATAGCAGCATGATCAGTGTGAATAGTAACTTTGGAATCAACAATGTAAGATCTGAATTTATCACATGCAAACACAACTGCTAAAAATTCTTTCTTAGTAGTAGCATAATTTCTTTGAGCATTGTCTAGAGTTTTACTAGCATAATGAATAACATTCAATTTCTTATCAACTCTTTGGCCTAGAACAGCACCAACAGCATAATCACTAGCATCACATATAATTTCAAAGGGTAGGTTCCAATCAGGTGGTTGAACAATAGGTGCAGAAATTAAGGCTTTCTTAAGTATTTCAAAGGCTTCTACACAATCATCATCAAAAACAAATGGAACATCTTTTTGCAAAAGATTAGTAAGAGACCTAGAAATTTTAGAGAAGTCTTTTATAAACCTTCTATAGAAACCAGCATGACCAAGGAAAGTTCTTATACCTTTAATATCTTTAGGACATGGCATTTTCTCAATTGGATCAACTTTAGCTTTATCAACTTCAATACCCCTTTCAGAGATTTTATGCCCAAGGACTATACCTTCATTCACCATAAAGTGGCACTTCTCCCAATTCAAGACAAGATTAGTTTCTTCACATCTCTGCAAAACTCGATCAAGGTTGCTTAAGCAATCATCAAAAGAAGTTCCGTAAACGGAGAAATCGTCCATGAAAACCTCGACAATCTTTTCACAAAAGTAAGAGAATATAGCAGTCATACATCTTTGAAAGGCAGCAGGTGCATTACATAAACCAAAAGGCATACGACGATAAGCATAAGTTCCAAAAGGACAAGTAAAGGTGGTTTTCTCTTGATCTTCTGGTGATACAGGTATTTGAGAGAAACCAGAATAACCATCTAGGAAACAAAAGTGTGTATGCTTAGATAATGTTTCTAACATTTGATCAATAAAAGGCAAGGGGTAATGATCTTTCCTAGTAGCTTTATTTAATTTTCTGAAATCAATTACCATCCTATAGCTAGTTACAATTATTTGTGGAATGAGTTCATTTTTATCATTAGGAACAACAGTAATACCTCCTTTCTTAGGAACACAATGAACAGGGCTTACCCATCTACTATCAGCTATGGGATAAATTATACCTGCCTCCAGAAGCTTTAATATTTCAGTTCTTACCACATCCTTCATTTTAGAATTCAACCTTCTTTGATGATCAACAACTGGTTTAGCATCTGGCTCCATATGAATTTTATGCTGACATAGAGTGGGACTGATGCCCTTAAGATCATCGAGAGTATATCCAATAGCGGCACGGTGCTTCTTTAGATTTTTAAGTAATCCCTTTTCTTCATGCTCTGAAAGGTTAGCACTAATAATAACAGGATATATCTTCTTTCCATCAAGATAAGCATATTTAAGTGTATCAGGTAATTACTTTAAATCAAACACATGATCACTCTTGGGTGGAAGAGGGTCTCCCAAGGTTTCAACAGGCAAGTTATGTTTGAGAACAGGTGCTTGTTTAAAGAACAGCTCATCTATTTCATTCCTTTCATTCATGTGCATATCATTCTCATGGTCTAGCAAATATTGTTCTAAAGGATCAGTAGGAGACACAACAATAGAAGGAAGACCAACAATTTCATCTTTATTGGGTAATTCTTTATCATGAGGTTTCCTACTAAAGTTAGAGAAATTAAATTCATGAGATATATCACCAAACTTAACTCTAACCTTCTCTTTAACACAATCAATTTCAGCATTAACAGTATTCAAGAAAGGTCTACCAAATATAATGGGACAAAAATTATCTTGTTGTGAACCAAGTACTAAGAAATCAGTAGGGTATTTGATTTTTCCACACAAGACTTCAACATCTCTAACAATCCCAAGTGGTGTAATAGTATCTCTGTTTGCAAGCTTAATGGTAACATCAATATCTTCAATCTCAATAGGTGCAATATCATGCATTACTTCTTGATATAAAGAAAATGGAATAGCACTCACACTAGCACCCATATCACATAAATCATGCTAGCAATGATCTCCAATCTTAACAGCAACAACAGGCATGCCAACTACAGGCTTGTTCTTATCTAGCATATCTCGTTCATTTCTAACAGGTTTAGCAATTCTAGCAGCCTCAGCACAAAAGTAAATAACATGCCCATCAATATCATCAACCAAAAGATCTTTAACCATTGCAATATTAGGTTCAAATTTAATTTGTTCAGGAGGTCCAGGTGTTCTTATATTACTTTTATTAGCCACAGTTGAAGGTTTAGCATGTTCCTTAATCCTAACAGGGAAAGGTGGTTCTTTGATATAAGCAGTAGGCACAACTGGATCAACATTGTAAACAATTGTTTCTTCTTTAACACTAATAGGTTCTTCATTTAATTCAATGGGTGGATGATATTTAAACCATTTCTCCTTAGGGAGATCAACATGAGCAGCAAAAGATTCACAAAAGGTAGCTACTATCTCAGAGTCAAGTCCGTATTTAGTACTAAAGTTATGAAAAGCATCAGTTTCCATAAAAGATTTAACACAATCAAACTCAAGATTTATACCTGAGTCTTTACCTTTGTCGATTTCCCAATCTTCAGAGTTGCGTTTAATTCTTTCCAGAAGATCCCATTTGAATTCAATAGTCCTCTTCATAAAGGAATCATTAGAAGAAGTATCGAGCATGGATCGATCATCATGAGAAAGCCGAGCATAAAAGTTTTGAATAATTATTTCTCTTGAGAGCTCATGATTGGGGCATGTATGCAACATATACTTAAGACTCCCCCAAGCTTGAGCGATACTTTCTCCTTCACGAGGCCAAAAATTATATATATAATTCCGACCACGATGAACCAAATGCATAGGATAAAATTTCTGGTGAAATTCCAGCTTCAACCGGTTCCAATCCCATGTTTCAGTATCATCACATAGCCTATACCATGTCAATGCCTTTCCCTCCAAAGATAAAGGGAATACTTTGTTCTTAACTCCATCTCCGGATAGACCTGCAAGCTTAAACAATCCACTAATTTCATCCACATACATCAAGTGCACATCAGGATTCACCATTCCATCTCCTGCATAAGGATTAGCTAGCAGTTTCTCTACCATACCCGAAGGAATTTCATAATAAATATTTTCAGTAGGTTCAGTAGGTTGAGGGGCAACTCTCAATGCTTCCGGTCGAGGTGAAGATACCTCGAACAAACCCCTCAAAGGATTACTTTCCATAGTGAGTGACAGTAAATTTCAGCACGTAATATAAATGTTTCCTTACCAAATTCCACTCACCAAAGGTGCTTCATTCCTCGGGAACGGTGCCAGAAAAGAGTCTTGATGACCCACAAGTATAGGGGATCAATCATAGTTCTTTCGATAAGTAAGAGTGTCGAACCCAACGAGGAGCAGAAGGAAATGACAAGCGGTTTCCAGCAAGGTATTCTCTCCAAGTACTGAAAGTAGCGATAGCAGATAGTTTCGGTAGCAAGATAATTCGTAACAAGTATACTAAAGTGCAGCAAGGTGGCCCAATCCTTTTTGTAGCAAAGGACAAGCTGGAACAAACTCGTATAATAAGCAAAGCGTTCTCGAGGACACATGGGAATTTCATCTAGTCACTTTCATCATGTTTGTTTGATTCGCGTTCGCTACTTTGATAATTTGATATGTGGGTGGACCGGTGCTTGGGTGCTGTTCTTACTTGAACAAGCCTCCCACTTACGATTACCCCCTCTCGCAAGCATCCGCAACTACGAAAGAAGAATTAAGATAAATCTAACCATAGCATGAAACATATGGATCCAAATCAGCCCCTTACGGAATAGCGCATAAACTAGGGTTTAAGCTTCTGCCACTCTAGCAACCCATCATCTAATTACTACTCCACAATGCCTTCCCTTAGGCCCAAAGATGGTGAAGTTTCATGTAGTCGGCGTTCACACGACAATACTAAAGGAAGCAACAACATACATATCATCAAAATATCGAACGAATGCCAAATTCACATGATTACTTATGGCAAGACTTCTCCCATGTCCTCAAGAACAAAAGTAACTACTCACAAATCATATTCATGTTCAAGATCAGAGGGGTATTGAATATCATTAAGGATCTGAACATATAATCTTCCACCAAATAAACCAACTAGCATCAACTACAAAATGTAATCAACACTACTAGCAACCCACATGTACCAATCTGAGGTTTTGAGACAAAGATTGTATTCAAGAGATGAACTAGGGTTTGAGATGACATGGTGCTGGTGAAGATGTTGATGAAGATTGGTCCTCCCACGATGAGAGGGTCATTGGTGATGTCGATGGCTTCGATTTCCCCCTCCCGGAGGGAAGTATCCCCAACGGAATCGCTCCGCCGGAGAGCAAAATAGCTCCTGCCCAGGTTCCGCCTCGAGACGGCCGCGCTTCGTCCCAAAAGTCTTTTTTCTGATTTTTTTTCTAGGGTAAATGGCTTCATATAGCAGAAGGAGGGGGACGGAGGCCTGCCAGGGGCCCCACAAGCTCGAGGGCGCGCCCCCCAGGCTTGTGGCTTCCTGGTGGGCCCCCTCCAGGTAATTCTTTCGCCAGTATTTTTTATCTATTCCAAAATAATTCTCCGCAAATTTTTAGGTCATTTGGAGTTGTGCAGAATAGCTATCTCTATTTCACCCCTTTCCGGTCTAGAATTCCAGCTGCCGGCAATCTCCCTCTTCATGTGAATCTTGCAAAATAAGAGAGAAAAGGCATAAGAATTGTACCATGAAGTGAAATAATGATAAAAAACATATCAATTAACAGTAGGAAATCATGATGCAAATTGGACGTATCAGGGTGGCCGCGCCCTGTTGCCTTGTGGGCAACTGGTGGGCCCCCTCTGGTATTCCTTTGTTCCAGTATTTTTCATATATTGGATAAAAAAATCCTCGTGAAGTTTCAGGTCATTTGGAGCTCCGTAGAATAGGTATCTCTGCTGTAGCTTTTTAAGTCTAGAATTCCAGCTGCCGGTAATCTCCCTCTCCATGTAAATCTTGCAAATTAAGAGAGAAAAGGCATTAGGATTGCATCATAAAGTGAAAAAATGACCAAAACATTATAAATATAAGTAGGAAAACATGATGCAAAATGGACGTATCATGTTCCTCCATATCTCCAAGAATTAGAGAGATTACTCGCACATCGATACAATAAGCATCATGGGACGCATTACGATGAACATGGATGAAGTGCCTAAGTAATACAAAAATGGATCCATGAGGGCTATTGTATTACAAAGAGATGGAGATGGGATGGTGATGGCGTAGATGGATGATGACGATGCCTTCTCAATGGGATGATGTTGCGGTGAAGCCCTTCTATCGACTCCCACTCTAGAACCCTCCCGGAGGCTAGGGTCCTTCTGGAGTAGTTACTGGTGGTTGTGTGCATCTGATCCTCGATCTAATTGAGCTGGGTAGAAGTAATTGACAAGGGGGTGGCGGCTGGTATGACTAGCAGCACGAGAGCGTGTGGTCGTACTGACCGCCGACGATCGCTCTGGAACCTTCTGTTGTGTTTATTTCTTCTCCCTTTTAATTCTTTCCTTTTATGGTAGTCTTTTATTGTCCCAACATGATTTTAACACCATATCCTTGGGATTCCTTCCTTGTGACTCAAAATATCTTCGTGGATGAAATCCTTGTGAAAACAGATAAAAAGGTGCTCAAACGCGATAAAATCCAAAAAATCCTAACACTGAGGTAAAACTCAAAAGGTACAAAATGACACAAAAATGGGACTCATCAGATCCCCCAAACTTAAATTTTTGCTCGGCCCCGAGAAAATGTCACGACTTGTAAGAATAAGGTCATCCTGTTCATGAGGTATGGATAAAAGTAAATGAATGAGTACATGGCATGAAATCAAAATTCACATAAGATAAATGGTCATAACGAGCATTAGCACAGTCTCATTACCAAGATAATCATGAAGGCTTCCACACCTCTGCTAGTCGATCGGTTAGCAAACGCACTTCAACTACATGCAGTCGGTGACATGGGAATGCCCCACCGGGTAGGCTCATGATGACATAAGGCCCAACTGTGAGGTTCATGTAGACCTATGCCCATGAATGCAAAGGACCATATAAACACCAACTACAAGTATGGCAGCCTAGTCGGAGTGGACACAAAAATTATTGTAATAAGAAATTATTGTAGCAAGAAAAATTATGTTTCTGCAATTGGATTGCAGAAAAGAATATTTGAGTTACAAATTTAGCGAATGTCTAATGAGCTATGACAAGTATTTTATAGCTTGCAACTCCTAGAAACACTACTAAGAGTAGAGTGTTTTGAGTAGATGTAATCAAGCTATGTATGACATGGTGAGATCAAAGATGACAATAATCAATTTGCCAATATACTTTTTAATGTGATTAGAGACTGTGGCTTTTACACTTAAAAGAGCACCATCAAATCTGTTGAAATAACACCATATAAGATATGGAATGGTATGAGTGCTACTCTGTCAGGTTATTCCAAATAGTTAGGTATTCCTCTATCAATACGCCAAGGCAAAGTGTTTTGCCACAAAGTGCGGAAATTTTGAAGAAAATGTTTTCTGCAAAAGAGTGAGTGGGAGGACAGTGCAACTCGACAAGATTGCCGAATCTTCGTGATTAGGTCAAAGAAACGAAACACTAGAAGTGATTCTAGAATTTCCTACCACGACTGATACGAAAGACTCTACATGAGATATAGAGACTTCGGTCGAACTTGCAGCTGAACCATATAGGTTGGAAAAATTCGTGCAAACCTTCATGGTGTGCAGACAAAATATTGTTGAATCAACAATTAACCTATAATACACAGAGAAGTGTTGATGGGCCCTGGCTCCGGAATTGGCTATATGCCAAAATAATCCGAGATAGTATCCATATACATAATTCAAGTTTAGAACTTGATGGACCCTCTGAAAGACTTAAAGTCTGAAGTGTAGTGATGGATCTATTGATTGACAAAGATAAAAATGTTTTATAATGCTTGACTTGTTGCAAATAGTTTATGACAAGATCAAGGAGTTGATTATGACAATATTGTCTCATCGTATAATACTTAAAGTCAGTTCGGATTAAACTAGCAATTACAAAATATTTTAGTTATGAGATATAACAGATGGATGTCAAAATGATTCCCATGAGATGGAAATAGAACCATGGTTGTGTATTTGATACAGTCTAAGGTAATTTTGTCAATCCAGAGGATGCTAGTAAGTGTGCAGACTTCAAGAGATCCTATAATGGATTGAACCTAGCATAGTGGAGTTGAAATCTTCATTCTGATGAAATGGTCAAATAATTTGATTTCATCGAGGAAAACGAAGATGCTTGTATTTTCAAGAAAGTAAGTGGGAGCATGATAATATTTATAAACACTATGTGTGCATGACACATTATTAATTGGAAATTATATAAATTTCTTGACACAGATTAAGACTTTATTGAAACTAGTTTTTCAATATAGTGCTTACACTACTGCAGGATGGTCCTAACGTGACACATCAATCAGAGACCCCGCGACCAAACTGTGTGCGATGCATTAATCGCAAACGGTGCCGTACTAAAACCGTCACCAATAAGACGAACTGTGTGCGATGCCGGAAACATCAAGCATGATTCCGATTAGAGACGCGTGTGCGATACGTGGCATACAGTTGATCCATACGAACTGTTTGCGATAAGACAGAACAACAAACACGATTCAGATTAGAGACGCGTGTGCGATACGTGGCATACAATTGATCCATACGAACTGTTTGCAATAAGACAGAACAACAAACACGGTCAGCCAAATCGAGGTGTGTGCGATACACGGCATACAGTTCACTCGGATGAACTGTTTGCTATTACCCAACACAACAGAAACGGTCAAGCAGATCAAGGTGTGTGCGATACACGGCATACAGTTCACTCGGATGAACTGTTTGCGATTACCCAACACAACAGAAACGGTGCTAGACACATCTTCCCTGCTAGACCGAGAATATGTTGGTATGGAGGTCAACGAAAACGACCGAGAATTCCCTATATCTTCCCTGCTAGACACATCATAGGCGGTTCCCAAATAGAAAGTAAAGTTTATTTCCTTTCCACCATTCTTTCACAATCCATGGCTAGCCGTATCCACGGGTGCCCTCCATACCAACACTTTCCAAGGAATTTTGTTGTTATTAATTTTTGATTCATTGTGGGACTGGGCATCCCTATTACCACCCACTCTCTCGTGCAGAATTAAACCACACAGTTAACTGGACGGGACAACAAATGAACCAAACAGTTAACTGAGCACCGTATTGCAAAATAGAACGTATACTAGAAATCAGAAAGTTAACCAAACCAAGCATCCTTAAGAACTAATGGAAAATATAGCAATTGTTGAACAAAACTGTTAACTGAACATCACATTTCAGTAGATCAGATTGCATATTAACATTACAGAGGACAATTCAATAGAAGACACCGGCGGTGGCCTCGAGAAAACACCACGAACTCTCGTTTAAAGCAGCCAACCGCGTGGTGGCGTCCGCGCGCGAGGTGTCGACGGTGGCCTCGACGACGGTCGGGACGCATGGCAGCCATCATGACCTCATCCGCGTGTGCGGCCGCGATTTGCTTCTCCGCTGCCAGATGCTCCTTGAGCTCCTGGCTATACTGCGTGCAAAATGGCAATGGGCGGCGATTATTTGGAGGATGGGGCAGTGATTTGGGTGGAAGGTGTCGCGCCGGTGGTCGGGGCATGTGGGATGGAGAAGGAGGAGGAGGTTGGGGTTGGGGTGTGGATTACCTGAATATATCGCCGAGGCTGCGTAGCAGGAAGGAGCGTCGTCGGCGAGCAGGCGGCGCTTCAAGCAAGCAGTGAAGGTTTGAACTTGGAAAGGAAGGAGGAAACAGTGGAAATGTGGCTTTTGGGCGGGGGGGAGGCGGGGATCTAGATATTTCCGCGGTTGCCAAATTTTTGCTCAGTGCAGCGAAAAACTGGCGCCCAAGTGTGGTTGCCACGCTGGCGGTGGACTGTAGCCGATGAAACTTCCAGCGTAAGCCATACATGAGGGTGCCCCTAGATATTTTATACTCCATCGCACACGATTCTTGCTAATAAACTGTTTGTGGTATACTTGATTTTTTCATTCTGATTTGAAAAACAAAATGGGGTTACGACGGGAAAGGACGATGTTTGAATTGCTATACCATTTATCTACACTGAACAGGCAACTATAGGAGTTTCGTGTTACAACTTGGAATTATTCAGGGTTCGTTTGGCCTTTTTATACATTAATTGAGTTTCTAGGCATTTAATGTGCATAATTCAAATTTGAACTACAGGCACATGCTCCAGTGCACCAAAATGGGTTGAAAAATCATATATGTGTTCTTGGGTGAATGTTTAGGTCCCATGCAAGAAATGGGGATGAATTTCAAACATCTGGGCATCATGGCTCGTCCGGAAACATTGAGAAACTTGGTTTTAAAATTCTTGTAAATCCAAAACTCGCCTGAAAATCATGAAACTTGGCATGGTGTCATGACATGGCACCAACATGCTGTGGTAAAAAAATTGGCCGATTTGGGACAACTTTTGGTATAAGCTTCTTACAAACCGTAGCTTCTCTCGAGAAGCCTCATGGTTCCGAGAGGGAACATGTCACCCCTGTGTGCGAAATGGCATACGCCGCCTCTTCCCAAGTTGATTTATTTTTACAGAGGCAACATGCAACTATATTAGTTTCGTGTTACAACTTGGAATTATTCATGGTTCGTTTGCCCTTTTTTATACATTAATTGAGTTTCTAGGCATTTAATGTGCACAATTCAAATTTGAACTACAGGCACATGCTCCAGTGCACCAAAATGGGTTGAAAATCATATATGTGTCCTTGGGTGAATGTTTAGGTCCCATGCAAGAAATAGGGATGAATTTCAAACATTTGGGCATCGTGGCTCGTCCGGAAACATTGAGAAACATGGTTTTAAAATTCCTGTAAATCCACAACTCGCCTGAAAATCATGAAACTTGGCATGGTATCATGACATGGCACCAACATGATGTGGTAAAAAAATTGGCCGATTTGGGACAACTTTTGGTATAAGCTTCTTACAAACCGTAGCTTCTCTCGAGAAGCCTCATGGTTCCGAGAGGGAACGTGTCACCCCTGTGTGCGAAACGGCATACGCTGCCTCTTCCTGTGTTGATTTATTTTATAGAGGCAACATGCAACTATAGGAGTTTCGTGTTACAACTTGGAATTATTTAGGGTTCGTTTGGCCTTTTTTATACATTAATTGAGTTTCTAGGCATTTAATGTGCATAATCAAATTTGAACTACAGGCACATGCTCCAGTGCACCAAAATGGGTTGAAAATCATATATGTGTCCTTGGGTGAATGTTTAGGTCCCATGCAAGAAATGGGGAAGAATTTCAAACATCTGTGCATCGTGGCTCGTCCAGAAACATTGAGAAACTTGGTTTTAAAATTCCTGTAAATCCAAAACTCGCCTGAAAATCATGAAACTTGGCATGGTGTCATGACATGGCACCAACATGTTGTGGTAAAAAAATTGGCCGATTTGGGACAACTTTTGGTATAAGCTTCTTACAAACCGTAGCTTCTCTCGAGAAGCCTCATGGTTCCGAGAGGGAACGTGTCACCCCTATGTGCGAAACGGCATACGCTGCCTCTTCCTGTGATGATTTATTTTACAGAGGCAACATGCAACTATAGGAGTGCCGTGCTAAAATATGAAATTATTCAGCGTTCGTTTTGCCTTCCTTTTACATGATTTGAGTTTTCTAGGCATTTTGGAACAAATAGCTGCCACGTTATTATCACAAACGGTTGTATTCTTCCAACCGTGGGCGTTCCACTTAACATTTACTACCGCGGGCAACTGTTTCATTAGACGGGACGCGTGCGAGCTGTTCGCCACGTAGGCTCACCGGGAAGCAAGCCCTTTGACCTGCCAGCGAGCAAAATTTATTGATGGCCTTGGTTTCGGCCGCCTCGGGAAGGTACGTAGAACAGTTTCCAGTGCTCCTCCTACTCCTCCGTTCTTATCTATAATCGCCGCCGCCGAGGATCGCCGCCTGCTGCGATGGAGGACGTGCCGGCCAACAAGCGGGGGCGGGTTGAGCCAGAACCGTAACAGCCTCCCGTGAGCGTGGACTTCATCAGCAGCCTCCCCGATGAGATGTTGGTAACCATCATATCCCTCCTCCCCATCAAATCTGGCGTGCGGACCACTGTCCTCTACCGGCGGTGGCGCCCCCTCTGTCTCTCCACCCCCATGGACCTCATCGAGGACGACGAGCTCTGCAGAGGGGAGCGCAAACGCTTGGACGCATTGTCCCACATCCTAGCCACGCACCTTGGGCCAGTCAGACGCCTTGTCATCGGCAAGTTCCGTTCCAACTGCAGGGCTGAAAGCAAGTTTCACGAGTGGTTCCTATCCCCCGCCCTAGATCGGCTCGAGGAGCTCAGCTTTCATGCTGGACATCCACGTTCGCTGCCGCCGTCCGCTCTCTGCCTCGCGCCCACGCTGCGCCGCGCTACGTTCAAGCAGTGCCTTTTGCCCCAGATCGATGCCGCGCCCGCTCTTCATCTCCCTAAACTGAAGCACCTTGAGCTCATGGGCATCCGCATCTCGAGGGAGGATTTGCAGCGCCTGCTCGGCGGCTGTACAGCGCTCGAGTACCTTTGTCTTCAAGTGATGGATGGGTTCGGTAGCCTCCGCATCGCCTCGACGAATGCACGTACGATTTATGTGCATTGTTGGTGCCGCAACAGGCTGTCTTCAGGTGTTTCATGAAATGGTCATTGAGAACGCGCCTTTCCTTGAGAGATTGATTCTATTTGATAAAGAAGATCCAATAAGAATCAGGGTCAACGACGCACCGAGATTGACAGTGTTGGGCTATTCATGTGTTGAATTCTCCGGACTTGTTGCTGGATCATTACCCGCTCAGGTACAACAGTCTTATTCTTCTCATTCTTCTTATTGGACATCACATTTTATCTAAGTTTTGTTGATCTATGTTCGGCTGTCATCTAGAAAATGATTCCCACAAGCTTGACCCCGTCTCCGCGCACAGTGAAAATCTTGGCACTACAATCTGTCGGCCCCGATCTGGATGAAGTTGTTAGATTCCTTAGATGCTTTCCATGCACGGAGAAGCTATACATCGAGGTGATGCTCCTTTCCTGTTAATTGTTAACCACAACGGAGTACAATTTGTTGTTACTTTTACCCATGATTACAATGACAAATGTAGTATGATTTCTAAAGGAAATTTGGAGGATTTCAATACATATATTTTTTGAGATGTTAATCATGAACGATTGAAGATGTCATGTCACTCTATTCGTGTATTTTAGAAATCCAGCAAATCAAAGAGGCCCGAAGTTTTCAAAATTGCAGCTAGGCACTAATATGTTGTCTTCGTTTGTAGATAGAAGCAGGCCCGAAAGTGGAAAATGTGGCGCAATATAACAATCCCATTTTGAATGCCTTGATCTTCATCTCACATAAATTACTTTGAACCACTACCGAGGCACCCCACCAGAGATGAAATTCGCCAGGTTCTTTGTTCAGAGAGCAAGTGTGCTCAAGGTAATGAGGTTTGCACTATATTTAGTGCATCGAAGTGAATGGTTTGCTCATCAGCGCAGGCGTCTACAACTGGATGGAAAAGTCTCTGCAGAAGCTGAATTTCAGTTTGGAACTACATACGACAGATTATTGGGAAGTCACAATATCAAACCGATGTATGACTTCTCGGTGACTGATCCATTCGCACAAATAGTGCATGGCTCAAATTCTGAAGAAGATGAATCTGATTTGTAAGAACAATTTGAACCTTGTAATCTTTGAATTTGGGCCTTGTAATGCTGGAATTTGAACCTTGCAATTTTTCTGATATCTGTGATATAACGTCATTGGATGTTAAATTTAGTTATGGAATCATGTCCTTATAAGTATATATGTTTGTTGTTCTCTAGACAGAGCATAGATGTTGTGCAGACAGAGCAAATCACATCGCACACGGACTAAACTACAGAACCCGTCGGTGATGAACTCATCAATCGCTCACAATTATTTACCACCAACCGTTTGCCCACAACATAGACGGCTTATTCGCAGGAATCGTCCGTGTTGTTATCCGTCTTCCCACACATTTTGGATTACTGACCTGTTTGCCGCGTATCACACACACCTTGTTAAGTTGAACCGTTTCTGTTGTGTTGGGTAATCGCAAACAGTTCATCCGAGTGAACTATATGCCATGTATCGCACACACCTTGATCTGTCTGACCGTTTCTGTTATGTTGGGTAATCACAAATAGTTCATCCGAGTGAACTGTATGCCGTGTATCGCACACACCACGAACCGGCTGACCGTGTTTGTTGTTCTGGCTTATCGCAAATAGTTCGAAAGGATCAACTGTATGCCACGTATCGCACACGCGTCTCTAATCTGAATCGTTTTTGATGCCTCTGGCATCGCAAACAGTTCATATTATATGTGACGGTTTTATTACGACACCGTTTGCGATTCATGCAGCGCACACAGTTTGGTCGCGGGGTCTCTGATTCATGTGTCGCGTTAGCGGTCGCCTGAAGTAGTGTGAATATCTTTCAAGTCAAGAAACTCAGAAAGATTGTTAGGATAAAGAAACTAGCGTTGAATAACAACAAGATCTTTGTTTGCACAATGAAGAAGACATCAGTCAACTATAGGATGGTACTAACTCTTTTACCTTGTGTTTTTTCCTATGCACCATTTCAAAATTTAGAACAGAATAATTATGCATATCTTTGTTTTCAGTCCTTTCCAAAGCAGTTCACCGATGATTACCTCTCAAACCACCTCCATGGTCAAGAGGCGAGGAAGGTACTCATTCAACACCCATGGTACAATATTGAAGTCTCCCTCAAGAGGACGAAGGTTGGGCGGGCAATCATCCGCAGCCACTGGCATAAAGTTGCAAGGACATTCCATATCATTGAAGGCTCAATATTCGCCTTCAGATTCAGCAGTTTTCCAGATGAGATTCATCTCCCTATATACCGTATATGATGCTACTTTCCAACAGTTTTAGATGTTGCATGTGAAACTTCGTGCTGTTGTGTAATTGCGTAGCTAGCTATATGCCTATATGGTGTAACTGACTGCTGAAGCTATGTGATGTTGTACTCTGATGTAATTCAGCTATGAAATCCTGGTTGCCGTAATACGGCTATGAAACATATGGTGTGTTTGATATGAAATGTCAATTTGATTACTAAATGCATTATCAATAATAGGCCAATTAGCCTGCTTATTGGGCTTTTGAATTGCTGACGGTTTCTCAGACAACACCGTGGGCGATGACCTCAAACAACGCACACAGTTTCTAGAAAGTAGCCGTGTTGGATCAATGAACAATCACACACGCCTTCCGCCCGACAAATGTTTGCGTTAGGCCACCTTGCACAAATGTTTCCACATAAAAATTGTGTGTGATGTACATATGAACGGAAACGTTTTTCTGAGATTCACTGTGTGGGATGAACATATGAACAGAAATGATTGGGCCAGTATAATTGTCTGCGATGGCTCGCCCAATCGCACACGAGCTCTTTTTGCCCCGCGTGTGTGACCGGAGGCCCTATCGTCGACGGTTTCTGGGTCGTGTGGGAAGGAACCCCCCTATCGCACACACAGGCAAGGCGACGGTTTAAAACTCCATCGCAGAAAGGGGTTAAAAACCATTTGTATAGCAGCTCGCTGTACCAGTGTTAGGTAATATCACTACTGCAGGCGACCGCTAACGCGCCACATGAATCAAAGACCTTGCGATCAAACTGTGTGCGATGCATGAATCGTAAACGATGTCGTAATAAAACCATCACCAATAAGACGACCTGTGTGCAATGGCGGAGACATCAAGCACAATTCAGATTAGAGATGCGTGTGGGAAGAACGTGGTGTACAGTTGATCCATACGAAATGTTTGTGATGAGCCAGAACAACGAAAACAGGCAGCCAGTTTGAGGTGTGTGCGATACACGGCATGCAGTTCACTCGGATGAACTGTTTGTGATTACCCAACACAACAGAAACGGTCAGACAGATCAAGGTGTGTGCGATACACGGCATACAGTTCAATCGGATGAACTATTTGCGATTACCCAACACAACAGAAACGGTTCAACTTAACAAGATGTGTGTGATACGCGGCAAACAGGTCAGTAATCCGAAATGTGTGGGAAGACGGATTACAACACAGACGATTCCTGCTAATAACCCGTGTGTGTTGTGGGCAAACGCTTGCTTTTATACAATTGTCAGCGATTGATGAAATCATCACCGACGGGTTCCCTAGTTTAGTCCGTCTGCGATGTAATTTGGTCTGTCTACAGAAGAACAACATATATAACCAAATTAAACATCCAATTTCTTACATAGGTGACTATACAAAACATTCGCACACACCTCAATAAACAATCACATCTATTCTAAACTAGGAGAAACGATCATCTAATCATCTACTTCTTGTGACGCTGCCGGCACTGCTCTGTGGCTCGATCCCTCGCCTGGGGCAGGACGAAGGCACTTCCTCATGTCAACGATCTGCCTGTACATCTCGTAGCTTGTGTACGCGTCCTTGGCCGCATACTTAACGTGTTCTTCATCCAGTCTCCACACCCAGGCCTCGTGCCTGGCATCCTTGTTCTTGTTGCACTCATCCTTCATGTCTCTATAGTAGGGGTCGATGATGGCCACGGCGAGGTCAACTAGGGAGTCCTTCTCCTTCTTTCTGCCCCAGACCCTGTACTGGCCTTGGATGTCGACAAGCTTCTGGCAGGCCAAGCCAGTAGTCTTGAGCACCTTTAGATCGTTGAAGGTGTCCACCGTAGCGAACCTGTAGTCGGGGCTGTTGATAAACCTGGCAAAACGCTCCAAGGCCTTGTGGCTAGGGAGTAGTGGTAGACGAGGACGTGATGGCGCACGCACAACTGGGCGACGGTAACCTTCTGATCATACCCGGCAAGACCGCCGATGAACTCGAGGTCGAAGCCGACCACTTGGTACTTGTCATCAGCAAGCAACTGCTCCATAGTGTGGATGAAGCTCTCCACCGAGACCGTCTCGTTGGTGTACACCACCGAGAGGTCCTTCCCCCTCACGTGGGTGTCCACTACGTGAGGTGTGGTGAACTACCGCCCGTCGTCATCGTCAGCCGCCGGGAGCACCATTGGAGCCGTTGGATATCCTCACTGTATGTGTCGTCGTGGGTGTGCTTATTGTGTCGTGGGGCGCGAGAGATGAAGGTAAATGGCCGCGGGAATAAATGAGGACCGGGCGGCCGGGATTCTCGGCACGTACGCATGGCAGTTTTTGCCGCACGTAACTGTGTTGTGGCACCTCGTCCGGCGTAACCGCATGCATATGGCACCCCAAACATACGTGATCATGCGCCGGCCCGAAACTCTTGCAGCGCATCCGAAGGGACGTGGGTAGAGCGCGCGTGGCGGGACGCGGGCAGAGTGCGCTGCGGCCTCCTCAACCACGAGCAACCACACGCATAGAGCAGTTGAACACGTAGGGAATGGCCATCTACAAGCCGGCCGGCAGTTGCGAGCCGGCGGCGTGATGTGAAACTATGTCGCTTTCCACATCACTCAGTGGGCGAACAATCATTCGCGACGGTGCGTAGAGAGCGGATGTGTGCTAGGTAATCAAATCGCAAACATTTTGTTATTAACCGTATGTGTACATGTCATTTCGTCCTCCTCTCGCACGTCTTGTCACCGTGATGCCGCAGAAGGCTTCGAGCGCAAGCTTGAGCACCGCACAGGCATTCTTTTAGCCAAACGTTAGCTCGAAGAGGCGCCAATGAATTGTCGGTGAGCCCGTTCCCGCGCAACCATGTAGGTTCCCACGCGGAACCGCGCAAGCTTCCCACCCGACTCGGCGAAATGCCCCAAAACCCGAGTGCTTACCGGTCTGCTATATAAATAGTCACGGCCGGCGAGTCGGCATCGCATTTTCCCCTCCCTCCCCGTAGCTTATCTAAACTGCTTCTCCTACCATCACCAATGGCACAGGTCCGTTGTCGCCGCTCAGCCACTCCGCTGTCATCTGAGGATAGCTCCAGCTGGGAGGCTACACCGCGGCGGCGGCGCAGTCCTGCTACTTGTGAGCTGCGTTGGGATTTCCTTGAAGAGGAGGGGATGATGCAGTACAGTAGAGATAAGTATTTCACTCAGTTATGAAACCAAGGTTATCAATCCAGTAGGAGAATCACGCAACAACTCGTTAGCAACACCTGCACACAAAATAACAAATCCTTGCACCCAACACGAATAAGGGGTTGTCAATCCCTTGGCGGTTAATTGCAAGATTAAATTGTATGGTGATAGATAGATAGAACGAACAAAAATACAAAATAAAATAAATAAAGTAAAATTCCAGCAAGGTATTTTTGGGATTTTCAATATATGATAAAAGTGGACCCGAGGGCCATAGTTTTCACTAGAGGCTTCTCTCTTGAGAATAGCATACGGTGGGTAAACAAATTACTGTTGGGCAATTGATAGAAAAGCAAATAATCATGACGATATCTAAGGCAATGATCATGTATATAGGCATCACGTCCGAGACAAGTAGACCGAAACGATTCTGCATCTACTACTATTAATCCACACATCGACCGCTATCCAGCATGCATCTAGAGTATTAAGTTCATAAAGAACGGAGTAACGCCTTAAGCAAGATGACATGATGTAGACAAAGTAAACTCGCGCATGAATAAACCCCATCTTTTTACCCTTAATAGCAATGATACATACGTGTCATGTCCCCTTCTATCACTGGGATTGAGCACCGCAAGATCGAACCCATTACAAAGCACCTCTCCCATTGCAAGATAAATCAATCTAGTTGGCCAAACCAAATCAATAGATCGCAGACAAATACGAAGCTATAACAATCATGCATAAAAGAGTTCAGAGAAAACTCAAATAATATTCATGGATAATCTGATCATAAACTCACAATTCATCGGATCCCAACAAACACACCGCAAAAAGTGATTACATCGGATAGAACTCCAAGAACATCGAGGAGAACATTGTATTGAAGATCAAAAAGAGAGAAGAAGCCATCTAGCTACTAACTATGGACCCGAAGGTCTGTGGTAAACTACTCACGCATCATCGGAAGGGCAGCAAGGTTGATGTAGAGCCCCTCCGTGATCGAATCCCCCTCCGGCAGAGTACCGGAAAAGGCCTCCAGATGGGATCTCTCGAGAACAGAAACTTGCGGCGGCGGAAAAAGTATTTCGTGGACTCCCCTGTTGGTTTCACAATTTTAGAGTATTTATAGAGGTGGAATTAGGTCAAACGGAGCAGAGGTGGGCCCACGAGGCACCAGGGCACACCACCCCCCCTGGGGCACGCCCTGGTGGCTCGTGGCCACCTGCTCTGTCTTCTGGCCCTCTCCCAAAGCTTCTAGTGTCTCTTATGTCCAGAAAAAAATCTCCAAAAAGTTTTGTGGCATTTGGATTTCGTTTGGTACTAATATTCTGAAAAACCAAAAACAGGCAAAAAACAGCAACTGGCACTGGGCACTAAGTTAATAGGTTAGTCCCAAAAAATGATATATAATTGCTTGTAAGTGTATATAAAACATCCAAGATTGATACTATAATAGCATGGAACAATCAAAAATTATAGATACGTTGGAGACGTATCAAGTCCCCGGCGGCGTGTACTGCGCGTGGCGTCCCTATTGGGTGTGCGCACAACACCCGCCACACGCTCCGCCGCCGCTGCCCGACGGCAGCTGTTGCCGGCTGCCGTTGCCGCCACCCCACTGTCGGCCGCCGTGGCCGCCACACCACCATCAGCCCGCTCTGCCACCGCGGCCCGAAGGCGGGTGGTGGCCGTGGTGGCCGCCGCCCCACCGTCGGCCGCCGTGGCCATCACCCGCTCCGCCACCGCGGCCCGAAGACGGGAGGTGGCCGCCACCCCACCATCAGCCGTGGCCGCCACCCCACCGTCGACCGCCAGGGTCATCACCCACTCCGCCACCGCGGCCTGAAGGCGGGAGGTGGAGGCTCGCATGTGCCTCAGCGACCTTGACGCGCGCTACATCGAGTTCCTGCGGGAGGAGGCGGAGCGCCTGGTCGAGCACGCAAAGAGTCTTACTGCCGCCGTGGCCGCAGCAGATGCCACCGCAATGGCGCGGAATGTGGAGATCTACGAGGAGTCCCGCCGCTTCGAGAGGGATCGTCTGGAGCGGCAGAGGGAGTTCGAGCTGGGCGTCGCTAAAGGTGCAGCAGCGGCAGGCGCCGGATTCCACTTCTCCAGCTCGTCGGTAGGCTCCTCCTCCCCTGCCTCTTACTGAGCGCGCTCGGCAGAGGAGAGGCTGCTAGAATTAGTACAAAGCCCCTCCGTGGTAGTAGTATTTAGGGGCTATTTTATTCAGTTCATCTGACTATAGATATGGTTGAACTGTATTACGTACTTAAAATTAGCTAGTATATGTAGTTGAACTAGCTATTTCCGTATGTGGTTGGCAACAATTGGGTAAAAGTTTGATCGGTTCAGCTGTCGAGTTGAACTGTTTGTATAAAGAACGACTGCTTAATCTATGAATGAAATCTATGCTTACTGAATTTCATTTGGAAAAGTTAGACAATAATGGTGATTTTTAGCTGCAAAATTTGACAAATGACAGTGTTTTTTTTAGGATCACAAATGACAGTGTTACAAGGTTGACAAATGGCAATGTTACTAGATTGACAAATGCCAATTTTTCCAATTTGACAAATGGCAAATATACCCAATATGACAGATGCAAATCTTACCACATTGTTTGTACGTCGTTGCACACGGGTCATCATGCAAAATCGTTTGCGATGAAGCGATGCACAAAACCTGCGTGCCACATTTTCCCTTGGCTTAGCTGCGAAGGAACCCAGCTCTCGCTTTGCCTACGGGTGTTCAGTCTGAAACGTTTGCGATGAAGTGATACACAAAACCTGCGCGCCACATTTTCCCTTGGCTTAGCTGCGAAGGAACCCAGCTCTCGCTTTGCATGCGGGTGTTCAGTCTGAAACATTTGCGATGAGTGTTTTATTCAGAGAAAAACATTGATGTTTTTTTTTACTTTGATAAGTCTGTACATTCAGAGAAAAAATGATAAGTTGATCAAAACCATAGATTTCATTCAGTGATACTGTGATTTTACATTCATACGATCGAGATACAATATTAAACAAAAAAACTAATTGTGGCGATGGCGACGGCGGCGGAGGCATGCTGCGCCGGCATTGTCGTCCTCTGGGACGCCGTTGTTCAAGTCTTCAAGCCATCCCAGAATGTTCTGGACTTGCAAATTCAAGAGCCGTTCGTCGCTCGATCAACGGGCGGGTGGCGGGGGGACGACGACTCGCGGCGTTGCGAGGTGGCGGTCGATGGCAGCATCCCATGACGCTGAGGGGGGCGCGGCGGGTGTAGGCGCACGCATGGGCACGGGCGTGGCTTTTGCAGGCAAGCGCACGGGGACCGGCGCCGCGATGGGTGCTGGGGCGCGCACGAGTACAGGCGATGGCGCTGGCGCTGGCACGTACACGAGCTTGCGTGGGTCCGCGGGGACCTCGCTGACGCCCGCGGCTTCCAGTGCGGCGATGGTGCTCGGCGACCAGCCCGTCAATGCCACAGGGATGGTCGCTGGCGCGAGCGCGGGGATGTTAGCTGGGACGGGCGCGGGGGCAGCATCCGTCGCGGCCAGCTCGTTCAGGGCCATGTCCCTGAGGTCCCATTCCTCCTTATTTTCTATCTCCTCCGGCTCGAAGTCGACTTCACCAAACCGGAAGACTAGTGGCAGATGATCCTTGTGCGCCATGGCGTAGGTGGAGCTCTGGAAGATAGGATTCGAGCGAGAGAGGAATGGGAGGCGAAGAGAGATCAGTAAGGCCGCCTATAAAACAACGGCTCGGGCTCCATTAATGGAGAAGTTGAGAGCGAGGCAGGCGGTGATGGAGGTCAAAGGGCTCGCTTCTCGGTGAGCCTGCGCAGCGTACTGCTCATACGCCTTTCGATGAGCCTACGCAGCGGAGGACTGGTCGCACGCCTCCCGGCCAGCCTGCGCAGCGCAGGACTGGTCGCACGCCTCCCGGTCAGCCTGTGCCGCAGACTTCACTCGCACGCCTCCCGTCTACTCAAACAGCTGCCCGCACGGCACCTCCTTGCCATTAAAAAAGTGGGACGCGTGGCGGCACGTAAATGGTCAGTGGAACGCCCACGATTTAAATAATACTGTCCAACCGTTTCTGATGATAATGTGACAACTATTTGTACAAAATGGCTATGTTGGCTGTGGCTGTTAATGTGTGCGCCTTCTCTCATATTGGACAATTTTTTTTACCACAGCATGTTGGTGCCATTTCATGACACCATGCCAAGTCTAATGAATTTCAGAGGAGTTTTGGATTTACAGGAATTTAAAAACCAAGTTTCTCAATGTTTGCGGCCGAGTCACGAAGCCTGGGTGTTTGAAATTCATTCTCATTTCTTGTATGGGACCTAAACATGCACCCAAGGACACATATATGATTTTTCAACCCATTTTGGTGCCCCGGAGCATGTGCATGTAGTTCAAATTTGAATTATGCACATAAAATGCCTAGAAAACTTAGTTAATGTATAAAAATGTCCAAACGAACCACGAATAATTCCAAATTTTAACACGACACTCCTATTGGTCTATGTTGCATCTAGAAAAAAAATCAAGGCGAGAAGAGGCAACGAATGTCGTTTCATCCATAAAGGTGACACGCGTTCCCTACCGGAACCACGAGGCTTCTTGTGAGAAGCTCTGGTTTGTGAGAAGCTTATACCAAAACCTGCCCCAAATGGGACAAATTTTTTACCACAGCATGTCGGTGCCATTCCATGACACCATGCCAAGTCTCATGAATTTCAGACGAGTTTTGGATTTACTAGAATTTCAAAACCAAGTTCTCAAGTTTGCGGCCGAGCCACGAAGAGCCTAGGTGTTTGAAATTCATTCCCATTTCTTTCATGGGACCTAAACATGCACCCAAGGACACATATATGATTTTTCAACCCATTTTGGTGCACCAGAGCATGTGCCTGTAGTTCAAATTTGAATTATGCACATAAAATGCCTAGAAAACTCAGTTAATGCATAAAAATGTCCAAACGAACCCCGAATAATTCCAAAATTTAACACGACACTCCTATTGGTCTATGTTGCCTCTAGAAAAAAATCAAGGCAAGAAGAGGCAATGAATGTCGTTTCGTCCACAAAGGTGACACGTTCCCTACCGGAACCACGAGGCTTCTTGTGAGAAGCTCTGGTTTGTGAGAAGCTTATACCAAAACCTGCCCCAAATGGGACAAATTTTTTACCATAGCATGTTGGTGCCATTCCATGATAGCATGCCAAGTTTCATGAATTTCAGACGAGTTTTGGATTTACTAGAATTTCAAAACCAAGTATCTCAACGTTTGCGGCCGAGCCACAATGCCGAGGTGTTTGAAATTCATTCCTATTTCTTGCATGGGACCTAAGCATGCACCCAAGGACAGACATATGATTTTTCAACCCATTTTGGTGCACCGGAGCATGTGCCTGTAGTTCAAATTTGAATTATGCACATAAAATGCCTAGAAAAACCAGTTAATGTATAAAATTGTCCAAACGAACCCCGTATAATTCCAAAATTTAACACGACACTCCTATTGGTCAATGTTGCATCTAGAAAAAAAATCAAGGCGAGAAGAGGCAACGAATGTTGTTTCGTCCACAAAGGTGACACATTCCCTACTAGAACCATGAGGCCTCTTGTGAGAAGCTCTAGTTTGTGAGAAGCTTATACCAAAACCTGCCCCAAATGAGACAAAAAAATTGCCACGGCATGTTGGTGCCATTCCATGATAGCATGCCAAGTTTCATGAATTTTAGACGAGTTTTGGATTTACTAGACTTTCAAAACCAAGTATCTCAACGTTTGCGGTGGAGCCACGATGCCGAGGTGTTTGAAATTCATTCCCATTTCTTGCATGGGAACTAAGAATGCACCCAAGGACACATATATGATTTTTCAACCCATTTTGGTGCACGGGAGCATGTGCTTGTAATTCAAATTTGAATTATGCACATAAAATGCCTAAAAAACTCAGTTAATGTATAAAAATGTCCAAACGAACCCCGAATAATTCCAAATTTTAACATGACACTCCTATTGGTCAATGTTGCATCTAGAAAAAAAATCAAGGCAAGAAGAGGCAACGAATGTTGTTTCGTCCACAAAGGTGACACACGTTCCCTACCGGAACCATGAGGGCTTCTTGTGAGAAGCTCTGGTTTGTGAGAAGCTTATACCAAAACATGCGCCAAATGGGAGAAATTTTTTACCACAGCATGTTGGTGCCATTCCATGATAGCATGCCAAGTTTCATGAATTTCAGATGAGTTTTGGACTTACTAGA
The DNA here is from genome assembly GCA_039707655.1 of Elymus sibiricus. Taxonomy (NCBI): domain Eukaryota; kingdom Viridiplantae; phylum Streptophyta; class Magnoliopsida; order Poales; family Poaceae; genus Elymus; species Elymus sibiricus. The sequence continues at coordinate 81,769,582 of CM077670.1, read as the reverse complement.
ATTTCAAAACCAAGTATCTCATCGTTTGCGGTGGAGCTACGATGCCGAGGTTTTTGAAATTCATTCCCATTTCTTGCATGCGACCTAAGCATGCACCCAAGGACACATACATGATTTTTGAACCCACTTTTGTGCACCGGAGCATGTGTCTGTAGTTCAAATTTTAATTATGCACATAAAATGCCTAGAAAACCCAGTTAATGTATAAAAATGTCCAAACGAACCCCGAATAATTCCAAAATTTAACACGACACTCGTATAGTTGTATGTTCACTGCGGATAAATGTTCTAGCAATTCGAACACCGTCCTTTGCCGCTGTGACCCCATTTCGTATTTCAAATCAAGACGAAAAATCAAGTACATCACACACAGTTTATTATCACCAACCGTGTGAGATGCAGTACAAAATATCTTGGAGCACCGTCATATATGGCTTACGCGAGAAGGTTCGTCGGCTACAGTCCACACTCGGCGCGTCAAGCAAACTAGCTCCCCAAATATCATTTCACTGTTCAATCGTCGTCGGTCAAAGATGGGGACGTGGACCCGCGTCGTGAGGGCAACTTCAGCGGCCCCCTCCGGTGAGAGCGCGGCCGTAGCCTCCATGAGCGTGCTAACAACCTGCGTGAGCGCGGCCGCAATCTATGACTGGGTGGCTGCGGTAGCCGAAACGGCTGCTACTGCAGCTAAGATGGCGGCAGCAACATCAGCGACGGGGATAGCAAATGGCGAGAGCGGGACAGTAGCTGTCCATTCCGCGGCTGCAGCCTTAGCCCTGATGGAGGCCTCCCGCGCCCATGTCGAGGCTGCCCACGCCCAGCCCCTGGCGGTCACCGCACAAATCGCACAAAGCATCTCCGACAACGGTCGGCAACCCACGGCCGAAGAGTTGGCAATCGCCGAGAGCATTCGAGCGGCCGTCCGTTCGTTCACGGCATACCTTGCCGCGATGGAGCCCGTCCAAGCCCAGACCGCGGCCACCCATGCAAAGCTCGTGGCGGCCTTTCCAAAGGGATGGCGGACGCGGATCGCGAGATGCTTGCCGAGTATGGTGCGATGGATGCCATGGAGCCCCTTCCCCAGGAGATCGTCGGGTGCGAGCTGGACATGGAGGAGGCGGCGGAGATCGATGATGTCTACTACGCAACTTTTATTCTTGTAGACATTGTTGGGCCTCCAAGTGCAGAGTTTTGTAGGACAGTAGCAAATTTCCCTCAAGTGGATGACCTAAGGTTTATCAATCCGTGGGAGGCTTAGGATGAAGATTGCCTCTCTCAAACAACCCTGCAATCAAATACAAGAAATCTCTTGTGTCCCCAACACACCCAATACAATGGTAAATTGTATAGGTGCACTAGTTCGGCGAAGAGATGGTGATACAAGTGTAGTATGGATAGTAGATATAGGTTTTTGTAATCTGAAAATATAAAAACAGCAAGGTAGCAAGTGACAAAAGTGAGCACAAACGGTATTGCAATGCTTGAAAACAAGGCCTAGGGTTCATACTTTCACTAGTGCAATCTCTCAACAGTGCTAACATAATTGAATCATATAACAATCCCTCAACGTGCGACAAAGAATCACTCCAAAGTTTCTATCGGAGAACGTAGGACGAAAACGTGTATCAACCTATGTGCTTAGATTACCCCAATGTCACCACGGGAATCCACAAGTTGAATACCAAAACATACATCAAGTAACTCAATAGGATACCCCATTGTCACCACGGGTATCCACATGCAAGACATACATCAAGTGATCTCAAATCCAATATTCAATCCAACATAACGAAACCTCAAAGAGCAAGACTCAATTCATCACAACAAGATAGAGAGAGGGAAGAAACACCATATGATCCAACTATATTAACAAAGCTCGCGCTACATCAAGATCGTGCCAAATCAAGAACATGAGAGAGAGAGATCAAACACATAGCTACTCATACATACCCTCAGCCCTGAGGGTGAACTACTCCCTCCTCGTCATGGAGACCGCCGGGATGATGAAGATGGCCTCCGGTGATGATTCCCCCCTTCGGCAGAGTGCCGGAACAGGGCTTCGGATGAGATCACTTCGGTACAGAAGCTTGCAGCGGCGGCGTGGAAGTTCTAGGTTTCTTTCTGGGGTTTTCTCTATTTATAGGAATATTTGGCGTTGGAATCACGTCAGGGGGGGTGCACGAGGGTCCCACAAGCTCGGGGGGCGTGCCCTAGGGGGGGCGCGCCCCCCAGGCTTGTGGCGCCCTCGGCCACCTCCTGGTCCAACTCCGGTGCTCTGTGGGTCTCTTTTGGTCCATAAAAAATCACCGTAAATTTTGGGCCCATTCCAAGAAATTTTATTTCTGCACAAAAAACAACACCACGGTAGTTCTGCTGAAAACAGCATCAGTTCGGGTTAGTTCTAATCAAATCATACCAAAACCATATAAAATTGTATAAACATGGCATGAATACTTCATAAATTATAGATACGTTGGAGACGTATCAGCATCCCCAAGCTTAATTCCTGCTCGTCCTCGAGTAGGTAAATGATAAAAGAAATAATTTATGAAGTGTGAATGCTAGCATAGTGCATAAGTTTGATCAATGATAATTCCAAACACTTTTTCTAGCATCATAAACAACAACTCTTTCTCATAAAACTCATCATGATAAAGTAGCAACCAATTCACATGATATGGTTCAAATAATGCATTCTCTTGAAACTTAACAACCTATGTTCTTAGTCACCAAACAATTACAATTCAACTTATCTTCAACAGAGTCTAAGTAAGAGCTCCACATACTCAATTATCATATAGTCTTCTATGATTGCTAGTACTGAAAGCATACTTTTAGGACAAATGGCATCCATCAAACACAGAGAAAGATAGGGGCTTAATGTTTCGCCTCCCAACTCATTTATCATAGAGATAATTGTCAACAATAATAATTCATGATCAAATATATTTGAATGGATATATGTTCCTGGATCTATCCCCATCACATGATGCTTGCCAACTATAGAATAGGTTGGAATAAGAAGTTGACTCAACAAAAATAAATAGCATGAAAGTAAATAGCATAAAAGCAAATGGAATGTCCCTTCGCAGAGGGAAGCAGGGATTTGCAGAGGTGCCAGAGCTCATAGCTTCAAACAGAGATGAATACTTTTTGAGTGGAGTGCCTTTCCTGTCAACGTGACGACCGAGAGTTCTCAATATGTTCCATGCTAAACACATTATAGGCGGTTCCCAAGCGGAAAGGTAAAGTTTACTCCCCCTCAACCATTCAAACACAAGCCATGGCTAGCCGAATCCTTGGGTGCCCTCCATACAATCAACTTTTCGGGGGAGTTTGTTTAATTATATATTTTTGTTTTGCGGGACTGGGCATCCCAATTACCACCCATGTAGGATCGAAAGTATGTCTAGAGGCGGGGTGATTAGACTACTTGACCAAATAAAAACCTAACCTTTTCCCAATTTTAGTTGTAGGCAGATTTTAGCAAGTATACAAGTCAAGCATCACCCTACACATGCAATTCTAAGAGTGTTGCAGCGGAAAGTAAACAATTGCACATGTAAGTAAAGGAGGGGATCGGAGATTTCAAACGCAATGAAGACACGATGATTTTTGGCGTGGTTCTGATAGGTGGTGCTATCGTACGTCCACGTTGATGGAGACTTCAACCCACGAAGGGTAACGGCTGCGCGAGTCCACGGAGGGCTCCACCCACGAAGGGTCCACGAAGAAGCAACCTTGTCTATTCCACCATGGCATACGTCCACGAAGGACTAGCCTCACTCGGGTAGATCTTCACGAAGTAGGCGATCTCCTTGCCCTTACAAACTCCACATCATGTCGGAGGCTCCCAAGTGACCCCTAACCAATCTAGGAGACACCACTCTCCAAAAGGCAATAGACGGTGTGTTGTTGATGAACTCCTTGCTCTTGTGCTTCAAATGATAGTCTCCCCAACACTCAAACAACTCCTCACAGATTTGGCTATGGTGGAAGAAGGATTTGAGTGGAAAGCAATTTGGGAAAGGCTAGAAATCAAGGTTCAAATGGTTGGATTGGAATGTCTTGATCTCAACACATGAGTAGGTGGTTCTCTCTCAGAAAATGTATGGTGGAAGTGTAGGCACGTTCTGATGGGTCTCCTTACTTAGGAAGGAAGGGTGGATGGGTATATATAGCCTCCACATAAAATCCAACCGTTACACACTTTTGACCCAACTCGGTGGCACCGATCAGAAATCTCGGTAGCACCGAACTGTGTAAAAGATATGAACGTTAGGAATCTCGGTGGGACCGATTAGAACAACTCGGATGGACCGATGTGTAATGGTTAGGGCAAACCTCGTCTCGCTGGCACCGATTGCATCAACTCCGTGGGACCGAAGTGAAGCAATAAGGCAACAGAGATTTGGCAAGCCATCTCGGTGAGACCGATTTGCAAATCTTGGTGGGACCGAAATAATTGCAAACGATTACAGAGAGATGGCAAGGCCATCTTGGTGGGACCGAGATCCATATCGGTGGATCCGATTTGTTAGGGTTTTGGCAGTGGCTAAGTCCAGATGAACTCGGTGGCTCCGGATAGGAAATTTTGGTGGGGCCGAGTTGGAATGCAGGTTTTGGACATATTTGGATGGAGAAAGTGGTTGAGGGTTTTGGAGCACTGTCACTAAGCACTTGAGCAAAAAGACCATTAAGCAACACCTCATCCCCTTTTAATAGTATTGGCTTTCCTATGGACTCAATGTGATCTTGGATCACTTAACAAAAAATGTAGAGTCTTGAGCTTTTGCCAATCCATGTCCTTAGCATTTTGAGGGGTCCACATCTCTAGTCCTTGCCATGCCAATCATTGAACATCCTGAAATCTTCATCTTGAATGGGCATTAGTTCAATGAGATATATGTTGTTACAAATTACGAAAACCACCAAGGGAGCAGATGTGCTTTCAACCCTCTCTCGTGCAATGACAAGTGAATAAACACCCATCATGAGAATAACCCGCTTAACATGGAAGATACTGACCACCCCCTGCCGCTTCATGAGTGGTACGGGCACACAACACAGATGCTTATTTGAATGATTAGAGGTGGCACATGCAAATTTACTTGGAACGGCAGGGTAATACCGTATATAGGTAGGTATGGTGGACACTCATGGAAGAAACTTGGCTCAAGGATTTTGGATGCACAAGCAGTATTTCCGCTTAGTACAGAAATTTAGGCTAGCAAAAGATTCTAAACAAGCACCACATGTTAGACGATCCATAACAATATAACTTCGATGCAAATATACCCAAACATATCTCATTACGTTGTCTTCCTTGTCCAACTTCAACTAATTTGCTCAAATTTGAAAATAATTAATGGGTATTCACAATCATAAAAGATGTCCAAGATAATAAATTTGTATGTGAAAGTTCTCTTCCATATACTAATCATTCATGAATTGCTTGTATGACTAAGATTGTGATTGCCAAACTTCAATAGATTTTACTTTCTAAACCGAATGTCAAATATCTCTAAGCATGAGACAAGCATATGAAGCACATATAATTTCAACTTTATGATATTCAATTCACTCAACAATTTACTCAAAGGATATAAGTGAAGCATATGAATGAATGACAAACTACTCCAACAGATTTAAGTGAGGATCAATGAGTAGTTAAACAATTAAATAGCTATGTGAAGACTCTCTCCAAATAAATATTTCAGATCTGATAATTTTATTCAAATATCAAACAAAAATAAATAAAAGGACACTCCAAGAATAGCACATATCATGTGAACAAGTAAAAACTTAGGCTAACCGATAGGTGTTGATGAAGAAAGGTGGGATGCCTACCGGGGCATCCCCAAGCTTAGTTGCTTGAGACTTCTTGGAATGTTATCTTGGGGTGCCTTGGGCATCCCCAAGCTTGAGCTCTTGTGTCTCCTTAATTCCTCTCATATCATGGCTTTTCCTAAATCTTAAAAACTTCATCCACACAAAACTCAACAAGAACTCGTGAGATAAGTTAGTATAAATCAACTCAAAACCTTAACATTCTCTACTGCAACAAATCAATAAAATTATAATTAAACATTGAATACTAAATGCCTCTACATATTTAATAATCCTATCCACAAATAGAAACATTAAACAAGCAACATATGCAAACAATGCAACTATAACCGAAATCTGCCAAAACAGAACAGTCTGTAAAAGGGGGAATAAGAATTCATACTTCCCTAACTCAAAAAATTCTTAAAAATTACCACGCGATAGAGAACTAATGCATTATTACTGTGTAAATTTTTTAGATTTTTATCATGTTCTGACTATTCAGGAATACTATGGACATGACAGAAAACTTTCTGTTTTCAAACAGCAACACATAAACTTGCAAACTGAGCATGGTAAAGGCTATAATTGGCATTTTATTGAACTAAAAGATATAAAACATGATCATTGATAAGAGCAAGTAAATCTCAACAAAATAAAGTGATGCTCCAAGCAAAACTCATATTATGTGACGAATAAAAATATAGCTCCAAGCGAGGTTACCGATAGTGTTGAAGACGAAAGAGGGAATGCCTTCCGGGGCATCCCCAAGCTTAGTTGCTTGGGTATTCCTTGAATATTACCTTGGGGTGCCTTGGTAATCCCCAATCTTAGGGTCTTGCCACTCCTTATTCTCCTCATATCCATATCTCACCCAAAACTTGAAAACTTCAATCACACAAAACTTAACGGAACTTCGTGATATAGGTTAGTATGATAAAAATAAATCATCCACTTAGGTACTGTCAAGACAAGATTCATAATTGTTATCACATAATTCCTACTGTATTCCATCATTTTTACAATTTATATTACTCAATATAAGCTATGGAAACACTAAAACAAGCAAACTATGCACCGAAAACAGAATCTGTAAAAAACAGAACTGTCTGTAGTGATCTGAATAAACACCATACTTCTGCAACTCCAAAAATTCTGAAACAATAGTACAGAGTAGGAAATTTGTAACCCAATACTCTGTAAAAATTTCAGAATTTTCTCACGCTCCAGTACATAATAGAAATTCCAGAACTGGCCGTAAAAGTTTCTTTTTTTTGCACAGAATCAAATCAACAAGTATCCACACTATCCCAAAGGTCTTACTTGGCACATTATTGAAAGAAAACATATAAAACATGATTACTACAGTGGCTTAATCATGTGGACACACAAAAACAGTAGGTATAAATATTGGGTTGTCTCCCAACAAGCGCTTTTTTTAATGCCTTTAGCTAGGCATGATGATTTTAATGATGCTCACATAAAAGGTGTAGAATTAAAACACAATGGGAGCATCATGAAGCATATGACTAGCACATTTAAGCCTAAACCACTTCCTATGAATAGGGATTTTGTGAGCAAACAATTTATGGGAGCAAGAATCAACTAGCATAGGAAGGCAAAACAAGTATAACTTCAAAACTTTCAACACAAAGAGAGGAAACTTGATGTTGTTGAAACACCTACAAGCATATGATCCTCTCTCATAATAATTTTTAGTAGCATCATGAATGAATTCGACAATATAGCTATCACATAAAGTATTCTTTTCATGATCCACAAGCATAAATTTTTTGTTACTCTCCACATAAGCAAATTTATTCTCGTCCATAATAGTGGGATCAAACTCAACAAAATAACTATCATGAGATACTTGATTGGCATAATTCAATTGAAAATTAAAATCATGATGACAAGTTTCATATTTATCATCATTCTTTATAGCATATATATCATCATAATAATCATCATAGATAGCAACTTTGTTATCATAGTCAATTGAAACCTCTTCCAAAATAGTGGAATCAACATTAAATAAAGTCATGACCTCTCCAAATCCACTTTCATAATTATTACAATAAGATTCAACACCCTCCAAAATAGTGGGATCATTACTACCTAGAGTTGACACTCTTCCAAACCCACTTTCATCATTGTAATCATCATAACTAGGAGGCATGCTATCATCATAATAAATTTGCTCATCAAAACTTGGGGGACTAAAAATATCATATTCATCAAACATAGCATCCCCAAGCTTATGTCTTTGCATATCATTAGCATCATGGATATTCATAGAAAGCATACTAGCAACATTGCACTCATGCACATCATTCAAAGGGCTCACATTAAACATTTTATTAAATTCTTCCTCTAGCAATTTGGCACAATTTTCCGATCCATCATTTTCAAGAAAGACATTATAAAGATGAATCATTTGAGGCAACCTCAATTCCATTTTTTGTAATTTTCTTTTATAAAACCAAACTAGTGATAAAACAAGAAACTAAAAGATTCAGTTGAAAAATCTAAAGATATACCTTCAAGCACTCACTTCCCCGGCAACGGCGTCAGAAAAGAGCTTGATGTCTACTACACAACTTTTATTCTTGTAGACGTTGTTGGGCCTCCAAGTGCAGAGTTTTATAGGATAGTAGCAAATTTCCCTCAAGTGGATGACCTAAGGTTTATCATTCCGTGGGAGGCATAGGATGAAGATGGTCTTTCTCAAACAACCCTGCAATCAAATACAAGAAATCTCTTGTGTCCCCAACACACCCAATACAATGGTAAATTGTATAGGTGCACTAGTTCGGCGAAGAGATGGTGATACAAGTGTAGTATGGATAGTAGATATAGGTTTTTTGTAATCTGAAAATATAAAAACAGCAAGATAGCAAGTGACAAAAGTGAGCACAAACGGTATTGCAATGCTTGAAAACAAGGCCTAGGGTTCATACTTTCACTAGTGCAATCTCTCAACAGTGCTAACATAATTGAATCATATAGCAATCCCTCAACGTGCGACAAAGAATCACTACAAAGTTTCTATCGGAGAACATAGGACGAAAACGTGTATCAACCTATGTGCTTAGATTACCCCAATGTCACCACGGGAATCCGCAAGTTGAATACCAAAACATACATCAAGTAACTCAATAGGATACCCCATTGTCACCATGGGTATTCACATGCAAGACATACATCAAGTGATCTCAAATCCAATATTCAATCCAACATAACGAAACCTCAAAGAGCAAGACTCAATTCATCACAACAAGATAGAGAGAAGGAAGAAATACCATATGATCCAACTATATTAACAAAGCTCACGGTACATCAAGATCGTGCCAAATCAAGAACACGAGAGAGAGAGAGAGATCAAACACATAGCTACTGGTACATACCCTCAGCCCCGAGGGTGAACTACTCCCTCCTCGTCATGGAGACCGCCGGGATGATGAAGATGGCCTCCGGTGATGATTCCCCCCTCCGGCAAAGTGCCGAAACAGGGCTCCAGATGAGATCGCTTCGGTACAGAGGCTTGCGGTGGCGGCGTGGAAGTTCTAGGTTTCTTTCTGGGGTTTTCTCTATTTATAGGAATATTTGGCATTGGAATCACGTCAGGGGGGTGCACGAGGGTCCCACAAGCTTGGGGGGGCACGCCCCCAGGCTTGTGGCGCCCTCGACCACCTCCTGGTCCAGCTCCGGTGCTCCATGAGTCTCTTTTGGTCCATAAAAAATCACCGTAAATTTTGGGCCCATTCCGAGAACTTTTATTTCTGCACAAAAAACAACACCACGGTAGTTCTGCTGAAAACAGCATCAGTTCGGATTAGTTCTAATCAAATCATACCAAAACCATATAAAATTGTTATAAACATGGCATGAATACTTCATAAATTATAGATACGTTGGAGACGTATCAATCGGGGAGTGCCAGGCGGAGTAGTAGTCTTTGTTTAGAGCATCGGTCTTTTGTTAGAGTAATGTTTAGGTCAGCTAGCTCAGTTTAGTTGTTGAACTTGCTCGATTAAGAAGTGTGGGTGTGATGTAGGCTCTTTTGTGTACCCAAATTATGCAATGACGTGGATGACCATTATAACCAGGGAAATTCTAACCAAAATTTGCACGTTCAAACTCTTCACACATGGGGTAAGCCATATGAATCGTTTGTGATGTTCAGATATCATACACAGTGTGGAATAAGGGACCGTGTCCGATGACACTTTGCGCGCCAGTTTTTCGCTACACGGAGTGAAAATTTTCGGCATCTGCAGAAATATCTACCTCCCATGCCCCCTCCTCCTTACCAAAAGCCACATTTCCCCTGTTTCCGCCTTCCATTCCAAGTTCAAACCTTCACTGCTTGCTTGCAGCGCCGCCGCCTCACCGGCGACGCACCTTCCTACCGCTCGGCCTCGTTGATTTAGTCAGGTAATCCACACCCGACCCCCATCCTCCACCTCCTTCCACATCCCACATGCCCCGACCGCCGGCGCGATACCTTCCACCCAAATCACTGACCCATCCTCCAAATAAGTGCCGCCCTAAGCCATGGTGCACGCAGTATAGCCAGGAGCTCAAGGAGCATTTGGCAGCGGAGAAGCAAATCGCGGCCGCACGCGCGGATGAGGTCGCGATGGCTGCCATGCGTGCCGACCCCCAGATCTTGGAGGAGCACCTCGCCGTCGAGGCCACTGTCGACGCCTCGCGCGCGGATGCCGCCACGCTGTTGGCTGCTTTAAACGACAGTTCATGGCGTTTTCTCGAGGCCACCATCGGTGCCTTCGACGAAGACTACGAGGTGTTTTCTCAGCATGCCCGTGCTTACCTCAAGTCCAGAGCCAGCAGGTTGATGCCCGGAGCGGCTCAGGCGACTCACCACCATGAGGAGGGCACCCACGATGTGGAGGCCTCGCCCTCTTCCAAGTCTAAGGAGCCCATCGTCATCGATATCTCCGACGATGAGGAGTAGCTCGTCTTTTTAGCTCACTACAAGGACCTATGTTCAGTTAGCTAGCTACGCCAGTTAAGCATGTTCGGTTTACCTGTTGCATGTGTTGCCACTCCCTTTCCTTTACAAATTGTAGTGAATTGTCCTATGTACTGTTACTATGCAATATGATCCTCTAGTATATATGTTCTATATATTGTGCAATGTGGTGCTCAGTTAACTGTTTGGTTAATTTTTTGTCATGTTTGGTTATCTGTTTAGTTCAATTCTGCAATGTGATGCTCAATTCTTGTGGGTGCAATTTTTTATTCTCTTGCATGTGAGAAATAAATCGAATTTGGCATTACAAAATACATGAGAAACAAATACAATTGCTATATTTCCAAGTTGTTAAGCATACTAGGTTTGGTTAACTGTCTGATCTTCTAGTATGTTCTATTGTGCAATGTGGTCCTCAGTTAACTGTTTGGTTCATTTATTGTGGTGCTTAGTTAACTGTTTGGTTCAATTCTGCAATGCGATGTCCAATTGTCGTGGGTACAATTTTGTATTGTTATGCATGTGAGAAATAAATCAAATTTGGCTGTACTAAATACATGAGAAACATATACAATTGCTATATTTCCTAGTTCTTAAGCATGCTTGGTTTGGATAAATGGCTTTTCCATGTGGCTCGAATTAATCTTCTGAATCTGCAATGTGTTTATTTTTCATCAACATATTTTATTGATAGTATGCCAACCCTCACTTAACCTGATCAATAACTACCTTATATGTGTTGCAGGGAAATAATGGGAGGCACTGAGGTTTACCATCGAGGTTCGCACATGCATGGTCCTTTGTCTAATAGCACATTATTGTGCAATTGCAGGAACCATTCTAGTATTTAGGTTTTTAACAATTTGGTCTTGCAGATGTAGGTCCTGGTGTCAGAGGTTTTGACCCACTGTTCGACCCATTTTGCATATGGGGAAATGAGATGTCCATGAATATCGGTCAAGTCAAGAAACTCAGAAAGATTGTTAGGATAAAGAAACTAGCGACGAAAAACAACAAGATCTTTGTCTGCACAATGAAGAAGACATCAGTGAACTACAGGATGGTACTAACTCTTATACTCCCTCCGGTACTTTTTAGTCTGCATATAAGTTTTGTCCGAAGTCAAAGTATCTCTACTTTGACCAAAGTTATAGAAAAAAGAATTAACATTCAAACTGCCAAATCATTATTTTTAGATGCATTATGAAATACAAATTTATAGTATACATATTTGGTATCGTAGATGTTGATATTTTTTAACATAAATTTGGTGAAACTTTACAAAGTTTGACTTGATACAAATCTAATACGCGGAGTAAAAAGGACCGGAGGGAGTACCTTGTTTTTTTATTCCTTTGCGCCATTTCTAATCCAGAGAAGATATTTATGCATATCTTTGTTTTCAGGCCTTTCCAAAGCAGTTCACAGATGATTACCTCTCAAACCACCTGTATGGTCAAGAGGCGAGGAAGGTGTTCATACAACACCCACGGTACAATATTAAAGTCTTCCTCAAGAGGACGAAGGATGGGCGGTCAATCATCCACAGGCACTGGCCTAAAGTTGCAAGGACCTTTAACATCATTGAAGGCTCAATATTCGCCTTTCGCTTCAGCAGATTTCCAGATGAGATTCATCTGTCTATCTACCATCTATGATGCTAATTTCCAAGGTTTTAGATGTTGCATGTGAAACTTGGTTCTGTTGTGTAATGGGGTAGCTAGCTATATGCCTATATGGTGTAAGTGAGTGCTGAAGCTATATGATGTTGTACTCTGATGTATTTCAATTATGAAATCCTGGTTCCATAATACGAAAATGAAATATATTGTGTGTTTAATATGAAATGTAAATTTGATTACTAAATGGATTAATAATAATAGGCCGATTAGCCTGCTTATTGGGTTTTTCTAGTGCAAACGGTTATTGAGACAACACCGTGGGCGATGGTCTCAGACAACCCACACAGTTTCTAGGAAGTAAACGTGTTGGATCATTGAACAATCACACACGACTTCCTCTGGACAACTGTTTGCGTTAGGCCACCTAGCACAAACGTTTTCCACATAAAAAGTGTGTGTGATGGACAGCCTATGCCACACAGTTTCTTCTAGGCACCATGCGTGATGCATTCAAAAACACAAACATTAAAATTATTACTATCGTCTGCAATGGCAACGATATCACAGACGATGTGATGCGGAAAATTGTGTGTGATGTACGCACGAACGGAAACGTTTATCTGGGATTCACTGTGTGGGATGTATATACGAATGGAAACGTCTGTCTGGGATTCACTGTGTGGGATGTATATACGATCGGAAACGTTTGTCTTGGATTCACTGTGTGGGATGTACATACGAACGGAAACGATTGGGCCAGTATAATTGTCTGCGATGGCTCGCCCGATCGCACACGAGCTCTTTTTGCCCCGCGTGTGTGACCGGAGGCCCTATCGCGGACGGTTTCTGGGTCGTGTGGGAAGGACCACCCTATCGCACACACATGCAAGCCGACAGTTTAAAACTCTGTCGCGGAAAGGGGGTAAAAACCGTTTGTATAGGAGGTCGCTGCACTAGTGTACAATTCTTGTATTAGGCATAATAACCTATGAAGATAGTAGTGTCTAATCGGGATTAGCCAAAATACATATTGACAAGATACTAATGCAGTTTAGTATGAAAAAACGCCAAGAACAGTTTCTTGTCGAAGTCACATGGAAGAAGTTTTTAGCAAGAATCGGTATTTTGAAATACTAATGAGCAAAATACATGGTTTCAATCACACTTGTGTTAATTCCATGGTATGTTAATAACCAGATATGTCCAATACTCCAAGTAAGTTGTGAGTAAAGTTACGAGAACGATCAAATTGTTTGGTCATAGGACAACAATAAAATGTCGTTATGTACTAACGATATGTTTCTTGCATACGGAGAAGATGAAGAGATTGTTGTAAGGAGATACATCAATACATGCTCGTTGTAAGTAGTACTTCGATAAAACTTCATTGATGCTCCAAGCAATTTTCGATTTCAATTTATGGTGACACAGTAAACTGGAATTGGTCCAAAAGATTACTGTGGTGGATTCTACAACAAAAGGCTGAGTATATTGTCACTTTAGAAGTAACAATAGAGGGTGATGAATCAAAAGTTCATTTATGAGCTTGGTATGATTTCTAGATGATTGTGCAAATGGAACACTGTTCTTAATAGTGGTTGCATAGCTCAGTTTAAGGAACCATAGGTCCTGCCAGTGATTTATACATACAAATCCTGTTTCACACAATTTATGGATTTATGTGAAAGTATAACAGATGCATTGATATGCAAATGATACACACGGATCTGAAGATTGTCAGATTCGATAGGACGAAGTCTATACCGCAAGCAAAGCATGGACTAACACTGGATTGCCATTGGTGTAAAAGTTAAAAAGTGCTAACTAGATTATTGACTCTAGTGCAAGTGGGAGACTGTTGAAAATTTTGTAAAAGTTATGATACTTTTTCATCAACATATTACCTATGAATTTATTATCATAATTCGTTTTAGGGTTTTGTACACTCTAGCCCATTGCATAAAAGTTGCAAAGAGGTTGTTCATAAGAGAACAATAGTTGTTCGATGTAATGAACAAAAGGCCATACTCCTATTGTGAATAGGATGTAAGTTATGAATATTGATGATGAAATTGAACATCCATAACACTGATGCTAAATGTCGCAAGACTAAAAGAATACCACATATGTGTAGCACTGCATTTAGTTAAATTGGAGAAACCAGCATGGAGAAATACCATAGTGATGGATATTGAAGTCATCTGACACTTGCAACTTTCGTCCAAATAGTGAAGTAAACTAAAATACCGTTCACTGGCCATAAAGAACGAGCAACAAAATAATTGGAAATATGCATATTGATGTATGTAGTCCAATAAGTGTTGTTGCAAGCAGTGGATTTATCCATCTTCAAGGATGACTCAAGTAGATATTTATATTTACTAATTGAGACATAAATCTGGATCTTTTGAAATGTTTCAAAAGTTTTTCAGAATGAAGTAAAAATTATTGTAACAAGAAAATTATGTTTCTAAAATTGGATTGCAGAAAAGAATATTTGAGTTACAAATTTAGCGAATGTCTGATGAGCTGTGAAAAGTATTTTATAGCTTGCAACTCCTAGAAACACTACTAAGAGTATAGTGTTTTGAGTAGATGTAATCAAGCTATGTATGACATGGTGAGATCAAAGATGACATTAATCAATTTGCCAATATACTTTTTAATGTGATGCTTTAGAGACTGTGGCTTTTACACTTAAAAGAGCACCATCAAATCTGTTGAAATAACACCATATAAGATATGGAATGGTATGAGTGCTACTCTGTCAGGTTATCCCAAATAGTTGGGTATTCCTCTATCAATACGCCAAGGCAAAGTGGTTTGCCACAAAGTGCAGAAATTTTGAAAAAATGTTTTCTGCAGAAGAGTGAGTGGGAGGACAGTGCAACTCGACAAGATTACCAAATCTTAGTGATCTGGTCAAAGAAATGAAACACTAGAAGTGATTCTAGAATTTCCTACCACGACTGATACGAAAGACTCTACATGAGATATAGAGACTTCGATCGAACTTGCAGCTGAACCATATAGGTTGGAAAAATTCGTGCAAACCTTCATGGTGTGCAGACGAAATATTGTTGAATCAACAATGAACCTATAATACACAGAGAAGCGTTGATGGGCCCTGACTCCGCTATATGCCAAAATAATCCGAGATAGTATCCATATACATAATTCAAGTTTAGAACTTGGTGGACCCTCTGAAAGACTTAAAGTCTAAAGTGTAGTGATGGATCTATAGATTGACAAAGATAAAAATGTTTATAATGCTTGACTTATTGCAAATAGTTTATTACAAGATCAAGGAGTTGATTATGACAAGATTGTATCATCATAATAATACTTAAGGTAGTTCAGATTAAACTAGCAATTACTAAATATTTCAGTTATGAGATATAATAGATGAATGTCAAAATGATTCCCATGAGATGGAAATAGAACCTAGGTTGTGTATTTGATACAGTCCAAGGTAATTTTGTCGATCCAGAGGATGCTAGTAAGTGTGCATACTTCAAGAGATCCTATAATGGATTGAAGCAAGCATAGTGGAGTTGAAATCTTCATTCTGATGAAATGGTCAAATAATTTGATTTCATCGAGGAAAACGAAGATGCTTGTATTTTCAAGAAAGTAAGTGGGAGCATGATAATATTTCTAAACACTATGTGTGCATGACACATTGTTGATTGGAAATTATATAAATTACTTGACACAGATTAAGACTTTATTGAAACTAGTTTTTCAGTAAAATTCTTAGGTAATATAGTCCTTGTATTAGGCATAATAATCTATGAAGGTAGTAGTGTCTAATCAGGATTAGCCAAATACATATTGACAAGATACTAAAGCAGTTTAGTATGAAAAAACGCCAAGAAGAGTTTCTTATCGAAGTCACATGGAAGGAGTTTTTAGCAAGAATCGGTATTTTGAAATACTAATGAGCAAAATACATGATTTCAATCACACTTGTGTTAATTCCATGGTATGTAAATAACCAGATATGTCCAATACTCCAAGTAAGTTGTTCTACTTCATTACGAACCTGGGGCTGCTTGGCGAAAGTCAATGTGCCAATTCCAAAGAAGCGCAAGCTGGACCAAAAACTGTGGATTGTGTTTTCCTGGGCTATGATTTTCATAGCATTGGTTATAGATTCTTGATTGTAAAATATGAGGTATCAGACATGCATGTCGGTACAATCATGGAGTCGAATGATGCGACTTTCTTTGAATATATCTTTCCCATTAAGGATATGGGTAGCTCATCAAATCAGGAGCTGCCTAGTTCATCGAGTCGGGATGTAGTTGCAATTTCTGAACCTACCATTCCGATGTAACATCTTGAAGATCCTATGGAGGACAACAATGAGACTCCTAAAAGGAGCAAGAGACAAAGGACTGCAAAGTCCTATGGTGATGATTTTCTTGTCTATTTCATAGATGACACTCCCAGTTCTATTTCAGAGGCCTATGCATCTGAAGATGCTGACTACTGGAATGAAGCGGCCCAGAGTGAGATGGATTCCATCTTGGCAAATGAAACTTGGGAGATCACTGATCGTCCTTATGGGTGCAAACCTATAGGGTGGAAATGGGTATTCAAGAAGAAGCTTAGGCCTGATGGTACTATTGAGAAGTACAAGGCATGGCTCGTCTCCAAGGGTTATACCCAAAAGGAAGGTGGAGACTTCTTTGATACTTACTCACCTGTGGCTCGACTGACCACTATTCGAGTACTACTTTCACTAGCCGCCTCACATGGTCTTCTCGTTCATCAAATGGATGGTAAGAATGCTTTCCTAAATGGAGAGTTGGACGAGGAAATTTACATGGAACAACCAGATGGGTTTATAGTGGACGGTCAGGAAGGAAAAGTGTGCAAATTGTTTAAGTCTTTGTATGGACTTATGCAAGCACCTAAGCAGTGGCATGAGAAGTTTGAAAGAACTTTAACAACTGCAGGCTTTGTTGTAAATGAAGCTGAGAAATGTGTGTACTATCGCCATTGTGGGGGCGAGGGAGTTATCCTTTGCTTGTATGTTGATGACATATTGATTTTCGGAACAAATCTGAATGTTATTTGGGATGTCAAGGATTTCCTATCTCGTTGTTTTGATGATGGTGGGATTACATTGCTTCAATCTCACTATGTGGAAAAGATCTTGAGTTGATTTGGCTATAGTGACTGCAAGCCCTCTCCAACACCATATGACGCTAGTGTGCTGCTTCGAAAGAATCGAAGAATTGCTAGAGATCAATTGAAATATTCTCAAATTATTGGCTCGCTTATGTATTTAGCCAACGCTACAAGAACTGACATCTCTTTTGCTGTCAGCAAACTGAGCCGATTTGTTTCAAAATCGGGAGATGATCATTGGAAAGCACTAGAGAGAGTTATGCGTTATTTGAAAGGCACTGCGAATTATGGAATTCACTACACTGGGTACCCAAAGGTGCTTGAAGGTTATAGTGACTCAAACTGGATCTCAGATGCTGATGAGATAAAGGCCACGAGTGGATATGTATTCACTCATGGAGGTGGCATTGTTTCTTGGAAGTCTTGCAAGCAGGCCATCTTAACGAGGTCAACAATGGAAGCAGAACTCACAACACTAGATACAGCTACGGTCGAAGCAGATTGGCTTCGTCGGCTCTTGAATGACTTGCCGGTTGTTGAGAAACCTATACCTGGTATCCTTATGAACTGCGACAATCAAACAGTGATCACGAAAGTGAGTAGCTTAAAGGATAACATGAAATCATCAAGACATGCTCAGAGAAGGTTGAAGTCTGTCAGGAAAACGAAAAACTCCGGAGTTATTGCATTGGATTATATCCAAACGTCTGAAAATCAAGCAAATCCTTTTACCAAGGGTCTATCACATAATGTGATAGATAATGCATCAAAGGAGATGGGTATGAGACCCACAATATGAGTTGTTCACAGTGGTAACCTACTCTATGTGATCGGAGATCCCGTGAATTAGATGTGGAAGACAAGTTATTGGTCAACTGAGAGGAGAGTATCCTTACTATTAATAATACCACTCCATGAAGATGCAATACTTTCCTAATCTGCATGGCAGGTTGATGTATATCTTAATGTGTTCTAAGTGGCTTATTTAAGCAGAGATGTTGTCCTGCAGAGCATCTTTTGAAGAACACACCTATATGAGTGATTGTTAAATGTCGCAATCTATAAGAGTAGGGTGCTCTCTAGTAAACTCATGAAAGGCCTCGGAGTATGACGCATAAGCTCCACCCGCGAGGAAGTCCCACGGTAGCCCAGTATTGGTCAAGGCTTTGTGTGAAGCTAGATTCGCAGAAAATTAGCAGTTCAAGACCTAGTCCACTGTTCAAATTGCTTACTAGTGTAGCATAGAGTTCTAGGTGGAAGTTCAACTTAACAGTCTCCACTGCAGTACCGGTATATAAACAATGTTTTGGAACCAAAGGCAAATTTTATGTGCCTCTGGGATCTGGTGGGGGATTGCTGGAATTTAGTCTATTTTTGGGCCGGCCCAATAGCATTTTCAGAATTCCTAATAAATCCTAGTGGCCCACTTAGCCCATTCATGCAAGGCAAGAGGTGGGACTAAAGTTTTGTCCCATACTGCTCACCTAGTAGGAGTTAGACCTCCTTATAAGGGAGGTTGTTTCTCCACATGTATGAGGATGAGAACAAGAGAGACATTCACGCGCGCTCCTCCTCTGTTGCCCGCCACGCCTCGTCATGACGCGCCGTGGGTTGCGGGAATGAGCCGAGTCGTTGTCTAAATTTTTACCACGCACGACTAGTATACGAAAGATCACATGGGAGCTGAAAAGTTTTGCTATAGTGGAGATTGAAAACGAACGCTGCACCCTTCGGCTGCTGCCTGTTCGTTTCGTCTCCCTCTTTTGCTTCACCTCCCGTCACAGCCTGTTCGCCTCCTTCTCGTGTGCCTATAAAAGAGAGGTCGCTCCTCTCCAGAGAGACACATCAGAACATCATCTTCCTCATGCCACCGAGTTCCAAACTCTGAGCTGCTGCTAGGTTCTTCCCCATCCCGCCTTGCAGCGTGCACTGCAGGTCGGGACAGTTGGCCTCCGAAACCCCGCCACTTCGAGTCATGTACGGGAGAAGGGTGATAAGGTTTTTGGAGAGCGCTCTGCGCGACTACGGACTTATTCATGACGGCCGCCGACGACCACTTCCCAAACGACGACTTCTTCCCTGACGTCGACAACCTCTTCGACTACATGGCCGGCGACGACGTCAACGCGAACCCCAATGCTACTGCTGATGCTTAGTACATGTTCGTGTTCTTTCTGTTTGAGATCCTGCCACAATTTCTTGTTCTAGCTACTGTTCTAGATATGTTCTATTCATATTCACTACTTCAGATGCTATTTGTTACTCTCTGTCAGATTGCATGACTTGTCTTATGATAGTCATGTTTTATCTACTATTTCTGTTAATAAAATCATAAGGTAAATTTCTCATATTTCCAACATTGTCGTCTCCTCGTCTGCCTTCTGGTCCTCCTCCGAAGCTCCTAGGGTCCCTCCTGGTCCAGAAGAAATTGTCAAAAGTTTCGTCGCATTTGGACTTCGTTTGGTAGGGATTTTCTGTAAAACCAAAAACATGCAGAAAACAGGAACTGGCACTAGGCACAAGTTTAATAGGTTAGTTCCCAAAAATGATATAAAATTGCATATAAAGCATAGATGATTGATAATATAATAGCATGAAACAAGCGAAAATTATAGATATGTCGGAGACGTATCAGGGATCTTCATCAGTCGGATCAATATCAGTGGGCCAGACCGCCGTGAGTCGGATGGATGGTACCTAGACTAAAGCTGCAGGTACGACCTTGGGCATGCACTATGGCATTATACGAGAGGCTCCATTACACCATAATGACTCACTTAAGTAGC
This sequence comes from Elymus sibiricus, assembly GCA_039707655.1. Classification (NCBI taxonomy): domain Eukaryota; kingdom Viridiplantae; phylum Streptophyta; class Magnoliopsida; order Poales; family Poaceae; genus Elymus; species Elymus sibiricus. The sequence goes on along the minus strand of CM077670.1, from coordinate 81,749,210 downwards.
CTCCATTACTAGTGGTTAAGTTCAGGAGTTACAACTAGTACTGGGTTAACTATTTATTGTATTTAACATGTAAGTTACAAACCAGCTGGAATCCTAGCGGTACCGCACTCTATATAAGCCATCCCGGTGTTCCACACCTGAGGATCCTCTCTCTCACTCTCTCACTCAATCAGACACTTTGTAATATCGAAACTATACACACAAACCTCCTCGGAGGACAGGAGTAGGGCAATTACCTCCATCGTAGAGGGGCCTGAACCTGTATACGACTCGTTTGTACCCATTTGCGCCTTGATAGATGAAGCCTCATTCTCCTACCTATGTTACTGTCAGATTTAGAACCACAACCATCGGTCACCCATCTTTCAATCGAGCAAGTAGCGTTGGGCTCTCATTATTATACTTGTTTCCCTCAAAATGCCATGCTATTATTTTTCTCCCTTTTCTCGAGAGGGAAGGCTTAAACACCCATATCACAATCGTTCATTTTAACTTGTGACATGTAAGCTAAGCATGCTTCCTTTATATGAGATCGGGATTTTGAAAAGGCTGGATTTATTTAGAGAGTTTTACCTTCCTGCTACTTGCTCTAATTAAATTAAGTTTCAGTTAGATTGATGTCACGTACCGGGTTTTCAACTTCTTTTCAAAACTTTTAATAGAACAAGTGAAATCAAAGTAACTTATCCCATATAGTTGCTCATTTTAACAAACCAATCGACATCGGGAGCGTCGAAGATTTATAATCATCAACTAGTGAAAAGGCATTAGTACACGCATTCGATCATACATCCAATCTAATTTTCAAGAGGATGCAATAAAACGACTCATCAAAGATATCAATTACTCATCGGATTGAAGAGTCTTCCCTTGATAAAAAAGGAACTAGTTGGTCCACTTTATTAAACAAAAGCAAACTAAACTTTAACTAGAAATCACCATTCAAAGCGATAAAAGAAGATACAAGGGCTTCAAAATCTCCCAAAGCTTAACTTTCTAAGTCGACAAGATTCATTTGTTCCCCTCATTATTGGTACCAGGGTTCTTGGTAGGTGTAGGCGCGGAACTGCGAGCAAGCATCTTGCAAAGAAGTTCATTGGTCTCTTCCAAGGAAGCGGTGCGAAGCTTGAGTACCTCCACTATCTCCTCAAGATTTGAGATGACCCTCAAGCTAGTTGTAAGGGTCGTCTTGGTGACCTTGGCGATGATCTTCTCCATCTCCTTGATGCAATCACGTAAAAGTTCACGTTGGATTAGTGAACCGTTAGCATGTACCTCAAGTTGGCGGACTCTATCGTTGATGGGACGTGGAGAGCATTCAGAGTGTAGTCAGGGTATCCAAGAAAATTCTTTTTCCTTGGGAGAGCGATGGTGATGCGAGCGTCGATGGTGAACTTCTCGCGTGGCTTAGGGTTCACTTGTTTGGTGTCCTTCAACGATGGATACTGTAACCATCCATGCTGCAACTATCCACGATGGTTCAAGTGTCTTGACAAAAGAGAATTTATCACCGGTACTAATAATTTTAACCATCTCGATTGGAATTTTACCCGATTTCTTGCTTGCCTCCTCTTATTCAAAGATGACCTCCTCTTGCTCTTCTTCAGAGCCAGAGCTGATATGTCACTGGTAATAATAATTTATGAAATTTGCATGCTATATTTACATCATTTATTTATGTTTTTGACATAATATTTACTTAGACTAACATATTAATCCAGTGCCAAAGGCCTGTTCCTGTTTTTGGAAATATAGGTCAAAAAATTCATGAAGCCGGAACACGTTGAAGTTGTTTGTGAATTTTTTCTGGGAAATATCAGAATTTTGGGTGAAGGAATCAACACAAGGCGGTGCACGAGGACTCCACATGGCCACATGGCGCGCCCAGGGTCCTGGCCATGTGGGGTCGCCATGTGGAGGTTCCCTAAGTCGGTTGGACCTCTTCTTTCGCCACAAGAAAGTTAATTTTAGGGGAAAAACCGTGTAAACATTTCAGCCCGATCAGAGTTACAGATCTCCGGCTATAAAAGAAATGGTGCTCGACCTGAAAATAGATGCGAAAATAGAGAGATCCAATCTAGGGGAGAGCTCCCTTTCTTCCTGGAGAGTCAAGGAAGAAGAAGGAGGAAAAGGGGCCCCCTTCCTCCTCTCCTCCAGTGGCGTCGGGACGCCGCCGAGGACATCTCCTCCATCACTATCACCAACAACTTCTCCTCCTTTCTCATGGTGATGTGTGAGTAGTCCATCCTCGGGCTGAGAGTATGCACTAGTAGTTATGTGTTTGACCTCTCTCTCTCTCTCTCTCTCTCTCTCATGTTCTTGATGAATTTTATCTTGATTGCATCATGAGCTTTATTAATATAGTTGGATCTTATGATGTCCATCTCCCTCTATTCTTTTTATGGTGAATTAAGTGTTGCTCTTTGAAGTTTCTTTATGTTGGATTGCATACTTTGGATTTGAGATTACATGATGCATGTCTAGTAATTAACTTGCGGATACCTGAGGTGGCATTGGGGTACTCTTAGCATAAAGGTTGAACGATAAGTAGCATATGGTGTTGTCGTAGTAAGATTTCTGGGACTATCCGTGGCACGTTTGTGGGTGGTTCAATAGATCAAGATTGGAAAGACAACTTTGATGTGGTTTGCTGTTAAGTACACCTACGTGATTTCATCCTACTTTCTCCGATAGAAATAGAAACATTGGAGTTATTCTGCTGCACTTTAAGGGGTTATCATGTGGTTTAATTATGTAAATGATGTTGAGAGTTGGCACTAGCGAACGTATGAACCCTAGGCCTTGTTTCCAAGTGTTGAGACACCGTTTTTACTCACTTTTTTACTTGCTACCTTACTATTTTTATTTGTTCAGATTACAAAAACCTATTTCCACCATCCATATTAGACATCTATCATCATCTCTTCGCTGTACTAGTGCACCTATACAACTGAAAATTGTATTAGGTGTGTTGGGGACACAAGATACCACTTGTATTTGATTGCAAATTTGTTTGAGAGAGAACCACCTTCATCCTACACCTCTCGCGGATAGATAAACCTTAGGTCATCCACTTGAGGGAAAATTTGTTGTTGTCCTACAAAACTCTATGCTTGGAGGCCCAACAAAGTCTACAAGAATAAAGTTGCATAGAAGATATCAAGAACCATCGCTCTCCATGCGACATGCCCTCTCTCGCTTCTCCCCGAGCGGTAGAGACTCGTCTTCAATTTCAGAGTCTTCCTCATGGTACAGGCTTTAACCATGAGGAGGGCTCGCTCCTTCAATGAGACGGTCCTCCTCCTCCTGCTAAGAAGAAGTCTTTCTCTCATCCCACGAACGCGCCATGGCTCCACGATCTCTTCTCTCCACACGAACTTGACAAAGTTCTAAAGAGATTGGTTTTGTTATGTGTGAGAGATATGACCTTGGAAGCGTATATAAGAGGGTAGGTCGCATGGTTTTCACAAGATATGGTTAGTTGAAAGAGAATAGGAAACAAATCAATCAAACAGATCAAATCTGCATCAAATTACGGAGGCAGGACAAAAGACGTAGTCTGGTACAAGCGGGCTCGCTCATACCCTGTTGGTGCAATTCTTGCCCTCTTGTGTTTTGGAGATTGTTGACAGAAACAGGTATGGACTGATTTGTTTGCTAGTGCACACAGAGAGAAATAGTCCATGCAGTACCGAAGGGAATGCTGTCTCCGGTGTATACTTCGAGGAACTTCACCGAAGAATATTTGCACCGACGAGATGAATGACCTACATTCTTTGAAGACTTGTAGACGAGAAGAATGAAGTGAAGAAGTTGACCCCTCAAAAATGTATTGCTGACGTGAAGCAATTGGTTCGGTGATTATGTCCGAAGAAAATTGACTGCAGCGATGGGAGGCGAAGACGAAGTGAAGAAGTAGCATTTTTTTCGTTGTTCTTCCATTCATTTGAGTCATAGGACCTCCGTACTATTAAGAGGGGTATAGGTTCTCGAAGCTTAGATCCGCTGTGATGCTTAGCCTAAACCTATGCGAGACTGAGAGAAATCTCTTTATGCTTCGAATGATTACCTGCCAGCAAAAGACGTTGTTCTTCATCGATGTAGGAGATATCTTTCGAACTGAGGAGTTAGCATTACTTGCTCCGCACGTAATGTTACCGTTGTGCTCAATTCCGACCGTTGGACTCGTGTCGTTCGGCCATTGGCTGCTCCACATGTCCAATTTGGTCATTTCCCTTCAGGGAAGGCTGCGGCTATAAATAGCCACCCTGCTCCAACGTTGCCCGTTGGCTGCTCCGCTTAAGATTTCTGAGAAGATTGATTGAGCATCCCCTCTCCGAGTGATTTGAGTTTAAGATCCACCGAGAGAAAAATCAAGAGCCCAAACTTAGACAGTGGTTGAGCATCACAGTAGTTCTGAGATAGAGTTCTTGTACCTATTACTCTTGAGAGTTGCGCACTCTCTAGACAAATAGGTGTCGGCTCGTGTGTCGAAGAGTAATTGTCTTCACCGAGCAAGATCTTCAGCAACCAAGAGTCATTGTGGTTTGCGAAGAAGTCTGTCGAAGGTTTGGAGATCGCCGACAAGTATCTACCACGAGTGAAATCAACTGGAGTCTGATCAGCTCCGAGTTGAAGGAGAATAGGGCGAGGAGAGTTTATCCTCTGTGTTAAATCACAACCCCTCCAACCAGACGTAGTCCTTTGGCAGAAGGGAGAACTGGTCTACCAAATTCTCCTGTCGCCATCGAGCACCACTGGTTCGCTTTACATTACTGCATTTCCTTCAGCAGTTCACATTCGTACTCAGTGCCGATAGTCATATCAGATCAATCATAGTTCATCAAGTATCTGCTACACTCTCATCGTACTTTTCCATCGTCTCAGGCTAATTTAATTCTCTTCGTATCTCTGTATGCCTGCGTAATTACTTTCACTGCCGAATCCTTACTTTGTTACCAATATTTGTGCATTTCCATCATAGTCCATATATTGTTTTTCCTTGTGCTACTGGATCTATTCGTATATTGCATTGCCTTCGTTTCTATTGCACCTGTGTTCGAATGATAACTGACTTCTACTTCGATAGATACACTCTTCTATAGCGAGCTCAATTATAAGTTATCCGATCGAACCATATTTCCGCTGCTGTGTTTGGGATTATCTCAAAACTCTCAAGAATTTTTGAATCTCCCATTCACCCCCCCCCTCTGGTCAATATACTCTCGGTCCTAACATACCCGTTCTCATACCGGCCCCCTCCTCCATCTCCTTCCAGAACAAAGGATGGCCATATGTACGAGTGTCATTGTAAAGATTGTAAACACGATTGTTTATAATACGGAGGCAAAACTTGCAAGTCTTCAAGCACCACTGCTTTTCCTCAGCGATGCTAAATATGCTCATATGGTCAGTATAACCATGAGCCCACCTACACACTTGTCATTATCACAAAAATCCAGTCAGTGGCCAAGATATCTTTGATAAAAACTTACAAAATGTGTAGCAAAGATTGAAAGCCGCTATGCAAGTCTACTCAGAAGGAACAACTCATGTCAATTGCTAGAGCCATGGAATGCAAACGAATTGGCTAGTTCTGACCCTAAGTGCTAGAGGTTGGACAACATCTGAACTTCATCAACAACTGATGCACACCAACTGGTTTAGTTTTGTTAATGCCTCTGACACCTGCTCAAATGGAGTTCTTCCCGAGTGTACCCCATAAATTTGGGTCTGTATTAGGTTTCCTCGTTATAAAGCTCTTCATGATCTTAGCTATTTGTTGTGTGAAAATCCATGTGAGCAAGAGCAACTCTAGTAAAATTGCCATATGGGCAACCTCCACAACGCATATGTAGCACTGCCCATATGGATATGGAGGTTGCCGAGCCAAAGTGCAAACTCAGATTCGCCAAAAGACAGCCTCCATATTTTTCTTACATGTAGATCCCCCTTGTCATTGACTACAACCGTTCTTCCCCAATAATCAAAAACTCACAACACATTTGATTCAATTCGATTTCATTTCTGATAATTTGGGCAGAAAACTAGTTGCATTCATATTTACTTAGATAGAACTTCTAATAGTTAGTTAGAGTATAAACTAATTAGCTCATATTTGTGGCGGTGATAGTTGGATTCACCGACGGGGCCTAGCTACGCCTAGAACCACCATAGCCACGATCATGACTGGCAAGGGCGGGGACAAGTGGGGATGCGACAATGCGGGCCGCGATGTCCGCAAAAACCACCTCGACGACCGCATACCAGGGTGTCCATGCTTCCGCGATGGCATCATTGCGTGCCTCGCCGTCCCGGGAGATGGCCTCGGCCCGCTCGTCCTAGACCGATCATGCTTCTGTGTCAAAGAGAGTGGGGGAAAGTGTGTGGCCCCAAATCTGCCACTCCCTTCTTACCTCATCCCTCGCGAGGTCGGCAAGCCCACTTACAGCAGCTCCAGAAGAGGTTTGGTGCATTTGGCAACGGTTTCCGGGACATGTATTGGACATGAAGAGATGGAATGAAAGCAGGTCAGAGGGATTTGAGAGGCGCCGAAGAGGGCAATGTGAGAGAGGGGAGGCCACGACGGCCTTTTATAGGCCGCCACCGTGACCATTAAGAGGTTAGTTCAGGAGGCCGCAGGCGGCGAGCGGCAATCAAGGGGTGCACTTCTCGGGGAAAAACACAGTCGCACTCACACATCTCCTAACTGCTTGGATGACACCTTCCGGCCTGCTCACATGCATGTGAGAAGACGATATCGTATGGCGGCCATCCGACAGGATGCCACGGGAATGAAAGGTGCGGATGTGTCATTAATGGCCTGGTGGCCGTCGTAGGGTGTGCGTGGGAGGTTGGGCTGCTTCAAATCCCGTGTGCGGTGCCCAGAAGAAGAAGCTAAAACTTCCCTCCCGTGCCAGTGGTTGGGTATGGAGCGAACTCCATACGGGACCTCTCAACCTCAAAATATGAAGGCTACGAGCTAATAAATGAGTAACATCACACATACCAAGACAAGATGAGTCTACAAGCTAATAAATGAAATGTTGTATAACACCACACATATGTTACTCACCACTATATAGGTAGTAAGGGCATCTCTAACGCCGACCCGCAAACCTCCCGCAACCGTTCGGACCGCGCTGTCCGGACCGTGGAAACCATTCAACGCAGTCCTGTATCGGTCCGCGGGGCGGTCCGGACGCGATTTCTGCCACAAACCGGAGACAAGCGTGGGGGAGCTTTGCGGGAGTCCGGACCACTGTCACGCCCGCTTCTGACCGTTCTGGCCAACCCAAATCCACTCCTCCCTCCCGCGCGCGCTTCCCGCCCGAAACGGTCAACACCGCTCCAGAGCGTCAGTGCCCACATTCATGTCCGGCCAGAGCGGACGCGACCGCTCACTGGCACTAGTACTGATCTGCGCATCGGCCGAGAGAGCACCGCCCACGCTGTTTCCCAGTGGAGGCGACTGTTGCGCGTTCAAATGACACGACGGACGCCCGTCTGTCCGTTTGCCATCCACATTGATGGCACGCAGTTGCCGAGGCATCTCCTCCGATGCTACCCATCCGTCCCTCTACCGCCCGCCATTGCTATATAAACCGCTACCCCGGCCATAGACGCAGTCACCAGCCACCGATCCCTCTCCGGACCAATCCCACCATGGATTCCTCCCCCGCCAAAGTTCTCTGGGACGGACTGACGCCGGACCAGAAGAAGGAGATGGCCGCCATTGCTGCCGGCTGGCTGGCCGGTAGGCAGCCGGAGGATGACGACGTCCCAATGGAGGACGTGGCCGAGGACAACCCGTCGCTACCCTCCTCTTCCTCCTCCGCCGCGCCTGCCTCGCCGGAGCACTGCACCATGACCATCGGCGAGGCCCGAGCCCATTACATGGACATGGTGCGGGAGGAGCTGTTCCGGGAGGCACAGGCCGACGCCGCCTACAACCACCACCTCCTGCAACAGCACCTGCAGGCGGAGGAGCAGCTCGGTGCCGGCAAGGCGGTCACGCCGGACGCGGACCTGGCGGAGCAGGAGGCGCTGCTCCAGTCCTTCCGCTCCGCCCGCGAGATCCGCCTTGCTCGCTGGCGGTACCGGCAGTGGGTGGCGGAGGTGGCTGCCGCGTCCAAGGAGTGCGACGAGGCGGGCGAGGCGTTATTCGGTGAGACCGACGTGAGGAGGAGGACAACGCCGAGGCCGTGCCCCGCCGCCACGACCACGAAGCCGGCACGTCCGTGGGCACCGCCGGCAGTGTCGTGGGAACAAGCCTGACAGTAGAAGGTAGGGGTACGAATGGAGAGGGCAGAGTCCTAGCTACGGCGAGGCTGTACACACAGATGTATGAGTTCAGGCCCCTCTCGTGGAGGTAACAGCCCTACGTCTCAGTGCTCCGGAGAGCTCTCTACTCTGTCGAGTGAAATATGTGTGTTGTGTTACAAAAGGTTCCGAACCCTTCTACCAGCGGGGAGGGGTGGCTTATATAGAGTGCGCTGCCCCTCATAACGTCCGGCAATAAGGGGTTTAATCGTGGTCATAAAGAGGTGTACGTTACTGGTAACGTACACCATAAATGCTGTTAATGATCTTGATGAATGCTTGCCCGTTAGCCTCCCTGGGGTGACTTCTGGACTCTTGCGGTCGACTGTCTTCAGACTCTTCCGAGTGAAAGATAACCGTCGAGTGAAAGGCATCTCCGAGTGTATATTGTCGAGTGACTTATGCTTCTTCGCTATTTCAGTCGGAGACTTCCTTGTGGCCCTTAAGCTTTCTGGGGCAGTGTCCTCAGGTAGGATATGTAGGTCAGGCCTATAACCCTACCCTAGGTACGTATCCCCATCATTAGCCCCCGAATGGATCGGGGTTCGAGGGTAAAAGGTGTCAATGCAGGTTCAAACGAGACACCAAAACTCCGAGTGTATTTTGAGGCTTCTTCGAAATCTGCGTCGATTGAAACCTTAACCGTTTGCCCTGATCAATTCCGTCTTGAAGTTATCCGAGTAAAACTGAGCTTGAAAACCGGTCCGAGTGATCTGGAAAACCTTCTGACGAAATAGTTTGCTCCACCGGGTCCGAGCCTCGCGGGCTTCGAAATTTGGATAAGAGCGCGCGCGCGCGCAGCGGAGATGGCGTAACTGCTAAGGCAAGTGCGGGAACGACGCCTCGATTATCGCGCCGCCCAAATCGCCACGTACCGCTCCTCCTCTGATTTCGGGATATTCAGAGATCCAGCGGGCCCGCAGGTCAGTGGCTCACTTGAGTGCATATAAGAGGCGACGACGCCGGTGCTGGCACAGTATTTTTCTCCCAAATCCACTCCTCTCCTCTTCTTCCTCCGCCCTGCTCTGCTTCGTTGACCGCCGCCGCCATGACGAAGGGCAAGACGGAGAAGCTCGAGCGCGCCCAGAGAGGAGGCGCCAAGGCGAAGAAGCCGTCGGGAGCCCGGTCGACGGTGCCGCCGGGGTGGATCCAGGGGGATTTTCTCCAATCGACGGTCACTGCGGAAGATGTGGACAAACTTGTCGTCGACGGGTTGATAGCTGCCGATTCCTGGCGGTTGCCGAAGGGGGAGATCGAGCCGGATCCACGCGACGGCGAGCGAGTTCTGCTTCTCACCCACATCGAGCGAGGTTTCTCCATGCCTCCCCATCCGTTCATCCGCGCTTTCTTGAACTATTTTGGAGCGCAACTCCATCACCTTCCTCCGAATGCGATTGCATATCTTTCCTGCTTCGTAACTTTGTGCGAATGTTTCCTGGGCTGTCCCCCACATTGGGGTTTGTTCAAGCACATATTCTCTGTCCGATCCCAAGCTGTCAAGAAAGCCAATCCCAAAGATAGCAAAACCAACGTGATCCAACTGTGTGGTGGCTTAGGGATTCAGAAGAGAGGTAGGAGTGGGTTCCCCTCTATGACCTTTCCCGATTCTGTTCGGGGATGGCAGTCGACCTGGTTTTACTGCAAAGATGCCGCATCGCCAAATATGTCGACTGGGCTTCCTCCCTTCACCTTGGATCGACCTGTTACTCCCAAACCGCTGTACGTGACAAAGGTAGAGAAAATCCAGGTAGGGATCTTAGTGAACGCCATATCCGAACTGATCCGCGGTGGAGTGACTGGTCTGGACCTCCTTGAAACGTTTCTGAGTCGGCGAATTCAGCCTCTCCAAGCTCGGGATCACACCATGTGGCATTATTCGGGCCCTGAGGATACCACTCGGACTCATCCTGAGGAAGTTTCCGATCAGACTGTTTCTCAGTGGCTCAGGAGCATCACTGGAGCCTGTGATAACCCGGAAGGATCCAAACGAATTCCGCCTTTCTCCGCTTTGAATCCGCCAAAGAACTTGGTGAGTCATATATTTGTCGATTGTTTTAATACTTTGTCGAGTAACTGAATCTTCAGTCGACTGAATTTGAAGCTTGAACCTCGCAGGAATTTACGAACATGTACTCGCCCATACCCAATGGAGAACATCCTGATGAAGAGGAAGGAAGCGTCGACGGCAGCGCAGACGGTGACTATGCTGACGACACCGAGAGCAGTGATGACGACCTGGATGAGGATGAGGTGGAAGCCCCTGTCCTTTCGCGCACCGAGCGTCGAGCCAGGCAGCAGAACGACCCGGAGGTCACCCCGAGCAAAACAGTGGCGTCGAGCACAAGGAACCCGAAACGTGACCGTGTCGCGGCATCGGGGTCGACTGAAAAGGCTGCGAAACAGCTCAAGCCAGACGTGCCAAAGCCTCGGAAGGCCCTGCCTCGTATCAAGATAGCCGTGCCTGTTGCCTCCACGTGAGTGTTCATTTTCCTTATTCTGCTGTTGAAGAACTTTATGTTGACGTTGACCGAGTGAAATATATTTGCCAGAGCCGCTACCTCCGTAACGTCGCCCCATCGGGATGATGGAGACCATATGGAAGTAGACACTCCTGATGCGGCCACCTCCCTACGAGGTATGACAATCCCACACTTTACTCTGCTTGCTGAAGAATAACTGTCGAGTGCCGAATGCAGCTGACGAAGTCATCGAACTGGAAGATGATGAGGAGCCGCGGCGGGGAGCGGAGGATGAAGCTGTGCTTCCGGAGGCTCCACGCGTGGACACTCGGGGACCACCGTCTGCCCAGACGCCCCGTGGGACGAGTGCAGCGACGCCTCCAAGCCTTGTAATTCCGCTGTCGAGTGCTCCGCCGGCCACTTCTACTCTGGTGGCTTCGACGCAGATCGGACAATCCCAAGCACCTCCAGCTGCTCCGTTGACTACACCAATTCACTCGACGCCTGCATACCCTTTGTACCACGTCCCGGAGGACCAAACCGGAGCTGCCAAGGAAGCCATGATCCAGGCTGGGCAAATGATGCTACGAACAAAGGAGGCGTATGAAGCCAGCAAGTTAGCCTATGATGCCAGCTCAGCGCTTCAGGCCAACGTCCGAGTAAGTGGTATTGTAAGTTCATTTCCGATTGAATTCCTGTCCGTCTTGATTTTACACCCACTGGGGTGTTTTTCTTCGCCAGTAGACCAAATAGTTTCTGGTCCAGTGGGGGCACGCTGAGTGCACCCACTGGGTGTAGTCCCCGAGACCACTGTCGAATGACGAAGGCTTCGGCGGGGGTCTTAATATTGTTTCCATTCGACAGGGCAGACCTTGTCGAGTACAAATGGGTCCAGTGGGGGCACGCTGAGTGCACCCACTGGGTGTAGTCCCCGAGGCCGCCGTCGAGTGCTTGCTTCGGCGGTGGTCTGATAGAGACGATGTTCGGTTGCTTGCTTCTTTTTTCGTTTCCAGTGGGGGCACGCTGAGTGCACCCACTGGGTGTAGTCCCCGAGACTACTGTCGATCGTTGATGATGGGCAGTAGTCTTTAGAACTATTTTGCAGGTTTCATGGACATCATTTCCATCAACCATGGTATGATGCTTGTATAGGGTTGTGGGGTGGGGTGGCAGGCCGTCTTTCAGTCGAGTGCAATTGACCTTTTCCACTCGGGAGTAGAGAAATGGTTATGTCGACTGAACCCCTATTTCTGCTGATTTCAGAAAGCCTGTGGGCTCGGCACCAAGTACGTCGAGCTGGAGAAGGAAAAGAACCGACTTCTGCTGGATCTGGAACTGACGAACAACAACCTGGACCGTGCACAGACCGAACTGAAGACTTTGGGAGGTAATCTTTGTTGATCAATTGTATTATCACTTTCAATTTCCATCTTTTGAACCGAGTGAATCCACTCGAACAGACGTACGTGATGAAAACCGTCGTCTCCGAGTGCGCCTCAACAATGCTATTTCTTTAGATACCATGAAGAAAGCGCTCGAGGACAAGGACAAATCACTTGCTGATGCTCAGAAGGAAGCGAAGGAGAAGACTGCAGCTGCTGAGAAGAAACTTGCAGCAGCCAGTAAACTGGAAGAGGAGAACGCCAAGCTCAAGCAGGAACGATCCGAGTGGATCAAAAAACTCGAAGAGCAGACCAAGAGTAGGACCGCTCTGGAGAAACACTTGGGCGACTTTGCGAAGAAAATGTTCAGCATGCTCGAAGGTAACCCTCATTTGTCGAATGAATTTCTCCGGTTTTTCCAGAACGGTATTATGATCACCCTTTCACTTTCTCTTCATGTAGAATTCTGTCGAGACTTCGAAAAAGAAACTGAAGAAATTGAACCCAATCTGGACCCCACAAAGTCTCTCATCGGAGACGCCGTGGCCATGGATATGTTTCGTCTCGAAGCTCGTCTTAAGAGCGTCCAAGGATTCATCACTCGGCTGAGAGCTGCATTTGAGAAGGTCGACAAGGAACTGTGGCCTGAAGATCCTCTCCAGACTGACCTCGAGTCAATGATGACTCGGCTCAATGAGATTCCCAATCGAGTGCAATCGTGGAAGAAATCTGCTGCCCGCTGTGGAGCTGACGTGGCACTTTCACTCGTCAGGGTTCATTGCAAGGAAGCTAGAGAGGACAAACTGAAGGATCTCCGAGTGACCAACACGAAGAAACTCAAATTTGAAGATTTCATGGAGACTTTCATCGATGCTGCCACTCGGATCGCCGACGGAATCGACCTGGATACCTTTGTTGAGCCTTCAAGTCCTGCTGGAGCTTAAATTGGTATTTTGCTTATGGTAAAAACTTTATTTGCCTCGGTATGCCGAGTGTTGGTGTAACCGAGTAAACTTCGTTCAGGCTTTAAGCCTGAGAACTTCCCTTTTGCGCGAACAAGTTTCTGCTGCGCCGGAGATTTTAGTCTTACTCGCATTTCGCTTTCTGACATTTAGCTTGGCCGAATTTATTTGATTCTCGAGTGAAACGGGTGTTCTGCACTCGAAAGAATTTGGGACTTAGACGAGGACTGGCTCGCAGCTAAGCTTCCGAGTGTATTGTATGTAATACACTCGGAAAGGTTTTAAACTTAGGCGAAACGGATTCGCAGCTAAGCCCCCGAGAGAGAGGATTGCTCTTCACTCGGAGTAATTTTTGAACTTAGACGAGGTCTGGCTCGCAGCTAAGTCTCCGAGTGTATTGAATGTAATACACTCGGAAAAGTTTTGAACTTAGGCGAAACGGATTCGCAGCTAAGCCCCCGAGAGAGAGGACTGCTCTTCACTCGGAGTAATTTTTGAACTTAGACGCGACTGGCTCGCAGCTAAGCTTCCGAGTGTATTGTATGTAATACACTCGGAAAGGTTTTGAACTTAGGCGAAACGGATTCGCAGCTAAGCCCCCGAGAGAGAGGATTGCTCTTCACTCGGAGTAATTTTTGAACTTAGACGAGGTCTGGCTCGCAGCTAAGTCTCCGAGTGTTTTGAATGGAATACACTCGGAAAAGTTTTGAACTTAGGCGAAACGGATTCGCAGCTAAGCCCCCGAGAGAGAGGACTGCTCTTCACTCAGAGTAATTTTTGAACTTAGACGAGGTCTGGCTCGCAGCTAAGTCTCCGAGTGTATTGAATGTAATACACTCGGAAAAGTTTTGAACTTAGGCGAAACGGATTCGCAGCTAAGCCCCCGAGAGAGAGGACTGCTCTTCACTCGGAGTAATTTTTGAACTTAGACGAGGTCTGGCTCGCAGCTAAGTCTCCGAGTGTATTGAATGTAATACACTCGGAAAAGTTTTGAACTTAGGCGAAACGGATTCGCAGCTAAGCCCCCGAGAGAGAGGACTGCTCTTCACTCGGAGTAATTTTTGAACTTAGACGCGACTGGCTCGCAGCTAAGTCTCCGAGTGTTTTGAACTTAGGTGAAACGGATTCGCAGCTAAGCCCCCGAGAGAGAGGACTGCTCTTCACTCGGAGTAATTTTTGAACTTAGACGAGGACTGGCTCGCAGCTAAGTCTCCGAGTGTATTGAATGGAATACACTCGGAAAAGTTTTGAACTTAGGCGAAACGGATTCGCAGCTAAGCCCCCGAGAGAGAGGACTGCTCTTCACTCGGAGTAATTTTTGAACTTAGACGAGGACTGGCTCGCAGCTAAGTCTCCGAGTGTATTGAATGGAATACACTCGGAAAAGTTTTGAACTTAGGCGAAACGGATTCGCAGCTAAGCCCCCGAGAGAGAGGACTGCTCTTCACTCGGAGTAATTTTTGAACTTAGACGAGGACTGGCTCGCAGCTAAGTCTCCGAGTGTATTGAATGGAATACACTCGGAAAAGTTTTGAACTTAGGCGAAACGGATTCGCAGCTAAGCCCCCGAGAGAGAGGACTGCTCTTCACTCGGAGTAATTTTTGAACTTAGACGAGGACTGGCTCGCAGCTAAGTCTCCGAGTGTATTGAATGTAATACACTCGGAAAAGTTTTGAACTTAGGCGAAACGGATTCGCAGCTAAGCCCCCGAGAGAGAGGATTGCTCTTCACTCGGAGTAATTTTGAATGTAAATCTGTGCGATCGGAATCGACAATAGACTGCGGGAGTCTTCATTCAATCCATAACATCGTCTGGGATACTCTTATTACATCAAAACAACTCTGTTATCAAGAATAAAAACGTCGAAGTAGGTCCGCATTCCAGGCGCGTGGCTCGTCAATATTCTTCTTCAAGTTGAAAAGATGGTACGCCCCGTTGTTAAGCACCTTGGTAATGACGAATGGGCCTTCCCAGGCTGGGGCCAATTTATGAGGTCGCTGCTGATCCACTCGGAGCACCAAATCCCCTTCGTGGAATGAACGGCTCTTGACATGTCTTGCATGGAAGCGGCGA
The DNA here is from genome assembly GCA_039707655.1 of Elymus sibiricus. Lineage (NCBI taxonomy): Eukaryota > Viridiplantae > Streptophyta > Magnoliopsida > Poales > Poaceae > Elymus > Elymus sibiricus. The sequence continues at coordinate 81,734,010 of CM077670.1, read as the reverse complement.
AGGTCTTGTTGATATGCAGTTGATCGGATCAGGGCCATCTCACGCTCCTCCTCCAGGAGATCCACTCCGTCCTGTCTTGCTTGTTCAGCCTCGTCTTCAGAGTAAAGATCCACTCGAGGAGAATTGTGAAGGATGTCACTTGGCAATACGGCTTCGGCTCCATATACAAGGAAGAAAGGAGTACGTCCAGTCGACCGGTTGGGAGTTGTCCTCAAGCCCCATAGAACAGACAGTAACTCAGTGACCCAAGCTCCGGCAGCATGATCAAGATCTCGCGTGAGCCGAGGCTTCAATCCTTGGAGGATAAGGCCATTCGCTCGCTCAGCTTGACCGTTTGACTGGGGGTGCGCAACAGATGCGTAATCCACCCGAGTGCCTTGAGAAGAGCAATAGTACCTGAACTCTTCCGAGTCAAAGTTAGAACCATTGTCTGTAATGATATTGTGAGGGACCCCATACCGGAACGTTATCTCTTTTATGAATTTGATAGCAGTGCGGGCGTTCAGCTTCCTGATGGGTTTAGCTTCGATCCACTTAGTGAACTTGTCGACTGCAACCAGTAAATGAGTAAACCCACTCTGACCTGTTCTAAGGGGTCCAACCATATCCAAGCCCCACACAGCAAACGGCCAGACGAGTGTAATGGTCTTCAAGGCAGACGCAGGTTTGTGTGACAGATTCGAGTAAAACTGACATCCTTCGCAGTGATCGACAATATCTTTAGCCATCTCATTGGCGCGCGGCCAGAAGAAACCAGCTCGATAAGCTTTGGCAACAATCGTCCTAGATGACGCATGATGGCCACAAGTTCCCGAGTGAATCTCCTCCAGAATCAGTCGACCTTCTTCAGGAGAAATGCACCGCTGAGCTACGCCAGTCACACTTTCTCTGTAGAGTTGTTCATTGATCACAGTGAAAGCCTTGGACCTGCGGACTATCTGCCGAGCCTCATCTTCATCAACTGGGAGTTCTCTTCTGAGAATGTACGCAATATATGGTACAGTCCAGTCGGGCGTGATTACCAAAATCTCCATGACCAGATCAATGACAGCTGGGACATCAACTTCAGTCGGATCAGAAGCACTCTTTGCTTGCGGGGGCTCTTCAGTGAAAGGATCTTCTTGCACCGAAGGAGAATGAATGTGTTCGAGAAATACATTGCTGGGGACAGGTTTCCGAGTGGATCCAATCTTTGCCAACTCATCAGCTGCTTGATTCTTCACTCGGGGAACATGATGGAGTTCCAAACCTTCAAATTTCTTCTCAAGTTTTCTTACTGCATTGCAGTATCCAGTCATAGCGGGGTTCCTGACATCCCACTCTTTCATCACTTGATTAACCACCAAATCAGAATCGCCATATACCATCAGGCGACGGACGCCGAGTGAAATGGCCATACGCAATCCATACAAAAGTGCTTCATATTCGGCTTCATTGTTGGAGGAATCAAAGTGAATCTGTAAGACATAACTGAGCTTATCACCTTTTGGGGATACCAGAACGACGCCAGCACCAGACCCATTCAACATCTTTGAACCATCAAAGAACATGGTCCAGTGTGCCGAGTGAAGTTGGATTGGCTGCTGTTGCTCAATCCACTCGGCGAGGAAATCAGCCAGCGCTTGAGATTTGATTGCTTTCTTCGCCTCAAACTTGATATCAAGATGAAGGAGCTCAATAGCCCATTTGGCCACTCGACCAGTCGCGTCTCGATTATTGAGAATTTCAGACAACGGAGCATCACTGACGACTGAAACGGAGTGATCCTGAAAATAGTGTGCTACCTTCTTTGCAGTCAGATATATACCATATACGAGCTTCTGGTAATGTGGATATCTTTGCTTCGACGGAGTCAACACTTCAGAAATATAATAGACCGGGCGTTGAACTTTGTAAGCCTTGCCTTCCTCTTCCCGCTCGACAGTTAGTACTGTACTGACGACCTGATTAGTGGCCGCGATGTACAATAACAATGGCTCTTTGCTGTGCGGAGCAGCAAGCACCGGCTGGGTGGTAAGCAGGGCTTTGAGCTCGACAAACGCTGCTTCAGCTTCTGGAGTCCACTCAAATGTATCAGACTTTTTCATCAGTCGGTATAAAGGCAGTGCCTTCTCACCGAGACGAGAAATGAATCGACTCAATGCTGCCAAGCAACCTGTGAGCTTCTGGACATCGTGCACACGCTCAGGGCTTTTCATTCGGACGATGGCGCCGATCTTTTCAGGGTTGACGTCGATTCCTTTCTCGGAAACGAGGAAACCGAGTAATTTGCCACCAGGAACGCCGAAAGTGCATTTAGTCGGATTTAACTTAATATCATATCTCCTCAAATTGGCGAATGTTTCAGCCAAGTCAGACAACAGGTCGGAACCTTTGCGAGACTTGACCACGATATCATCCATATAAGCTTCGATGTTCCGAGGGATCTGATCGAGCAAACACTTCTGAATCATGCGCATGAAAGTAGCGCCAGCATTCTTCAAACCAAAAGGCATGGTGATATAACAGAAACACCCGAAAGGGGTGATGAAGGCTGTCTTTATTTCATCCGGACCAAACAGACGGATCTGATGGTAGCCAGAATAAGCATCAAGAAAAGATAAACGCTCGCAACCCGCAGTTGAGTCGACAATCTGATCAATGCGGGGGAGCGGGAAATGATCTTTCGGGCAGACCCGATTGATATGTTTGAAATCAATACACATGCGAAGAGACTTGTCTTTCTTAGGGACCATGACAACGTTTGATAACCACTCGGAGTGGTAAATCTCACGTATAAACTTGGCCGTCAAGAGACGAGCCACCTCTTCGCCGATTGCTTTTCGCTTCTCTGTTGCTGACCGACGCAAATGTTCCTTCACAGGCTTGGCCTTCGGATCAACTCTCAAACGGTGCTCAGCCAGTTCCCTGGGTACACCAGGCATGTCAACGGGCTTCCATGCGAAGATGTCCCAGTTCTCACGGAGGAACTGGATGAGCTCGGCTTCCTATTTGCTGTCGAGTGTTGTTGAGATGTTGGTCGGGGCAGCAGTCGGATCTGTCGGGTGAATGTGCACCTTCTTCACCTCTCCTGCCGACTGAAAAGCTGACTCAGAAGCGGGCTTCTTAGCACGCAACAGGTCGGCAGGATCAGCATTTTTCTTGTATTCCTCCAACTCAACCATAGCCATCTGCTGGTCGGCGATCTTGGAGCCCTGCTGGAGGCACTCCTCAGCCCTTTGTCGATTGCCAGTGATTGTGATCACGCCTTTTGGTCCAGGCATCTTCAGCTTGAGATACACGTAACATGGTCGGGCCATGAAACGGGCATAAGCTGGTCGACCAAGGATGGCGTGGTAGGCACTCTGGAAATCTACCACTTCAAACGTCAGTTTTTCCTTGCGAAAGTGCTTGTCATCACCAAACACCACATCCAATGCTATCTGGCCGAGTGAACGGGCCTTCTTCCCAGGGATTACTCCATGAAACTGCATGTTGCTTTCACTGAGCCGGGACATCGGAATGCCCATTGCCTTAAGGGTATCAGCATACAGGATGTTCAGACCGCTCCCGCCATCCATCAAAACTTTGCGGAGTCGAGTGCCTCCCACAACTGGGTCTACCACCAGCGCTTGCCGCCCGGGGGTAGCAATGTGCGCAGGGTGATCTGACTGACTGAAAGTGATAGCAGTCTGAGACCACTTGAGATATGTGGGGGTAGAAGGAACCGCCATGTTAACCTCCCTGTTGATAACTTTCAGTCGACTCTTACTCTCAACATCAGCAAAAATCAACAAGGTGGCATTGACTTCAGGGAACTCTTCTTTTTCTTCTTCATCTTCTTTCTCAGGGTCTTTCTCACTCGACTGGTTCTCTTTGAATGACTGGATCAACAAACGGCACTGTCGAGTGGTATGCTTCGGCAATATCAAATTGCCCTCTTCATCTTTCCTCGTGTGGATTGCACACGGTAAATCCAAAACATCAGTACCCGACTGATTCTTTGACTTCTTTGGGGTGAACTTAGCCTTGGACTTTCCCTTATTCTTGCCTTGTGCCGCCAGGGCGGCCGCTTCTGCCTGAGCAGGGGGATCAGCTTTGCGCTTTTGTTTCCGACTGGAATTCCCACCTGCATCATTGTCGACTATTTTGGCTTTACCGCTTCGGAGGCGGTCTTCTTCTTCTCCATTGGCGTACCGAGTGGCAATCTCCATCATCTTGCTCATAGAAATGTCACCGGTGCGACCAAACTTCAGATAGAGCTCTCTGTATCTAACCCCAGCCTTGAAGGCACAAACAGCTTGATGCTCGAAAACATTCTCCACCGTGTGATGCAAGGTGGACCAACGCTGAATGTAATCTCGCAAGGTTTCATTGGGCTTCTGGACACAGTGCTGCAAATCAATCAAACCAGCTGGACGTTTACAAGTGCCTTCAAAAGTTCTGATAAACACTCGGGCCAAATCTTCCCAGCAATAGATGCTAGAGGGAGCCAAACGATTTAACCAAGCTCTGGCCGAACCATCCAACATCAAGGACAGATGCTTCATGGCTATGTTGTCGTTACCTCCACCAATCTGTACAGCCACTCGGTAATCATCCAACCAGGTTTCAGGCTTTGACTCGCCAGAAAACTTGCCAATCCCGGCCGCCAACCTGAAGTTGGGGGGAATTTCTGCAGAGCGAATGGCTCTGCTAAAACACTCGGGCCCAGAAACAACAGCACTGCTTCCACTCGGATAATCTCTGTTATGACCATCTCTGTGGGCTCTGCCTCTGTCGACCCTCCTTTGAGCAAGGACATCCCTTGCGTCAAATCCGGGATTCCGCTCATCACCGAACGGGCGCCTATCATCATTGTGCCGGGACACATAAGAACCATTCCGCGGGGGAGAAAACATTCGACGGCGGTCATCATGGTGATAACGGGGAGCAGACTGATCTCGCCCCTGATCTCTGTACCGGTCTTTACGGTATTCTCCGCCTCTGCGACGCGAAGGTGACCCAGGACTGTGAGCCGACTGAACTGTTTCTGCCCTGGTAGAATTGCCATGTAACCTGTTCTGCGACTGAGAAACAGCTGCGTTCTGGTGCTGCGCCGCCTCAAGCAATGTCTTGATCTGCTGCAGACCTCTACCAGCCTCTGATCGTGACGGTTGAATAGACTCTGCAATTCTAGCAGCTGCTGCAACATTTAAAACTGGAGTACGAAATACCTCGACGTTATTTCGAGATCTACTCGGAAACAACTGTCGCTGCTGTCGATTGGGACGTGGTGGACGCTGCCCAGCACGCTCGTCGAGTGCCTCCTGCATCTCTATGAGCCGAAGGCGTGTAGCCTCCATGGCCTGGGCCTCAGCGGTCGTACCGACGATGGGAGTACGGAGAACATCCTCATCCCGGCGCTGCTGATCATTCGACGTTCCACCAATCTCACGCCTGGAGTGGTTGAAGCCGGGCGGCGGACTCTGATGAGAGCCAGCCATGAAAACTTCCGCCGCAGGGTCGCAGCTCTCGCACTCGGAAGGGATGTCGGACTGATCCGACGCCGAGTCCAACACGCCGTGAAGTGACTCGGCGGGCTCGATGGTCGCAATCTGCGGGGACGAAACCGGGCGTGCCGCCGCGTGCCGCACCCAACGCTGTAGCCGCGAGCGACCGGATCGCTTGCGACGATGAACAGCAGGGAGGGCCGATACACACGGAGTCGACGACTGAAGGAGAAGAACGCCGCAGGAGCTTGCACAGAAGTGCGTCGCCCCGCGAATCGGGAGCGCTTCCACATCCAAAGGCGCTTCCTGGAGCCATGCCGAATCGTCGGCGATGAAGGTGAGCGCTCCGAGACGGATCTCGCGGCCCAGGAACAAATCACCACCGGAAGACATGACGAAGGAGAAAAAATGCAAACTCGCCGGGAGTCGCTTAGACGCCTGCCCCACGGTGGGCGCCAACTGTCGTGGGAACAAGCCTGACAGTAGAAGGTAGGGGTACGAATGGAGAGGGCAGAGTCCTAGCTACGGCGAGGCTGTACACACAGATGTATGAGTTCAGGCCCCTCTCGTGGAGGTAACAGCCCTACGTCTCAGTGCTCCGGAGAGCTCTCTACTCTGTCGAGTGAAATATGTGTGTTGTGTTACAAAAGGTTCCGAACCCTTCTACCAGCGGGGAGGGGTGGCTTATATAGAGTGCGCTGCCCCTCATAACGTCCGGCAATAAGGGGTTTAATCGTGGTCATAAAGAGGTGTACGTTACTGGTAACGTACACCATAAATGCTGTTAATGATCTTGATGAATGCTTGCCCGTTAGCCTCCCTGGGGTGACTTCTGGACTCCTGCGGTCGACTGTCTTCAGACTCTTCCGAGTGAAAGATAACCGTCGAGTGAAAGGCATCTCCGAGTGTATATTGTCGAGTGACTTATGCTTCTTCGCTATTTCAGTCGGAGACTTCCTTGTGGCCCTTAAGCTTTCTGGGGCAGTGTCCTCAGGTAGGATATGTAGGTCAGGCCTATAACCCTACCCTAGGTACGTATCCCCATCAGGCAGCGAGGAAGAGTAGTGCACGGTAGGTCGTTGCCGCTCGGGTCCCAAGATGGCCACCGCTCCTCCCCTCTCGTCAACGCCAAGCTTGGTGGGCTGAACATCGTTGGCCAATTAGCCACTTGGCGGCGATGTGTGATGGGGAACGTTGCATGAAAATCAAAAAAAATTCCTACGAAACACCCAAGATCTGATCTAGGAGATGCAAAGCAACGAGATGGGAGTGTGTCTACATACCCTTGTAGACCGAAAGCGTTAGTGTCATAACACGGTTGATGTAGTCGTTCTCTTCACGATCCAATCGCGATCCAATCCGATCTAGTGCCGAACGGACGGCACCTCCGAGTTTAGCACACGTTCAGCTCGATGGTGTCCTCTCCTTATTGATCCAGCAAGAGAGGGGGAGGAGGTAGATGAGATCTGAACCAACACGACCGCGTGGTGATGGTGGTGGCAGCGGAATTCCAGCAGGGCTTCGCCAAGCGCGTACCGGAGGAAAGGTGGGAGGAGTTGGGAGCGACGGAGGGCAAGGATGGAGGCGTGTGGCTGCCCTCCCACCCCCACTATATATAGGGGCAAGGGGGGAGGCGGCGCCGGCCCTAGCCCCTCCTCCAAGGAGGGGGCGGCGGCCCTAGGGGGGTGGCTTGCCCCCCAAGTCAAGGGGGGCGCCCCATCTATGGTTCCCACCAACCCTAGGCGCATGGGCCCAGGTGGGGAAGTGGCGCCCAGCCCACCAGGGGCTGGTGCGCCTCCTTTGCTGCCCATGTGGCCCTTCAGTGCAGGTGGGACCCCCCCGGTGGACCTCCGGAACCCTTTCGGCATTCCCGATACAATACCGGCAAATCCTGAAATCTTTCCGGTGACCAAAATAGGACTTCCTATATATGAATCTTTATCTCCGGATCATTCCGGAGCTCCTCGTGATATCCTAGATCCCATCTGGGACTCCGAACAACCTTCGAACTTTCCACTGTTAATATCTCATTACTACCCTAGCACTATCGAACGTTAAGCGTGCGACCCTACGGGTTCGGGAACATGCAGACATGACCGAGACACCTCTCCGGTCAATAACCAATAGCGGGATCTGTATACCCATATTGACTCCTACATATTCAACGAAGATCTTTATCGGTTGAACCACGATGTCGAGGATTCAGTTAATCCCGTATACAATTCTCTTTGTCCGGCGATATGTTACTTGCCCGAGATTCGATCATTGGTATCTCCATACCTAGTTCAATCTCGTTACCGGCAAGTCTCTTTACTCGTTCCGTAATACAAGATCCCGTGGCTAACTCATTAGCCACATTGCTTGCAAGCTCTTTACGATGTTGTATTACCGAGAGGGCCCAGAGATATCTCTCCGTCACACGGAGTGACAAATCACAGTCTCGATCCGTGCCAACCCAACAAACACCTTCGGAGATACCTGTAGAGCACCTTTATGATCACCCAGTTACGAAGTGACGTTTGGATACACACTAAGTATTCCTCCGGTGTCAGGGAGTTGCACGATCTCATAGTCTAAGGAACAGATACTTGACATGAAGAAAGCTGTAGCAAATAAACTAAACGATCTGATGCTAAGCTTACGGTTGGGTCTTGTCCATCACATCATTCTCCTAATGATGTGATCCCGTTATCAAATGACAACTCATGTCTATGGTCAGAAAACCATAACCATCTTTGATCAACGAGCTAATCTAGTAGAGGCTTACTAGGGACACGGTGTAGTTTATGTATTCACACATGTATTTAAGTTTCCGGTCAATACAATTCTAACATGAATAATAAACATTTATTATGAACAAGTAAATATGATAATAACCAATTTATTATTGCATATAGGGCATATTTCCAACAACGTGGAGGCGGACAGGTTTGCTTCCCGGGGCTCCGGAGGCGGAGGTTACGGAGGCAAAGCTGGAGAGCGCCGAGGCGGAGCAGGAAAAGGCGAAGCTTCGGTTCTCTGGGTTCATGGCCGGACAAGGGGAATAGGCGCCGGCGACCATTTAGATTAGGTATTGATTATACCTCCAATGCCGGAATAGCACCGCTTAGTTGAGGTAAATGTAATGAAATTCGTTTTGTTTATATGAAATCCGTCTTCTTTATATGAAATCCGGCCGTGTTTGAACGAATTTCGTCCGGTTAGTTCAAATTGTTTGTCGGATATATGTGGCTAGCGTTGGATGGCGTTGGAGATGCACTAACATAGACTAGTAACATATGCTTGTTACTAGTCTAGGTTGAACTATGGGTTAGTCTTATCTCATTTGAGACTGGGCAGGCTGCAATTTCCCTTCCCAAATTGAACGTTGCTCTCAGAGAACCCTAGACAAAACGACAGATGCACCCGACTTTCCGCACACCGGAAAGAAGAAAGATCAGCCTACTCGGTCCACGATAAAGAACCTTGATGCCCGGGTCACTATGGAAACCTTGCATGCATCGTTATTACTATCTTCAATTCATCCGTATATAAAAGACATTCGGGGAATATACAATTTTGGGAGGTTAAAAGATCCGATGGACGAGCGAGGAGGTGGAATCACGAGGATAAGAACGGGGGGAAGGGGCCAAACCAGAGAGGAGGCGTGCAGCTCATCTGCTCAAGTGCTCATGTGAGGTGGCGGGAGACTGGTCTCCATCATGTGGTTCGCTGTCGAGCTGGATGGGGGAAAGCCCGCCGGTGAATGGTACCGTTAATTAATCATCCACCGCCATCTATCGGTTCGAGCACACTGGACACACTATTTTATCTTGTGGGCCCAGTTTGGTGAGCGTAGTGAGGCCGGTCCAGCTCAAGTTGTACTGCTAGTAGATCTGAAAGGCGTGGCGCTGCTGCATGCTCGCTTGACGCTTCGCCGCACCAAGGGCATGATCATTGATCGGCAGGCCTGCTTCTAGAAGCCTTATCCTCAAAGGGAGGTTGATAGCAGTACGCTGTCGTTTAGGACTGGACATTTTATGCAGTCGACTGAGTGATGTGCCAGGGCCAAAGATCCCGGGAGCACCAGTGCTGCCTGTAGGGTTTTGCGCTGCATCATTGGCCATGGCGGCACTACTGGGATATTTGTCAAGGAGAGCGCGTACCATAACTCTGGAGATGGATCTTAATGATTCTTAGCAGCACGGGAGAAAAATGCGTAACAGTGGCGCTATCAACTGAACCTTTAAACACGTGTGTGGCTCAGGCGCTCTCTCCGGCCACGTAACGATGGATCGAGCACATCCATAGATCCGCGCGGCCACTGTGACTGACGCCACCATGGATAATTGCACTTGTCTAACCCGATTACGAGAGGCTACTTGTCAAAGACAATAATCTACGCGCTTCCGGATCGATCGTTAAGAGGGACAGTTATAACATATCTATACACTTACGAGAGCCACCGGCCGGTTAATTAAACCATCACCGTCATTCTGTCCAGGTTCATCGATCTAAGCCTATCGGTCAGTTCGTGATAAATTACCGCTGTACCACTGGAAATGTTATCCACAAGCAAGCTCCTGCTTTCCGAGCTGCTGAGAGGGCAACGGCCTTCTAGAAGGCTAGCGCTAGGAGCGTCGATAATACCAGGGCTTGCGAGCTGGAATAGAGTATCTTATCTGTGTTGGTGCCTGGTCTCATTATATTAACCGTGTTATTATCACACCCAAATCTGGTTGATTAAGGTAAGTATTCCCTTGGCATAAAAATAAGCGATATGCCTCGTTGGTCGACGGAGAGACATCCAGCGGAGCAAACATTGCCTAACCGTGTTATTAATGAGGCGAAAACGGAAACCAACATCATCCGAGGTCTACAGATAGTAGCATCCAACCACACCAACGGGGGGGAAACGGCGCCCCAACTACCCATGGCAGAAAGTTTGGAGAGTAGAGTTCTCTCAACCCAAAGTATTGAACTACTTATTATTACAGGCCCAGAAAGTAAAAGAACACCACGAAACTAACTAGGATTCCGTTGCTTTATTATTGATCTATCTATCATCTCTTATTAAGCCATACACTAGGACTAGCAAAGCATCTTACGATCTCTGAGGCTTGGAGAACCGTAGGTTCGGTTCGCTCTAGCCAATGCAACCAAAAGACCGATCCAATGAAAGAGACTAATCAACACATTTATACGTCAACAACGTGCATGATGCGCATGGCCGCGAAAAAGAGTGATTCCCTCGGCGGGTCATCTACCGGGCTCCCACAGAATTGTTCGGTCGAATTGTAGGAAACCCCACAGAAGCGACGTCGATCGGTGCTACCAAAACGTACCTTGTCGGAGAGGCACCGCTAGCTGCTTGCCTTGTCTGACACAGCATCAGCATGCTTTGTGTGCATGCAGATGCAGCAGCGGCACATCACATGCGTGTGCCTCGTGCCCCCTGTTTCTTCTCTTCTTGGTTGAGAAAAGGAAGTTGGATTCTCCTCCCACAGAACAGGCCGAAGCCAGCTAAGAGCTATCAGAAACTAAAATACTCCCGATACTGTCCCCGGCTCATTTTCTTTTTGGAAAATACAGTGAGCGGCCCGTGGGGGTAGTACTCAATCATACGGCGGAATATAGAAGAACCGATGACAGCCAACACAGGTTGACCACAACTGCTAACGATAGTTAACTAGAGATAACTGCTAGTATATACAAATATTAAAGCTACTAAGCTAGGCTCGCTGGGTGCATTCCCAGTGCTTAGACGTGGGCTCTCTCAGGCTGCCACGTTTTCCCCTTCCCTGGTTCACACGTATTAGGCAATGATTTTTTTTAACTGCACATTAAGATTTACCGCTGGAGAGCATCAAAGTATCCCTCTCATCTCTCTGTTTTCTCGCTGAGAGAGAGGTGCGACGAGAGAGAGACAGAAAAAGGTCGCTCGCCGCCGTTTGTCCATCCGCCACCGCCCTGGAGGCACCGTTCGCCGCCCCCATCTATCGCCGGTCTTCTCCATCATCCACCATCGGCCGTCAGCCGTCGTCGACGCACCTCCTCTTGCCCACGCCGATCTGGACCTGGACCTCGATCTGGGTGGATTTAACCTCCCTCCTCCCTCTTCACCGGCGTGGCTTGGGCAGCCAGCGTCGGCTTCCCCTCTCTCCTGCCTAGCGTTCGCGTGAGGAGAGGGCTCTGACGCCATGGACCTCGCCACAGAAGCGACCTCGGCTTCTTCCTGTCCATGGAGGCATGCAAGTTCTTCTCTTCAAGGTCAGCTCTCCTCTCCTCTCCTCTTGGATTCGATTGGATCCAACTACTTTCCTTCCCATCCCCACGTAGCTGCAGCTCACCACCTCGATAGATGCAGGGACGACACCATGGAAGGTCTCTCTTGTGCTTTGTTTCATGCATGACCATGGATGATCTAGGGATGGTTAGGATCCTGGTACTCTTAAGCTTAATTGGCTTCATTGCCTGTTGTTTATGGATGGTCTATTCTCATTGTGCAGCAGCAGCAGGATAGATTGAGCACAACAAAGGTTGGCCTCGCTGCCGGTGCCGTCCACAAATTTACCATGGTGAGCTACTCTAGATCCTCTTCCTTCCTCTGCCCCGCGCCCCGTGGCTATTGAGCCATGGATGACCTTAGTTAGCATTTTGCGGTGGCCATTTTATTCGCGGTGGGGTGGGATTGCACCTGCACGTTAATTGAGAGTGTTGATGCCTGGGAGGAGAAATCAAATTGAGTGTGTTTCCATTGTCTATGATCTTTGATTATTTTTTTCGTACAGCCGTATATATGTTTCAAAGGTAAGCATAATCCTACATTAGTAGCTTACTCTGTAAAGAAATATAAGAGTGTGTAGATCACTGCTTTATGATCTAAATGCTCTTATATTTCTTTACGGAGGGAGTACTACAATTTCGGTGATTGAAAGAATAAATTATAAGTGATGCACAAAGAAGTGAAATTAGAGCACCATCATTCAATTAGTGATGGTGCTGGTGTTGGCACGGATGGTTAGTTTGTGCAGGGAGAGAGCAAATCCGTTCTATATCTTTGATGGAAAGATTGTTGGACTAGGAAATATGGCATGCTACATACCAAGTGACAGTACATTATCCGAAATACTTATATTTCTGATAAACGCATCCCCCATCCATGACATAGATTGGTGTCTTTATGCAGTGCGTGTGTTCTTTTTTGTTCTCTCGCGATGCATTTGAGTACATGATGGATCATCTAATCGTTCGATGTCTCATGTGTACTCAGTCACCAATGTCATGTTCTGATTCTTAGAGTCAAAATTCTAGCTTTATCTATATTAAAAAAAAAGTCTATGGCAGAGGCAAGAAAAAAAAGCGTCCTTCCTTCTGCTCTCATTCTGAGAAAGTTCTGAAAATTGAGGCGTTTGTATGAATTTCTATTCTTCATTATAAATATCACTTTCAAGTTTAGAAAATCAAACCTGATATACTCCGTATGTCTCTGTGGTACACTAGCACCACCATTTTATTGCTGCAAAACGCCAGTGAAAAGCTCATTACTGTTTACAAGTTCTTATACAATCGAGCCGAAAAAACAACAAAATGATTTGTTTTCACATCACCTCTGGTCTTCACGAAAGGCAGTATGCTTATAGTGTACAGCTAGCTAACAATCATGTGTTTGAAAATGATTCGTTTGTCAGTTTCTGCTCATCTGCAGCCCTTGATTTTAAAATCTCCTAATCTAGCTTACTGATTAGGCTAGAGAGAAGATAATGATGTACAATCAGCATCTGGGGTGTGAGGGAGGATACTTATATCACTAAGTGGCCAAGGGAATGACATTACAAAAGTTAATCTTACAGCCTAGGAGATGATGGGACACATATGTAAAAGAATTAATGTTCCTATATTGCTTCTCACCATTTGATCATCCATGTAATTTATAGCATCCAAACATAGCTTATCCTTAGGCTGTTAGTATTCTGACCTATTCCTTTGTTGTCATAGGAGGCTACTATGAATGCCAATTGATTGTAATTCAACTTCCTTACAAATAATTAATGTTCAAACTTTCCAGTGGAGGAATCTCAAGACGCGGGAATGGTGCCCGCTGACAGCCCGACAATTGTGGGTGGCAAAAAGGAAGGGTTGCCATCGCCAACTTCGCCGATAATTGTGGACCCCAAAGAGGAAGAAACTCTATATTTAGTGCATTGTTGCTATTTTAAATTCTGAGAGGTGTTGAATTTTGTCAATTTCTAAGATATTGACTCGGAAGAATTATTATTTTGCTTTATGTAAACTCAGATTAATTTGTCATGTCATTTTAACCGAGCAACCTTTTCGTGACATCAGTTCATGATTTTTGTGTGATATATTCTGTCAATTCCATGTACAAAGTGGGCATATGTTGATATATGTTGCCCAATTCCACTGAAGTGCATATGCCAGGATGCAGAACATAGATATATAGATCCCTGACCATGTGACTTAGATGAGATCTACAAAGAGATGAACTCAGAACCATCTGTGGTTTAATTAGAAAATACTCATCGGCATCTACACAATTTTCAATGTATAATACTCCCTCCGTCCCAAAATAAGTGACCCAACTTTGTACTAAAGTTAGTGCAAAGTTGAGTCATTTTTGAGTCACTTATTTTGGGACTGAGGGAGTAAAATTTAAGTCTGAATCTAGAGGAGATCACGCAACGAAGTAGTGTATACAATGTTCCCAGCTCCAAGTTTGAAGCATGACCAGTTGCTACGGTAATTAGTAGGAGTACTTTTGTATATACTGCTGTCATGGCTAATATAAGAGTGTTTAGATTACTAAAGTAGTGTTCTGAATGCTCTTATATTAGTTTACGGAGGGAGTACCTACTAGGCGTAACAACGAGCTCACACAAAAAATTCTGTAAATCCATCAATCACTGGAGGAAGTTAGTTTTTACCAGCTGGAGCAACGAGGGTGCCATCCGCAGCTCCGAGTTGCAGCGGGAGCCCCGAGAGCCGCCGGTCCGCCGAGCTGCAGCGGGAGCTGCCGGTCTGCCGAGCTGCATAGCTTCAGCGAGAGCCTCCGCGCCCGGCCGTTGAGCTGCCGCGGGAGCCGCTACGCCAGGCCACCGAGTTGTGGAGGGTGCCGCCATGCCACCAGCAGCGGTGGGGGCCGCCGCCAAGATGGGGGCCTAGGTGCGGTCGTCAGCCTCCTCGGCTCCTCCAGTAGCTTCTCTCTTCAGTATGAGTATTGGGGAATGGGGAGAACAGAACAAACGTGTTGAACTAGGGAAGGTGAGCAGGCAATCGATGGAACCAGGACCAACAGTCCAACACGAGAGAAGATGGCAAAAAATTGTAATTTTGCACAAGGACAATAAAGTCATTTCGCATGGTGAAAATAGGGATAAAAGGTCAAAATTGATTATATAGTAACTCAAAAGGGCATATTATCCAAAGAAAAAAAAACAGGGAAAATCATCTAATCCTATCAAAATCGAGGCAAACTATCAAATGCCCAAATAAAGTGGAGCAAATGATCCAATCTCTCTTTCATTGCAGCAAAATGCCAGTGAAACAGTCATTATTTTACAAGTTCTTATTATACAATCCAGCTGAAAGAAAAATAAACTGATTTGTTTTCATGGACGCGGCAAAATGATCGATCCTGTTCTTCTCATCTTCTGAGCCTACCAACAAGTGTAGCCATACTGATTTGTCTTGGTCACAATGCAAAATTAAAAGCCTTTTCTGTCGGTAAACACACCTCCATCACTAGACATTTCATACCTCCAAATGACATTCCATCATTCTGCCAAGAAGCTCTGTAAAAGGCAACGCATAAAACAGAAAAATTAAGAACTCTATTGAAAAACACACGCACACGCTTCATGAAGGGGTTTTCAGTATTAGATTTTCCGAGTTTCCACTAATAAAACCATACAATTGGCAATCCATATTGTAAACATGGTTCTATTCAACAACATTTTTTGTACAAAAAAGTTCCAAAGGCCCTGGCTAGCCCTATCAAATTCTAAATTCAACTTTTAAAATTAAATTATTGTGCTTATGTATGTAAGAGACATCTTGATGGGCGCGGCGTGCCGCCGCGCTTTCTAGCTGCTAGTAGTAGTTATAGTCCTTAAGATTGGCAAATGGCAACCAAGCACAGCGTCGACGTACGTCTCTCGAGGTTGTGTAGATTTTCGACGTTAACTTGAGCACGAAATGACTAGTTGCTCCGTCTTTCGAGCTCAATGGGCAGCTAGCTAGCTACTCCCTCCGTCCCATAATGTAAAAATGTTTTTCAAACTTTGTTAACTTGAAAAATATTCTTATATTATGGGACGGAAAGTCTTATATTATGTGACGGAAAAGAGTGCCTTACTAAACTTGTTTCTATAAAACCTTGCTCCGATCGGAAAACTTGAGCGCACAAGTAAACGTGTGCCAACCGCCAAACCAAGTAAATTTAACGAATGCCGAGCGACCATCACTAGGATTAGCAAACCCTACAAGTCTCCTTACTACTACTAGGCCACAGACCTTTTTTTAGGAAAGACCATCATGACTAGCTTTATTGCGTATAGAAGACGGATACATCGTCTACGAGCTTATTCACCAAACAATCTGGTGACTCGCTAATCCAACTATCAGAAATTTTATTACAATAACTAAATTGAGCTAGCACATGCGCCGCTTGATTAGCATCACGAACACAATTTGACCTTCCCAATCAAAGAGCTTATATCAACACAACGCCGCTGCATCCCTCCAGGTAGTTTGTCCATTGCAGTAGTTAATCACTACTAGGCCACAGACTTGGATATATGTGCATGGATGGTAGTGCTGACAGACAGGATACCGTAGCAAGCACGTCCATTCTGCCACGCGACCGGGAGAACAGAAGAAAGTTGAGTCCGGCTGAAACCGGGACCCGAATACCGATCCGGGTCGTCGCGTGGACCTACTCCAAGTCTCCGGCTCCAAGCAAGGGAGAAAATCACTGTTTTGACCCTTTGTGCTAACTAAATCCCGAACTGACCTGGATTACAAAAAAAATTGGAATTTGACCTCTTTGGGTGACGCCAACATGCATGGCGTCTGGGTTGCACGGGTGACGCCAGGGATCCTGGCGTCTGACTCCTGGCCCGCACGACCCCCCCGGCAAGTTGACCGGCTGACGTGGCAAAGGGACCAGACGCCAAGGACCGTGGCGTTTGGTACCAGACGCCGGGGACCCTGGCGTCTGGCCCCTGCCAACTGTACCACGCGCGGGCCGAGCCCACCCACCCATTCTCTTCTTCCTCTTCCCCCCCCCACGAACAGAACCCTTCTCCCCTTCGCCCCTCTTCCCCCCCCCACACCAAATCCTCCTCTGATCTACTCCATCCTCCACTCAAATTCGTGGATCTGACCCCCCCAAGCATCCTTGAGGTATTCTCCCCCATCTCCCCCAATTTATTTAAGTTGAATCCTCTTCCTTTTGTTGCATTATTCAACATTAGGTGATGTTAGATGAGTAGATGGTTTCTTTGATTTAGGATTTTGTTTGTATTTGAAAGATTATTTGGGAGGTTGATGATGTGTTGTTGAATATGTAGACAAAAGCAATTAGGTTTGGTGCATATATTGTTCCATAGGATTTTTTTGCACTAAGAGAAGTGATGAATACATGATGTTTGTATGTAAAATAGACTAGTTTCATAATTTGTTTGATTATAGATGATGTGTGTATGTGCTAGCAAATGATGCATATGTTAGCAAGCAAGTCTATTTAGAAAAAATATGATACATGTAGATCATTATTTTGTTGGCACAATTTTTTTATAAAGGAGATGTCTCTATGTGTAGATCATGCTATTGTAGGCATAATTTTTTTAGGAAAGGAGATGATGAAATTTGATGGTTGTATGTGACACCATATTGTTTGAGAATTTACTTTTGAACTATGCAAACAAGAATGCATTATGTTGATGTTGGATATGTATATTATTTTATATGTATTATGTTGAGAATAAATTCAGATTATGCCAAGTTAGTTGATGCCTCTTTGATACGCATTATGTCGGAGATGCATTATGTAGATGTTCTTGGCATGAAGTTCATTATGCATTTGTTCATATTTGTTTGGTAGGATGGCGGATGATGATCATGGACCTTGGTACGACGGACTAATCCAGGAGTTGGACATGGATCATCGTGCTCGGGCCATTGAGAACCAGAAGGTAAGAAGCAAGACTAAATATTTTTCGGTGTTTTTCATTTGTGTTTTATACTGATCCGGAGCTCATTTTTTTTGCAGCCTGTAGTTGCTTTGCGCATGAGGGGTCATGGTGCGGATGACTTTCCTTACGACGTGCGGTACGAGCCGTACATTCGGAGACTGGGGCTTCTCCCATTTGTGTTGCAGTTCAAGCGACACCCTCCGCCGGTGAACCACGCGGCGCTCACCGCACTTGTGGATCGTTGGAGGACCGAGACACATTCCTTCCACCTTCCCTGTGGGAAGATGACAATGACCCTAGAGGACATGGCTATGATAAGTGGCCTTCCTATCAACGGACAACCTGTTACCGGTCATGTGCACGCCGTGAATTGGCGAGCTCGGGTTGCTGTTTTAATTGGTGTTGAGCCCGACGCCCCTCTCGCAGGCAGGCCCGATAGCGCAAAAGTGAAGCAAACCTGGCTAAAAGAAGTCAGAGGACAAGGATGCCCTGAGGATGCCAATGAGGTTGTTGTGCAGCAGTTTGCTCGGGCCTATCTTTGGTATGTACTGACCAAGGTAGTCTTCTCAGACTCAACCGGGAACGCAGCCCTCTGGATGTGGTTGGAGCGACTCAGTGACTGGGATACTCAGTATAGTTGGGGTTCGGCGGCACTAGCATACCTGTATCGTCAGGTAACATATATTTTCAGCCATTTATCTTGCATTTGTCATGCGCCTCCATATCTAACATGTATGTTTAATTGCAGCTCGACGAGGGGTGTTGCAGGAAGAATGATACTTCCTCATTGGCGGGGTTTGTTTGGAGCCTATCCGTGTGGATGTGGGAGCGGATTCCGGTTAGACGGCCCGTGATAAAGGACACCCAGCACCCAATCGCACATCCACATGAAGGGCTTCATGATGCTGATCCATATCGGCGCCCCACAATTGCACACTATTGGGATCAGACGACGGTGTACACGGGAAAGTCACATGTGCGATACAAGTGCTATGTGAACGAGCTGGACACATTGACTGCTGACCAGGTACATCCTTGTGAAGTTCACTTCAAGCCATTTATCTTTACCTCCTTGTGAAGTTCACTTCAAGCTTACATTTTGGCTGCTAGATGCAAACTAAAATTATGTGAAGACCGAAATTTGTACCTAACATTTAGCTCCTCGTGTTGCAGGTCTTCTGGAGGCCTTATGTGGATCATGATCGTGACTTCAACCCAAACGATATGTGCACTCGTGATAGGCATCTTTGGCGAGGGAGGTGTCCAATGATATGCTTTTATGCAGTCGAGTGGCACTTTGTAGACCGTGTTGCCAGACAATTTGGAAAAAGACAAGGTATTCCAATTGAGGAGAGCAATGACAGAATCCAATCTCTGCATCGGTGAGCAAAGATGTCTCTGAGATATGTATTTCAGCATTGAGAAAGTATATGTTTGCTAATGGTTAATACTGTGCATCATTTGCAGGTTCAGTCGAAGGAACAATCAGGATGTAATTGATTGGGCGAACAAACACCGTCGGTGGATAGAGATTTGGGATCAAAGAGAGACTTTAGTGGAATCAGAGAATAGACCCCACAATCAGTCAGCATACCAGAAGTATCAAGTGTGGTATGCGAAGCGTTACCGGTTAAAACTAAAGCCCGGTTGGACTCATGATGAGTGGTCGGAGTTGGTGTCTGAAGACCCGGAGGCTGCAGAAGGTTATCATGCCTTTAACCGGGCGGTGAGAGAGACCAAAGGGACTCAACTTGACTATGCACCGATGCATGATGAATTGGTAGTTTAATGAACCTATACTTGCATTGTCTTGTCTTTTTTCTTGCGTTACCGGTTTCTTATGAATGTTTTGTGTGTTCATGAATTGCAGGGCAACGAGTTGCTTATGTGCGTCAACGATGCCAATGTAGCACTCAGTCATCCCCCGGGTGGTGGATTATCTGAGAGGGCTCTTAGGACCACGATGGAGGTATGAGCCATCTATTAGGAAATCTTATCTTTTCGGATTAGTTATATGCTTCTCATATCCTCATCAGCAGCTGCCTAAAGGAATGACTAGACATCAGTCTAACGAGGATGAGGAGTCTAGCGAGGAAGAGGAGGAGGACCGCGAGGAGGAAGAGCTTAGCTCAGATGAGGTGCTAGCAAATGCTCTGAAGAAGAGAGTAAGGAAGAAGTGAGCTAGCAACGTCAAGTTTAGTTCTCGTGTGCCATTTCGTGAACTTGGTGTCGTTTGTTAACTTTGTATGAACTTGTCGTCGTGCTGAGAACTTCTTATGTTGCTAGATATTGCTGGTATTGGTGTTGTTGAAATTGTGGAATCTTTGAAATTGTGGAATCTTTGAAATTGCTAATATTACATACTTCTGTACAGAGGACCAGACGCCAGGGTGCACCTGAGGCTCCAGCACAAGTTGCTCTCTGGTTAGCTAACCAGACGCCAGGCTCCATGGCGTCTGGCCCTACTGCAGACAGTAGTTATATCTTCTGTTGATATTTTGGTTTAGCAACTTGTTGCACACATTGTTAAACATTGAAAATCATAAAAAATGTGAACAAAGCAAACTAGCCTCAAATCACACACAAGGTTTCGAATGAGATAAATAGTTCATCACACATACAATCTTTCGAATGAGATAAATAGTTCATCACACACAAGGTTTCGAATGACATAAATAGTTCATCACAGACTAGGTTTCGAATGACATAAATAGTTCATCGATGCCGGTGCCTTTTTCATTGGTCTACTGAGTAGTACGGGGCCATTTCCCCTTCTTGTCACGTGCCTCGTCCTCCTCTTGTTCATCGCGAGCCCTTGCTAGCTTTCTTGCCCTCTCTTGTTGACGCTCCTCCTTCTCTTTGCGTGCCCTCTCCTCCTCACGTTTCTTGCGCTCTTTCTTCTCCTTCTCACGACGCTCCCTCTCCAACTCCCTTGCAAAGTTTTCCTCGAAAAGGCGCTGCCTCCGCATACAATCTCGATATTGATCCTCTTGCACATCTTTTGGTACTTCGTGATCTATCCAAGTGAAGTACTTGCAAAGTGGAGGAGGAGACTACATAACAATCATGTTTGTGTTAGTAATATGAGTTGAAACAAATTTACATCATTTGGATGTGACGTGTAACATACCGGTGGTAGGTCATATGCGTTAGTTGGCCGCGCACGATCATATGCATAGTTGGGACACACAAAAAATCTTCTACCTTCTGTCCATGACTTTTTGCGATCAGTGGACACCTTCACCTTGCAAATATCACCACACCAACATGGTGGTGTGGCAACATCCTTCTCCTTATTCTTGTCCAACGTAGCCACCCCCCACGTCTTCGGCATGTCCTCTCGGTCGGCGCATGGCGGCCTCGTGCTGGAACCGGATGAAGCCATGCCTACAAGAGGAAGAATTGTTAGCAAATAGACACAAACAAAGTAAATGTGTAAATAAAGTGCGAGCAAATAATATACCATTCATATTCAATCAACCATTTGGATTACGCAAATAACCAAATGCCGATCCATTATCAACTTGCCCTCTTCGACCGCCAACTCTAACACTTGTGCTTCCTCTACGGCCACCACCAACACCTCTAGCACTTGTGCTTCCTCTACGGCCACCACCAACACCTCTAGCACTTGTGCTTCCTCTACGGCCAGCACCAACACCTCTAGCACTTGTGCTTCCTCTACGGCCACCACCAACACTTCTTCCCCCTCGTTCACCACCGGAGCCTCCTCCACGGCTAGTGCTAGAAATGCCCCTTTTCGACGTTTTTCTTTTCTTGTGACTCCGTGCATTGTGTCCCTCACCATCACACCCTCCACAATTGGTAGTTTCAGGAGCCTCCATGAAATGACCGCTACCAAATTGCTTCATGCCAGTGTATCCGGCTAGGTCATCCATATCACCCCTAAACCGCTTGGTTCTCCTTCTACCCTTGGTATCCACCTTCAAGAGAGGGTCTGGCTTAATATGGGGTCCATGATACTCAGGCCACTGTGATTGGTCTAAGAAAGGGTGAAATCGAGGCGCCCATATCAACCTAGTAGTTTCCAAATGGAACTCTTGCATCCGCATGGTTTTCCCATCACTAACTGTGAGGTGTCTCGCCTTCGCCGCCGTTATCAAATGCGAGCATGGCCAATGATACTTACTAGGCCTCTCGCACTGGCACCACCGTGTCTTCAGGTGCACCTCAAATGCGGCACCACCATATGAAAAACCATCTCGTGTTGTGCCACCTGGCTCGTCGATTTGATAGATCATTTTAGTTTTGTCGAACGTGATAATGTTTTGTTGCGAAGACTTGCTTGCTTGTAACTGCAGCCATTCATCAACTATTTCCGGATATTCCTTTTTGTCACCTATCCAGTTGGCAGTCTCTTCCGAATGCCTCTGAAAGTACTCATTAAGCTTGAAGAAGGTATACTCCACTATTGCAGTCACCGGCAATGAACGGACACCCTTGAGAACATTGTTGAAACATTCAACCAGGTTGCTCGTCATGTCGCCATATCGCCTACCTCCATCGTCATGAGCGCGCGCCCACTTGTGCTTCTCGCCGAAATTCCTATTTAAGAAATCTTTTCCCCCATCGTTCACCGCCGCATAGAGTTTGTTATAGCGAGCATCGAAAGCATTGGTGTTGAAGGCAACACATACATGGGTAAGGTCTTTGCTGAGCTCCTTGCTCTTACATGCCCTGTAAAAGTTGGCCACAAAATGCCTCATGCACCATCTGTGGTGAAGCTTTGGAAAGCCTGGAATCTCAATGTCCACTGCCTTGAGTATGCCATGGTGCCGGTCCGATATGATGCATACCTCCCTAGCCCCAATCACCTTGTGCCTCACATGACCCATGAACCACTCCCAGTTGTCCTGGTGCTCGGAAGGCACCAAAGCAAATGCCACGGGCAACACATTGTCATTGGAGGAGTGCGCCATTGCTACCATTAGTGTGCCCTTGTATCTGCCGGTAATGAAGGTGCCATCTATAGACAAGACCGGACGACAATGCTCAAATGCCGTCACACATTGTCCATAACTCCAGAAGGCACGACCGAACACTCCGTCGTGGTTAGCCTCAACCACATGATACATGCCCGGGTTCCTATGTGCAATCGCTCCCAACAACCTCGGGAGTTGGTTGTATGCTTCTTCGTAACCACCATACAACATCCTAATAGCATTTGCCTTAGCCCTCCATGCCTTCCCATACTTGACTTCATAACCATATAGTTTTTTCGCCGTCCGCATGAGAAACCTCACTTTGACGGTGGGATCAACGGCTATGTCTTTCATAAATTTGTATCCAAGATACTCAGACGTGAGCTGACGATGTGTCTTACGAAGTCGTTTCGATGGCGGTTTGCACCTATGGGTGGCAACACAACTTCTTAACACCCATTCTCCGGTTTCTTCAAGCTTTCTTGCACGAACCTTCCATGGGCATCCTTCTTGCTCACACTTGATGGTGTACCGCAAATTTATATCGGAGTGCTCAACAATATATGGCCTGTGGTTCCGAATGGCATAGTCAGCCAACCAAATCTTCATACCAACCAAACTTAGGAACTTCACTCCTTTCTTCAAATAAGCATTCTCATCCTCGTTCTCCTCCCTTGGTTCGCCTGGATCCGGGCAAGGTGTTGGCTCAATTGCAGTCATTCTCATACCGCCATCGACTACGGCTTTATGAGCAAGGCTGAGATCTCGAAACAAGTGAGTTCTTTTTTGTAAGCCCGTCAACTCGAAGTAAATTTGGTTTTCCTCCTTCGTGAATCCATCCTCATCCAATTCTTCCTCCGGACCTTCGTCATCCGAGTCGTACCCATATAGACGCCTAAAAGGTAACTCACGATCCATGTCCTTTTGCGCTATGTAGGCATCCAAGTCACCAACATCATTACCATGAAACCCTTCCTCTAGCTCATCTTCATCATCATTAGCATCACCGTCCTCTTGAATTACGTTGTCACTACCAATCACCTCAACTTCATTTGCTTGGCTACTTGGTGGTTGGCTAGAAGCATTTGGGGCATAAAACTCAACCTCACTTGCTTCACTAGTTGGTGGTTGGGGATAAGCATTGGAGGCATCAACCACAACCCTATGCTCAACAAGGGGCACGATTGTCCTCTCGGTCATGTCATTCATTGGGGAAGACGCATGCCGGTTCAAGTCAATTGTAAACCGAGGAGGTTCAACCTTGGTGGCAAACAATTCAAATGACTTGTCTTCCGATTGGGCAACTTTTTCCTTGTATACATCCCAATGCAAATCCGAGGTGACAGGCATACTTTTCAAGCGAGATTTGGCTCCAACTCCTACATCATACCTTCCTATTAACTTAACATCATCATTGGGGTCCATCCACTTTAAGACATGTCTCACTTTTGCAACAACCTCCTCATAGCTAGGGCTAGTATCAAAAACCATTGGTTCCTCACCCGTGTCGGCATTGGCATTGTTACTCAAGAATGCCTCCTTGTCCATATAATGAACATTAACAAGCCTCCCCATCTAAAAACAACATGAATGCATTTAAGGCATCAATGACAATTGTTGGTTATCCAAAAACAATCCATTATATCCAAAGCATATCAACACTACATTATTGACGATGCCCAAAAATGTATCATTAATTAACATAAACTAAGCTAAGTTAACCCTAAACACTAACTAACCCTAACCCCCAATCTTTCTACTCAACAAGCAAGCATACATACTACACACTATGCATATCCCTATATTATCAAAGTTAAACTAGATATTCACACTCAAATTTGGGGAAAAACAATGAACTAGGGTTGCACCCACATGTAAAAAATGCTAGCAAAATAACAAGATTTAACCAAAAAAAATTGGGTGATTTGGGGGAGATTACCACAAGCAACAAAGTGATGGAAAGGAAGATGTGAGGGAACCACCTTTTGGGGAGGATTTGAGGGGGGGCTTGAGGGAGGGGAGAGAGGGGGGGGACCAGAAATTCTGCTTCAAGCTCGGGCTGGATTGGGGAGAGTGACTGGGGTGGGTCCCACCCAATTCTCTTGGGGTTATTCACTTACCAGGACCAAACGCCAGGGTCTACGACGTCTGGCCAAACGCCATGGTCCTTGGCGTCTGGCCCCTTTGCCACGTCAGCCGGTCAACGAGTCAGGGGGGGTCGTGCAGGCCAAGTACCAGACGCCAGGGTCTCTGGCGTCACCCGTGCAACCCAAACGCCACGCATGTTGGCGTCACCCAAAAAGGTCAGATTCGAATTTTTTTTGCAATCGAGGTCAGTTCGGGATTTCTTTAGCACAAAGGGTCAAAACAGTGATTTCACCCCAAACAAGCAGGGCTGCCACGAAATGAAAAAACTCGAGCCTCCAATCAGGAACTAGTCTAGTGCCCGTCCACTGCAGCTGCAGGCTCCTCCCTTCCCTTGATTGTTCTTCCTTTCAGCACAAGCAATGGAGCGCGGGTCCCACCCATGTGCGCTTCCCCTCTCCACGCCATGTGGCCCCGCGTTCGGCGGTCGACGTACAAAGCGGTGGAGAAATCCTTGTTGGCTTCCAGCTTCAGGATGGGGGTGGGATGTGCCGCGCTGGCCGGGCCGCCTAATCTTTTGTGAGTGTGACGGTGCGGCCACGGGCAGGCCACTTCACTTCACTGGTGATGATTGACAGCCCGTGCTTGTGCTTTGACAATTTGGGCTCGTCGATCCGCTCGCGGCCGGTGAATGCTAATCGTGTTTCGAGTTTGGACTCTTGTTACCTAGTGGTTCCATGTGCGCTCGCCTTACTATAGATTATAAACATTATGTAATTATTTCTTCTTAGTGCTTGTTTTATATTGAAGGGTTTATTTGTTTGTTTTTGGCTATAATAAGTTTCGTTGAAATTAAGCCAAAGATCTAGTCTCCGGTTTCACAGAGACAGAAAGAAAATATCTCCGAAGGAAGATGATTTGATCTGATCCCCTGCAGGTGGCTTTGCTTCCTCCCGGCGTGTGGTACATGCAGCAAGCACAGATGCTCTGGTTGTAGGGCAGGGCATGATGACTAAGCGCGGAGTGGATGCTCACATGTGATCTGATCTCCCAGCTCTATGTTGATCCACGTCGCGGCTGGTGCAGCAGCATATCATGTGTTGGACAGATCAATCTGATTTTTACACTGGGTCGTTCGGCGACCCCATGAGAGGAGCACGACGGTCTTTCTGGGACACGACACTACCCTCACATGCATGGATGGATTGGCCTCTATACCTAGAGCTGATCCACCACACTAGTCCTTATCCCCCTTGACTCGTCTAATAATAATTCGTCAGCATTTAGAGCGTCGTCATACCTGGACCCCGATAAATTCCGAACGTTCGGATTTTAAGCATTTCATCCCGAACGTTTTTACATGGCAACTTTAGTTGACGCGAGGTGGCAACTTTAGTTGTTAAGACATGGCAACTTTGTCCCAGTTTGTTTTTTTGTCAGAAAATTACCATATTTGTCAACCTCGCGTGAACTAAAGTTGCCATGAAAAACGTTCGGGTTGCCATGCTTAAAATCCAAATTCGGGATTTATCATCGCCGATTAAAATCCCCGTGTACCGTTGCTTCTACACGAATTTAGAGCGTTGCATTACAGCATGTTGAATGGTGCGTGAGTGCTGCTACAAGGACTACGCACCAAATCGTGTTGTCCCCAGTCCCCACCGTGGCACCACATGGAACACGTCATCATTAGCTGGATATGTGTGTGTGTGTCAGTTTTTCTCTGCCTTTTCCAACATTATTGAATACAATAAGCTGCGGTCAAAGAGCGCCCTCTCACGATAGCCACGTCGATTTTACTGTGCCGAAGGGGAAAAGTTAAAAACGCGTCCATCCATCGATCCCTGCTCTTTTTCATATCTCACACGCAAGCCTCCTCTCTCGCGAGCTCTCTTTCCCCCCGTGGCTCCTCGCCGCCGCCACCACCCATGCCGGCCGATTCCGGCGAGTCCCGGCGGCGGGTGGCACATCAACGACCTCCCCTCGCTCCGCTCCTTCCTCCCATCCATTCAGATCAGTCGCTAGAGGCCTCCCGCGCTCGCTCCCGACCCTCAGTCGTGGCTAGGGTTTCGGGCGCGGCGTCCCCTTCGTCGCCAGCGAGGCTCTGGCGCCTCGAGGCCTCCGGCGGCTCGTCTCCGTCGTGTTCCCAGCCCACCGCGTAATGGACGGTCCTCCCGTGCCCGATGGCCATGAGGTGCACGCGGTGCGTCGGACCGTGCCTCCTCTGCAGCGGTGAGTTCATCTCCCCCTCCTCCTCCTCTCTACTCCGCTCGAGCTCTGACCCTCACATCTACTTCCGTCTCTCTCAGATTTGGTGCAGCAGCCGCCTGTCTCCATCAACGAGGAGGGCGTTCGGGACCCAAGCGCAAGCCGACGAGCTGGATGCTACCAGCAAGCAGCCGACCATGCCGATGCGATACATCCGGCGCTGCCTGGCAGCCAGCCCCACATCTCCACTCAGGTATAGCTCGCCACTCCCTTATCCTCACTGGTAAGGATCGAAGGCGAGGATAAATAGTTGGACTGTAGGTAATGTCCAGATTTGTGAGTATTGATGCTTGTGCTTTCTTGTTCATGTTCTCGTGAGGGAGAAGAGAAAATGCTGGAGCTAATGGATGTTTAGTGGGGCTATGTTCTGATTTGACAAAGCTGAAGGAAGCACACGCCACAAATTTCTCTCAGTCATTATTCCATCTCTCCGATTGCTTCTTTGGATGGTGAGAAATTACCCTACCTAGGTTTAATCAATTGAGATTAGCTTCTTCTCATACTTTTCTCAATGCAAGGAATGAAACAGAATATGGGTTGGCATTTCACTCTTCGCCAGTGAGCCTCTCCCCCGCCGTCCTTTCTTTGTCAAGCATCTTCCCACAGTGGCTTCGCGCTCGAGGCGGCCATGCCAAAAGAGCGGGACAGTTGGGTGGCGGTATGTGCACGACCGGGTTGATGTGATGTTTTTGCTGGTCGACGAGCTTTCTGGTGGCCCCGCACTAATGGTCAAGTCGTCCTTGTCTGCCTCCTCAGGTAATTTTGTCTTAGGGTAACTGAACTTAGTGTTCTTCCTGTGGTGAGTCTAATGGGAATCTGTTGTGTTAGGAGACAGATGCAAAGGTCCATAGCAATGTTTAGAAGATTTCTAGCTCAAAAAATGTTAAATTACTTGATGGTAATTTTGGTTGTCTGGTCTGTAGGTTTCCATTATATGAGGTGGTGTTCTTGTTGTTTGTAAACAGATATAAACTTCCAATTATGGTGATCGATTGCGCTTCCAAATAAGTTGTAGCAACGATATGAGGTGGATGATGAAGTGACTAGCAGGAGCAGCGATAATATAAATGTCCAACATATTAGTTTTCTGTACTTGTGTTCTTGCGGGTGTCACCCTTCCTGTTACATTTAGTTAGTTTTGCAGCCTGATATTGTGGAGAGGTGAAGTTAGCAGGGCTGATGCTTGCTTCTCTTTCCCTGTTGATATCTCTTTTCAATAGATGTGAATATCAGTCATTTATAGAGTTCACAGATGTCTGCAGTTTTTTGCAACTATGGAATTGTGATTGAATATTCTCGAGTCTTCAGTTCTTACTGTTAATTGAGCATATATTTGAAGTCAAATTTCCAGGTATGTACCGACCTTCCACTGATTAGTGTTTATGTATTAGTGCTTGTTGGCAACTCCTATCTTACTGATGACTCGCCCTTAGGTAAATCTGATCAAGACTACTAGATGATTCATATGGCAAACTATTTCACTTTTAGCCCCACTTTGTAATTGTATATCATATTTTCATTGTCTTGCCATGGAAACTTAGGTGGCCATAGCATCCAGGATACCAACTTTGAAACTCGTCTCTCACAAAAAGGCATAAGGGGATTGGTAACTGGAGTTCAGAGCATAAAATAGTTCTCATTGGCATGCGTACTGTATTGACTACACGACCTTGAGAGAGGAATATGTACCACTTTTTCTTCAGCATTTAGTTAGCCATAACCATCTATTTACAAGCAGTTGTGCCTATGCTAAGTTGTTCTTATTTTATCATAGATAGATAGATGAGCAAGGGGCCATTAAATTTGCCTTGCATGGTTCTCTTAGGGACCCTGCATTATTGCTAAAAGTGATTTTGTTTGGATAAATCAATCCGCTACTTCTGACTTTCTCGACTAATTAATGCAATTTCGTATCAATGTGATACAATTTTTTTCCAGGAGCTTTTGTTGCTGAGTGTTATGTGCGGGACAAGTATGTGTCATGAACTAACTTCAGATTTTTGGTTTATAAGTGTCGAGCATAACTATCCATGGTGGTATATATACAATAGACAGACTTGTATTAGGCTTAAAAATTGAATGCAATGAAACTGATTAAGGTCATCTTTTTTTTTTTTGTTAACAGACTGTACTAACCTCATAATTTCTGTGCGCTCTATCCTGATTACTCAATTAGATTTTCTCTGGTAGACGGCATAAATAGATAATCACGTTACTTGTACTAAATCACAATTACTACTTCCAAATGACACTCACAACCATCCCTATCTAAAACATTTGGTCGTCCATTTGTGGAGAAGCTGCTCCTGCTACATTGTATAAGATTCTTCAGTCTTTGTTTTCAAGAGGCATCGAGCAAAATTTTAAGCTCTTTCTAAAGTTAGGTGCATTTCTTTTCTCTGTGATGATAGCCTACCTTGCACAATGAAGGTGGAGTCAGGCCCCTTGAGTATGTATGATGTTAGGTACCTAAATAGATTTGTACCTAGGTTCAGTTCTCCTGTCCATTCACACTAGTAGAAAACAGGGCTTTGGTCCAGGCCAGATAAGAGCATCAATCCCGGTTCTGTTACGAACCGGGACCAATGGGTGCATCAGTCCCGGTTCGTGAGGCCAGGGCGCCGGCCGGGCCACGGCAGGCACTAGTCCCGGTTCGTCTGACCCCTTTGGTCCCGGTTCCAGACACGAACCGGGACTAAAGGGCCTCGCTCCTGGCGTAGCCCTTTAGTCCCGGTTCGTGGCTGGAACCGGGACTAAATGTGTGTCTTCTGTCCCGGTTCTAGCCATGAACCGGGACTAAAGAGATGCCTATATATATGCTCTCCCCTGCCTGCTCACTCCTCTGTTTTTTGGCCGGCCTGTGTGGGAGGTGTGTGCTGCTCTGCTCTCACCTCCTATGCACATGAGGTGTTCGATGAAATGCCCGAGTCACACTTAAGCTTTCTCCTCTCCAAGCTCGATCTCCAAGCTCCATTTTCCCTAAGATTTGTCTAGGTTTGGCGGTGCACCATTGTCCCCGTTCCCGTCCTCACCGCTGTCGATCGCCCGTGCCGATCTCGTCGTCGGCACCACCGTGGTGCGCCTCTTGTTCTCATCTTCTTTTTAAAAGAAAAAAAATCTTACTTGTATGATTTAGATAGATACTTGTATAATTTTCTTATTTTTATTATTGTTTGTTATTATATAGTGCCATGACTTTGGTATCCGCCCCCGTCGGCCCTCGTCCTGTCTATGATTCGGATGTGGTATATTATCTTTTATTATGATTTGTTTCATTTAGTGTTTATGACAATTATGCCGACCAACGTGACATAGATGTTTTTATCTAGGAGGTATGTGAACCGGAAATTCCAACCGACCCTCTTGTTGAGAGGTTAAATTTAGTTGAAAAAGAAAACAATTACTTGAAGAAAAAATTGAAAATAATTGAGGAGAAGATGGAATTGGAGTTGCATGTTGCCGATGTCGTCGATGATCACAAGATCAAGATGGATGCAATGCGCTTGAAGATTAGAAAGATTAGAAAATATGCCATTCATAATGAGGTTTGGTATCATTATGCCGTTGGATCAATTGTTACCTTAGTTGCGATTATGATCGCATTTGTTGTTGCATTTAAATGTTTTTCATAGTTTCAATGTATGTTTTAATTAGATGCTCTAGAGAGCTATATGTTGTTCTATGAGAACTATATATGTATGAACTTTATGTATTTATTTTTTCAGTAATAACATTTGATCACTACTGTACTTTGGTTTTAATGTGATGGTGAACTTGTATTAATTTGGTCACTTCTCTATTCATGATGTTCTGTAATGGTTTTTGATACACTTAATTATATAATGCACGCAGATGAACCGGCAATGGATGTACGGTGACCGACGCACCTCCGAGTATCTTGAGGGCCTGCATAAATTTCTCGAAGTGGCTGAGGCAAACAAGCAGAATGGTTTTATGTATTGTTCATGCCCTGTCTGTGAGAATACGAAGGATTACTCTAACTTGAAAACCCTTCACGTCCACCTGCTTGAGAAGGGTTTCATGCCACACTATAATGTTTGGACCAAGCACGGAGAAAAGGGTTATGATGGAAGACAACGAAGAAGAAGAGGATGATGACAACTATCCCCCTGAATACGGTGATACTGCAACGGGGAAGCTGAAGATCAAGAGGAACCAAACGATGTGCCCGATGATGATTTTTGCCGGGTCATTGTTGATGCAAAGAGACAATGCCAAAGTGAAAGGGAGAAATTGAAGTTCGATCGCATGTTAGAGGATCACAAAAAAGGGTTGTACCCAAATTGCGAAGATGACAACACAAAGCTCGGTACCACACTGGAATTGCTGCAATGGAAGGCAGACAATGGTGTATCTGATAACGGATTTGGGAAGCTACTGAAAATAATGAAGAAGAAGCTTCCAAAGGATAGCGAATTGCCTGACAGTACGTACGAAGCAAAGAAGGTTCTATGCCCTCTAGGATTGGAGGTGCAGAAGATACATGCATGCTCTAATGACTGCATTCTCTACCGCGGTGAGTATGAGGATTTGAACGCATGCCCGGTATGCGGTGCATTGCGGTATAAGATCAGACGAGATGACCCTGGTGATGTTGAGGGCGAGCGTCCCAGGAAGAGGGTTCCTGCCAAGGTGATGTGGTATGCTCCTATAATACCACGGTTGAAACGTCTGTTCAGAAACAAAGAGCATGCCAAGTTGATGCGATGGCACAAAGAAGACCGTAAGAAAGACGGGAAGTTGAGAGCACCCGCTGACGGGTCGCAGTGGAGAAAAATCGAGAGAAGGTGGGGGGACTTTGCAGGTGACGCAAGGAACGTATGGTTTGGGTTAAGCGCAGATGGCATTAATCCTTTTGGGGAGCAGAGCAGCAATCATAGCACCTGGCCCGTGACTATGTATCTATAACCTTCCTCCTTGGTTGTGCATGAAGCGGAAGTTCATTATGATGCCAGTGCTCATCCAAGGCCCTAAGCAACCCGGCAACGACATTGATGTGTACCTAAGGCCATTAGTTGAAGAACTTTTACAGTCGTGGAATGGAAAAGGTGTACGTGTGTGGGATGAGCACAAACAGCAGGAATTTGACCTACATGCGTTGCTGTTTGTAACCATCAATGATTGGCCTGCTCTCAGTAACCTTTCAGGACAGACAAACAAGGGATACCACGCATGCACGCACTGTTTAGATGACACCGAAAGTATATATTTGGAGAAATGCAGGAAGAATGTGTACCTGGGACATCGTCGATTTCTTCCGACCAACCATCAATGTCGAAAGAAAGGCAAGCATTTCAAAGGTGAGGCAGATCACCGGAAGAAGCCCGCCCTTCGTACTGGTGATCACATACTTGATATGGTCAAGGATTTACAAGTAATCTTTGGAAAGGGTCCTGGCGGACAATCTGTTCCGAATGACGCTGAGGGACGCGCACCCATGTGGAAGAAGAAATCTATATTTTGGGACCTACCCTATTGGAAAGACCTAGAGGTCCGCTCTGCAATCGACGTGATGCACGTGACGAAGAATCTTTGCGTGAACCTGCTAGGCTTCTTGGGCGTGTATGGGAAGACAAAAGATACACCGGAGGCACGGGAGGACCAGCAACGTGTGCACGAAAAAGACGGCATGCATCCAAAGCAGTATGAAGGTCCTGCCAGCTACGCTCTTACCAAAGAAGAGAAGGAAATCTTCTTTGAATGTCTGCTCAGTATGAAGGTCCCGTCTGGCTTCTCGTCCAATATAAAGGGAATAATAAATATCCCAGAGAAAAAGTTCCAGAACCTAAAGTCTCATGACTGCCACGTGATTATGACGCAACTGCTTCCGGTTGCATTGAGGGGGCTTCTACCGAAAAACGTTCGATTAGCCATTGTGAAACTATGTGCATTCCTCAATGCAATCTCTCAGAAGGTAATCGATCCAGAAATTCTACCAAGGTTAAAGAATGATTTGGTGCAATGTCTTGTCAGTTTCGAGCTGGTGTTCCCACCATCCTTCTTCAATATCATGACGCACGTCCTAGTTCATCTAGTCGACGAGATTGCCATTCTGGGTCCTGTATTTCTACACAATATGTTCCCCTTTGAGAGGTTCATGGGAGTCTTAAAGAAATATGTTCGTAACCGTGCTAGGCCAGAAGGAAGCATCTCCATGGGCCATCAAACAGAGGAGGTCATTGGGTTTTGTGTTGACTTTATTCCTGACCTTAAGCCGATTGGTCTCCCTCAATCGCGGTATGAGGGGAGACTGACTGGAAAAGGCACGCTAGGAGCGGATTCAATAATATGTAGGGACGGGCATTCTTGGGCTCAAGCACACTACATAGTTCTACAGAATTCTACCTTGGTGACCCCGTATGTCAATGAACACAAGAATTTTCTGGGCTTCAAACACCCGGAGCAGTCTGACGACTGGATTACATGTGAACACATCAGGACTTTCGGCAGTTGGTTGCAAACACATCTCATGGGTAACAACATTGTTGGAGATGAGCTGTACTCGTTGGCCAGGGGACCATCTTCGACTGTATTGACTTACCAAGGGTACGAGATAAATAGGAATACATTTTACACGATCGCCCAAGATCAAAAGAGCACCAACCAAAACAGTGGTGTCCGCTTGGATGCAGCAACCAACAGGGGAAAGGACACATATTATGGTTACATAGTGGACATATGGAAACTTGACTATGGACATGATTTTAAGGTCCCTTTGTTTCGGTGCAAATGGGTCAATCTGTCAGGAGGCGGGGTACAGGTAGACCCGCAGTACGGAATGACAACAGTGGATCTCAACAATCTTGGGTACACAGACGAACCATTCGTCCTAGCCAATGATGTGGCGCAGGTTTTCTATGTGAAGGACATGTCTACCAAACCGAGAAAAAGAAAAGATAAGGAAGCGAATACATCATACGATGAGCCAAAGCGCCACATAGTTCTTTCAGGGAAAAGAGACATCGTGGGAGTGGAGGGCAAGACAGACATGTCTGAAGATTATGAAAAGTTTCATGAAATTCCTCCCTTCAAAGTGAAGGCTGACCCAAGCACCCTGTTAAACGATGAAGATTATCCATGGTTACGTCGCAATAAGCAAGGGACACACGCGAAGAAAAAGTGAAGACTTTCTCTCCACAACTATTCTGATGATGGCTTTGATCTAGAATATCACTGCAGTTACATGTCAAGAAATGAAATGCCTTTGTAACATATGAGTTTTCGTCCGAAACCGTGATACTTCGAAAGAGATTGTCCATTTTGTACACGAAGTGCATCCAGTTTTTACCGTAACCCTCTCAACTTTTTAGCACATGCTATGTGGGTGAAATGATGATACCATGCCAACTTTCAACCTTTTCAGAGTTCATTTGTACTGTTTTTCAATTTCAGGTTCATTTAGCTCAAAGAATGAATTAATAGCAAAAAGAATGAATCAAAAAGCTTTTATAAAACTCTAATAGCAAAAAGAATGAACTAAAAAGCTTTTATAAAATTCTAATAGCAAAAAGAATGAACTAAAAAGAATCAATTAAATATAAAACTTATGCAACTAAAATTATATAAAATTTATGCAACTAAAATTATATAACTAAAAATAACATATGCAAAAAATAACATTAAAATTTTAAAAACATAACATAGCAAAAAGAATGAACTAAAAAGAATCAATTAAATATAATATTTTTCAATAGCATAAAGAATCAACTAAAAATAATCAAAATAATATTAACTAAAATTATCAAAGTATTTATTTGTTAAAAACTTTAATAGTAAAAAGAATTTTCATAAAGTATTTTTTGTTACAAACTTTAATAGAAAACTAAAAATCTTTTATAAAACTCTAATAGCAAAAGGAATCAACTAAAAAGAATCAATAAAAAATAAAACTTATGCAACTAAAATTATATAACTAAAAATAACATATGCAAAAAATAACATTAAAAATTTAAAAACATAACATATGCAAAAAAAAAAAAAAAGTCCCACCTACTAGCCACCACAGCTTGCATACGACTAGAAACCCTACAAATGGGCTAGGATGCAGGCCCGCAGTGCTAGCAGGCCCAACAGGGCGTGAGATAGGCATGTACTGCCCACATTAGAGAGGAGCTCGAGAGGGCAGCGGCAGCAGCGCTTATAAACAACTCCGAGCCCCTCTCAACTAGCGAGGTGGGACTAAACTTTTGGCTGCGGTAGCACAGACCATTGGTCCCGGTTGGTGGCTCGAACCGGGACGAAAGGCCCCCCTTTCGTCCCGGTTCGAGCCACCAACCGGGACCAATGGTCTGGGCTTCCCGCCCTTTCGCCTGGCGAAATACACCTTTGGTCCCGGTTGGTGGCACGAACCGGGACGAAAGGGGGGCCTTTCGTCCCGGTTTGTGCCACCAACCGGGACCAATGCTCTGGGTATATAAGCAGCACTTACAAGTTTTCCATTCAGTTTTCTTCGATCTCCTCCTCTCCCCCGACGGCGCCGACGACCACCTCGACGCCGCCAGGCTGCTGGACCGCGTCGTCGCCTCCCCGAGCCCTGCCCCGACGCCCTCGCCGACCCCCTGCCCCGACGCCCTCGCCGACGCGCCGGACCTCCTCGCGCGCCCTCCTTCCCGTCACCGCGTGCCCCCTCGAGCCCGCCGTCCTCGTCGCCGGCCTCCAGCCATCGCCGCGCCCCCGCCAGTGAGCCCTCCTTTCCCATGGTCCCCTGCTCCCCGTCGTCGCGTGCCCCCGAGCCCCTTGCTCTGCCACTGCTCCATGGTCGCCGCCGGCCCCGTTGCTAAAAATGTGTTTTTTTAGATGAATAGATAGATAGATAATGTCCATGTGGAGATGAGATGAGATGTATGGTGCTCTGTTTTTTTAGATAATGTTCATGTGGAGATGAGATGTATGAGATGTTTTGTGGAGATGAGATGAGATGTTGTCATGTGATTTTTTTTTTGTTCATAGAAATTAGTGTGAATTTTTTGTTCATGATGATCTTGCTAAAACTCATATTAAGTTTGTTCGATGAATGTTTTCTGTTAAAACTCATATTAAGTTTGTTCGATGAATGTTTTCTGTTAAAACTCATATTCAAAATGAGTTAAAAGACTCATATATTCAAAATTTACTCCCGGTCCGCTCGCACGACCAACTCTCGAGGCCACCCAAACCCTAGAAGAAAGAGCGTTGTCGATCTACCCCCTCCCGCCCCTACCCATAATTGTTATGTATAATACTATATATTGGTGTCTAATTCACCGGTCTTCGACATGAGGGGGGACGTCAGACATGCATGAGAGAGGCGGTCCGCAAAGTATCCTCTCTCGAAAGTATAACCCCCGATAACTTTGCATGATGTTTGCGACTAATCCATTGCTCATATATGCATATGATTCCTTGTTGTGATTAGCTAGGTCTATGTTTGCCACTAATCCATCTCTCATGGTTGTAATATTTGCAAAAACTATGGACAGAGACTTAGAAAAAGAAGAGTTGTTGGGGGATATAATCCGCGACGGAGGTGATATCACCTTGTCGTTTCTCAACGACACCGATGGTCAGGAAAGAGAGGATGACGGCTCCGGTGATCCAATGGAGGAGGAAGAAGATCATGACGGCTCCGGTGACCGAACGGAGGAGGAAGGAGATCATGACGGCTCCGGTGACCAAATGGAGGAGGGAGCCTTAACTGTTGCAAAGTCCGGCGAGGTATATATACATATATTAATTAAGCCTCTGCTGACTTGATGCATTAATTGTTTTGTATGTACATATATTAACGCTTCTTTCTTCTTTTAATTAGCCCTTCGGATCGAGCCAAACTTCCGTAAGGAGACGAGGCCCGAAGAAAAGGTTGCGCCAGGATGAAAGGTTCACGATCGAAGAAGTCGGTCGAGATGGCCAACCGATTGCTCCCAAGCAGAGCAGGGACACATTTATACATCAGTGCGGAGTGGTTGTTAGGGACATCGTCCCGATCAGCATCCAAGAATGGAATAATAAGAAGGACCCTGAAGTTTCTTATGTCCAGGATAGACAGAAAGATGATCTTTGGACCTCGCTGATGACAAATTTCAGCCTACCGCCAGAGGCGGATCCGAATAAGGTCAAGGCGTTTTCTCTTAAGAAGATGGCAGAACTATTCAAGAACTGGAAGAAAGATTTGAACAAAAAGTTTGTCGAGAAAGACAAGACTCCAGAATTCACCGATCCATATGAGAAGATAAAAGATCACTGGCCCGCATTTGTGGCCTACAAGAAATCGGACAAGGGCAAGCAAAGGTCAGCGACAAATAAGCTAAATGCTGCAAAGAAGAAGTATCACCATGTTACGGGGTCAGGTGGCTACAGCAAAGCCCGGCCGTTGTGGGACAAAGCTGAGCAAGACCTACTTGCTAAAGGGGTCCAACCAGCGACATTGCACTGGCCAGATCGGTCAAGGACTTGGTTCTTCGGGGTTGGGGGAACTTTGGACCCAGACACAGGGAAGTGTGTTTGGACGAAAGCTCAACTTGCAATACCCATCAAGAAGCTTGAGGCAGCAATCCAGGCAGCGCAGGAAGGGACGTTCATTCCTGACAGAGAGAAGGACGAGCTGATAGAGGCCCTCGGGAATCCTGAACACCTTGGACGAACACGAGGCACATCAGGCTCCGTTCTGTGGGTGCATGGGTTTCCCGACAGCGGTGGTTATAGAAGCCGAGAGAGAACGAAGAAAGAGGAAGCAAGCGAAATGCAGAAGCTCAGTGCAAGATTAGCAAAACTAGAAGAACTTGAGAGCGAGCGAGCTACTGGCCAACCATCTCAGCGGCACGAAGATCCTTCCTTCGACACTGCCCCAGAAGCTACCCCACCATCTCAGCGGAGAAGCAGCGTGGCTTCCACGGAGCTCGTTCAGCCTGATTTCATGGCTCCTCGCTACCCTGTGGATAGTATCACGGAGGCTGAACATTGTGTGCTAATGGCGAAATGCCAGAACCTGACCTTGAAGGCGGCGGTCGGCTCTGTTTTACCTCCTCGAGCTGAGGGAACTTTCCATTGCCGTCCGATTCCACGTGGCTATGCTATTGTCACGGTGGATGAAATAATGGAGGGATTCGAGGGGCTGGAGCTTGACTACCCTACAGGTGAAGGGGATAATCTTCTGGAAAATGCCTTAAGGAGTACCTGTCTATGGAGAAAGGAGAACATCAAGCTTCCAAACTGGACGCCGCCTCAGCAGACGCAGCCGGATGAGGCCCCTCAGCAGACTCCTCACAGTCCAGCTCAGCCGGATGAGGCCCCTCAGCAGACTCAGCCGGATGAGGCCCCTCAGCAGAGTCCTCTTCCACCTC
This sequence comes from Elymus sibiricus, assembly GCA_039707655.1. Lineage (NCBI taxonomy): Eukaryota > Viridiplantae > Streptophyta > Magnoliopsida > Poales > Poaceae > Elymus > Elymus sibiricus. Next base: position 81,695,710 of record CM077670.1, on the reverse strand, counting down.
AGCTGTCTCCGGCGCGTCAGCGGACTCCGCCTCCTCCAGCGCGTCAGCGGACTCCGCCTCCTCCGGCGCGTCAGCGGACTCCGCCGCCTCAGCAACAGCGGAAGAGAGCCGCCGCCGCTCCGGCGGCTAGCAGTACAAAAGGCGGGAAGAAATTCAAATTTGGTCCAAGCCTCAGGGTTCCTCCAAAGTTACCATATGAGATGACTGACAAGGAAACCGATGACATCGTGAAAGCCGAACTGCAGGCCCATTTTGAACCGAAACGTCCACCTCCGAAGGAAACAATAGATCCGGTGAAAGCGAAGCGCACTCTGGATGCCCTTAAGCGACCACCACCGCCTCCTCCGCAATCCAACTATGACCGCTGTATTGAAAAGACATATGATGAAGCGCGGCGGTCGGGAAGTACTGCCAGTGCTTCAAGACGAAGAAGTGGGAAAACAATTCCCCAGCTCGGCGAACAGGAGAAGCAATCGTGCCCCCCGCTCAAGGTGTCTAGCGATATCCCTAATCATCCGGGGCTACTGCCCGGTACCACTCTTGGTGATTACGTGGGCGATGATGTACAGTTTGAAATGACTGAGGTAGTAGAGATCTTTAGATACGAGCACGGGAAGCCTCTCGTCAAACCTGATCATCCTCATCTAACAACGATGATGCGAAGATTGCATGAGTGGTACTTGGAAAGCTGCAGGAAGAATGGGTCCGTTTGTTTGATGGTGAGAATTAAAGATGAGCACAACCTCATTGGAGTCGACCTGATGCTTGTTGAATTTGTGGAGTTATTTCAGTTATTCAATCAAGAGGCCCTCGACAAACAACTCATGACTTGCTACTGTCTGTAAGTATTACTTCTGTAATTAAGTCTCTAGCTCAGCTCGTTCATTGCATGTATATATAACTATCCTCACTATATTATGTAGATTGAAGATCGTCGAATGCCCAAAAAGACAAATCTATGACATTGGGTTCATTAGCCCAAATACCGTAAATGAATGGGCGGTACAAAACAAAGTTAAAGAAACCGAGAAAAACTTGCTAAAAGCGTTCCTTCGACATCAAAACAAAAGGGAAATACTCTTTCCTTACAACTTTAAGTGAGTGTTACTGTCTTGTGCATATTCGGTTTCGCTTACTCGAGGTTAAGTACTGTAATTGATGAGTTATGCGTGCGCAGGTTCCACTTTATTCTGCTATCCATTAAGCTTGACGGGGGAGTAGTAACTGTCTTAGACTCGAGACGTAAAGATCCCAAGGATTATGCGGACATGACTGCAATGCTCCAGAAGTAAGTTCAATCAATACCGGGACCATATCGGCAACTTTCGTTCATTTCCTGATATCAAGTAATCATTTTCTTTGCCTGGCAGGGTTTGGAAACAGTTCACCGGAATGGTTCCGGGTCTGAAGAACGAGCTGGGATTTACACACCCCAAAGTAAGTAGTACTAGCTAGTTCCGCGCATCTCTCATTGATTCTAGTTTCATCAATACCATTATCATGCTTGATTATCAGTTTGATTGAACTCTATTCTCGTAAAGTGCTGGTGGCAGGCAGCCGGGAATAATTTATGTGGATACTACGTTTGCGAGTTCATTCGCGACTCGACCACTGAGCGGGGCTTCTTGTCTGACAAACAATTTGAAGTACGTAAACAATATTCACAATTTTATTTTATTACCATCAATTGTGTTGAGTTTCATTCATATATATGTATTGACCCCCTTCTTTAAATTAGATCTGGCATATGCGGGATGAACTCCTACCACATGATCGCATACGAGCAATTCAAGAGGAATTGGTGGGATTCTTTCTTGACCACGTCATACATGAAAAGGGAGAATACCATACGGAAATTCAATGGGAGTTTGGCGCTTGATGATGTTAGGGATGTTATATTGTATATATGTAGTAGCGTTGGATAGATATACGAAAACTTGTTGTTCGACCAAGCACGGAGAAAGAGAGGTCACTTCTCTCTATATATGTTCATGACGATCTTGTGTAATTAATGGTTTCCTTCATTTGCTTACTAGCTAGCGTCGAGTTCTCTCTATATGTAGTAGCTAGCGTCGACCAAGCACGGAGAAAGAGAGGTCACTTCTCTCTATTAGCTAGCTAACACAATATGAAACCCCTAAACCCTCCAAAACCCCTAAACCCCCCCTTTCAAAAAAAAAAACCCAGCGCCTGCAAGCTGCTGACGCGTGGCTGCCTTTTGGTCCCGGTTGGTGTTACCAATCGGGACTAAAGGTCCTCCTGCCTGAGTGCTGCGCAGCGGCCACGTGGAGCTCCTTTAGTCCCGGTTGGTGTTACCAACCGGGACTAAAGGTCCTCCTGCCTGGGCGCCCCACAGCGGCCACGTGGAGCACCTTTGGTCCCGGTTCGTAGGCCAACCGGAACTAAAGGTTTTGGGCATTAGTCTCGATCGTTTTGTCCCGGTTCCAGAACCGGGACTAAAGGCCCTCTGGAACCGGGACAGATGCCCTGTTTTCTACTAGTGTCATGATACCAGTGATTTGTTCCTGGTTCTAGAAAACATCACAAGGAATTTTAGCTAGGTATGAAGCACAAGAAACATGACATTTAGATATGTGAGCAATTATCCGTAAAATTCTGCGTGTACCGAACTATCGAAGCAATTATCATTTTTCCTTAATACAAAGTACTTCCTATGATGTGCAGTTGGCCTGTGAATTTGTGGACACGAGGGAATTTTCAACGATGGCTTTGTTTTTTCAACATTCTCACTGCACATTTTCCCATTTAACTTCTTAGATGGTATAATTATAATTTAACTCCTTTGCCTTATGTCATTCAGGCTGCAGGATATGAAACACCATGCCTTCAAATTACAGGATCTGAAATAGCTTGGTGAGCTTTCTTCCCACATCATATCAGATTCTGTATGGAGTCATCTTGGCACAGTTATCTTCATCATAGTAGTAAACGGCAAAAGAGAAATGTTCATGTCTCGGTACATTTAAATTTCAGGTACTACTACTATGTTGCAAATGATAGATTAGATTCTTATAAGCTTAGTTTTCTCAATTCATCGTGCTTTAATAATGGATGCTGCCTTTTTCAAAGTATAATAAACATTTGGAATTATTATTTGCAATTCTTACACAAGGACATTACCAAAGGAAGTTTTCCTTATTTAAAGGTTTCTTCAGCTCAAAATGTTACTGTACTACTACTATGTCAATCTTTTTGAATTGAAAAGTTTCAGATCGCAAGTTTTCCTTATTTAAAGATTTCTTCAGCTCAAAATGTTACTATACTACTATGTCTTTTTGAACTGAAAAGTTTCCAGATCACTAAGGATTGTCCCCTTCTTTGTTTAGAGAACTCAACGTTCAGACCTCGCTGGCGCCGCCTTAGATGGGCTTGCTGGTATTTTAGTCTGGTCATATGCAGATTCGTTATCTTCAAGTAAAGCTAAATGTGAGCCACACCAACTTGCTTTAGTTCTTGAGAACTTTGTTGTTGTCCTGTGGATTAACAATCTGCCACAATGCTCATGACTCTTGCATTCACTCTCTAAAATGCATGTGTGTGTTTCTCTAAGTTGTACTCGGCTCCTCGCTATTGGAGCTTTATTACTTTGTGTATTAAACAAAGCAAGGCAATGAAAGAAAAAACATGTGCTTTCTCTATGTTATTCAAATATTTACTCTAAAATACATATATGCCTTTTAGAATGTTATGCTATAAAATACATGTATCCTCTTCTCTCATTGATTCAGATCGAATATGGAGATTATTTCTATCGTTACGACTACGGGTTTTTTCATGTATGGAACTGGTAAGCCCACTCATCTTTGGTGCAGAAGCTTGAGATTTATGAACCAACATCTTATCGAACCATCAGGGTTCCTTTGTTTTTGGATGCAGGATCGGAGGACGAACCGGTCATACTCGCGGCACACGTCGCTTGTGTACTCGTTGGTGCCGGCCAAGGTGACGTGTTTTTTTCTTCATTTTGGCACTTTGCTTCTTGGACGTGGGGATTTATTGCATTAACTACACTGATGGTTGATGATGTTTCAGTTTTCCTATATGCTTTTCTAAATTGTGACCCACGAGTGGTTCAAATGTCCTGGTTCAGTAGATAGGTTGCGGGGCACAACAAAATCTCTGTTTGGATGATATCCATATGCATTTAAATGCCAAATTATAGTATAACCATGTTAGAACGCTAAATTTCCATTTTGTATTATTTAAACACTATCACTGTATTCTACTATCTTGCTATGACCTTTTTTTAACTTTTGAATATATAGTAGTTAAATGCATGATTGCTCTTGCAGAAGCAACACCAAAAACTATCTTAAGGATAATGGGCGGCGAGCAAGAATTCTCAGTCGACGAGACGCCAGAGTTCCAGTTCCACACCCCCTCGAGCAGCCAATGATGAAGGCGAGCGTTGACTCGGTGGGGTCGGCGGAGGGCAATGGGGATGCCGGGGTGGATGTGAAGGCGAACGAAGTCATTGCAAAGTTCTATGCATAGATGAACAGCAGCGACAAGTCCCAGGGCTGTAGGCCACACCCGTGCTCGTGCCGTCGCGCATGCTCCACCTGGACGGCGGCGACTGGGAGCTGCCGCGCGGGACCTACGTGTTCGAGGACCACGTGATGGGCGGGGACCAGATCGTCATTGGCAAGTATCAGGAGCAAAGCACGCAAGTCGTCTCAATAGGACGTGCGGCCCTTTGCACTGGCGCAGTGCGACAAGCTCATAGCGTCACTATAGTGTTTGTGCAGATATAGAACATGTAGTACCGATCAGGTGAAATGCGCCGATGTGCTAGTGATACTAAACTGAAGCAATGATCTTTTTTGAATGAAATGTGCCCTGGATTGTAAAGTTGACCAAAAATGACTGTTGAACGGGCGTTGTCCTACCTGGCACCGCCCAGCCACCCTTCAGGCGGTGCGCCATGGGCGCGCCCCATCCACTAGTATCTTACTCTACTCCATTGCATACACAACAGATCGAAGCGATAAGATGATGACATGTAAAGCCAATTTGGTCGAGAATCTGGATAATCACAACTAGTGGTAGTAGTATGCCACTGGTACACTTCCTTATCAGCTAGTTGATCCAGGCGACTGGATAAGCTGTTTAACAGTATCATTTGATCCACAAAAGGGTTCCACTGATAATAACTGGTCTCGCCCAGCAAACAATAAGATAAGCACAAGGGACCCTCATGAATACTACCTCCGTCCGGAAATACTTGTCACTCAAATGGATGTATCTAGCACGCTAGATACATCCATTTGAGTGACAAGTATTTCCGGACGGAGGGAGTAATAAAGAAGATAAAGTGGCGTTCGTTTGATACATATACTAAGTTTAGGTTTATAATCAACCATCCAAATATCTGCCGACTACGACTAATTTTGCTTATCTCTCTTGTCTCTCCACGGGTAAAGGGTTCTGCTTTTTATCTTCAAGTAGTGGGGTAGCACAACGATGGTAACAGTCCCAGTTAGGGCATGTACAATGGCATATGGATACAGATGCCTCATAAAAAAAAGTAGCTCATCTACATTGATTTTTTTCTCCTCAATACAAGCTACCACAAGTGGGCCTCATAAAAAAACAGAAAATAAAGACTCCCACTACACTTGCATCTCTACTCTTCACTTCAACTTTTTCAGCTTTATGCATCGGACCACATTTTTTCTCTCCAAGCACCCGCCTCCTACAGAGGATCCCACTGCTCCATCCGAACCTACTTTTCCAGACATCCGATCCTACATAGCCTGCGGGGCATCACCCTGGGGCTATGCATTGGCCATGCCCTTAGACATAAGGATGGGTACTGGATACGTGAAGCAAACGACCATTCAGTTCAGGTCTCCTTCAAGGTTGCAAGCATTACTCTTTCTCATCCGCAGACGAAAGTGTTCCATTCAATCCGAGCTGGCACAAAAGGAGAAACGCCTAGTGCAATTTGCTTCTAGAAGCAGTCCAACACCTTATATTAACTAGCAGAGTGGCCCGCGCATTTGCGCGGCTAGATGTAGTATATGTTCCCATAAAAAGATATAATATATGTTTATATATTTTAATATTATTTTTTGTTATAAATATTTGTTCAATGATCATCACTAAATTATTTTTTGAAAGATGTATGTCTCCTGGAAACACCATTTACTTTGTTTTCTTCTCAATTTAATATATCGGATCGCTGATAGGGATCATTAGTAAATGACGATTGAATCTGGTATGCGGCTTGTCATGTTAACCATGAGTTTGCATGTTCATCTGTTTTTCTCTCTCTCTTCTATTCATCGTTATCCATTGGTGTCTCTTTACCGACAAATCACTTTTTTATCCATCTTAAAAGATTTCTTGATATTTGCCACTTATAGTTGTTTATACAAAAACCAAGTTTTTCACCTACCAACTTATTTATCACATTGACTTACGTTTTGGTCTTTCAAATTCATGTTTGTTCTGATTCTCCATGGGGTTTTTTGGCGGGGAGGTTCTCTACTGTTAGCAACAGTATGTGATTGTGCGCGTTGTTGTTTCTTACAAAACATAGGATTTTAATGAAGGTGGTATCTTTTTTACCCCGTAACAACGGTGATGTCGAGATATATAACATCAAGAATCATAGTTGTGAAATTTTGTAGTATTAGACGGCGGAGCGTACTCGGTGAACCTGGTACACATGCACCCGGATGAACAGTAAATTCTGAAAAAATAGCGAACACTTTAAAAAATTCTATTTTTTGTAATAAATATAGTTGAGTGTCCTACCAATGTTTGATGTTTTGTGAAGAAATGACATTCGTTCTGAGCCAAAAAAGACAAAATTGGCGCTCTAAAAAGGACATTTTCAAACATTTGGGGATCCTACTTATTTACACACACAAAATTAGAATTATTGTTTTTGCTATTTTATAGATTTTACTATTCAATCTGGTGCATGTAGACCCATGTTCAACGGTGTATTCTCGCCTTAGATTGTAAAATAATTTGATGATTACAAAAAGATGGCGTACTTGTAGATGTGTTTTTTTTAGGAAATGCATATTTACTTATATATTAATAATATCTCTAGAGTCCATAAAAAAATACCATCTCTAGAGGAGTACATGTTTGTGCTTTGGAGAATGAAAGAGCGAAGCCCTCAAAACACGTGTATTAATTGATAGGTTTAAAAAATTGATAGGTAAAAAGGGGTATATTAATTGATTAGAGAACTGTATTGACTGTTGTACTACACTGCTTTTGACCAATTTGGGAAAAAACTTCAGTTGTGTTGCCACCGCCCCGGACAGGGCGCAACGCCGCCAACGCTACCGTAGCCGGAGCCGAGGTGAGCGCCACCGTATCAGCCCCCCACGTCCCGATCTGAATGGATTTGGCGTAGGAGGCTCAAATATCAAACTCCACCATCTTCTATCCATCATTACCGCAAAAAAAAAAAAAAAACTTCTATCCATCACACATAAGCTAATTTTTTATCCCAAATTGGAAATAGATCCGGTAGAATCTGCGTGACATGCGCCACATGCGCCATTGCTTCAGATTAGCTGCCGGCGATGGGAATCCATTTCTCTGGCTCCGGCCAAATTGAGGAGGGCAACGGGGTGGCTATCAGCAGCCAGCGTGGCGGACCCAGTGGCTGGCGGTTCTCTCAGGCAGCCTGCGTCAGCAGCGTAGCAAACCACACGCCAAGCAGCAGAAGATTCGCGCATGGGTGCCATAGGTAGCAGCGCAGGTTTGCCTCCTCATGTCTGCTCTCTCAGTCTAAGACCTGGCCAGCTATGCGTCTGACCCGAATCACTCAAATACATTTGGAGGAACTTAGTTCTACAAATTTGACAAATATAAAGTAGATTGATGCTAGACTATTTCTTGATTTTGATCGAACACATGTATGGTTATTTAATTTGTGTTTACACAAATTATAATCCCAATCTGAGAATTCACATTTCAATTTACAATCTGGCCTTGTATGGATAGATTTGCAATCAGACTCTGTTCTTGATGTTTTTTCTTTACTCATACTATTTCGATTTGATTTCCAACTTAATTTTCATAAATTTAGCTGAGCACTTTGACGAGGACATATACTAGGGATGGGGTAACAGGCCTGACCTACAGACTCTATCCTAGAACTCCACACGCCTTATACTGGGTCCCAGCGCCAGATCATCAACCAAGAGTTCTGCAAACTGACATTCACTCGGAGTTCAATAAACCACTCGGAAAGCAGGAGAGCACTCGACCGTCTATTTCACTCGGAACACCTGACAGTCACTCGACCAGAGAAGACCAGGAGGCTCCAGTAGCGCAACGGTCAGGATGTGCGCTCGCTCGTATTAATTGTAATCAATGCGCCCGTTACCTGGCGCCCTTAAACCCCTCTTTAACCCCTGGTAATGGCGACATTCATGGGAGGGCTGGCGGACGCTATATAAGCCACCCCCCAGCTCCATTCCAAGGGTTCGCATCTTCTGTAAACATACACTCAATCATACAGCTCCAGAGCACCGAGACGTAGGGTCGTTACCTCCACCGTGAGGGGCCTAAACTCGTAAATCCGAGTGTAACAACTGCGTTGTAGCTAGGCTCTGCCCTCTAATTCATACCCCCATACACTATTGTCAGACTTGCACCCACGACAGTTCGCGCACACCGTGGGGCAGGTGTCTAGCGACTTCCGGCGTAGTTGCATTTTTGCAATCATCACCATGGTTCCCGGCGGCGGACTGACTTTGGGCGGCGAGATCCGTTTCGGCGTCCTCAGCTTCATCGCCGACGACTCGGCGTGGCTCCGGGAAGCCCCGCTGGATGCCGAGGCGTTACCCGTCCGCGGCGCGGCGCACTTCCGCGCGAGTGCCTTCGGCGTCCTCCTTCGACAACCGTCGACTCCGTACCAGTCGGCGTCTTCACTCTCCACCAGCCGTCGTCGCAAGCGCTCCGGACGCTCTCGGCTTCAGCGGTGGATCAAGCATGCGGTGGCCCTTCAGGCTGCAGCCCCGCAGATCGCGACAATCGAGCCCGATGAACCCGTCTTCGATCTGTTCGCCTCCGTGCACAAGCATTCGGAAAGCTTATCCGAGTGCGAGAGCAGCGATCCCGCTGCAGAGGTGCTGATGGACGATTCCCGCCCAGTCCGCCTGGGTACGGCCGCGGCGGCGCGGCGAACGGTGACCCGTTGCGCGTTGATCTTGGCGGCGGCGGAGACCGTCATGACGACGAGTACATCCCCCGACCTCTCACTCGGCAGCAGAGGGAGGAGATGCAGCACAGAACCAAGCAGACTCTCCAGACCCCCATCATTGGGACGACCCCCGAGGCTCAGGCCTTGGAGGCCGCGCGCCAGGCCAACTTGGCTGAGCGCAGTCATTTGGAGGCGCTCCAGAAATCACTCGACGATCGCGCCCGCAGGCAGCATCAGCCCAGTTCGAGTCGACGGCAGCGGCAGTTGTTCTCGAGTGAGCAGCAGCAGAACTTCCAGGTATTCCGCACTCCCGTTCAGAATTTGGCGGCGGCCACTCGGATAGCAGATTCCATTGAGCCGTCCCGATCCGAGGCGGGAGAGGGTCTACGGCAGATCCGGGCCTTGCTTAAGGCGGCTGAAGAACAGAATTCGGCGGTGTCCCAGTCGCGCAACAGGATTCACAGCAGATCCGTCAGGGCTGACACCGTTCAGTCGGCCCACAGCCCGGTGTCCCCGAGGACCTCCGCGGCGAAACGACCGGGACCCCCACCGAGACCAGCACTCAGGACAGGGTCGCAGTCGGAATACGCCTCCGCGGCGTCAAGATGATCGTTGTCGTATGCCGTCGCCCCCTCCGCGGGATGGCTCGTACGCACCCCGGCCGTACGATGCCAGGCATCCTTACGGCAATGATCGGAGGGCCAGCCCTCCCCGCCATGGTGGCGGTTATCGCCAGAGAGAGCCAGTCGACTATCGTGACCCGCAGTTCAACGCGAGATCCGTTCTCGCTCAGAACCTGGTTGACAGAGGCAGAGCTTTGAGAGAGAACTTGGACAGAGATCATCCGAGTGGAAGTGGAGCATTCGTCTCCGGGCCCGAGTGCTTCAGCAGAGCGATCAGGGCCGCTGAGATTCCGCCTAACTTCAGATTGGCGGCTGGAGTAAGCAAGTTCACCGGAGAGTCCAAGCCAGAAACTTGGTTAGAGAATTACCGAGTGGCTGTGCAGATTGGAGGAGGAAATGACTATGTGGCTATGAAATATTTGCCATTGATGCTGGAAGGGTCCGCCCGAGCCTGACTCAATCAACTCACTCCGGCCAGCATCTAATGCTGGGAAGATTTGGCCCGAGTGTTCATCAAAACATTCGAGGGCACGTGCAAACGCCTTGCTGGATTGACTGAGTTGCAGCATTGTGTGCAGAAACCGAATGAAATCTTGAGGGAGTACATTCAGCGGTGGACGACCTTGCATCATGTGGTTGAGAACGTCACAAAGCACCAAGCAGTCTGCGCCTTCAAGGCAGGAGTCAGATACAGGGAGCTCATCCTGAAATTTGGCCGGTCAGGATCTTTGACCATGAGCCGAATGATGGAGATCGCCACTCGGTACGCAAACGGAGAAGAGGAAGACCGTCTCCGTAATGGGAAGGGGAAAACCAGTGAGCCCAACCCTGGAATCAATAATCCTAGTCGGAAGCCGAAGTGCAAAGCTGACAGTTCGGCTCAGGCCGAGGCTGCCGCTCTGGCCGGTCAAGCCAAGAACAAGGGAAAAGCTAAGGAGAAGTGGATCCCGAAGAAAAAGAGAGATCAGTCGGGCCAAGACGTCCTCGATTTGCCATGTCACATCCACACCAGAAAAGATGAGGAGGGCAATCTGATATTGCCCAAGCATCACTCGACAGTGCAGGTTGCTGATACAGCAGTTTCGAGAAGGTCCGTCGAGTGATAAGAGCCCGGATGATGCTGATGGTGAAGACAAAGATGAAGGTTTTCCCAGTGTCAACGCAATCCTGATGATCTTTGCAGATGTAGAGAGCAGGAGCCGATTGAAAGTCATCAACCGGGAAGTAAACATGGCCATGCCGGCAACGACGAAGTTTCTGAACTGGTCGAAGACTCCGATCACCTTTGATCAGTCGGACCTCCTGGCCTACATTGCTACCCTTGGGCGGCAAGCGCTGGTTGTCGATCCAGTCGTAGGAGGCGTTCGGTTGCGCAAGGTTCTCATGGACGGTGGAAGCGGCCTGAACATTCTCTATGCTGACACTCTGAAGGCGATGGGCATCCCGATGTCCCGTCTCAGCGAAAGCAGTATGCAGTTCCACGGGGTGATCCCAGGCAAGAAAGCAAAGTCACTCGGGCAGATTGCCCTGGATGTAGTCTTTGGAGACGACAAGAACTTCAGGAAGAAAAGGCTTACCTTCGAAGTGGTCGACTTACGCAGCGCCTATCATGCCATTCTCGGTCGGCCAGCCTATGCACGTTTCATGGCCCGCCCATGTTATGTGTACCTTAAGTTGAAGATGCCCGGCCCCAAAGGCGTGATCACAGTGACTGGCAGTCGGCAGCGCGCGGAAGAATGTTTGCAGCAGGGGTCCAAGATCGCTGATGAGCAGATGGTCATGGTCGAGTTGGAGGAGTACAAGAAAAATGCCGATCCGAGTGATCTGCTACGCTCCAAGAAGCCAGCTGCAGAATCTGCGTTTCAGTCGGCCGGTGACACGAAGCCTGTGCACATCCACCCGGAAGATCCCAATGCTGCTCCCACCAATATCTCAACGACACTCGACAGCAAATAGGAAGAAGCGCTCATCCAGTTCCTCTGTGAGAACTGGGACATCTTCGCATGAAAACCATCCGACATGCCGGGTGTACCCAGGGAGCTGGCTGAGCACCGTTTGCGAGTCGACCCGAAGGCAAAACCTGTGAAGGAGCACCTTCATCGCTCTGCTACACAGAAGAGGAAGGCCATTGGCGAAGAAGTTGCTCGGCTCCTGGCAGCCGAGTTCATCTGTGAGGTGTACCACTCCGAGTGGCTCGCCAACGTCGTCATGGTCCCTAAGAAGGATAAGTCTCTCCGAATGTGCATCGATTTCAAGCACATCAATCGGGTCTGCCCCAAGGATCATTTCCCGCTCCCCCGCATAGATCAAATCGTAGATTCCACTGCGGGTTGTGAGCGACTGTCTTTTCTGGATGCGTACTCCGGGTACCACCAGATTCCACTGTATGGGCCAGATGAAATAAAAACAGCTTTTATCACCCCATTCGGGTGTTTCTGCTATATCACCATGCCATTCGGTCTTAAGAATGCCGGCGCCACTTTCATGCGCATGGTCCAAAAGTGTTTGCAAAAACAGATCAGTCAGAATATTGATGCGTACATGGATGATATCATGGTCAAGTCCAGAAAAGGTTCCGACCAACTGGCTGACTTAGCTGAAACTTTCGCAAATCTGCGGAAGTATGATATCAAGCTGAATCCAGCAAAGTGCACTTTCGGAGTTCCTGGGGGCAAACTACTCGGTTTCCTCGTTTCCGAACGAGGGATAGATGCCAATCCTGAGAAGATCGGGGCGATTGTACGAATGAAACGTCCTGAATGGCTTCATGATGTACAGAAGCTCACGGGCTGCCTTGCAGCTCTGAGCCGATTCATCTCCCGTCTCGGTGAGAAGGCACTGCCCCTATACCGATTGATGAAGAAATCTGATTCGTTCGAGTGGACTGCTGAAGCACAAGCAGTGTTTGTTGAGCTCAAAGCCCTGCTTTCCACCCAGCCGGTGCTCGCCGCTCCAAACAGCAACGAGCCGTTGCTCTTGTACATTGCGGCCACTGGTCAGGTTGTCAGTACCGTCCTCACAGTCGAGCGAGAAGAACAGGGCAAAACTTACAAAGTTCAGCGCCCAGTTTATTACATTTCTGAAGTCTTGACTCCGTCCAAGCAGAGATATCCTCATTACCAGAAGCTTGTCTACGGCATTTACCTGACCGCGAAGAAGGTAGCCCACTACTTCCAAGAGCACACCGTGTCAGTCGTCAGCGACGCCCCGCTGTCTGAGATCATGAACAATTGGGATGCGACTGGTCGAGTGGCGAAGTGGGCTATCGAGCTCCTGCCCCTTGACATCAAGTTTGAGGCGAAAAAGGCGATCAAGCCCCAGGCATTGCCCAATTTCTTGGCCGAGTGGACGGAACAGCAGCAACCGACTCAGAGTCACCCGGAACACTGGACCATGTTCTTTGACGGTTCCAAGATGCTGAATGGTTCAGGAGCTGGAGTTGTTCTAGTATCTCCGAAGGGCGATCGACTCAGATATGTTCTGCAGATTCACTTCGATTCCTCCAACAACGAGGCCGAGTACGAAGCGCTCCTTTATGGGCTACGTATGGCCATCTCACTCGGCGTCCGACGCCTGATGGTCTACGGGGACTCGGATCTAGTTGTGAACCAAGTGATGAAGGAGTGGGATATCAGAAGCCCTGCTATGACAGGATATTGCAACGCGGTGAGAAAGTTGGAGAAGAAATTTGAGGGTCTGGAGCTGCATCACGTCCCCCGAGCCAAGAATCAGGAGGCAGACGATCTGGCAAAGATCGGGTCCACTCGGAAATCCATACCCAGCAATGTGTTCCTCGAGCATTTACGTTCTCCGACGGTGAAAGAAGATCCCTTCACAGAAGAGCCCCCGCAAGTGGTCGGTCCGTCCGATCCGACTGAATTCGAGGTCCCGACAGTCATTGATTTGGTCATGGAGGTCCTAGCCATCACGCCCAAGTGGACAGTGCCTTACATTGCATACCTGCTCAGGCAGGAACTTCCAGAAGATGAATCCGAGCCCCGCCAGATTGTTCGCAGGTCCAAAGCTTTTACAGTGATGGGTGATCAGTTATACAGAAAGAGCGTCACCGGTGTGACTCAGCGTTGCATCTCTCCAGAAGAAGGTCGATTGATCCTGGAGGAGATTCACTCGGGAACTTGCGGACACCACGCGTCCTCCCAGACAATCGTGGCTAAAGCTTACCGAGTCGGCTTCTTCTGGCCACGTGCCAATGAAGCTGCGCAGGAAATAGTCCAGCACTGCGCCGGGTGCCAGTTCTATGCAAACTTATCACACAAGCCTGCGTCTGCTCTGAAGACCATCCCACTCATCTGGCCGTTTGCGGTCTGGGGGCTTGACATGGTGGGACCCCTCCGGACAGGGGCGAGTGGATTCACCCACTTGCTGGTCGCAGTCGACAAATTCACCAAATGGATTGAGGCCAAACCCATCAAGAAGCTAGACTCGCGTACAACGATCAAATTTATGAAGGAGATAGTCTTCAGATATGGCGTGCCCCACAGCATTATCACCGACAACGGCTCAAACTTCAACTCGGAAGAGTTCAGGGCATTCTACGCCGCCCAAGGCACCCGAGTCGACTATGCATCTGTGGCGCACCCGCAGTCGAATGGACAAGTTGAGAGAGCAAACGGACTGATACTTCAGGGTTTAAAGCCGCGACTCATGTGCGATTTGGAACATGCAGCTGGAGCCTGGGTCACCGAGTTGCCATCAGTTCTTTGGGGCCTGAGGACGACCCCCAATCGGTCTACCAATCATACTCCTTTCTTCATGGTGTACAGAGCTGAAGCCGTCTTGCCGAGTGACCTGCTCCACAATTCGCCCCGAGTGGAACTATACTCCGAAGCTGAAGCAGAGCAGGCGCGACAAGACGCGGTTGATCTCCTGGAAGAGGAGAGAGAGATGGCTCTTATCCGCTTGGCCACTTATCATCAAGATCTACGACGTTTTCACAGCAGGCACGTCAGAAGTCGGACCTTTTAGGAAGGAGATCTTTTGCTCCGAGTGGATCAGCAGCGACCTCACAAGCTTGCTCCTGCGTGGGAAGGTCCTTTTGTCATTTCAAAGGTTCTACACAACGGAGCATATCACGTGTACAACCTTCTGAAGCAAGCAGACGAGCCCCGCGCTTGGAATGCAGACTTGCTTCGACGTTTTTATACTTGATGATGAGATGTAATAAAAGTACTCCAGTGTTATTTGATGAATAAAAGCATGAATTCTCCAGTTCCACGTTGAGTTCACTCGTACGCATTCTCTGGCTTACAACCCCCAGTGGGTGTACGCTTTTCAACTTAGCTGCGAACTGGCTTTCGCCCAAGTTAAAAACCCACTCCGAGTGACGAGCATCCCTCTCACTCGGGGGCTTGGCTGCGAACCGGTTTTCGCCCAAGTTAAAAACCTACTCCGAGTGGCGAGCATCCCTCTCACTCGGGGGCTTGGCTGCGAACCAGCTTTCGCCCAAGTTAGAAACACTACTCCGAGTGACGAGCATCCCTCTCACTCGGGGGCTTGGCTGCGAACCGGCTTTCGCCCAAGTTAAAAACCTACTCCGAGTGACGAGCATCCCTCTCACTCGGGGGCTTGGCTGCGAATCAGCTTCGCCCAGGTTAAAAACACTACTCCGAGTGACGAGCATCCCTCTCACTCGGGGGCTTGGCTGCGAACCGATTTTTGCCCAAGTTAAAAACCTACTCCGAGTGACGAGCATCCCTCTCACTCGGGGGCTTGGCTACGAACCAGCTTTCGTTCAAGTTAAAAACACTACTCCGAGTGACGAGCATCCCTCTCACTCGGGGGCTTGGCTGCGAATCAGCTTCGCCCAAGTTAAAAACACTACTCCGAGTGACGAGCATCCCTCTCACTCGGGGGCTTGGCTGCGAACCGGTTTTCGCCCAAGTTAAAAACCTACTCCGAGTGACGAGCATCCCTCTCACTCGGGGGCTTGGCTGCGAATCAGCTTCGCCCAGGTTAAAAACACTACTCCGAGTGACGAGCATCCCTCTCACTCGGGGGCTTGGCTGCGAACCGGTTTTTGCCCAAGTTAAAAACCTACTCCGAGTGACGAGCATCGCTCTCACTCGGGGGCTTGGCTACGAACCAGATTTCGTTCAAGTTAAAAACACTACTCCGAGTGACGAGCATCCCTCTCACTCGGGGGCTTGGCTGCGAATCAGCTTCGCCCAAGTTAAAAACACTACTCCGAGTGACGAGCATCCCTCTCACTCGGAGGCTTGGCTGCGAACCGGTTTTCGCCCAAGTTAAAAACCTACTCCGAGTGACGAGCATCCCTCTCACTCGGGGGCTTGGCTGCGAACCCGCTTTCGCCCAAGTTAAAAACACTACTCCGAGTGACGAGTATCCCTCTCACTCGGGGGCTTGACTGCGAACCGGCTTTCGCCCAAGTTAAAAACCGACTCCGAGTGACGAGCATCCCTCTCACTCGGGGGCTTGGCTGTGAACCAGCTTTCGCCCAAGTTAAAAACCCACTCCGAGTGACGAGCATCCCTCTCACTAGGGGGCTTGGCTGCGAACCGGCTTTCGCCCAAGTTAAAAACCTACTCCGAGTGAAGAGCGACCCTCTCACTCGGGGGCTTGGCTGCGATCCAGCTTTCGCTCAAGTTAAAACACTACTCCGAGTGACGAGCATCCCTCTCACTCGGGGGCTTGGCTGCGAACCAGCTTTCGCCTAAGTTAAAACCCATTTCAAAGACTCGAAAGACTCGAAGGAAAGCATTCGAATAACTTCAGAAGTTCAAAAGCAAATACGAGTACGCAGTCCCGAAGCCCGAAAGAGTTTAACGAATACAGTTTCACTCGGCATACCGAGGATAATGGGTAGGACTTAAAGTTTTTTCTCATGCCCCAGCAGGGCTGGCTGGCTCGACGAAGGCGTCCAAGTCTATGTCGTCTGCGATCCGAGTGGCAGCCTCTATGAACGTCTCCATGAAGTCTTCAAACTTGAGTTTCTTCGTGTTGGCGACTTGGAGAGACTTCAGCTTCTCTTCCTTGGCGTCCTTGCAGTGCACGCGGACGAGAGAGAGCGCCACATCGGCCCCGCAACGAGCAGCCGACTTCTTCCACGCTTGCACTCGGCCGGGAATCTCGTTGAGGCGAGTCATCATCGCTTCCAGGTCAGTGTCGAGGGTGTCTTCAGGCCATAGCTCCTTGTCGATTCTCCCGAGGGCACCCCGCAGACGGATGATGTACCCTTGGACGTCTTCAATGCGAGATTCGACCCGCAAGACACCTAGAGCAGCCTTGTCACCGACGAGCAACCTGGAAGGATCCAGATCTCTCTCGATTCTGTCAGTTTCCAGCTCGAAGTCTCGGCAGTACTCTGCGGACAAGAGAAGAGGAGAGTTGAAGATCTGCATGCATAAAGTTCACTCGGATAAAATTTCACTCGGGTGTTACAGGTTACCTGCAAGCTTGGTGTACATTTCCTCTGTGAACTCTTCTATGTACCTTTCCAGAGCGTTCTTCTTCTCGACCAGCTGGGTGATCTTCTCGTTCAGAGTCTTCTTCTCTTGCTCGTAGACTTCCGCCTGGGCCTCGAGCTTGCTGTCCCACTCGGTCTGCTGCTTCTTGAGCTCGATCACCTCCTTCTTCAGCAACTTATTCTCTTCTTCGAGCTTCTCGAGTGAGGCCAGCTTCTCTTCGGCGGCTTTAGTTTTCTCTTTCGCCACCTTCTGAGCCCCCGCCAGCTCGTTGTCCTTATTTTCGAGTGCCTGCTTCATAGTTTCTAAAGAAACAGAGGTTCTGAGCCGCACTTGGAGTCGATGGTTTTCACTACGCACATCTGTTCGAGTGAAGTCACTCGGTTCAAAGAATGGAAAGAGATGAAAGCAGAGCGCTCAGTAATTAAAGCTTACCTCCCATGGTCTTGAGCTCTGCTTGAGCGCGCGCTGTGTTCCTCCTCTCCACCTCCAAATCCAGTCGGAGCTGGGCCGTCTCCTTCTCTAGTGCCACGTACTGGGTCCAAAGCTCCCAAGTTTTCTGAAATACAAGAGAGAACAGAACAGTTAATGTCAAGAAATATTCCGAGTGCCCAAAGACCAGTACTCCTAGAAGGAACAAGCTTGACCAATATCAGATCCTGAAGTACCCTTTGTCAGGGAGGAACAAGTTTGACCAGTATCAGATTCTAAGTTCTAAAACTCCCACCGACTGCCCGCAGTCGACGGCAGTCTCGGGGACTACACCCAGTGGGTGCACTCAGCGTGCCCCCACTGGAACGGTATCCACTCGGAACGGTCCGCCCGATCCAAGTGACGACCGAACACAAAAAAAAACAAGACAAAAAGTTCTAAGACTCGACGGCAGTCTCGGGGACTACACCCAGTGGGTGCACTCAGCGTGCCCCCACTGGAACGGTATCCACTCGGAACGGTCCGCCCGATCCGAGTGACGGCCGAACACAAAAAAAACAGCAACAACAACAGAACAGGTTTTAAATTCTAAGACTCCCGCCGACTGCCTGCAGCCGACGGCAGTCTCGGGGACTACACCCAGTGGGTGCACTCAGCGTGCCCCCACTGGAACGGTATCCACTCGGAACGGTCTGCCCGATCTGAGTGACGGCTGAACACAAAAAACACCTAGTGGGTGTACCGGATATTTTCCGACTGAAATTCTTACTGAAGAGAAACGACTTGAAGATCAACTTACAAGAGCACTTACTCGAACGTTCTCCTGGAGAGCGGCACTGGCATCGTACTCCAGCTTCCCAGTTGCGCACATCTCCTTGAGCCATTGGGTCATCAGCTCCGCCTGGATCATCGCCTCCTTGCTGGCTCCAGTTTGGTCCTCCGGCACCTTGTACAGACTGAAGATATTGACGGGAGGAGTCGGAACCGAAGCCAGAGCAGTCGACGGAGCCGCGACAGAACCAGCTCCAGCCTGAGAAGAACCCAGCCCCAGAGGCACGGCCATGGCAGGTGCAGGGGGAACTTTAGGCGCTTTGCTCGGCGGCGTCTTCCGTGTGGTGGTCTGAGAAGCAGTCGGAGCTGCGGTCCCCTTCTCGGTGTCCTTCCGTGGCAGCTCTTCGTCGTCGTCCCCGACGTGGATGACCTCTGCAAGCGCTACGTTCACTCGACACAATCAGTCGCAGTTCACAATTCAATCGGATGAAGACATTTCAGTCGAATGACAGGTCGAAGTAAAAATGAAGTCATTATTACCTCTTTGAGAAGTGGCCGCATCTGCCGACTCGGCTTCGGTGCGGTCCCCATCAATCTGCATGGGGGACATCGTCGAAGTTGCAGCACTGGTTCATAAGATTCGCTCGGTCAGAAGGATCTCGAAAGTTGACAAAGACAGAAAAGAAATGCTTGACACTTACGTTGAGGCGACGGGCACGGCGACCTTGATCCTCGGCAGAGCCTTCCGAGGCTTGGGGGAAGCAATCTTGAGCTGCTTGGCGGCCTTCTCCGTCGGGTCCGGTGTCGGCGTCCGAGTGCGCTTCGGGGCCTTCGCACTCGGAGCCGCCACCTTCCCCGATTCAACACTCGGATCGTGAGTCTGTTTAGAGCGGCGCTCAGAGCGCAACTCTGGAGACTGGGAAGACTCGCCCTCGTCACTCCCTTCCGATTCGTCGCTTTCGTCCACACTATCTTCTGCATAATTGTCCTCGGCGCTGCCATGTTCACTGTCCACGCCCCCGACGAGGTGTTCTCCATTCGGCACCGGCGAGAGCATCTTCTGGAACTCCTGCAAGACACAAAGATCAGAGACAGCCGGTTCAGTCAGATTACTCAGTTCACTCGGAGAATTTGCGCATAAGTAATTCACTCGGAAGTGCATGACATACCTCCAACGGTTGGTTATTGGCGTCGTAGGGCGGGATCCGTCTCGACCCCCGCGGATTGTCGCGTGCGCCTGTGATGCACCTGATCCACTGTTCCACCGTTTTCTCCTCGACATCTTCTGGATGCACTCGGGTCGAGTCGTTGGCTCCAGTATAGCGCCACATGGGGCGAGCCCGCTCCTGTAGCGGCTGGATCCTCCGACTGAGGAAGACCTCCAGAAGATCCAGGCCAGTCACTCCGCCCTGAATCAGACCGACCACGGCACTCACCAGGATCCCCACGTCAGTCTTCTCCCCCTTATCAATCGTCAGCGAGGGAGGGGTCTTGACTCTTTCAGTCGTGTAGGCGGGAAGACCAGTCGACGAGCCAGAGCAGGGCAGGTCATTGCAGTAGAACCAGGTCGACTGCCAACCCCTAATCGAATCGGGAAAAGTCATGGATGGGAATGCACTCTTACCCCTCATCTGGATACCTAAGCCACCGCACATCTGGGTCACGTGAGTCCTCTCTCCATTGGGGTCAGCCTTTTTAACCGACTGAGATCGACACGTGAAGATGTGTTTGAACAATCCCCAGTGCGGCTGGCAGCCTAAAAAATTCTCACACAAGGAAACGAATGCGGCAAGGTACACTATGGCATTCGGAGGCAGGTGGTGGAGCTGAGCACCGAAGAAGTTCAAAAATCCACGGAAAAAGGGGTGGGGTGGCATGGAGAAACCTCGCTCCACGTGTGTGGTGAGGAGCACTCGCACCCCGGGGCGCGGCGCGGGCTCGGTCTCCCCTTCCTCCGGCAGCCTCCACGTCCCGTCGTGGATCAGCCTGTCCACGACGAGCCCGCTGATGTCGTCGACCGTGGTGGTCAGCGGAAGCCAGTCGCCTTGGATCCACCCGTGCGGGGGCGCAGTTTGGGAGCTCGACGCCTTCCTCCCCTTCGCCGCCTTCTTCGCCTTCTCGAGCTTCGTCGTCTTGTCCTTCGCCATCGCCGCCGAGCTCTCCAGCGACCAAAGGAAATTCGTGCTGAGTGGATTGCTGGGGAGGAGATTGGGCGGGCTGAGAGAGATGGGGAAAGGGGGATCCGTCCTCTCTCCCTCTCCGACGCAGCGGCCTCTTATGCCGTCATCCGTTCCGCTCCCCAATCCTCTTCCGTGAGTCTCGGGCCCGCCGATCTCCTCAAATCTCGCTGGCGGAGTTGCTGTTGTACGTGGCGAAAAGTGGGGCGAAAATCGAGACGTCACGCCCCACTTTCCCCACTCACCGCGTCGCAACCGTTCACGCGCGCTCGTCGCCGATTTCAAATCCCGCAAGATCCGGATTCCAGCGATCTGATTGCTCGCCTTTGGAGACATTCCATAAACGCTCGGACCTGTTCCATCACCCGACGCGTAATGACTCGTTTCACTCGGATGGAGACTACTCATTTCATTGAGATGGAGACTTTCACTCGGACATCATATGGACCGGAATCCGTCAAGGTGCCGCGTGAAGGCAAGGCTGTCTAATGACCAGTGAGAGTCCTTGAGCGCCCCTGCAGCACTCAACTCACCTAGGAATTCACCTTGACTCATCCTCTTAACCTCGACCGATTCGGGGGCTAATGACGAGGACATATACTAGGGATGGGGTAACAGGCCTGACCTATAGACCCTACCCTAGGACTCCACACGCCTTATACTGGGTCCCAGCGCCAGATCATCAACCAAGAGTTCTGCAAACTGACATTCACTCGGAGTTCAATAAACCACTCGGAAAGCAGGAGAGCACTCGACCGTCTATTTCACTCGGAACACCTGACAGTCACTCGACCAGAGAAGACCAGGAGGCTCCAGTAGCGCAACAGTCAGGACGTGCGCTCGCTCGTATTAATTGTAATCAATGCGGCCGTTACCTCGTGCCCTTAAACCCCTCTTTAACCCCTGGTAATGGCGACATTCATGGGAGGGCTGGCGGACGCTATATAAGCCACCCCCCAGCTCCATTCCAAGGGTTCGCATCTTCTGTAAACATACACTCAATCATACAGCTCCAGAGCACTGAGACGTAGGGTCATTACCTCCACCGTGAGGGGCCTGAACTCGTAAATCCGAGTGTAACAACTGCGTTGTAGCTAGGCTCTGCCCTCTAATTCATACCCCCATACACTACTGTCAGACTTATACCCACGACACACTTGACCTCAAATTATGTGGCTGATGCTAGTATATTGTAGATTATGCAGATGCTCTGAGTATAGAAGAGTGCCGACCTCTGTTATATCCTTTATATACTTGAATTAGTTAAGAGCATAAGTCAGACTGTGCATACATATAGATCATAAACAAAAGCGCACACATCAAATTGTAGAATTGTTAAAATACTAATCTATTTTTTTGGATATTTTCCTTTCTCCCTTGCGTCTTGTTTGTCATATTGATCTTCCAGTTGACCACTTTTGTCCTTGTATTTTGCATCAACTCTTCTTGTCTCCACGGCATTAACCATTTTACCAGGCTTCGTGTCATCCTTTTGGCTGCACTAATAGTCCTTTTATCTTTGGCGTGGCCACCATCTGAGCGTTTGTCTTCGGGCCTTTAGTTTTGCCTTTTGCAGGAACACTTCTTCTGTTTTTGGGAACTGCCTTTTCCACTATTTCGGATTTACTTGTTTCTTTTCCTTCATCTTCAGAGCCATCTGATACTACAATAGATCTATGACTCCTTTTTCTGTCATTGCCACTTGATGATGTATTGTTTTCTTGATGTTCCTTTTGATTTACTTGTTTTGTTTCCGACAGCTGGCATGTGTTTTTTGTTGGGCTGACATGTGTTACGTTTTACTTGTAAAATTCAAAGACACTGATGAAGTAAGATACGGGTTTACAAAAGAAAGGTATGCACTGTAAAGTATCCAATCACCATGTTAACTGGCTCATTCAGTCTGCTAGTTACTTTCTTTGTAATATGTGGTCCACTTCATCATCCATCAAATCCTGTTCATCACAATACATGAAGAATTGGGTCAATATCTATTTTGTAGAAGGAAAAGACATGCAATACTTGATTTCTAAATGAAATTAACCTTTATCTCCTGAACTTTATCATGAAAGTATAACATCTCAAGCTTCTCATCAGGCACATATGTTTTTCATAGCATAGTTTTGCATGCCTAGGGTGAGGTTTTTGAGCATTGATCAAAAGATAAGTCTTCGCCCACATAACTGTTGTATGATCTTTGGAACTTCTCCAGTTTTTCCATCTAAGGAGTCCAGCAAGAATGAGAGTGATGCATTGAGCATTCTCTCAGCTTCTCCAAGAAATAATGTGCAACTTGTAGTAGTTGTAGGATCACTAATTTGGAGTAAATGTGATACTTTTTTTTTGAAATAATCCATCGCTTTATCGTCGTTGTTAAATATGTGTAAGAAGTACATGTTTGTCCACCAAGAACATGTGGATGCTTATATAACAATGAGAAAGACTAATTAGTCGGAAGTATTAATTATAACTACAAACATACCTGAGCATTGTATATACTTCTCTACCTATTCTTGTAGTGTATCCTTGGTAGAGAACTCGAAGTAATAATCTGGAAAAACATCTCGGGATCCTTTCACCTCCTTTACCTTCGAGTAATAATCTATTCTTGTAATTTATCCTTGGTATGCAAAAGATATTTTAATTTCATTGCACTCTTGCATTATTTTGTGGACCTCACATCCTTAAAATTGCTAAATGCATAAATAGATCGCCCATTGACCTTTGATCTAAAAGCGTCTATCAGATTCTTCCAAATAATAGCACAATTGTTTGGCCCAGTGAAAACAATAGAATATAATGAAAAGACATCCATCAAAATAATATCTAGGTTAATAAGCTCATCAGTTGTGGGATTGACTGAATCCCACATCTCGTTACTTTGACTTGAATGTTGTAGTTTTGTCCCCTTCTCGTTAAGCCGCTCAATTTCTTGTACACCATAGTGTTTTCTTCAAAAAGAACCAAAAAATTGTCAATTGATAAAGTACGTATGAAGATTTTGTACAGAATAGTTACCAAACTGTATGATTCAGATGAGAAGCAATTGGGCATGACTTCATGAGATGCTGAGTTGTTTGTCGAGCGCAGTGGCTAGGCATGCTTCCTCAAGCGTCGAGTTGCAGGTCGCATGGCAGTGTCGAGTGCAGCAGCTGGGCATGCTTCCTCAAGCGTCGAGTTGCAGGTCGCATGGCAGTTTTTGCCGATTCAAATATTTGTGGGACATCAAAGTCCAGAGTTAGATCATCGGCTGACTTTGATTTTTGTTGCTGGTTTTGGCTGATTTCTACGTCTTGGGCGTACACTTATATTGTGGGTTGTTGATATCGTGTGGAGTTCTTGTAGGAGTAGCATATTTGTCTTATTTGCATGTTCGGTTTGGAATTATGAGCACATGACGCCCCGAGGTAACCCGTTAATACTTAATACACTATAATCAGCTGATGTAGATAGTGGTTGTGTAGATTGCATGATCTAAGAACCGTACCTGGAAATATTGATTGCAAAGTCACAAACGGGAGCTCCTGACATCACAAAATAAATCTGTCACCAACGCTAGCAAATATCAATTGGATTATTTCAAATCAAATTAGGATACCAAGAGGTCATGGGCAGATGAAGTCAGGCAAATAGGTGATACATGTACCTCGGGAGAAATAAACAGGGTAGCTGGCGATGGGAGCCTGACCGAAGATGCACATAATTGAGCTATGCCCCGTTGATTCACCAATGGCGACATGGCGCGAGACTGCCACGCTCAATTGAAGAAGGCGAAGCAGGGAAGTGCTGAATGTCGATGAGGTCACGGACTCACGGATCCTTTTTTCGGTTATTATTAGGAGCCAATGCAATACTCTCGTACGATAGAATCCTTTCCAATTGGCCGATATTTGGTAACAGTACGGACAATAAGTGGCAGGTTGCCCATGCGTAGCGTGGCTGCCTGTTATTGTTTTTTCTCGTATTAGTGTCCAAACGGGATTTGCTTCCCTATTTTCACGTGATGGCATTAAAAGTCTAAAGGTGTCCTTCCCCTGCACATAATTGTGGTTGTACTTTCCATCATAGGTAGATACGTGACAGACTTTATTTGTTCAAAACAATGCATGTACATAATATTTGTATGTAACCCTTACATCTTCAAATCTCGGCCGTTTACAACTAAAATTAATGGTTGAGATAATTTAATCTGTGTGGACGAACATAATGGCTTGTTTGCCTATTGTTTTAAGTATATAATAGATAAAAGAAAACGTCGTTCCTAAATGGTACAAACACAGAGACCCACCACACACGTATCAATACAAAAATTAGAGATCAAGGGACAGAGAATAACGATGATATGATATCCTTACATGGATCATTTTAATGTTTTATTGCTCCCGGTCTCTACATTTAGGATGCACATAACACTCAATGAGTAACTCGAGACTTTGGATCTGCCGGTAAATCTATGTCACATATTCACAAGCAAGTGCTAAATGTTTATTTTATTTTGAATGACATCATATTGCACATAACATTTAGGAGTAGCACACCACCGCATGACCATGTTTTTTTTTTTGCCTTCTAGATAGATGTTGGGCTTCTTTGAAACGCAGGATTCTAATAGCGTAGGAATAGCAAAACATCAAATTGAATTGTCATGGACGATTAAATTCTCCAGCAAACAAAATCATTGCAGTTGGAGAGAGAGAGAGAGAGAGAGAGAGAGAGAGAGAGAGAGAGAGAGAGAGAGAGAGAGAGAGAGAGAGAGAGAGAGAGAGAGAGAGAGAGAGAGAGAGAGAGAGAGCATCAGAAAACTTATAAATGAATTTCCCAAACTATAATGGAAAATCCCTATCATATGCAACTTTTAAATGAGAGGATGCATGCTTGTTCTGCAGACCTTCCAATAAGTTTCTATGAACACTTCAATTATGTCAAGTATATAACCAACTACTAGCCTGAATGGGACAAATGATTTATTATCCCCAATTCTTTTCAACATTCTTGCTCAGATGCTAGCTATCCTCATTTCTTGGGCTAAGCAGGATGTGTAGGTAGGTGGCCTTACCCGCATCTCGTGGAGGAGTGTCTATCCAATGGTATACGTATGACACAATCATTTTTCAGAGAGCATGATATGGAGAAGGTTGTCAATAAGATAGATTTCCATAAATGTGAGTTCTATTTCTCTCAGCAAACCAAAAGACAAGTATATTTTATTTTATTTTGGTTTTGAACCAACTTCCCTACCCTTTCGATATCTCGGCATGTGGAACTATTGCAGAGATTTTTTTGGGGGGGAGGAGCAAGGATATTTTTTTGAAAAAAAGAAAATTTTCAATTTTATGCAGACATTTTTTAAAGTCAGTTTTATGCAGATTATTCATATCGCTAAATCTATGGATTCATACATGATGCTTTCCCCAGTATGTGAAGGCGCGCGATTCTCTTGCCTCTGGGTGCTGCCACGTGGAGATGGTAGCTTTGAACATGCACGGCTGATATAGTCGACAGTCTAACAATATGATAACTCATGTACTATAAGGGTAGTATTTCCCGAGAAAAAAATATTTGTATAAGGGCAGCATAATGGCTAGTACTAATTTTCGTACTTGACAATAAATAATGTTGCATGCATAACTTGGTGTAGAGGTCAGGGCACTACATGCTTTTCTTAAAAAAGGAATCAAATCAAACGCCTGTAGAACAAATCCGAAAGGAAAGTTCGCAACAAGAACCGAGCAGTAGAGCTGTCATTTTGTATATTTCAAGGTAATAAACTTAAAGTTTAGCCCATCAAAGTATTCGAAATCGGGATGAGATCCACGTGGGCATATATGCCAGCGCAAACAACACATAATTACGTATGACAGGAGACTTAGGCACAAGCCACGAAAGCCCGATTAATAATCCTGCGAGGAGAGAACCCGCAGTTGAAATGCTATGCTCTCGCGGTAATCTATTGGTGCGCGGCGACATGCCGCTCCCTCGAAAACGACGGGATCGATCGGTCTGACGCTGCGAAATGCTGTGTGTCCATATGTACCTTGCGCACGGCGCCGGCGCTGCGCCGTTCCCGGAGTGTGAGGCAAGCGCTGACTCCAGTGAGTACGAACGATTCGCGCGCGGCCAAGTACGTATCTCGCGAGGTTTGAACTGTGCGCCATGCTCCTAGCATTACAACTCGAGAAGTCAAGTCGGTGTGATGTGGTCACGGATCCCTGAACGGACCGATGCGGGTGAATGGCCAGGAGATGGGAATGCGGCGAAGATGTATCAATGCGTGCAAAGATTCCGAACGCACGTTGCATGTTGCTTCGGGAGGACGCAGCAAGGCAGCAGAGCCGCAGGTAATGGCGGCCAATGTTGCTTGCTATAGAAAAGTAAAGCCGTCCCTTCGACAGGCGACCGGCGGGATCCCGTGGTGTTTGTCCCCTTGCATCGGCGTCCGTCGCCCGCCGTTGGAACTTGACCGTTTTTCGAGGTTTTTGTCCTTTGAAGCAGCAGTATACCAGAAGATTCCACTGTGACATCGACCTTGGTCATCTGTTTCTATGGTCGTTTGCAACAGGCTGAGCGTGCTTACTAACAGATGACCACGGGTTCAGGCTTCTCCGACAATTTCCCACACAAATGATGGACTGCGAGGGCCACAGAAACACGCGTGCCTGCGCCGGAGGGTCCCCGTCCGTCGGTGGGACGCGGCGGATGCACCGTGCACCCAACCAAGTGACCCACGCATGCTCTGCTTGGTCCGCAAGTTTGGGCGGGTCCGACCGACGTGGGGGGCAGACAAGGCGGTGGAAAAGCCACCCCAAACGAGACACGCTACGCCGGCCGCCTTGATGATTCTCCCGGTCTCGCCGTTGCCGGCGCGGGGTGCATGCAGCGTGAGCAGATAGATATTCTGCTTCTAGAACGTGCATGGCCACAGTACACATGGTGGGTGTCGACGTGCGATCTCTCTCCATGCTGATGATCTGGAGCGCACATGCAGCTCGCTCATGTGCTGGCTGGACAGATCCATCTGATCTCAAGTTGTCTGCGCGGACTCCGCGAAACGAAACTATGAGGAACACTGTTGATAACTCGACACCTTCACATGCACGACGCATGGCGTGGATCGCCATCTCTACCTACAGAACCAGGGTAGTCACTGTGACTTCCTCCAAAAATTTCATGTGTGCCGTTGCTTCCACACACGTTACAGCAACAAAAGTTTGACACATCGAATCAGGAACATTTCAAATGTCACCGTGTCATCATTTTTTTTTGACATGAAACCGTAGAACAATCGTTCTACGGTATTTTTATTAAGGGAAAAGTCTAAAATAAACCTTTAATTCATACTCGTAGTCTGAATTAAACCTTGAACTTAGAATCCCTGAAATTAGCACCCTATACTCTTTAATCCCGGTCTATCCCGTGTGATTTTTGCTAACTGATTGTTTGGCGCACCGAGAAAAGGCGATCCCGACCAGGATCACGCACTACTCTCACAGATCACAAGGGCCCATGCGTCATAAACTCATAATCATCCTCCTCTTTTTCTGGGTCTCTCTCTGAAATGTGTGCAGCAGAAGCTAGCTTGCTAGCACGAAGCATTATCTACCAGCAGCAGCAACTAGCACACGGCACACAGCAGTACTACAAGCTAGTTCATGCGTGTAATATAGCGACGGGACGACGACGCGCATCCATCGGGGAGATTAGCAGCAGCCGCACGAGGATGTTAGCGAGCGCACCGGCTGCCGCGGACGGGCCGCAGTGGGAGGTCGCTCGTGGCCGTGCTCTGTTGCACAAGCGAGCTTGAAGCGGTCAGGTCATGTCCCCGGCGCGCGACCTCGGAGCGGACGCGGGGCCTGAGCCATGGACGAGACGATGCAAAACCGTCGGGGAGGTGGGCATCAATCGCACGAGGAGGTCGACGGGCGCGCCGGCCGACGCGGATGGGGGCGCAGCGGGAGGTCGCTGGTGGCCGTGACCTGCTGCGTGGTGCAAGAGAGCTTGGGGGCGTCCTCTTCCCGCCCCCGGCGCGCGAGTTCTGAGCAGATGCAGGGCCTGGGTCAAGGGCGACGGGCCGATGGCGAACAGGGTCGGCGAGGTGGAGAAGGGACCGGTGCCCGCGACCTGGAGTTGACGCGGACGGGGACGAGGCCTCTCCCTGTACATCGAGGCGATGGGTGTGTCTTCGAGAGGGGAGGGGATGTGGCGACGAGGTGGATCTACAGAGAAGATGGATCGGTTGGAGAAGATGAATATGACATGTGGGCCGGGACTAGTCTGTGTGATTAGTGTGTGAACCCGGTCGGGATCGTCCTTTTCCCGGTGCCCCAAACAGTTATTTAGCAAAATCAGCCGGGACAGACCGGGATTATAGAGTATAGGGTGCTAGTTTCAGGGATTTAAAGGTCAAGGTTTAATTCAGACTATGAGTACGAGTTCAAGGTTTATTTTAGACTTTTCCCTTTTATTAAATTAACCAAAGATTAAAAAAGTACATCTGCTCCTATTCTAACCAATACCCTCTTTAGAAAAATAAAGCATCATATTACAATACTAAGTTTGAAACAATCCAATCTTTGATCTTGCTAGCTTTCTCTGGGTTTGCTCTGATCTGAGTGGTCGACAGGCCTTCTTGAAGATAGTTGGTCCACCCTTGGTGGTCACCGTGTCATCATCACAAATTAGCACCCCCGTATGGTACTTTTCTCTGTGTTTTTTTTTTCCATTGGTTGCTTGTTACTTTTCTCTGGTGCATATGCACAACGGATGAAAATGTAAAAGAGCTCCGGAAGCGATAAGAAGATGACATGTAAAGCCAATTGGTTCGGGAATCTGCATCATCACACAGTACTCCTAATCCTATGCCATTACCATTTACCAAAGGCGGTTAAATTTGGTGCACTTCCTTGTCAGGTGGTCGATCTAGATGACTGGGTAAGTTGTTTGTCTTCATCTGATGAACACAAGAGTCCCACTGATTACGGCAAACAAGAAAAACATCAACGTGGCTTTTGATATATATACTACTACCATATAATTAAGCAACCATCCAAGTGCTTAGATCTTCATCAGTGGACGGGGCAGCAAAACTATCACAGAACAGCAAGGATAAGAGTATCTAAAACCGGCATCCTCAAATCATCCTCAAACCTCCGCGAACACGTCCAATAAGTGACCGGACAGAAGAGAGAAGGAAAAAGTGATCCAAGCGGACCTATCATATCCTCCCTTTACGTCCAGGCTGTCCGCGAACACTCATATCGAGGACAAATGTAGGGAGGATACGAGGGCTCACGGACGCGTCCGGTCACTCCGCCACGTAGGACGCGGCCCACCCCGAACCACATTTTTTCTTTCTTTATTCATTCTTTTCTTTCTCTCTCTTCATCTAGACCAATAACGTGCAAGTGACTAGACATATGAGGGAGAAAATTAGAAGTGTGACTGCATGAACGGACAAATAGGGGCTCAAAACGGACACGACCGGTCACTGACCGGGCGAGTCCGCGGACGTTTAGGGAGCCAGATATGATAAGTCCCGCTGTAGATGCTCAAAGTATATCGTATCTGCAAGGAGTAGTAGAAGTACATCACTGCCTGTGAGGCAAAGGTGCCTTGCCCTCTCCTTGTCGAGATGCATGCTTATTTTTATTTGCTTCATAAACCCTAACTAAGGACCCACCTCACACTTTGTCGACTGATCGTAACACCAGGCCACGATATTATCATCACTAATACAGTATGACCCTTCGATCCAAATATAGACATAAAAATCTTGCTTCACTCCTCTCTTTAAAAAAAAAGGGAAAAAAGAGAGCCCTTGTACTGAAATTGATCATGATTCCTCCCGACTCATCACTCATCCATCTATCCACATCTGAGCTGGTACAAAGGCTCCATCCATGTCCAGTGCAATGTGCTTCTAGAAGCATTTCAACATCTTAGCGGCCAAAGCATCCGTCCTGAACGGTATAGAAGCAGAGAAGACCCCACCACCACCCAGCACGAATCAATCAAAATGCCCACCAAAAAGACAGAGAAAGAAAGCGCAGAGACCGGAGGGCACCCCTCCACTTTCCACATAAAAATCCAAGAGAAAGCTCCGAGGTGGCAAGTAAAGCAACCACAAAAAGGAGATGATCCATGAGTTGTAAAGCAAGAAAACACTGGTAAATCTAGGTCGCAATCAACTGGCATGTGCCACCACCACCAGCACATGAACATGTCGAGTAGTAGTAGTACTATTTTATTTTGCCTTCTAGAAACGTTTCAACGGCTCAGTGTACAGACAACAACAAAGGCCCAGTTCTTTTGCCAGAATCTGGGGATTCTTCCAGAATCCGACCCCTACCCTCCATTTGTTTTAAAACAAATGGGGCTCAAAGATTCTGGGAGAAGCTGGGTAGGGGTCGGATTATGGAAGAATTCCCAGATTCTGGCAAAAGAACTGGGCTAAAAGCTCCCATGAAAAAAGGCACGGGCACCTCAAGCCCAGGAAAGGAGTAGAAGTACGAGAATGCAAGGGAGGAGTATACAAAAAAAAATTCGCAAAAAAAAAAGAGTACAAATTTTATCTAGGGAATCCAAATTCTCTTGCTCAGTTAGATTATTGCTTACAATCAATATATGCAAAGAAGTTAGCAGCCTACCTAGCATATCCAAGAATATTGTGAAAAATTCGGCATTTTTTTCTAAATAAATGTATAACTACTTAACTATACATGAACACGACTGCTACAGCGACAGAGATGGAGACGCCAACTTTTGCCTGCAGAGGCGTCTCAGAGTATAAAATCACCCATCTTGGACAGCAGCCGCCCTGGTCCTGGCCATACCACAAACGGAGCGGAGCAAACGACCCGTGGCAAACATCCAAAGGAAAATACTGCTTCTGCCGTGGAATCAATCCTGCATGTGCAACAGTCCAACAGTACGCGAACACATCGCCGTGTATTGCTCGGCAATCTTCGCCAGCGCCAAAACCTCGGCGCTTAATCTGAAGCGGCGCCGGTTCTTGTCTGCTGTACGCAGGAGCTCCGGATGTGTGAATACGTGATTCGTGGCGATGGTTTCCCAAGCTTTTACTTTGCTTTGATTGTTCTTATGATTCTGGCCGTGAGCTGAAGAACTGAGCTCCATGCTTCTAGAAACATTTCAATGGCTCCAAAAAGCCTGGACTTGTGCTTGTGCTTTTGAGCTTTGGATGATTCGCTTCTAGAAGCATGTCGACAGGTAGCGGATCAAAGTAGAATATACCCCAACTGCTAGAATGAATGGAACAGTTCACCGCGCCGAATCTAAGAAAACTTGGAATGACGTGTTCGTAATAACCATCCAATCACCGCCGGATCAACTGTCCTTTCTATATTTCAAGAAAGTGAATAGTGCAAATTTGGGGGCACCAAAGTCGTCGCCTGACTTGCATTATGAACGCTGCATCATGGTACACGCCAAAACAAACATCACAGGAGGATATGGTAGAGTAATCACACTTGGCCCGGCACCATCATTTTTCTATCTCCGGATGCCAACGGATACATAATCCAAAACAATGGACTGGCGCCAACGGTGGCAGCCAGGGAAAGTCCGCGCCCGCGGCAGTTTTGTACTAGCATTTGGCGCCACGAGGCACGCACGATTTCGATTAATAATCCTCAGAGAGAATTCTTGGGTTGAAATGTTCTTGTGGTAATCTCTTCGTGCTCAGCACATCTCCTCCGCGAAAACGATGGGATTAATTAGAGATGGATGCTTATTACGTAGTACCATGTGCTGTGTCCATATGGACCTTGTGGGTGGCGCCGGCGCTGTGCGGTTTCGTGCCTTCCATGAGGTGCCAGTGCCATCCCGTGCTTAAGGAGGAGGCACGAGCCGCGTCTGCCGTCGCTTGTGGCCGGTGCAAGTTTGCTCGCCGTCGTCAGGTCACATGTTTGTTTGACTTAATGTGGGTGATGGAAAGGAAAGGAGGAGAGGCGAATTAATGCCCATGACTTTGCTCAAATGGAAGATGTGTGAGTGTGTGCAAAGATCCCGGCAGATTGTATGGTGCTCCGCCGTCCGGCTCCGGAGTCGGGACGCCGCGCGGCGCAGGTCATGCTCCGGAGTACGAGAAGCAAATATGATTGAGGTCAGGGCGCATGTCATGGGCGGTGGGCGAGGTGGTATACGCACCGATTTTAGCGCGCCTGGGGGCACACGCAGTCCGTGCTTGTCGCGGGCATCGGCGTCTGTTGCACGCCGCTTGAATTTGTGTCATGTGATGGCTCATTTTGGAAGGTCGACGCATAAGATTGCACTCAAAGACTGACTTGGCGCTGCCGAAGCCTTCATCCTTCTGCATTCATCGACGAAGTGTCATAAGCATAACTCGATGCGAAAAGTGCCTGCAGCTACCGGGCTCCATGGCTCTTGATATTTGAAATTTTTGAAAAACACACTTTCGTTGCTAAAAAAAATCTTAAATCAAATACGTGAATACATACACACATTCCTAAGGCCCGGTAAAAAGCTGGAAAAGAAATACTTTGTATTTTGGGATATACAAAAAAGAGAAAATTCTGACATAAATGGCACCCCTTTTCTACTATATACTGTCAGAAAATTTGTTTTTTTATAACCCAAAACAATATGGGATTTCTACCGAAACTTGCCAAGGGTATTCGGAATGTGTATATGTATCCCCGAGAAAAAATTCACATTTTTTTGAAACTTCAAAAACACAAATTTCAAAATGTTTAAATATAGAGAGCAGTGGAGCTCGGGTGCTGCAATCCCTCTCTCTAACTCGATGCTCCCTCTCGGCTTCCGTCTGGGCGGAGAAACCATTTAAACCTAAGAGCTTATAGAACCAGCAACTGAAAAATCATCGATGCAGACCAGGAGACGCCAGCGCCCGCGATCTATGAGCCAAATCACCGCCCCAAAGAAGAGAATGTCGAAAAGGGCCTGTAAAAACTCCAAAGACCACGAAAGCTGATCGAATCGAGAAGGATTCACTGAAAACCTAAACCGAACAAATTTTAGAAGACCCGCCGAAGCCACAAAACCACACGCCCACTGCCAATGATAAGCACATCAACAAAAGGGGATACGGCCGCGAAGACATTACTTGGGAAAGCGCCGCCATCATTTCATCCCAAACAAACACGATGAGTCTGAAAAGACCACTTGAGAGACATTTCCCAGGTTGTTGTAGGCCAAGACGGATCTGGGATCGTACTCGCCGTCGTCCAAGGCCATGTGTCAACATGTTCTTCTTTGATGGCCTAGCCCGGCCAAGTTAACATAGAAACTCCTCGTGCTCGATTCGTTCGACCACCGCCAACTTCACCAACGCGGCCGCCAAGCACCATCTAACGAAGACCTCCACTTGAGCCCTTGTCCTCTTCTCTGATCACGACAACCCTCCAAAAGTTACCAGCAAGCTACCCATGAATTGGACCTCCCCTGACGACGGCGAGAATGGGAGGCGGCTAGGTTTTCATGATCACCTTTGCCCTCTTTTCGTAGCTGCGCTTGACATTCCATTAAACACGGGGGGAACCTTAGCGCCGCCGCTAGCATGCACCGCCGCCGCCGTCCCCCGCATCGCAGCCGCTGGAGGGCTGGCCGGCGAAGCCGCGCCGGACCCCGGGAAGGCGGCGGCCGGGCGGATCTGCCCCCTCATGGGCTCCTCCACCTCCCCACACTCGCATCACGACCCCGCTCCCCCCATGGCGACTGGCTCCTCTGCTATTCCGGGAGGGCTGCGGGTGCTGCGCGGCTAGCTCGAGATCCTCCTCGCCGGCCTGTCTCCCCCTGCGCGGCTCCGTGCCCCCTTGTGCGTCTGCAAGCTCCCTCCTTGCGTATCCATCACCTTGCGGTCGGCTCCTTCCGGCCACCCTCCGGACGCGCGTGGTGGCGGCTCCTCGCGATGGTTGCTCCTCGTCGACTGGCCTGGGCCGATCTCGCTCTGCGGTGCCCTTCCCACCCCCTGCCCCACCCCCACCGCTGTAACATCCCCATGTAATAGCTACAGTGATCACCTCTTGATAATGCCAAGTCAGCATGATTAACTATTCTTGATCATCATTGCATCATATCTCAATTCAAATTTAAAGTGAAAAATAAAAGTTGTCCAAATTGGAAATAAAAATGTTCATTAATTAGCAAATAATCCATAACTAAATATGTTCAGGAAAACAACATCACTAAAAATGCCTAAGTGACTCCAACAACCTCAAACAGTAGCTCACAACAACATTTAACACCATTTTATTTAATACAAATTGCAAATGAAATAATTATTTCACCAAACCAATTTCTGGCAGTGTCAAATGTTACCTAGTATTTAAATGGGCCACATTTGCATTTTACAAAAGTCAACTAGTAGTCTAACAATTAGCAAAACAGACAGAAGAATAGAAATAGAAAAAGAAAAAGAAAACGGGCAGAGGCTTACTGGCGCACTGGGCCTTGAGTGCACAGTGCGGCCAGGCCCAGCCCAGCCGGGTCATCGTCCTCCTCGCGCGCGCTGTCGCCCGCCCGCGTCGACACGGCGACAATCGACGCGCTGTCGGCCATCCGTCGGCTCCCCGGCGCCGCTAAAGCCTCCCCTGGTCGCCTCTCCCTCCTCCGCGAAAGCCTGGCCCACCAGAACCCCCTCTCGTCCCCTCCATCGCTCTCGCGCAAGCTCACCCGAAAGTTGCCGCCGCCATTGCCGTCGATCCCGCGCCCTTCATCACCGCCTCGCCTCGCCGAGGTGTCGGCTCCGCCATCGTCTTCTCCGTCGACTGCGCCCAGCCGTTCAAGCCGAGAGCCACCGAGTCGAGCCCGGCGACATCGTCTTCCTCCTCGGGCTTCTTCTTCTCCGGCACGATTCCGGCGACGGCAAGCTTCCCCGAGCCCATTTGAGCACACCTGCAGGGCCCGGTGAGCAGCCGCCGTCTTCTCCCCCTCTTCCCCGTGCGTATCCGTCCCCGTAGCTCGCCGCATTGGAGATGCCCGAACGCTCCGCCGCGGATCTCGTCGCCGGCGACCGTCCGGTGACCATTTGGTCTCGGGCTCGTGCCCGTTGTGTTCGCACGCGCACGTAGATCATCTCTAGCTATTTAGATCGCCCGCGCGCGCACCGTTTAGCCATCTTCGTAGCTCGCCCGAGCGCCTCACCGCCGGCGAGGTCATAGCGCTCGACTCCGGCCGCCGCAGCACCTCGCACCACCGCCATTCGACGCGCCGTCGTCTTGCCGTTCGAACGCGCCCAACCGCGACCAAAATGGTGCCCTGTGCACGTTTTCCGGCCGCACCCGAAGCCGCGCCGCCGCGAACGAGCTCGCCGGCGTGATTCCGGCGAGTCTCCGGCCACCGCTGACCTGGCCTGACGTGTGGGGCCCCCTGTGTCGCTGACGGGTGGGTCCCGTTGACCCATTGACCCGGTCAACCGCTGATGTGGCGCTGTGGCCCACTGACATGTGGGTCCCGCCGGGTTAAAACGTTTAAATAAATAAATAAACCATTATTTAAATTGTTAATTAAATTAATTAGCTAATCAGTCACTGACAGGGCGGGCCCACCTGTTAATTAGGTTAATTAGTTAAATTAAACCCTGTTTAGTTAGATGAGTCACTGACCAGTGGGACCCACTGGTCAGGTTTGACTCTGGCCAGCCTCTGTTGACTGCCGACGTCAGCACTACGTCACGCTGACGTCATTCCGTACTGTTTTGAATAATTCGAAATTAAATAATTAAAATAAATCCAGAAATGTTTAAAACTTTGAAAAATCATATAAATTAAACCGTAACTCGGATGAAAATAATTTATATATGTAAAATGATCAGAAAAATATGAAGAATCTGAATATGTAATTAAAATTCTTGTCCATCCCTCCTATCTAGGTGAACATGGAACTTTTTGACTGATTTCGATAAATGAATAGTGCTCAACTTTAATAAAATAAATCCAAATAAATTCCTAAATTAACTAAATCATTTAGTTAGGCAGTAGAACACCTCTCATATCATTTAGGCATGTCATGCATAGTGATTTTATTTTTGCCGTGAATTTATTGTTTCATTCCCCTCCTTTCTCTCCTGATAGACGCCGAGACCGACGCCGACGCAGCTCAGGAGACCGACGAGCAGCCTACTGACGATCAGCCTCTTTCAGCAGAGCTTCCTGGCAAGCAACCCCCCTTGACGCATACCGATACCACCTATTCTTTCTCCCTCCTGCTTGCATTAGAAATTGCTGCTGCTTTGTTTTATCCTATTCTGATGCATAGCCTGTCTTTGTAACCTGTTATTGATACCTGCCTGTTATCCAAGATGCTTAGTATAGGTTGGATGGTAAACCATCTGTGGCCCCTCTCCCTTGCTGTAGTTGCTCCGCTTTAGTATCGGTGCCCCGGTCGATGTGATCGAACGGGCTGAGAACAGCACATCACCGCACACCCCCTAAGTTGCTCGTCTCTGCAGAGCTGGCATCGAGTGCCGAGGGTGAATCCTCTCATCTCAGTTCCGATGATGCCTCTATAGAATAGCTATCCGGATGTGTGTTACCGAGGGTGATTCCTCTTTCATCACCTCCGATAAGCTTCTGTCGTGCAACTCCTCGAGTGGGAAACCATCGAGGGTGATTCCTCGGATTCCTCCTCGATGCTTGGACACACAGCTACTTTGACCTTTGTTACAGGCGGGTCGACCCCGAAGGGTACCCGCGGGGAAATATGAAGTCGGGCTTGCCAGGAGGGCACCCGCGAGAGATTATTGTGGCGGAACGACAGGGCAGGCGGAGACCACCCTGATCGTGATCCGTGTGTTACCAAGTCGGAGCGACAGGTAGTCTGATCGTCTCTGCGAGTTACTAAATACGCCTGACGGATTTGGGTATTTGATCTGAGTGGGTCGTTGGCCCTATACGCACTACCACCACGTGGGATAATGGTTTATGGAACCCTCTACGGCGTTGTTTCTCCCGAAAGCTCTTCAGATGTCACAGTTTAGAGATGCGGCCTGATTGTTGGGATGGGCTGGTTACGTCACTGGTGTATTCAGTGTCGCGCCTGGGCCCCGACCAGCCACGCAACGTGCAGGAGTGCAAAGGGTGATGGGCCCAAGATCTCTTCGCACTTAGGATGTAGACCGGCGTGTTGACCTCTCTGCTGAGCCTAGGTAGGACTGCGTCGTGTCGATTACACGAGGCCGGGCATTACCCAGCAAGTGTGTCCGGCCAGATGCAATCGAGCGTGCTGGGTAACAGTAGTGCACCCCTGCAGGGAAGTTATCTATTCGAATAGCCGTGTCCATGGTAACAGGACACTCAGTGTTGTATCCCGATCTACTACTACTTGAACTGGATACCTGTTAAATAATTATAAGCTCTGGGATTGCTTTCTCGCAGGGAGTCAAGGAAGGATCTCTGGGCTTTGCTTCAACATGCTTGTTAATTTATAATATGCTAATGTACTCTCTTCTGATGCTGCAAGATTGCTTCAAGATGCTAGTCTACGATAGGCTAGGCTTCTCCCCCTCTATTCTGGCATTCTGCAGCTCAGTCCAAAGATATATCCCCATTCCTTTGATACCAATGCATATTTAGTATAGATCTGATGTCAGTCTTGCGAGTACTTTGGATGAGTACTCACGGTTGCTCTGCTATCTTTTTCCCCATACCCAATTGATGAAATCAGACGATGGAGTCCAGGAGCCAGATGCCACTGCAGGAGCTTACTACCAGGAGGGTCCCGACGGCACGTACTACTGGATTGAGCCAGCCGACCAGGAATAGATTCGGAGGCTCCCAGGCAGGAGGCCTTCGCTTTTCGATCTGTGTCGCTGTTTGTGCTAGCCTTCTTAAGGCAAACTTTACTAACTATGTCTGTACTCAGATATCATTTGTGTGTATGACTTATGTATTCGGGTCCTCGTGACCCCTGGATTGTAATATGATGATTTATGTTTTAATTTGAGTTTAGAGTTGTGTTGTGATATCTTCCCGTGTGTCCCTGATCTTGATCGTACACATTTGCGTGTATGATTAGTGTACGGTCGAGCAGGGGCGTCACAAGTTGGTATCAGAGCCAACTGCCTGTAGGAAGCTCCATTCCGATTCCTTGGTCGAAGTTGAGTCTAGTCTGTCCGAAAACTATTTTACTAACATGGCTGTGTGGCTTACGGGCCCACGCCACCAACTGGGTGGAATTATGATCTTTTATTCCTCTTCTATACTCTGGGACTCTGAACTCTCTTCCTTTCGGGTTAAATGAATTTTACTAACGCCGACACTAGGTTCTCGTAATCTCGTCCACCCGGAGCACTGGATTATCTGTACTTGTTCCTTCACATTGATCTAATTAGTCTGATAATCACATTTTCTTTTACATTGGTTTGTTTAACCTTTCCAAGTTATATGATACTTCTCATTGTCATTTGACAATCTGGAATTTTCTCTGTTCCAGATGGATCGTTTATTTCCGCCGCGCCCTGCGACGCAGGTTGTGCTTCACACTTGGGCTCGTGATGCCCCTGGTTTTCCAGCTGTCCTGATCGCCCTCCTGACCAGACTGGGCTACCGATGGTACCCCGAGTACATGGTTTACGAGGATTTCCGCGAGTTCAACCAGGAGCAGTACCATGCTGACATTCGTATCTATGATCAGAGGGACAACTCCGACACTGAGTTGCACATTTTCCACGGTATCGGCGTGACGATTGAGATGGCAGTCCATGATGCTGCCTATTCTACTGTCGCACGACTCCGTGGAGAGCATAGTCGCTTGGATGCCTCTGAGTTCCGATACATCCCGTATGCCCCTGCTGGAGATGCTACCGGATACTACACAGCTGTCTGTGCCCCTTATGAGCGTCGTCGAT
The DNA here is from genome assembly GCA_039707655.1 of Elymus sibiricus. Taxonomy (NCBI): domain Eukaryota; kingdom Viridiplantae; phylum Streptophyta; class Magnoliopsida; order Poales; family Poaceae; genus Elymus; species Elymus sibiricus. The sequence goes on along the minus strand of CM077670.1, from coordinate 81,656,222 downwards.
ACGACCCGCAGGTTTTGATTCAGTGCACTCAGGCTCTGGATCGCACTGCCCGGGCTCTTGCCGTCGAGTTGTTTGCCACTCGAGCACATCTCTACGATGCTATGACCCAGTTGCTACCAGCTGTTCGTGCAGGGATACATCCAGAGTATATCCTTTACCCGCGCAGGACTCAGATGCCGGTAGGTATTGATTGGCCTGCTGTTGGAGGTCACACTCCCGCCCGTGGACCTCTTCTTCCAGTTCGAGACCGGGTTCTGCATCAGAGTGCACACGGAGAGCAGGACTTTTCTGCTTTAGAGACTCATCGTCCGCACTTGCATTTACCGCGTTTCAGTGGTTTTCCCCGACGTTGATGTAGCCTTTGCTACGTCTCGTTGTGCATTCCTCACCGCGTGCCTGCGCGCCGCCTAGTATGTCTAGCTGCTTAAATTTCGCGAACTTATGCTGTCCGTGTGTAACCGACTCTGTGTATGGATCTGTATGTCTTAATTGACTACTGCTATGTATCTATTGCACCTTGTTTATTGTCGTGTTACATTATGCTTGTCTCTAAACACTTGAAATTGCTTTTACTAAACTACCCCCTGTTAAAATTTTAGCAGGATGGTTAGCCCAGGTGGTCGTGGTCGTGGTCGTGCTCCCGAGCAACCACCACCGCCCGACTACATGGCCGCAATGATGCAACAGTTCGAAGTGAACCATCAATTCATACAAGGCATCATGGCCCAGTTTCCGCACCAGAACAATCAGAATGAGCAACCTGCTGCAATAACTCTACAGGAGTTTGTGCGTCTCAATCCAACTACTTACCGCAACTCTGAACAGCCACTGGATGCTAATGACTAGCTTCGCGACATCGCCTTCGAGATGGAGTCTGCCAATGTCGCCCCTGACAACCTTGTCACCTTCGCGACCTACTTTCTGAAGGGCCCCGCTGCTCAATGGTGGTCCACCCACATGCGTTCACTACCTGAGGGGACAGTCATTACCTGGTTCGAGTTTCAGGCTGCCTTCCGTGCCCGTTACATTCCTCAGGGAATCGAGGACCGGAAGAAGACAGAGTTTCGTAACCTCACTCAGGGCAATAAGACTGTCGAAGCTTATCAGCGGGAGTTTCTTAACCTGTCCCGCTTTGCCGAAGAGGACATTCCAACTGATGCTCGTAGACAGGAGAAATTCCGTAGTGGACTCCACCCAGTCCTCAAGCTTGCGCTTGCTGCTCAAGACTTCACCGACTTTGCCACCCTCGTGAACAAGGCTATTCTGGTGGAGACCACTCAGATGGAGCACAAGGAGTCACAGAAGCGCCACCGTGACATTGGCTCATCTTCGAGCTCAGGACAAAGGCGTAATATCTGGATTCCCAACAGCATGTACCATCCAGCTACGCCTGCGCCAAGGCCCTCCTATGCTGCACCCCGTCTGCCTCCTCCACCACCGAGGCAACCGAGAACTCAAGTTCCTCCTCTTCGTCCTGAAGACGGTCTGTGTTTCAAGTGTCGCAAACCAGGTCACCTTGCCAAGGATTGCCGCCAGAATCAGAATCAGTTGGCACTTCCTCGTAATGGCCGTGGCAATGGTCGTGGCAACAATCAGGCAGGCAACTATAACACTGGGTCTGCTGCTTATGGTCGTGGACATGCTTACAACATTGACATTGAAGAAGTTCATGATCAACCTGCTACTGTGATGGGTACCCTTCTCGTTAACTCAGTACCCGCTTCTGTTTTATTTGATTCAGGAGCATCGCATTCATTCATGTCAGAAGCATTTGCATTATCACATGACATTGCATTTGAAAACATGAACCTACAAATGGTTGTCCGCACCCCTGGAGGCCACTATCGTACCTCCGTGACAGCACACAACGTCCCTGTTGAAATTGAAGGATTGGAATTCCTTGTTTCACCCATTATCCTGAAATCTTCCACCATAGGCCTCATTCTGGGAATGGACTGGTTGAAAGCTCACATTGCTTCGATTAATTGTGCCACCAAAGTCGTTCAACTTCTTCACCCTTCTGATGAGATAGTAAACTACACCGCCCGAATTACCCGGAATGCCGAAGCTCAGATATATGCTCTGAATGCTTTGAACGCCTCACCTCTTGAAGGAATTGAGAACGTTCCAGTCGTTCGCGATTTTCCGGACGTCTTTCCAGAAGAACTTCCAGGAATACCCCCGGTTAGAGCCGTTGAGTTCGTCATCGACTTGAAACCTGGCACTACCCCTATTGCCAAGCGTCCTTATAAGATGCCTCCGCATGAATTTCTCGAGCTTAAGGAAGAAATCGACAAGTCACTTAAAAAGGGATTCATTCATCCAAGTTCCTCTGCCTGGGGAGCACCTTCTCTCTTTGTTAAGAAGAAGGATGGGACTAACCGATTGGTCCAGGACTATCGGCCTATTAAGCAAGCAACAATCCAGAACAAATATCCACTTCCCTGGATCAACGATCTTTATGATCAGCTTGCTGGATCCTCTGTGTTCTCAAAACTCGACTTAAGGTTGGGTTATCATCAGATCCGAGTTCGTAAGGAGGATATTCCGAAGTCCGTTTTCGTTACTCGCTATGGATCATACGAGTACACCGTCACGTCCTTCGGATTAACTAATGCTCCAGCAACTTTCTCTCGGTTGATGAACTATATCTTCATGGCCTACCTCGACAAGTTCGTCGTGGTTTATTTGGATGATATCCTTATATTTTCCAAGAACGAAGAAGAACACGCCGTACATCTTCGGCTGGTATTGGAGAAACTTCGAGAACATCAACTTTATGCCAAATTCTCCAAGTGTGAATTCTGGTTATCTGAGGTGACTTATCTTGGTCACGTGATTTCTAAAGATGGCATCGCTGTCAATCCAGAACGAGTTCAGGCTATTCTTGACTGGACTCCCCCGAAGAATGTCAAGCAAGTCAGTAGTTTTCTTGGCCTTGCAAGCTATTAACGCCGATTCGTCGAGAACTTCTCCAAGATTGCTAAGCCATTGACTGACCTGCTCCACAAAGGTGTTAAATTTGAGTGGACAGAAAAATGTCAGGAAAGCTTTCAGACACTCAAAGATAAGTTGACATCTGCCCCAGTGCTAGCACCCCCGGATTCCCAAAAGGACTTCGTGATTTACTGTGACGCATCTCGTCAAGGATTAGGCTGTGTCCTAATGCAAGAGCGCAAAGTAATTGCTTATGGCTCTCGTCAATTACGTCCACACGAGGAAAATTATCCAATACATGATCTCGAGCTTGCTGCAGTTATTTATGCCTTGAAGCTGTGGCGACATTACCTTCTTGGTAATCGTTGCGAGATCTACACGGATCACCAAAGCCTGAAGTATCTGTATACTCAGCCATATCTGAACCTCCGTCAACAAAGATGGCTCGAGACAATAGTTGATTATGACATGAATATTTCTTATACCCTTGGCAAAGCTAATGTAATGGTTGATGCCTTGAGTCGCAAGGCCTACTGTAATAACCTCATGGTTCAGGAAGCGACTTATGCTGTATGAAGAACTTCGCAAGTTGAACCTTCACGTTGTTCCACAGGGTCATCTCAATACCCTGGTTGTTGAATTTAGTCTCGACGATGACATTAAGCATATACAGAAATGTGACTCTGAGGTCGAGAAAATTAAGCGAGATATCAAAAGGGGAAAGCCCTTATTCTTCACTATTGCTACTGATGGCGCCTTGTACTTCAAAAACCGCTTAGTGGTTCCTAGAACGGGACACCTGAATATGACCCCGCGCGTCATGAAAGAAGCTCATGATACGCCTCTTTCAATTCACCCCGGCAGCACAAAGATGTACCAAGACATCCGACAGAGATATTGGTGGCCTGATATGAAGCGAGACATTGCTCGCTATGTTGCTGAGTGTGACGTTTGCCGTCGTATCAAAGCAGAACATCAAAGGCCTGCTGGAACTCTGCAACCCCTTGAAATTCCTGAATGGAAATGGGACAAAGTCGAAATGGATTTCATTACTGGTTTTCCCAGATCACAGAAGGGTCATGATGCTATCTTCGTCGTCATTGACCGTTTCTCCAAGGTTGCTCACTTTCTGCCAGTCAAGGAGACAATCACTGCTAGTCAGTTAGCAAACTTGTATGTTTCCAGAATTGTGTCACTCCACGGTGTTCCGTTGGAAATCAGTTCAGACCGTGGCAGCCTCTTTACCTCAAGATTCTGGGAAAGTTTCCAAGAAGCTATGGAAACTTATCTGTCCTTTAGCACTGCTTTTCGCCCCCAGTCTCAGGGTCAAGTGGAACGAGTCAATCAAGTTCTTGAAGATATGCTTCGAGCTTGTGTCATCTCATTCGGTAAGAAACGGGAGGAATCTCTCCCGTATGCCGAATTCTCATACAACAATAGCTACCAAGCTAGTCTGAAGATGGCACCCTTTGAAGTTCTTTATGGACGTAAATGCCGAACCCCTCTGAATTGGTCAGAAGCTGGGGACCGTTCACTCGTTGGACCGGACATTATTCAACAAGCTGAAGAGCAAGTCCGCATTGTCCGTGAACATTTGAAAGTTGCTCAGTCTCGTCAAAAGAGCAATTATGACCAGAAGCATCAGGTAATGGTCTATCAACCTGGCGAGCAAGCTTACCTTCGTGCCACTCCGATGAAGGGCACTCATCGATTCGGAATCAAGGGCAAGTTAGCTCCTCGCTACATTGGCCCGTTCCGTATCCTCGCCCGTCAAGGAGAAGTGGCATATCAATTGGAATTGCCGCCAAACCTTTCTCAAGTGCATGATGTCTTTCATGTGTCGCAACTCCGACGCTGCTTCAAGGATCCTATCCGAGCAGTGCATCATGAAGTGCTTGAGTTGCGAGAAGATCTATCTTATCAAGAGTATCCGATCTGCATTCTTGATCAAGCTGAACGTCGAACCCGTCAGAAGGCGATCAAGTTCCTTAAAGTTCAGTGGTCGAATCATTCTGAAGATGAAGCCACTTGGGAACGCGAGGATCGTCTTCGTGAGGAATACCCCGCTTTCTTTCAGCCTACCTCTTAATTCTCGGGACGAGAATTCTTGTTAGAGGAGAATTGTAACATCCCCATGTAATAGCTACAGTGATCACCTCTTGATAATGCCAAGTCAGCATGATTAACTATTCTTGATCATCATTGCATCATATCTCAATTCAAATTCCAATTCAAATTACAATTCAAATTTAAAGTGAAAAATAAAAGTTGTCCAAATTGGAAATAAAAATGTTCATTAATTAGCAAATAATCCATAACTAAATATGTTTAGGAAAACAACATCACTAAAAATGCCTAAGTGACTCCAACAACCTCAAACAGTAGCTCACAGCAACATTTAACACCATTTTATTTAATACAAATTGCAAATGAAATAATTATTTCACCAAACCAATTTCTGGCAGTGTCAAATGTTACCTAGTATTTAAATGGGCCACATTTGCATTTTACAAAAGTCAACTAGTAGTCTAACAATTAGCAAAACAGACAGAAGAATAGAAATAGAAAAAGAAAAAGAAAACGGGCAGAGGCTTACTAGCGCACTGGGCCTTGAGTGCACAGTGCGGCCAGGCCCAACCCAGCCGGGTCATCGTCCTCCTCGCGCGCGCTGTCGCCCGCCCGCGTCGACACGGCGACAACCGACGCGCTGTCGGCCATCCGCCGCTTCCCTGGCGCCGCTAAAGCCTCCCCTGGTCGCCTCTCCCTCCTCCGCGAAACCCTAGCCCACCAGAACCCCCCCTCGTCCCCTCCATCGCTCTCGTTTAAGCTCACCCGAAAGTTGCCGCCGCCATTGCCGTCGATCCCGCGCCCTCCGTCACCGCCTCGCCTCGCCGAGGTGTCGTGAGGCTCCGCCATCGTCTGCTCCGTCGAGTGCGCCCAGCCGTTCAAGCCGAGAGCCACCAAGTCAAGCCCGGCGACATCGTCTTCCTCCTCGGGCTTCTTCTTCTCTGGCACGATTCCGGCGACGGCAAGCTTCCCCGAGCCCATTTGAGCACACTTGCAGGGCCCGGTGAGCAGCCGCCGTCTTCTCCCCCTCTTCCCCGTGCGTATCCGTCCCTGTAGCTCGCCGCATTGGAGATGCCCGAACGCTCCGCCGCGGATCTCGTCGCCGGCGACCGTCCGGTGACCATTTGGTCTCGGGCTCGTGCCCGTTGTGTTCGCACGCGCACGTAGATCATCTCTAGCTACTTAGATCGCCCGCGCGCGCACCGTTTAGCCATCCCCGTAGCTCGCCCGAGCGCCTCGCCGCCGGCGAGGTCATCTCGACTCCGGCCGCCGCAGCACCTCGCACCACCGCCATTCGACGCGCCGTCGTCTTGCCGTTCGAACGCGCCCAACCGCGACCAAAATAGTGCCCTGTGCACGTTTTCCGGGCGCACCCGAAGCCGCGCCGCCGCGAACGAGCTCGTCGGCATGCTTCCGGCGAGTCTCCGGCCACCGCTGACCTGGCCTGACGTGTGGGGCCCCCTGTGTCGCTGACGGGTGGGTCCTGTTGACCCATTGACCCGGTCAACCGTTGATGTGGCGCTGTGGCCCACTAACATGTGGGTCCCGTCGGGTTAAAACGTTTAAAAAAATAAATAAACCATTATTTAAATTGTTAATTAAATTAATTAGCTAATCAGTCACTGACAGGGCGGGCCCACCTGTTAATTAGGTTAATTAGTTAAATTAAACCCTGTTTAGTCAGATGAGTCACTGACCAGTGGGACCCACTGGTCAGGTTTGACTCTGGTCAGCCTGTGTGGACTGCTGACGTCATTCCTTACTGTTTTGGATAATTCGAAATTAAATTATTAAAATAATTCCAGAAATGTTTAAAACTTTGAAAAATCATATAAATTAAACCGTAACTCGAATGAAAATAATTTATATATGTAAAATAATCAGAAAAATATGAAGAATCTGAATATGTAATTAAAATGCTTGTCCAACCCTCCTATCTAGGTGAACATGGAACTTTTTGACTGATTTCAATAAATGAATAGTGCTCAACTTTAATAAAATAAATCCAAATAAATTCCTAAATTAACTAAATCATTTAGTTAGGCAGTAGAACACCTCTGCATATCATTTAGGCATGTCATGCATAGTGATTGCATTTTTGCCGTGAATTTATTGTTTCTTCCCCCTCCTTTCTCTCTCGATAGACGCCGAGACCGACGCCGACGCAGCTCAGGAGACCGACGAGCAGCCTACTAACGATCAGCCTCTTTCAGCAGAGCTTCCAGGCAAGAAACCCCCCTTGACGCATACCGATATCACCTATTCTTTCTCCCTCCTGCTTGCATTAGAAATTGCTGCTACTTTGTTTTATCCTATTCTGATGCATAGCCTGTCTTTGTAACCTGTTATTGATACCTGCCTGTTATCCAAGATGCTTAGTATAGGTTGGATGGTAAACCATCTGTGGCCCCTCTCCCTTGCTGTAGTTGCTCCGCTTTAGTACTGGTGCCCCGGTCGATGTGATCGAACGGGCTGAGAACAACACATCACCGCACACCCCCTAAGTTGCTCGTCTCTGCAGAGCTGGCATCGAGTGCCGAGGGTGAATCCTCTCATCTCACTTCCGATGATGCCTCTGTAGAATAGCTATCCGGATGTGTGTTACCGAGGGTGATTCCTCTTTCATCACCTCCGATAAGCTTCTGTCGTGCAACTCCTCGAGTGGGAAACCATCGAGGGTGATTTCTCGGATTCCTCCTCGATGCTTGGACACACAGCTACTTTGACCTTTGTTACAGGCGGGTCGACCCCGAGGGGAAATATGAAGTCGGGCTTGCCAGGAGGGCACCCGCGAGAGATTATTGTGGCGGAACGACAGGGCAGGCGGAGACCACCCTGATCGTGATCCGTGTGTTACCAAGTCAGAGCGACAGGTAGTCTGATCGTCTCTGTGAGTTACTAAATACGCCTAACGGATTTGGGTATTTAATCTGAGTGGGTCGTTGGCCCTATACGCACTACCACCACGTGGGATAATGGTTTATGGGACCCTCTACGTCGTTGTTTCTCCCAAAAGCTCTTCAGATGTCACAGTTCAGAGATGCGGCCTGATTGTTGGGATGGGCTGGTTACGTCACTGGTGTATTCAGTGTCGCGCCTGGGCCCCGACCAGCCACGCAACGTGCAGGAGTGCAAAGGGTGATGGGCCCAAGATCTCTTCGCACTTAGGATGTAGACCGGCGTGTTGATCTCTCTGCTGAGCCTAGGTAGGACTGCGTCATGTCGATTACCCGAGGCCGGGCATTACCCAGCAAGTGTGTCCGGCCAGATGTAATCGAGCGTGCTGGGTAACAGTAGTGCACCCCTGCAGGGAAGTTATCTATTCGAATAGCCATGTCCACGGTAACAGGACGCTCAGTGTTGTATCCCGATCTACTACTACTTGAACTGGATACCTGTTAAATAATTATAAGCTCCGGGATCGCTTTCTCGCAGGGAGTCGAGGAAGGATCTCTGGGCTTTGCTTCAACATGCTTGTTAATTTATAATATGCTAATCTACTCTCTTCTGATGCTGCAAGATTGTTTCAAGATGCTAGTCTACGATAGGCTAGGCTTCTCCCCCTCTATTCTGGCATTCTGCAGCTCAGTCCAAAGATATATCCCCATTCCTTTGATAGCAATGCATATTTAGTATAGATCTGATGTCAGTCTTGCGAGTACTTTGGATGAGTACTCACGGTTGCTCTGCTATATTTTTCCCCATACCCAATTGATGAAATCAGACGATGGAGTCTAGGAGCCAGATGCCACTGCAGGAGCTTACTACCGGGAGGGTCCCGACGACACGTACTACTGGATTGAGCCAGCCGACCAGGAGTAGATTCGGAGGCTCCCAGGCAGGAGGCCTTCGCCTTTCGATCTGTGTCGCTGTTTGTGCTAGCCTTCTTAAGGCAAACTTGACTAACTATGTCTGTACTCAGATATCATTTGTGTGTATGACTTATGTATTCGGGTCCTCGTGACCCCTGGATTGTAATATGATGATTTATGTTTTAATTTGAGTTTAGAGTTGTGTTGTGATATCTTTCCGTGAGTCCCTGATCTTGATCGTACACATTTGCGTGTATGATTAGTGTACGGTCGACAGGGGCGTCACAACCGCCCCCTAAGCTACAGTGATGGCAGAGGCGCGGTTTCCGTGGAGGTCTTCTGGTTGTATCCCGGTGGTAGATGCCTTCGCAGTGCGCCGCGCGGCGGGCGCGCGGGCTCTCCCTGACGGCCCTCTTCCCCTCGTGAGTGCGCTCGGCTACGACCCCTGGCCATGGACCTGCGCCCTCGTCCTGTGTTCATGGCTGGCCGGTGTCCATGTTGGCGCGGCTCTGGACCCGACGTGCTCCGGGAGCTGCGTCTCCTTCCAGCTTTTGGGCTTCCCGGCATCCCGGTGGCTTTGGCTCCGGCGGCCCGGATCTGCGCACCTCTCCGGATCTTGGCCTGTCCGCATTGCTCGCTACCGTTGCATCCCCTCCGCCGCCGCATCCCCCATTCGCCTGGTCGCCCAACCCCGCTTACCTCTGCGCCTTGCTCTTCCTCCTGCTAGATATGTAGCTCGCTCTTCCGATGACATCTGATGCCCCTGCATTGGCAGTTTCGGCCGGTGTCTATCTCTCTGAAGTTTACCCCGTTGGCTTGGGATTGCTCAGACATAAGGCCAGGGAAAAATCCCTGCTCGGCTTGCCGGTGCTGGCGGCGACGACGCCTGCGGTCATCGACCCCTTCTTGAAGGCGTTGCCATGGTCTTCATCTTTGCCCCTCTTCGAGCATCAGGGGAGACCCTAGGTCCGGGTTCTTTGACCGGACAACGATGGCGTCTTTGGTGTCGTTCCCTTTCATGAAGGCGTCGTCTTGATCGCTCGCGGCGTCCCCGATGGTGGAGTTGGGTGTGTTGGTTGTCTTCATTTGGTTCGAGTTGCTTCTCAGAGCTAGGTGTGTTTTGCCGTGTTGTTTTCTTTGTTTGGGCCGAGCACCCCATGTCTCTGCTCGACGCACCATGTCATGCCTTCTTGTGCCGGTGCATGTGTTGTTCCCACCTGTACTTATTCTCGTTCTATCAATAAAATGATACGCAAGATTTGCGTATTCGTGAAAAAAAAATCCATTAAACCAACCGGACACCGTTAAAGATCATCCGACAGAGAGAAACAAAGCCACGGAGGATTGACTAAGGAGGATCCACGGTGAGGGGCGCCCACTGCGTGTTCTTCAAGTTACAACTGACTGCATTATGAAATGCTAAGAACAGAGTCGAGCAAGGCAAACTGACGCTCAAGAATCCGCGCTAAACCCTTCGTTCCGCTTTATATCATCGTGTTTCTCAAAACCCGAACTTGGCACATTTGGTTGTTACTCTCATGAGATGTATCCACGAACTCAGTGTCAGTGTTCGCCTGTTTTTACCTGTTCCCGACGTAATTTTGACTGAAGAAGACGGATGAATGTTGTTTGCCAAGAACAATCAGGTAATCCAACCTCTATAGATTCGACAACAAGGATTACTACTACACTCCTGATCCATCAGTCCAACAATACGAGCAGGAATTCAGTTCTGCAACAGAAGCAGCTGAACACAGCTGAGCTAACTACACTACCTCTCTTCGCCTTCGATGCCGGTGACTACTAGCATCTCTGGCTTCCGCTCATCTCTCGCACGCACGAGGCATGACTCGACTAGTAAGAGGTCTCCTTGGACAGGAGAGGGGATGGACGGCCGGCCACCGCGGCAACCGAGACATCACACGCGCACGGATCCAATGGAGAAGACGAAGCCTGCGAACTGCGGCGGCGGCCGCACTACGGTCCAGTTCTTGGACTTGACGTCGAACACCCACAGCGCGTGCCCGGTGCCTCCTCCATCGGACTCGATGGCGCCGGTCACCACCACGCGCTCGCCGCCACCGACGGCGACCGCGCGCGCCGTGCCGGCCTTGAGCCCCGGCGGGGACGGCCCGACCTCGCGCCAGCTGCGCCGCTCCCCGCGGTACTCCATCACGGCCGTGCCCTCGATGCACCACACCCGGCCGCGGACCACCACGTGAGCCGCCGGCGGCGGCGCGCGCACGCGCTCCAGGCGGCGCCACTCGCGGGCCGCCGGGTCGAACCACTCGGCGTCGCGCTCGAAGCCGCCCTGGCGCCCCGTGCGGTACCCGCTCACGGCCAGGAACCGGTCGCCAGCGACGGTGGCCATGCCGTCGCACTCGTCGCGCTCCTCGGACATGTCCGGGAGCGGGTCCCAGGCGTCGGCGCCCGTGTCGTACGCCTCCGCCGTCTTCAGCGCGTTCTTGAGCTTGTCGTGGCCCCCGGCGACGTAGATCTTGCCGCCCGCCTCGGCGCAGGCGAAGAAGGACCGTGCCGACCGCATCGGCGAGCCGCGGCGCCACACGCCGGTGGCCGCGTCGAGCACGTGCACGTCCGCCACGGGCTCGAAGGTCTTGGGATCCCACCCGCCCAGCACGGCGAGGCGGCTCCCCACGGCCGCGCACTGCGCGAACATCGGCACGGGCGGCGCGGCGCCCTCACGGCGCCACTCCCCGGTGGTGACGTTGTACACCGACACCCCGTACGCCTGGGCGTTCTCCGGCGCGACCCCGTCCGCGGCCGCCGGGTTCCCGAACTGCAGCAGGTAGACCAGATCCTCGTTGGCGCCGGCCTCGGCGCGCGCCAGGGCGAAGTCCGGCGCGGTGGCGGCGCTGTTCCAGCCGCGGCAGACGCCCCGCATCGAGCGGAAGGAGGCGTGCGGGACGCGCGCCAGGCAGTCGACGGCGACGTCGTCCGGCATCCCCGGGATGAGGTCGATGTGCTCGACCTTGCACTCCTGAACACGGCTCTTTTGGTTCCTCATCCTCGTTATCTCTGGGATTGGGATTGGGATTGGAAATGGAGATGGATGGCTCTCTGGCTCGGTGGGAGGAGGCATTAAATAGAGCGCAGAGGGGGCACGTGGCGCAGCATGACTGGAGCTGAGGACACATCCAAAGCTGTATTAAAGAGAAGAAAATTCAGTACACTGGTGCTAGTCGAAATGCAGTTCACCGCGCACCGACGACCGCACCGACTCCGACCGATCTCTATCGTGGCTTCTTCGCTCGTTTGATTCTTGCCACGATCCAGCCTTTGTTTTAAATACACATTTCGTTCGTAACGCATTCATATAAAATTCGAAGCACCTTTATATTTCGCAAAGCAACAGCCGAGCAAAACCCTGGACCACGCGCCAGCGTCCTCCATTTCCATCTACGCCGGTGTAGCAGATGGGAGAGGGAGTAATCTTGGGTCTCCCAAGCGTGTGTAGTTTTCATTTTTCATTTAATTTTGTGCTATTAGAGTAATTCTGGCAAGTCTCCATAAGTACCGAATTCCCATAATAACCGTCCGGTTGGCATTCGAGATTCAAAAAACAGGTCCAGCAAAGTACGGAATTCAGGCAAACATGCCAAATCCGGCCACATTTACCGCTGGAGCGCGCCCATTCCAGGTATAAATCGACCCACTCTTGCTCAGCGGCGCCACTCCTCACCCATCTCCTCCTTTCGCCGGTGTCGCTCCTCCCTCATCTTCCCCATCGCCGCCACACTCACCCCACATCGGCCATGTCGTGGCGGCCGAGCCTTTCGCGCGAAGCTTTTCCCGGCGAGACTAAAGAAGACCGCACCGAGAGAAAGTTTTAGGAGAGGATGTGGAAATGGTCTGAGTGGGTCGAGAAGGACGCACCCCACAAGGTTGAATCAGCCGTTGGGCCGAAGCGCCTCCCAGCTGCCCATTACTACCTTTTCTGTATGACGACAATCGCCTTGGCAGAGAGGGACGCTACGCTCACGGAGGGCTACCGTTGTGGCCCTCGTGGCCTTCTCACGTATCAAGGATGCCATGTGTTCGTAAACCAACGAAGTAGAAGAAGCCGAAGCATGCTTCATTTGAGAGTTCACTTCCAAACGAAGGAATAGGTCGTCAATAAATTAGTAGTAGTCTCGTTATTGAAATCATACTAGGAATCTTTATTGAAATCCTTGTTAAAATAAAGTTCAAAGTTTTTTCAATTGTTATTTGGTGAGATGGAGAAGACAGTTCTTGATAGCGAATGACAAACGGGTCCCACATGGAGATTTTTTTTGTAGGCTCGGTATATGGCGGTTATGTGTTTGCGCACAGGCTCGCCAGCCTCCAAAACATTATTGTGTGTGTTCCATATGCATTATGGCGACTCTGCTAGAATTGTTCTTAGCGGCTATAGGCCAACCGTCGGTGCCGTGTTGTGAATTAATTGTCCTCCATCCTTGTATGACATTCGTGGTTGATGTCTAGAAGCTGGTGGTGTCTTAGTTTCTCTAGTTTGACTCTATTTTTGCCATGGTCTTCTCCTTCGGCGTTACTTGAGTTTAAAAATCTCAATTCCTTCGACGATCGGGTGATGAAGCAGTGCATAGCAAAGCTTATGCGATGTGCGTCTCCAGTCACAATGTGTTTAACATCATCAGATTTTTTATAATTCTCACCACTCATGGTGGGCGGCTCATGCAACTATGAAAACTTTTAAGGTTAGTCAAGCTTATGCAAATATAACCTTCTATTAATTCTTTACTGGTGCAAGAAAGAGCACCGACATGAGATTGATAACTAGAGATGGCGTCTTCAAAATGTTTTGATGGAACTTTAGAGTTTGGCAACGTTTATTTGCTGGTCAGATTTATTTCAGTTTCTTCTTTCATGATGTAACGTCTTCTCTAAACTAAGTAAGTCGGATTTTTGGCCTCACAAAAAGTTGAAACGTTCTCGGGGTGGGCTTTACGCCAACATAAAATGCGTTTACATATCTACCATTGTCAAAAGTGAAAGTAAAGAAAAACTCTTCATACTCCTATCAGCCATCCACGTATTCTTATCCCGGAAAAACATCCAAATTGTTTTTTGCTTTCTCTCTTTATCGAATGTAAGGAGCATAATTAACCCCTCTGGTTTCATTTGCACCAATTTGATAAATCAAGCATCCGCAAGGCGTTGGAAATATGCCCTAGAGGCAATAATATTGTATTATTATATTTCTATGTTCATAATTGAGAATTTATATTCTATGCTATAACTGCTATGATCCTGGAATATGCGATTCAGTGGAAAACTCATATTCATGTGTAGAATGATAAACGGTAAAATAAGGTTCCTAGTCTCGCCTCTAAGACTAGCTCAAGTGTTGTTGGTGATCATGTTTTCCGAATATTAGGATATCGTTAGGTGTAATGATAGTCCTAAAACAACATTGAGAGTATGACATTACAAGAACGATCATATTGAATCGACCCAAACTTGTTTGTTATACTTTGAGATAATATCGTCAGATGTCAATTGTTATAACACAGAGAATTAACGTGTGATTTAATTCCTTAGACCATGAGAGTATCGTAGTCACTTCTTACCATACGATGAACTTTGGGGTTGCTCAAACGTCATCTGTAACATAGTGATCATAACGACAACTTACAGGTTCATCGGAAAGTTTGATAGTGGACTAGATAGCTCGAGAGTGGGATTTGCTCCTCCGACGATGGAGAGATATTCTTAGGGCCCTCTCGGTGTGACGGCATCCATGATCGTCTGGCCAGACACAGGTGACTATGTCACGGGGATGCCGGAATATGTCAACGAGAAAGAAGAACGAAACAGGTAACGAGGAGACCGGTATAGTGAGCATGTGTATGACTCAAGAGGATACCGATATATCTCACCTCGGGTTTTGTAAAGTATCGCGAAGCAAAGGGAATAGCACATGATAACCAAAGGTTCACTCGAATGCCATTCATGTACTCATAGGGATCGATATGGACGTCCACGGTTTCACTATTGGTCATTGACCGAAAGGGGTTTTGCTCATGTCTATGTTTCACCGAACCTACAGGGTCACAAGCTTAAGGTAATCACTATCTGCTGAGTGTTAGTAGGACGAGAGTAACGAGGAAATATTTATGAAATTGTTTCATTAATATCCGAAATAGTTTCGAGAGGAACCGGAAGCGTTTCGGGGTCACCGGAAAGGTTTCGGAGTTTATCAGGCAATACCGGGTATTTTTGATAAATAATATGCCGTGGTATTTGCACAACAGATGCTATGGGGTGGCTTGTCTCATGTGGTTAGGGACCGACGAGTGCCAACGGCATTCGGATGCGGGATTAGGCACGAGCACTAACGGACACAGAGTCATACCCAGGTTCAGGGCCCTCGTGTGGAGGTAACACCCCTACTCCTGCATGGATCTCATTGATGAATACATGGTGTACAAGGTTGCTCCTGGAGTTGTATCAGAGGAGGAAGAAGAGGGCTCGGGGGATCTTCTCTCTCCCTTGAGTGTGGGTGTGTGTGGTGGAATGGATGAAATGGCCGGTCCCTCGCTAGGAGGACTCCTGGGAGGTCTTATACTTGGGCCACCCACGTTACAAAATGCCTGAGAAAGGGGGGTGGGCCCTACTACCAGCGACTGATACGTCTCCAACGTATCTATAATTTATGAAGTATTCATGCCATATTTATAACAATTCTATATGGTTCTGGTATGATTTGATTAGAACTAACCCGGACTGACGCTGTTTTCAGCAGAACTACTTTGGTGTTGTTTTTTGTGCAGAAATAAAAGTTCTTCAAATGCAGCGAAACTTTTTGACAATTTTTTTTGGACCAAAAGAGACCCCCGAAGCTTCGTGGAAAGACCAGAATCCTCACAAGGTGCTCACAAGCCACCACGGCGCGCCAGGGGGGGTGGCGTGCCGTGGTGCCTCGTGGGCCCATCTTAGCCCATCTTGATGTGATTCCAACGCTGAAAAATCCTATAAATAGAGAAACCCCCAGAAATAACCCTAGATTTTGGACTCCGCCGCCGCAAGCCTCTGTACCTTCGAAATACCATCTGGAGCCCTGTTCCGGCACCCTGTCGGAGGGGGAAATCATCACCGGAGGCCATCTTCATCATTCGGCCGGCGGCCACCATGACGAGGAGGGAGTAGTTCACCCTCGAGGCTAGGGGTATGTACAAGTAGCTATGTGTTTGATCTCTCTCTCTCTCTCTCGTGTTCTTGATTTGGCACGATCTTGATGTACCGCGAGCTTTGTTAATATAGTTGGATTATATGGTGTTTTTCCCCTCTCTATCTTGTTGTGATGAATTGAGTTTTTACCTTTGAGGTTTCACTATTATCGGATTGAATACTTTTATGGATTTGAGAACACTTGATGTATGTCTTGCATATGAATACCCGTGATGACAATGGGGTATTATATTGATTCACTTGATATATGTTTTGGCACTCAACTCGCGGATTCCCGAGGTGACATTGGGGTAATCTATGCATAGGGGTTGATGCACGTTTTCGTCCTACTTTCTCCGGTAGAAATCTTGGGGCACTCTTTGAAGTTCTTTGTGTGGATTGAATATTATGATCTGAAGTTGTTTGATGCATATCGAATAATCAACTCACGGATACATTGGAGTATCTAGGTGACATTAGAGTTGGTTGATGCGTATCATATGGTGTTATTTTAGTACGAACTCTAGGGCTGTTCGTGACACTTATAGGGATGGCTCAATAGATTGATCGGAAAAGATAACTTTGAGGTGGTTTCGTACCCTACAACAATTTCATCTTATGTTCTCCGCTAGATAAGAACTTTGGAGTGATTCTTTGTCGCACGTTGAGGGATTGTTATATGATCCAATTATGTTAGCATTGTTGAGAGATTGCACTAGTGAAAGTATGAACCCTAGGCCTTGTTTTCAAGCATTGCAATACCGTTTGTGCTCCGTTTTATCACTTGCTACCTTGCTGTTTTTTTATTTTCAGATTACAAAAACCTATATCTACTATCCATACTACACTTGTATCACCATCTCTTCGCCGAACTAGTGCACCTATACAATTTATCATTGTATTGGGTGTGTTGGGGACACAAGAGATTTCTTGTATTTGGTTGCAGGGTTGTTTGAGAGAGACCATCTTCATCCTACGCCTCCCACCGATTGATAAACCTTAGGTCATCCACTTGAGGGAAAATTGCTACTGTCCTACAAAACTCTGCGCTTGGAGGCCCAACACGAGTCTACAAGAATAAGTTGTGTAGTAGACATCAAGCTCTTTTCTGGCGCCGTTGCCGGGGAGGTGAGTGCTTGAAGGTATATCTTTAGATCTTGCAATTGAATCTTTTAGTTTCTTGTTTTATCACTAGTTTGGTTTATAAAAAAAAACTATAAAAAAATATGGAATTGGGGTTGCCTCATATTATTCATCTTTATAATGTCTTTCTTGAAAATAAGAATTCTGATAATTGTGCTCAATTGTTAGAGGAAGAATTTAATAAAATGTTTAATGTGAGTTCCTTGAATGATGAGCATGATTGCAATGTTGTTAGTATGAATTCTATGAATATCCATGATGCTAATGATATGCAAAGCCATAAGCTTGGGGATGCTATGTTTGATGAAGATGATATTTTTAGTCCCCCAAGTTTTGATGAGAAAATTTATTATGATGATTACATGCCTCCTATTTATGATGATTATATTGATGAAAGTGGATTTGGAGAGGTCATGGATTTATTTAATGATGATACCACTATTTTGGAAGAGATTTCAATTAATTATGACAACAAAGTTGCTATCTATGATGATTATTGTGATGACATGTATGCTATAAAGAATAATGATAACCATGAAACTTGTCATCAATATTTTAATTTTCAATTGGATTATGCCAATCAAGTATCTCATGATAGTTATTTTGTTGAGTTTGCTCCCACTATTATGAATGAGAAGAAAATTGCTTATGTGGAGAGTAATAAAATTTCTATGCTTGTAGATCATGGAAAGAATGCTTTATGTGATAGTTATATTTTTGAATTCATTCATGATGCTACTGAAAATTATTATGAGAGAGGATCATATGCTTGTGGGTGTCGCAATAATATCAAGTTTCCTCTCTATGTGTTGAAAGTTTTGAAGTTATGCTTGTTTTGCCTTCCTATGCTAGTTGATTCTTGCTCCCATAAATTGTTTTCTCACAAAATACCTATGCATAGGAAGTGGGTTAGGCTTAAATATGCTAGTCATATGCTTCATGATGCTCTCTTTGTGTTTCAATTCTTTACTTTTATGCGAGCATCATTGAAATCATCATGCCTAGCTAAAAAGGCATTAAAGAAAAGCGCTTGTAGGGAGACATCCCAACATTTACCCCTATTGGTTTTTTGTGTTAAAATTATTAAGCTACTTTGGTAATCATGTTTTATATATTTTCTTTCAATAATGTGCCAAGTAAAGCCTTTGGGATAGTGTGGATACTTGTTGATTCGATTCTGTGCAAAAACAGAAACTTTTGCGTCCAGTGCTGGAATTTCTGTTCTCTACTGGAGCGTGAGAAAATTCTGAAATTTTTACAGAGCATTGTGTTACAATATGTTTACGTTTTCCTAATTTTTCAGAATTTTTGGAGGTACATAGGTATGGTTTTTAAATCGCTCACTACATGCTGTTCTGTTTTTGACAGATTCTGTTTTCGGTGCATAGTTTGCTTGTTTTAGTGTTTCCATAGCTTATATTGAGTAATATAAATTATGAAAATGATAGAATAAAGTAGTAATTATGTGAGAAAAATTATGAAACTTGTCTTGACAGTACCTAAGTGGATGATTTATTTCTATCATACTAACCTATCTCACAAGATCCGTTAAGTTTTATGTGATTGAAGTTTTCAAGTTTTGGGTGAGATATCGATATGAGGAGAATAAGTATTGGCAAGACCCTAAGCTTGGGGATGCACAAGGCACCCCAAGGTAATATTCAAGGAACACCCAAGCAACTAAGCTTGGGGATGCCCCGGAAGGCATCCCCTCTTTCGTCTTCAACATTATCGGTAACCTCACTCGGAGCTATGTTCTTATTCGTCACATAATATGAGTTTTGCTTGGAGCATCATTTTATTTTTTTGATATTTTCTTGCTGTTATCAATAATCATGTTTTGTATCATTTAGTTCAATAAAATGCCAATTATAGCCTTTACCATGCTCAGTTTGCAAGTTTATGTGTTGCTGTTTGAAAACAGAGAGTTTTCTGTTATGTTCAGAATATTTATGAATAGTCAGAACATGATAAAAATATGAAATTTTTACACAGTAAGCATGCATGAGTTCTCTGTCATGTGGTAATTTTTCAGAATTTTTCGAGTTAGGGAAGTATGAATTTTAAATCCCCCTTTACAGACTATTCTGTTTTGGCAGATTGCTGTTATGGTTGCGTTGTTTGCATATGTTTGCTTGTTTAATGTTTCTATTTGTGGATAGGAGTATTAAATATGCGGAGGTATTTAGTATGCAATTTTTAATTATAAATTTAATGATTTGCTAGAGTATAGAATGTTAAAGTTTTGAGTTGATTTATACTAACTTATCTCATGAGTTCTTGTTGAGTTTTGTGTGGATGAAGTTTTTAAGATTTAGGGAAACCGTGATATGAGAGGAATTAAGGAGACACAAGAGCTCATGCTTGGGGATGCCCAAGGCATCCCAAGTTAATATTTCAAGAAGTCTCAAGCATCTAAGCTTGGGGACGCCCCGGTAGGCATCCCACCTTTCTTCTTCAATAACTATCGGTCAGTTTTGGTTGAGCCTAAGTTTTTGCTTCTTCATATGAGATGTGCTATTCTTGGAATGTCATTTTATTTTGTTTTCTTTGTTTTTGAATAAATACTTGAGATCTGAAATTTTTAAATAAGAGAGAGTCCTCACATAGCTACCTATTTACTTAACTACTCATTTGATCTTCACTTATATCTTTTGAGCTAGGCAGTTGCTCTAGTACTTCACTTATATCTTTTTGAGCACGGTGGTGATTATATTTTGAAGAAATACATACACTCATGCTTCACTTATATTATTTTGAGAGTTGACAATAGTAATGGTAATTTGCACAAGATATGAATTTGGTCCCAAAGTGATGAATATTCAAGAGGGATATAATAAAAACTTTCATATAGATCATTGGATATGATAAGTTTGATTCCTTGCAATAGTTTTGTGATATGGAGATGATAATATGTGAGTCATGTTAGTGAGTAATTATGGTTTAGTAAGAATATTGGTGTTAAGGTTTGTGATTCCCTATGCATGCATGTAAAGTCAATAGTTATGCAACGAAACTATATCCTACTTATGGTGCATTATCCAGTGTTAGTTATGTTCAATGCATGTTTATGACCGTTTTTGCTTTTTGGTTGGTTGCTTCTCAATCTATTTGCTAGCCTTCATTTGGACTAAGCGGGAATACTGCTTGTGCATCGAATTCCTTAAACCCAAAGTTGTGCCAAATGAGTCCACCATACCTACCTATATGCGGTATTTCCATGCCGTTCCAAGTAAATTTGCATGTGCCAACTCTAATTTTTCAAAATAATTTTTCCGTTTTGTGTGCCCATACCGCTCATGAAGCGGCAGGGGGTGGCCAATATTTTCCATGCTAGGTGGGTTATTCTCATGATGAGTGTTTATTCACTTGTCATTGCACGAGAGAGTGGCAGGTAATAGGGATGCCCAGTCCCAAAATGAAAAAAAAATTATAGATGATAATAATAAATTCCTTGGAAAGTGTTGGTATGGAGGGCACCCGTGGATATGGCTAGCCATGGATTGTGAAAGAATGGTGGAAAGGAAATAAACTTTATTTTCTGTTTGGGATCCGCCTATAATGTGTCTAGCATGGAAGATATTGGGAATTCTCGGTCGTTTTCGTTGACAGGAAAAGCATGCCTCTCAAAATAATATTATCTCTCTAATTTGAACCTTGAGCTCTGGCACCTCTGCAAATCTCTGCTTCCCTCTGTGAAGGGCCTATCTATTTACTTTTATGCAATTTTTATTTTTATTTTGAGTCTCCATCTTCTCTTACAAAGCACCAACTAGAGAGCACTATTGTCATACTTGTGCATTGGATGTAGCTAATATTAAGTGTGTTTCATGAATGGATCAATGATTGAGCATAATGGGCTAGGGATAACTTTCTTTAGCGTTGATATTTTGAAAGTCATGGTTGCTTGTTAGTATGCTTGAGTATTTATGTCTTCATGTCAAATTATATACTATTGCTTTGAATCATTCAAGTCCAAGTGTCCATGCAACAAAAGAAAAGATTATATGATGATTATGATAGGTAGCATTCCACATCAAAATTTCTGTTTTTAATTGCTACTTTATGATGATGACTTTTATGAGAAAAAGTTGCTGTTATGATGCTAGGAAAAGTGATTGAAATTATCATTGATCAAACTTATGCACTATGCTAGCATTCACACTTCATAAATTATTTCTTTTATCATTTACCTACTCGAGGACGAGCAGGAATTAAGCTTGGGGATGCTGATACGTCTCCAACGTATCTATAATTTATGAAGTATTCATGCCATATTTATAACAATTCTATATGGTTTTGGTATGATTTGATTAGAACAAACCCGGACTGATGCTGTTTTCAGCAGAACTACTGTGGTGTTGTTTTTTGTGCAGAAATAAAAGTTCTTCAAATGCAGCGAAACTTTTTGACGATTTTTTTTGGACCAAAAGAGACCCCCGAAGCTTCGTGGAAGGACCAGAAGCCTCACGAGGTGCTCACAAGCCACCACAGCGCGCCAGGGGGGGTGGCGTGCCGTGGTGCCTCGTGGGCCCATCTTAGCCCATCTTGACGTGATTCCAACGCTGAAAAATCCTATAAATAGAGAAACCCCCAGAAATAACCCTAGATTTTGGACTCCGCTGCCGCAAGCCTCTGTACCTTCGAAATACCATCTGGAGCCCTGTTCCGGCACCCTGCCGGAGGGGGAAATCATCACCGGAGACCATCTTCATCATCCCGGCGGCCACCATGACGAGGAGGGAGTAGTTCACCCTCGAGGCTAGGGGTATGTACAAGTAGCTATGTGTTTGATCTCTCTCTCTCTCTCGTGTTCTTGATTTGGCATGATCTTGATGTACCGCGAGCTTTGTTAATATAGTTGGATCACATGGTGTTTTTCCCCTCTCTATCTTGTTGTGATGAATTGAGTTTTTACCTTTGAGGTTTCACTATTATCGGATTGAATACTTTTATGGATTTGAGAACACTTGATGTATGTCTTGCATATGAATACCCGTGGTGACAATGGGGTATTATATTGATTCACTTGATATATGTTTTGGCACTCAACTCATGGATTCCCGAGGTGACATTGGGGTAATCTATGCATAGGGGTTGATGCACGTTTTCGTCCTACTTTCTCCGGTAGAAATCTTGGGGCACTCTTTGAAGTTCTTTGTGTGGATTGAATATTATGATCTGAAGTTGTTTGATGCATATCGAACAATCAACTCACGGATACATTGGAGTATCTAGGTGACATTAGAGTTGGTTGATGCGTATCATATGGTGTTATTTTAGTACGAACTCTAGGGCTGTTCGTGACACTTATAGGGATGGCTCAATAGATTGATCGGAAAAGATAACTTTGAGGTGGTTTCGTACCCTACAACAATTTCATCTTATGTTCTCCGCTAGATAAGAACTTTGGAGTGATTCTTTGTCGGACGTTGAGGGATTGTTATATGATCCAATTATGTTAGCACTGTTGAGAGATTGCACTAGTGAAAGTATGAACCCTAGGCCTTGTTTTCAAGCATTGCAATACCGTTTGTGCTCCGTTTTATCACTTGCTACCTTGCTGTTTTTTTATTTTTCAGATTACAAAAACCTATATCTACTATCCATACTACACTTGTATCACCATCTCTTCGCCGAACTAGTGCACCTATACAATTTACCATTGTATTGGGTGTGTTGGGGACACAAGAGATTTCTTGTATTTGGTTGGAGGGTTGTTTGAGAGAGACCATCTTCATCCTACGCCTCCCATGAATTGATAAACCTTAGGTCATCCACTTGAGGGAAAATTGCTACTGTCCTACAAAACTCTGCGCTTGGAGGCCCAACACGAGTCTACAAGAATAAGTTGTGTAGTAGACATCAGTGACTCTGGCCTCCAGTGGGGCCCACCGGCTGTGGGGCCCTGATGTCCATGGGGCCCGCTGGCTACCGGGTCTTGTTGTCCGTGGGGCCCGTCGGCTGCTTGGTGTTGTAGCAAGTATGTTGTGACGTTTCGGGATGGGTGGCACGACGCCTCTACTGTGACGGACTGCCTCGATGTGGGTCACCGCCTTCAGAGGTGCCGGCAGCACTTTAGCCACGCCTCCACGGCGTAGAGGATGTCTTGCCCCTGTTCCTGGTACGGTTGGATGTGACGGGCGTTGACCCCGCCGGCAGTCGGCGGCCGCCGACCGACGCAGACGGCCTGCCCGCCCAGCCGGCCTCCAGCGGGGGGAGCCGGCTGAAGGGTCAGCCGGCTTGAGGGAGTTGAGCCGTCCCGAATGTTTTGAAATGTTGACTTGCCTTCCTGAGCCTACCTAGGGATCATCCCCCCAACAGTAGCCCCCGAAGCTGTTGAGGTCATGCGGTCTTGAGCGAAGGGCCTCCACAGGTTTCCCCCAAGGTCATGTGGTAGACGGCGACAGTAGGATTTGACGAAGACGGGCCTGCTACTTGTGAGCTGCGTTGTGATTTTCCCCGAAGAGGAAGGGTGAAGCTGTACAGTAGAGATACGTATTTCCCTCAGTGAGAACCAAGGTTTATCGAACCAAAAGGAGAATCACCCAAACCCTAGTGAACAACACCTGCACACACAAAAGGAAATACTTGCACCCAACGCGGGCAAGAGGGTTGTCAATCCCCTTGAACTCATTACTTGAGGGGATCAAATCATGTATATGTAGATATATAAACTGCAAAACAGTAAATAAATCGCAGCAGGGTATTTTTGGTTTTTATAATATGATTAAGGTAGACCCGGGGGCCATAGTTTTCACTAGAGGCTTCTCTCTCGAACACATATCATACGGTGGGTAAACAAATTACTGTTGGGCAATTGATAGAAAAACGCATACTTATGACGTATTCATGGCAATGATCACATATATAGGCATCACGTCCGTGACAAGTAGACCGACTCCTTCCTGCATCTGCTACTATTACTCCACCAATCGACCGCTATCCAACATGCATCTATGGTATTAAGTTCATGACAAACAGAGTAACGCCTTAAGCAAGATGACATGATGTAGACAAAGTAAACTCAATCAATATGAATAAACCCCATCATTTTATCCTTAGTAGCAACAATACAATACGTGACTCATCCCCTTCTGTCACTGGGTGAGGACACCGCCAGATTGATCCCACTACAAAGCACCTCTCCCACTGAAGATAAATCAATCTAGTTGGCCAAACCAAACGGATAGATCGGAGAGAAATACAAAGGTATAATAATCATGCATAATAAAGTTTAGAAAAAGTCTCAATTACTTTCAATGAATAATTTGATCATAAACCCACAATTCATCGGATCCCAACAAACACACCACAAAAGAATATTACATCGGATAGAACTCCAAGAAGATCGAGGAGAACATTGTATTGAAGATCTAAGAGAGAGAAGAAGCCATCTAGCTACTAGTTATGGACCCGTAGGTCTATGGTGAACTACTCACACATCATCGGAAGGGCAGCAAGGTTGATGTAGAAGCCCTCCGTGATCGATTCCCCCTCCGGCAGAGTACCGAAAAAGGCCTCCAGATGGGATCGCCGAAGAACAGAAGCTTGCGGTGGCGGAAAAGTTATTTCGCGTGGCTTCTCTGTTGGTTTGGAATATTTGGGAATTTATAGAGGTGGAATTAAGTCAAATGGAGCCGCGTGGGGCCCATGAGCTCAGGGGGCGCGCCTACCCCCCTAGGGCGCGCCCTTTGAGCTCGTGGCTCTCTCGTATCTCTTCTGGCCTCCTCCCGTACCTTCTAGGGTCCCTTCTGGTCCATAAAAATCATTTTAAAGATTTTATTCCGTTTGGACTTCGTTTGATATTGATTTTGTGAAAAGCCAAAAACAAGCAAAAAAATAGGAACTAGCACTGGGCACTGGGTTAAGAGGTTAGTCCCAAAAAATGATACTCCCTCCGTTCCATAATGTAGTGCGTATAGATTTTTTACGAAGTCAAACTTCATCAACTTTGACCAAGTTTATAAAGAAAAGTATTTACATATATATTACCAAATTCATATCACTACGTAAAACACAAGATAGACTTCCATATTATATTTATTTTGTATTATTATTGTTGATATTTTTCTCAATAAACTTGGTCAAACTTTATGATGTTTGACTTTAAAAAAACTATGCGCACTACATTGTGGAATGGAGGGAGTATAAAATAGCATAAAAATGCATATAAAGCATCCATGATTGATAATATAATAGCATGAAACAATAAAAAATTATAGATACGTTGGAGACGTATCAGGGCCCAGCTGGCGATGGCCTCCCGGCTGGAGGCCGGTGCTACTTGTAGACTGCGTTGGTATTTCCCCGAAGAGGAGAGGATGATGCAGTATAGTAGAGATAAGTATTTCCCTCGGTTAAGAACTAAGGTTATCAATCCAGTAGGAGAATCACGCAAAATCCTTCAGCAGCACCTACACACACAAAATCAAATACTTGCACCTAACGCAAATAAGAGGGTTGTCAATCCTCTTAGCGGTTATTTGCAAGGATTAATTCTGATAGTGAGAGACAGATAAAGTAAAATACTAAATAAAATAAAAGTAAATAAATTGCAGCAAGGTATTTTTGGATTTTAATATATGATAAAAGTAGACCCGGGGCCATAGTTTTCACTAGAGGCTTCTCTCTCGAACACATAGCATACGGTGGGTAAACAAATTACTGTTGGGCAATTGATAGAAAAGCAAATAATTATGACGAATTCATGGCAATGATCATGTATATAGGCATCACATCCGAGACAAGTAGACCGACTCCTGCCTGCATCTACTACTATTACTCCACCCATCGACCGCTATCCAGCATGCATCTAGGGTATTAAGTATAAAACAGAGTAACGCCTTAAGCAAGATGACATGATGTAGACAAAGTAAACTCAAGCAATATGATTAAACCCCATCTTTTTATCCTTAATGGCAACAATACAAATATGTGTCATGTCCCTTTCTGTCACTGGGATTGAGCACCGCATGATTGAACCCATCACAAAGCACCTCTCCCATTGCAAGATAAACCAATCTAGTTGGCCAAACCAAATCGATAGATCGGAGAGAAATACAAAGCTATAACAATCATGCATAAAAGAGTTTAGAGAAGACTCTAATATTTCTCATGAATAATCTGATCATAAACTCACAATTCATCGGATCCCAACAAACACACCGCAAAACAAGATTAGATCGGATAGAACTCCAAGAACATCGAGGAGAACATGGTATTGAAAATCAAAGAGAGAGAAGAAGACATCTAGCTACTAGCTATGGACCCGTAGGTCCGTGGTAAACTACTCACACATCATCGTAAGGGCAACAAGGTTGATGAAGAAGCCCTCGTGATCGATTCCCCTTTCGGCAGAGTGCCGGAAAAGGCCTCCAGATGGGATCGCGGAAGAACAGAGGCTCGCGGAAGAACAAGCGCCTCCCGAGCTTGTCGCTCCCTCGTGGCTCGTCTGGTCTTCTCCCGAAGCTTCGAGGGTCCCATCTAGTCCAGAAAAAATTAATCCAAAGTTTTTTCTTCGTTTGGACTCCGTTTGATAATGATTTTCTGAAAAGACAAAAAGTTTTCCCGAAGCTTCGAGGGGCTCTATATCAACCTTGCTGCCCTTCCGATGATGCGTGAGTAGTTTACCATAGACCTTCGGGTCCATAGTTAGTAGCTAGATGGCTTCTTCTCTCTTTTTTATCTTCAATACAGTGTTCTCCTCGATGTTCTTGGAGTTCTATCCGATGTAATCACTTTTTGCGGTGTGTTTGTTGGGATCCGATGAATTGTGAGTTTATGATCATATTATCCATGAATATTATTTGAGTCTTCTCTGATCTCTTTTATGCATGATTATTATAGCTTCATATTTCTTCTCCGATCTATTGATTTGGTTTGGCCAACTAGATTGATTTATCTTGCCATGGGAAGAGGTGCTTTGTAATGGGTTCGATCTTGCGGTGCTCAATCCCAGTGACAGAAAGGGACATGACACGTATGTATCGTTGCTATTAAGGGTAAAAAGATGGGGTTTATTCATACGTGAGTTTATCTTGTCTACATCATGTCATCGTTCTTAAGGCGTTACTCCGTTCTTTATGGACTTAATACACTAGATGCATGCTGGATAGCGGTCGATGTGTGGAGTAATAGTAGTAGATGCAGGTAGGAGTCGGTCTACTTGTCTCGGACGTGATGCCTATATACATGATCATTGCCTTGGATATCGTCATGATTATTTGCTTTTCTATCAATTGCCCAACAGTAATTTGTCTACCCAC
Source organism: Elymus sibiricus (assembly GCA_039707655.1). Lineage (NCBI taxonomy): Eukaryota > Viridiplantae > Streptophyta > Magnoliopsida > Poales > Poaceae > Elymus > Elymus sibiricus. The sequence goes on along the minus strand of CM077670.1, from coordinate 81,628,804 downwards.
CGTATGCTATTTTCTTGAGAGAAGCCTCTAGTGAAAACTATGCCCCCCGGGTCTATCTAAATCATATTACTAAAACCCTAAAAATATTGCTGCCATTTTCTTTTATTTATTTTATTTTGTATTTTTGTTTCAATCTATCTATCTATCACATACAATTTAATCTTGCAATTGACCGCCGAGGGATTGACAACCGCTCGTTTGCGTTGGGTGCAAGGATTTGTTGTTTGTGTGCAGGTGCTGCTAACGAGGTGTTGCGTGATTCTCCTACTCGTTCGATAACCTTGGTTTCATAACTGAGGGAAATACTTATCTCTACTGTGCTGCATCATCCCTTCCTCTTCGGGGATAATACCAACGCAAGCTACAAGTAGCAGGAAGAATTTCTGGCGCCGTTGCCGGGGAGACATCATCAACATCTATCAAGTACCTTTGCATAAACTCTCATCTCCTTGTATTTATTTTATTTGTCATTTGCCTCTCGTTTTCATCTCCCCCACTTCTAAAACGTTTTTACAAAAACACAAAAATATTTCCTTTTGCCTTTTTCTTGTTTGCTTGCTTGTTATCTTGTTTGCGTAGTCACGATGTCTCAAGAAAATACAAAATTGTGTGATTTTTCCAATACTAATAATAATGATTTTATTAGTACTCCGATTGCTCCTCCCACCGCTAGTGCGGAGACTTCTGATATTAATGCCGCTTTGCTAAATCTTGTTATGAAGAACAATTTTCTGGTAGTCCTAATGAAGATGCTGCATCCCATCTTAACACTTTCATAGAATTGTGTGACATGCAAAAGAAAAAAGATGTGGATAATGATATTGTGAAATTAAAATTATTCCCGTTCTCATTACGGGATCGTGCAAAAATTTGGTTTTCATCTTTACCACGAAATAGTATCGATTCTTGGGATAGGTGTAAAGATGCTTTTATTACTAAGTATTTTCCTCCCGCGAAAATTATTTCTCTTAGAAATCAAATTATGAATTTCAAGAAACTTGATCATGAACATGTTGCTCAATCTTGGGAGAGGATGAAATTAATGATAAGAAATTGCCCTACTCATGGTTTAAATTTATGGATGATCATACAAAAAAATTATGCGGGGTTGAATTTTGTTTCTAGAAATCTTTTAGATTCCGCCGCGGGTGGTACTTTATGGAAATTACTTTGGGAGAAGCTACTAAATTGCTTGATAATATTATGACAAATTATTCACAATGGCATACTGAAAGAGTTCCTACTAGTAAAAAAGTGAATTCGGTTGAAGAAATTAGCACTTTGAGTGATAAAGTTGATGCGCTTATGAAATTGGTTGCTAGTAAAAATGCTCATATTGATCCTAATGATGTGCCTTTTTCCACTTTGATTGAGGAAAATAATGATCCCGTAGATGTGAATTTTGTCTTGCGAAACAATTTTAATAATAATGCTTATATAGGTAATTTCAACGCTAGACCGTTTCCTGGAAATTCCTCTAACAATTATGGCAATCCTTATGGCAATTCTTATAATAATAATAATAGGATACCCTCTGATCTTGAAATTAATATTAAATAATTTATTAATGCTCAAAAAGTTTTCAACACTTCGATAGAAGAAAAATTGAGTAAACTTGATGATATGTCTAGGAGCATTGATAGAATTATTCATGATGTGGAAAATCTTAAGACTAAAATTTTGCCACCCAAAATTGATATTAGTGAATCAATTAAAGCTCTATATGTCTCCATGGATGAGAGTAAGAAAAGAACCGACATGCTTAAAGCTAAACGAGAATTTTTAGAAAAAGCGATTCCTCCCGGTTTCTATCGTATTAATGATGAGGATATTAAAATGATTGGTGTTTCATCTATTGATTATTTGTTTAGCAATATAAAACTTGATTAAAAGGGGACTGAAGAAGAGTCAACTTTAGCTAGTAGGCGTTCCCATAATTCGGAGGGTGAAAATCTTAATGAAAAAATTGCTAAAAGTGGGTTTGGAGAGGTAAAAACTTTAAATAGCGATGTGCCCACTCTCTTGGATTACAAAGATTTTAATTATGATAATTGTTCTTTGATTGAGTGCATTTCTTTGTTACAATCCATGTTAAATTCACCCAACGCTTATGAGCAAAACAAGGCTTTTACTAAACACATCGTAGAAGCAATGATGAAAAGCGTTAGAAGAAAAGCTAGAACTAGAAATTTCAATTCCTAGAAAATTATATGATGAGTGGGAACCCACCATTAAAGTTAAAATAAAAAATTATGAGTGCAATGCTTTATGTGATTTGGGTGCTAGCGTTTCCACAATTCCAAAATCTTTATGTGATGTGCTAGGTTTCACCAATATAGATAAATGTTCTCTTAATTTGCATCTTGCGGATTCTACTATTAAAAAACCAATGGGTAGAATTAATGATGTTCTTATTCTTGCAAATAGAAATTATGTGCCCGTTGATTTTATTGTTCTTGATATTGAATGCAATTCTTCTTGTCCCATAATACTTGGTAGACCGTTCTTACGAACTATAGGTGCCGTTATTGACATGAAAGAAGGGAATATAAAATTTCAGTTTCCACTAAAAAAGGGTATGGAGCATTTCCCTAGGAAAAGAATTAAAGCACCATATGAAACAATTATGAGGGCCACTTATGGAATCAACTTGAAAGATGACAATACTTGAAACTATGCATTATGCCTAGCTAGGGGCATAAAACAATAGCGCTTGTTGGTAGGCAACCCAATGAATAAAATAATTTTTTTTCTGTTATTGTGTGTTTTCACAATTATTCTACTGTTATGATTGTGTTTTTGTGTTTTTAATTAGTGTTTGTGCCAAGTAAAGCCTTTAGGATGATTTGGAAGATAGTATAATTGATGCTGTTTGGAAAACAGAAAGTTTTGCGTCCAGTGCCCGAATTTTGTTTCTATACTGGAGCGTCAGAAAAATCTGAAATTTTTACAAAGTATTGGCCACGAGCCACCAGGGCGCGCCTGGGCCCACCTCAACTCCGTTTGACCTAATTCCACCACTATAAATTCAGGAAAAATCAGAAACCCTCAGGGGAGTCCACCAAATACTTTTTCCGCCGCTGCAAGTTTCTGTTCTCAAGAGATCCCATCTGGAGGGCTTCTCCGGTACTCCGCCGGAGGGGGAATCGATCACGGAGGGGCTCTACATCAGCCTTGCTGCCCTTCCGATGATGCGTGAGTAGTTTACCACAGACCTTCGGGTCCATAGTTAGTAGCTAGATGGCTTCTTCTCTCTTTTTGATCTTCAATACAATGTTCTCCTCGATGTTCTTGGAGTTCTATCCGATGTAATCACTTTTTGCGGTGTGTTTGTTGGGATCCGATGAATTGAAAGTTTATGATCAGATTATCCATGAATATTATTTGAGTCTTCTCTGATCTCTTTTATGCATGATTATTATAGCTTCGTATTTCTTCTCCGATCTATTGATTTGGTTTGGCCAACTAGATTGATTTATCTTGCCATGGGAAGAGGTGCTTTGTAATGGGTTCGATCTTGCGGTGCTCAATCCCAGTGACAAAGGGACATGACACATATGTATCGTTGCTATTAAGGGTAAAAAGATGGGGTTTATTCATACATGAGTTTATCTTGTCTACATCATGTCATCGTTCTTAAGGCGTTACTCCGTTCTTTATGGACTTAATACACTAGATGCATGCTGGATAGCGGTCGATGTGTGGAGTAATAGTAGTAGATGCAGGCAGGAGTCGGTCTACTTGTCTCGGACGTGATGCCTATATACATGATCATTACCTTGGATATCGTCATGATTATTTGCTTTTCTATCAATTGCCCAACAGTAATGTGTCTACCCACCGTATGCTATTTTCTTGAGAGAAGCCTCTAGTGAAAACTATGGCCCCCGGGTCTATCTAAATCATATTACTAAAACCCTAAAAATATTGCTGCCATTTTCTTTTATTTATTTATTTTATTTTATATTTTTGTTTCAATCTATCTATCTATCACATTCAATTTAATATTGCAATTGACCGCCGAGGGATTGACAACCCCTCGTTTGCGTTGGGTGCAAGGATTTGTTGTTTGTGTGCAGGTGCTGCTAACGAGGTGTTGCATGATTCTCCTACTGGTTCGATAACCTTGGTTTCATAACTGAGGGAAATACTTAGCTCTATTGTGCTGCATCATCCCTTCCTCTTCGGGGATAATACCAACGCAAGCTACAAGTAGCAGCCGGCTCGCGCCCGGCTGGCGTGTCGATTGGCGTTCCGCCGCAGGCCAACCGCGCGCCACGCGTTGCCCAGGGAGGGGCTGGGTCCCGCCAAGCCATGCGCGACGGGACGTCGCCGTAGGACTGGCCCACCAGGCTACGGCTTCGGCCCGCGCACAAGATTTACTGCGGCCTAGACTCGACGGTTGCGCTTCGCGGCGCCATAATGTGGCCGCCCTTTGTGGGGGAGTGGGGATCATGGGCGCAAACGATCCCACTCACCCCATGATTTCATCACCCTTTAAATGGAGGGGGAGGGGGAGTGGAGGAGGCACTTCACCCCTAGCCCAAGCTCGCCCCGCCTCCTCTGCTCCTCTGCTCCACACACCCGAAGAACTCTCGTCGGAGCGCCGCTCGTCACCGACGCCGAAGTGCCGTGCAAACCACTGCCGGGGAACCATGGTGGTTTCCTTCATGCTGCCACCACCGCAGCTACGCCCCCGCCACTCCCGGAGATGGCCAGACGGAAGGGCTCATGGGAGGGCTGGACCACCACAGAGGAGGACATCCAGCGCCTGCACCGAGCGCGGAAGATCCCGCCGGAGACGGAGGTGAGCGTCCGCGTCACCGGGGACGAGATGGTGCCGGAGCCACGGGACGACAAATACGTGGTGTTTGCCGCGCACTTCACTCGCGGCTTCAGCCTCTCCGCGAGCATGTTCTTCCGGCACTTCCTCACCTTCTCCGGGTTGCAGCCGCAGCACCTCGGCACCAACGCCATGCTGGAGATCTCCAGCTTCGTGGCCTTCTGCGAAGGCTACATCGGCGTCCGGCCATCGATAGATCTCTGGGGCCGGATGTTCTACCTCCGGCCCTGATAACCCACAAGTATAGGGGATCGCAACAGTTTTTGCGGGTAGTATTTCACCCAGATTTATTGATTCGACACAAGGGGAGCCAAAGAATATTTGCGAGTATTACCAGTTGAGTTGTCAATTAAACCACACCTGGAGAACTAAATATCTGCAACAAAGTGTTTAGTAGCACAGTAGTATGATAGTTTCAAGAGCAGTAGTAACAGTAGCAATAGTAATAGTAACAGTAACAGAAGCAGCTTTGTAGTGATTGTAACAGCAGCAGCAACGAAAGTAACTTAGCAAAGATCAATATGCGAAAAGCGTAGGCATTGGATCGGTGATGGATAATTGTGTTGGATGACATTCATCATGTAACAGTCACAACCTAGAGCGATACACAATAGCTCCAATTCATCAATGTAATGTAGGCATGTATTCCGTATATAGTCATACGTACTTATAGTAAGAACTTGCATGACATCTTTTGTTCTACCCTCCCGTGGCAGCGGGGTCCATAAGGAAATCTAAGGGATATTAAGGCCCCCTTTTAATAGAGAACCGGAACAAAGCATTAACACATAGTGAATACATGAACTCCTCAAACTACGGCAATCACCGGAAAGAATCCCAATTATTGTCACCTTGGGGTATGCGGATCATGACACGTAATAGGTGCATATAACTTGCAAGATAGAATCAAGAACTCAAATATATTCATGAAAACATAAAGATTCAGATCTGAAATCATGGCACTCGGGCCCTAGTGACAAGCATTAAGCATAACAAAGTCATAGCAACATGAATCTCAGAACATAGTGGATACTAGGGATCAAAGCCCTAACAAATTGACTCGATTACATGGTAAATCTCATCCAACCCATCACCGTCCAGCAAGCCTACGAAGAAATTACTCACGCACGGCGGTGAGCATCATGAAATTGGTGATGGAGGATGGTTGATGATGACGACGGCGTCGAATCCCCCTCTCCGGAGCCCCGAACGGACTCCAGATCAGCCCTCCGGATGAAGAACAGGAGGTGGCGGTGGCTCTGTATCGTAAAACGCGATGATTCTTTCTCTCTGATTTTTTTCTCCACGAATAGGTACTTATAGCACTGGAGGTAGGGCAAACGGAGTTGGCAGGGGGCCACAAGCCTGCCAGGCGCGCCCTGGGGGTGGTCGCGCCCCCCAGGCTTGTGGCGCCTGGTGGGCCTGTAAGAGATATGCCCTAGAGGCAATAATCAAAGCTATTATTTATCTCCATGTTCATAATTATGTTTATGTTCCATGCTATAACTGCTATGGTTCTCGAGTCTACAATAACCACGAGGCTCGGAGGGAAACTCATATGCACGTGTGGAATAATAAACGGTAAAATGTATTCCTAGTCTGGCCTCTAAGACTAGCTCAAGTGTTGCATGATGGTTCTATTTTCCTGATCATGGGCATGACTATGCCGACAACTTTGAGGGCACAATGTTAGGAGAACACTTGTGTTGAATCGACCCGATTGATGTTATGCTATGAGATACATTCGTCACAAGCTAATGGTTAATAACACGGAGAAAGCTAACGTTTGCATAATTCCTTAGACCATGAGAGTGTCGAGTTTCTTCATGCTTGCTTCATGAACTTTGGGGTTTGTTAAACGTCATCCGTAAATGGGTGGCTATTACGGCGGCTTACGGATTCGTGGTAAAGTATGACAAGGGGCTTGATAGCTCAAGATTGGGATTTGCTCCTCCGACGATGGAGAGATATCTCTGGGCCCTCTCAGTGTTACGGTATCCATCATCATCTGGCCAGACACAATGTGATTTGATCACAGGGATGCCGGAACACGGGAACGAGAAAAGAGAACAAAACCGGTAACGAGGTAACTGGCATAGTGGACAAGTTGTTGATCCACGGGGTTGCCGATAAATCTCACCTCGGGTGTTTGTAACATATCGCGAAGCAACAGGAATAGCACACGGCAACTGGAGGTTCACTCGAATATTTATTTGTGTGGGTATAGGGGTCAATATGGGTGTCCACGGCTCCGATGTTGATCATTGATCGGAAAGTGTTCCGGTCATGTCTATACTTCACCGAACCTATAGGGTCACACGCTTAAGGGACATCTATCTGCTGAATACTAGACAGGGAGTCTGAGAGAAAGTCACCGGAAAAGTTTCGGAGACAACGGAAGAGTTCCGGAGAGAGAACACCGGAATAGTTTCGGTAAAATCGAAAGGTTGTTTCAGAGTATACCATTAAGTCAAAATGGTTTCGACACACGCCTGGAAATTCTTAGAGGGTGCCAGAATTGTTCTGGGAACTTCTGGGATTTTTCCGGAGAAAAACCCGGAAATGTTTCGGAGCTGCCGGAACCGCTTTGGTTGCTTTTCGCAGATGAAAATCACTAATCCCGAATTGTTTCGGAACGCGTCCAAAATTATTTTGGTGGGTACTGGAAATGTTCTAAGACCTACAGAAATATTTTCGGATTTAACGGTCGCGGAAAAATGTTTTCATGAATAGTGAAAAGCACTTTTTGGTGGCTTCTTGGAGAAGACACCTTGAGGGCCTTTTGGTATTTTCCCCTATTGGCTTCTTGGAGAAGCCACCTTGAGGGCATTTTGGTATTTCCAAGTGACCTCTACCCCTTGGGCTTGGCCTATAAATAGAGGTGGAGAGGTGCTCTCCATCCACACACTCTCTCTCACATACAAATGCCATGCATGATCTGGCTTTCTCTCTCCCTCCCAGCGAAATAGTTTCGTAGAGCCGAAAGGCTGTCTGGGTTCCAGTGGGAACTAGTTCTGGACGGCGAAGCCCTGCCGGATAGATGACACCGTATGTGTGCAACCCCGTAGAGAGGTCGTAGGTTCGATCTTTTGCCCGAGGGGCTGTTCGAGTGTCCTCCCGAAGGGCTGTCCGAGTTACCGTCCGAGTTCGAGAGTGCCTCCCGAAGGGCTGTCCGTGACTCTATCCGGGGGACTGTCCGACCGCCTCCCGGAGGGCTGTCCGAGGGACTGTCCGAGGGGCAGACGAGGGAGTACATCCTCGCAGTTGGGAGGTTGTAAATCCTAGCTGTGGGGATCTGCACCGACGATCTACATCGACTCTACTTCCGCTGCGCTACGAGTCGGTAATGATCAGATCAAACCTTGTATGCATCTCCATAGTGATCCTGGGCGTGCTCGCAGTACCGAATTTTTTTGTTTTCTGCTGCGTTCCCCTACAGGGCCCCCCTCTGGTAAATCTCTTCGGCAGTATTTTTTATATATTCTGAAATAATTCTCCGTAAATTTTCAGGTCCATCCGAGAACTTTTATTTCTGTACAAAAATAACACCATGGCAATTCTGCTGAAAACAGCGTCAGTCCGGGTTAGTTCCATTCAAATCATGCAAATTAGAGTCCAAAACCAGAGCAAAAGTGTTTGGAAAAGTAGATACATTTGGGACGTATCAGGCCCCAGGCGACCAACAGCGAGATGTCCGCCTGTGGGGCGGCCGCGGTGTACACCCGGGCATCCGGCGGCTTCCCGCGCATCCCCCTCGTCGAGTCGGCCAAGAAGTGGCACAGGATGTTCTTCAACGTGAAGAACGTCGACCCAGCCGTGGACTGCATGAACGTGCCCTTTTTCCACAGTGTCCTACCATCTGCGAAGCAAAACTAGGGCCACGAACCGAAGTAGACGAATTCGGAGATCAACGCCACCTGCGACCGGCTGGCGAGGTTGATGGTCAAAGATCGGCTCATTGGGACGGACTTCGTCGCGGCATTCATCGCGCGCCGGGTGCGGCCGCTCCAGCGCCGTCTGCACAGGATGTGCGACATGAGCAACCGTCTCGACCCCTGCTGGATGTCGACTGCCGAGCTGTAGCCGGCCGAGATTGCCCGCCGCATCAAGGCCATCACGAGCGCCAAGCTCTCAGAGCTGGACTAGTGGTGGGGCATGGAGCCTTACTGCCGGGACATTCCGGTGCCGCGGGTACGCTCCCGCCATTTTTAGTTTTTTTTCTTCTTCCTTCTTTTTGCCCTTCGCCTCATGCCGGCTCCGCCTGCAGCTGTTCCCGAGCCAGCAGACAAAAAACGGGCCGAACCCGCAAAATCTGATACCGGACCGTGCGGAGTCCGACGGAGGAGACAACGAGGAGAGCGAGTTAGACGAGGGCTCTGCTGCCTCCGCGGAGGAAGATGAGGAGAACCCGGAAGACACCGGCGCCGGCGGATCCAGCGCAATCGGTGAGTTCATGCCCCCCTCCTCTGTAAGGGATTGGTCTGACGACAACTTGGATGATTTCACCGACGCGAGCGATGCAGCGCTCCCGCCTGTGTCGACCGGTGCCGGCTCCGGGGCAAGGAGGCGGCTGCGGAAGGCGCCCGACGTCCCTCCGGCGGCGGGGGGGGGGAGGGGCAGACGGCCGAGGCGCGGCCGCATGGGAAGCAGTCGGTTGAGGCGCGGCCAGCCGAGGCGCAGCCGGCCGAGAAGTAGGCCCCGAAGAAGACCCGCATCGCCGCCTATGTGCCCGGCAACCGCCCGCCGGCTCCGAAGTAGCCGGCTGCATGGCCCTCAGGCGGCAATCGCCAGATCCCCATGAGCGTCGGGTAAGTTTTTGTTCCTGAAATCGGCCCATCTTTTCTGCTCCGTCTCGCTTTCTACTTGGTTCTTATTTGGTTTCTGCCACGGAGTGCCCCGATCAAATTTTCCAAGGCCACCGCGACGGCTACTCCCGGGGGTGCAGCTAGCCTATAGGGGGACTCGGCCGGAACGGGTGAGCATCAGCCGGCTGATGCAGCCGCGACTTAGCTCGCGGCGCAGCAGGCCGCCTAGACCTAGGCGGAGAAGGAGCACGCCACGATGGCGCGGGAGGAGGCTACCACCAGGGCGCGGGAGAGGCCACCGCCAAGGTTAGGAAGGACGCCACGGCGTCACCGGCGTGAGGGAAAGACTCTCTCCCGAAGAACGTGAGACGGGGGCGTCGCACGAAGCAGGGCCGGGATCCGGCCCGGCTGGCAGGAAGTGACGCGCACGCTGAAGGGGGGTGATGCCGGTGCCGGCGACGCGTATGGCCAGGAGACGGCAAGCGCCCAAGGCCCGGTCGACGGCCAGGAGGCCGCAGCCAACGCGCCCCCGGCCGCCAGCCAGGAGGCCATCGCCGACGCGCCCCCGGCTGCCGACCGGGAGGCCACAGCCGGAGGAGGCGAGGTGTCCAACCGAGAGGCCCCAGCCGCCGCAACCGGTGAAAAGCCGCAGTAGCCGGCCAGAAGGTCGCAGATGCGCCGCCGCCGCTGCTGCAGCTCCTCACCCTCCAGGTCTCCAGCTCGGCTGCGGCCCCCTCCATCGCCTTCATGTTCTTCATGGGGGAGCTGTAGGTGGGCCGGTTCGCGCCCAGCATCTGGCCGACGGCCCTGCCTCGGTGCTGCACCTCCTCTAGCCGGCTGGGGCCGTCGCCAGCAGGGTGAAGTCGTGGGCCATGTCATACGCGCGCAACACAGACGCCATCCGCCGCTGCGTGGCGACAAGCTCCGTGGCCTCGGCGAGCAGGCGCTTGCGCGTCTCCTCGAGCTTGGCCGCGGCGGCGTTGGGGTCGGCGCCGGGCGCGATGGGCGTGCGCAGGTTCTGCACCGCCGTACGCAGCGGGTCATTGCGGCGGCTGCCGGTGCCGGAGCCGGTGGTCAGCACCTCCACGCGGGTACAAAGGTCTGCGACATCGCGGGAGATGCCGCAGCCGCCAGCGAATGGCGGGTCGGCGAAGGTGAGCACCTCGCTAGGGTACTCATCGGAGATGAACACGGCGTAGACGCGGTGTTCGCCGAAAGGGATGGTGGAGCCGCCCATAGGGAAAACAGCGTCTGCGAAGCGCGCCGCGTTGTCATTGACGCTGTCAAGTACTCCGAACCTGATGACCAGGCCGTGTGCGACGCGCTTGCCGGAGGGAGTGGAGGGTCCCGTCCGGAACATGACTCCGATCGGCGCCGCAACCGGCCCCACGGTGGGCGCCAACTGTCATGGTATTTGCACGGCAGATGCCATGGGGTGGCTTATCTCGAGTGGTTAGGGACCGACGAGTGCCGACGGTGTCCGGATGCGGGATTAGGCACGAGCACTGACGGACACAGAGTCATACCCAGGTTCAGGGCCCTCGTGTGGAGGTAACACCCCTACTCCTACAAGGATCTCACTGATGAATACATGGTGCACAAGGTTGCTCCTGGAGTTGTATCAGAGGAGGAATAAGAGGCCTCGGGCCTCTGCTCTCTCCCTTAAGTGTGGGTGTGTGTGGTGGAATGGATGAAATGGTCGGTCCCTCGCTAGGAGGACTCCTGGGAGGCATTATACTTGGGCCTCCCAGGTTACAAAATGCCTGAGAAAGGAGGGTGGGCCCCTACTGCTAGTGACTCTGGCCTCCAGTGGGGCGCACCGCCTGCAGGGCCCTGATGGCCGTGGGGCCCGCCGGCTGCCGGGTCCTGTTGGCCGTGGGGCCCGCCGGCTGCTTGGTGTTGTAGCCCGTAGGTTGTGACGTCTCAGGGTGGGTGGCACGACGCCTCTACAGTGTCGGGCCTCTACGACGTGGGTCGTCGCGGTCAGCGGTAACGGTAGCACTGTAGCCACGCCTCCACGACGCAGAGGATGTCATGCCCCTGTTCCTGGTACGGCTGGATGTGACGGGCGCTGACCCCGCCGGTTGCCGGCGGCCGCCGACCGGCATGGACGGCCTGCCCCGCCCAGTCGGCCTCCAGCGAGGAAAGCCATCTTGAGGGAGTTGAGCCGTCCGAATGTTTTGAAATGTTGATGTTGACTTGCCTCCTTGAGCCTACCCGGGGGTCATCCCCGGACATAATATATAGGTGAAAGATGTTTTCAGAGATATTAAATTAATAATAAAAGGCTCTAATAATAGTTATGAGGCTTTTATATTTAATTAAATATCAACGGGTATTAAAAGGCCAAGTGGTGGAAGGAGAATTGGGCCACAAGGGCCAATAGGGGAGGCGCCCCATTCTCCTCATGGAAAGGAGAGAGAGAGGCCGAATTGGGAAGGGATCCCCCTCCCCATGGCCGGCGCAAGGGGAGAGACTTTCCCCCCTTGTGTGGCGCCCCCTCTCCCCTCTCCAACCTATATATACAAGGGGTTTTGGCACTTTTTCTACACACAAGTTTTGGAGCCTCCTCTAGTTCTCTAGTTCTTGTTCTAATTGATCCTAGTTGATCTTATTAGAGCTAGACCTAGATCCTCTAATCCTCATAATTAGAAGCCCAGTGTGGTTCTAATCTCCTTCCTCTAATTCTCCGGTGACGATTAGCTCTGGACGGCGTACCGCTGCCGGATCATGAAGACTGTACGCTTTCAATCCGTAGAGAGGCCGTGCTTTCGGTCTTCCATTCGAGGGATCGTTCATCGACGGTCCGAGGGACTCCAAGCACGATCTACACCAACTTGTCTTCTTCTGCAGCAACTCGGAGTTGGTAACGATCCGATCCAAACCGTTATTGCATCTTCATAGTGTTCCTGGTTGATCGTAGGGCGATTTTTTTTGTTTTCTACTACGTTTCCCAACACAAGGTCCACGGTAAACTCCAGGGTGGGTATACATCCCTGCCCTAACATCAAAATGGTACTTAGTACAATTTTAGAAAAACGATCAGAAGGAAGCATATTTGAGATTACCACTTGTGAGTTGCGTTGGGATTTTCCCCGAAGAGGAGGGGAGAAGCAGTACAGTAGAGATAAGTATTTCCCTCAGTGAGAACCAAGGTTTATCGAACCAGTAGGAGAATCACACAAACCCTAGTGAATAGCACCTGCACACATAAAAGCAAATACTTGCACCCAATGCGGGCAAGAGGGTTGTCAATCCCCTTGAACTCGTTACTTGCAAGGATCAAATCTTGTATAGGTAGATAAGTAAATTGCAAAACAAAAGAAAAGTAAATAAAGTGCAGCAAGGTATTTTTAGGATTTTTAATATACTTAAAGTAGACCCGGGGGCCATAGTTTTCACTAGAGGCTTCTCTCTCGAACACATAGCATACGGTGGGTAAACAAACTGCTGTTGGGCAATTGATAGAAAAGCGCATAGTTATGACGTACTCATGGCAATGATCATGTATATAGGCATCACGTCCGTGACAAGTAGACCGACTCCTGCCTGCATCTACTACTATTACTCCACCAATCGACTGCTATCCAGCATACATCTTTGATATTAAGTTCATGACAAACAGAGTAACACTTTAAGCAAGATGACATGATGTAGACAAAGTAAACTCAATCAATATGAATAAACCCCATAGTTTTATCCTTAGTAGCAAAAATACTATACGTACCCCGTCCCCTTCTGTCACTGGGTGAGGACACCGCAAGATTGAACCCACTACAAAGCACCTCTCCCGCTGAAGATAAGTTAATCTAGTTGGCCAAACCAAACGGATAGATCGGAGAGAAATACAAAGCTATAACAATCATGCATAATAAAGTTCAGAAAAGACTCAATTACTTTCAATGAATAATCTGATCATAAACCCACAATTCATCATATCCCAACAAACACACCGCAAAAGAAGATTACATCGGATGGAACTCCAAGAAGATCGAGGAGAACATTGTATTGAAGATCAAAGAGAGAGAAGAAGCCATCTAGCTACTAGCTATGGACCCGTAGGTCTGCGGTGAACTACTCACACATCATCGGAAGGGCAGCAATGTTGATGTAGAAGCCCTCCGTGATCGATTCCCCCTCCGGCAGATTACCGGAAAAGGCCTCCAGATGGGATCGCAGAAGAACAGAAGCTTGCTGCGGCGGAAAAGTTATTTCGGGTGGCTCTTTGTTAGTTTGGGAATATATCTGAATTTATAGGCTTGGAATTAGGTCAAACGGGGCTGCGTGGGGCCCACAAGCTCAGGAGGCGCGCCCCTCGAGCTTGTGGCTCTCTTGTATCTCGTCTGGTCTCCTCCCGAAGCTTCTAGGGTCCCTTCTGGTCCAGAAAAAATTAATCTAAAGATTTTTTTCCTTTTGGACTTCGTTTGATATTGATTTTCTGAAAAACCAAAAACAAGCAAAAAAATAGGAACCGGCACTGGGCACTGAGTTAATAGGTTAGTCCCAATAAATGATATAAAATTGCATATAAAGCGTCCAAGATTGATAATATAATAGCATGAAACAATCAAAAATTATAGATACGTTGGAGACGTATCAGAGATGTTGTAAGTACTCTAGGCAGGCTCTTCTCCTTGCTCATATAAACAAATAGAAAGTCTTACTTCATGATGTTAAAATATCTATTCGCATCTCCTCCAACCCCCACTCATTTTTGCCCAGCAATTATTCTTACCAACGCCCCCAACCCTATCTTATATGAAACAACTCAAAAGTAAATGATGCAGATTTCTTGCCCATTGGCGATATATGTATTGAAGTTTTTTATTATTATGTAATCCAGAGAAATATGCTAACCAATAAGAAATCTGTGACATAATGCTATTAGGATAATAAAGTGATACATTCTAGAACATGGTGCATTTACAACCTTCCATAAAGACCATTACACACCTACATTTACCAATAAAATCACATACCCAATTACAAAACTTTGAGACCGATAGTATATTTATCGTGACTCCAACACACATCTCACTACATCCCAGGCATATATAGAAATCATGCAACGAAGAATAACCGATCAACACACTCACGGCAGAATGGGCATTTAACATTTCCCTCCCAGACCCACTTGGCTAGTTTATATCTAGTGAGAACCTTGTTTCCAAGAATAATAGTGTTGAGAGGGGTGGGAAGATGGTGGTAGCACTTGGGAGGTGGGGGTGCGAGATTTGCAAGATTAACAAGTCATAGTTGGGAGAGGGAGAAGAGGATAAATGTGAAGGGTTGACACATGTATAATGAGTGCAGTAGCTAACTTCAGTTATAAAATTTTCTAGACAACACTACAGGATCATGGAACGAACCGCTAAACCTTTTACATGTAAAGAATATCCAAAGTGTAACTCGAAAAGTTGTACACACAACTGCAAGAAACCGATTCACCATAGTTAAAAGTATAATTAATCAAGGACAACCCAAAATGTAGTTGATGAGAATTTTACATGTCAATGCTATTTATTCTACAAAAGGTATCCAAAGTGTAATAGGTGCCAAGTTTTACAGAGAACTACCAACAAGTGCAACGGATGTATCCATGGGAAGTCTAATATGTACTCCATAAAAGTTCTCTAAACCAGGAGCATGCTCTAAAAACAAACTATTTTCTCCTACTCCTTCGGTTCACAAATATAAGATGTTTCGGATATATCAATATGGACTACGTAAAGACTGAAATGAGAAACAAACAAACTATAACGTGTCTATATACATCTGATTCATAAAAAGGTTAGAACATCGTATATTTGTGAACGTGGGGAGTTTAATATAATGTAACCGGTAGTAATCTTCTTTGTTACGCCAGCCTCATACCATATGCTTGATTGGGCTCCATGTTATTCTGTCGATCACTCCGGCGGCTAGACCGTGGCGTCGGATGTTAAGCAAACGATGTGAATGGTTTAACGCCAATGCATCAGCATCTTATCTCTTGTGGTCAGCCATGTTTTCTGTCACCATATATAAGACATGTGTTATCGCTGTATTATGGATGAGTACAAACACCCTAGTAAACGCTTATCTCGTGTTTGACTAATGGTGGCAGATTCGTTTCTTTTGCCCCTCTGATTTGCTCTCTTAAATCACCCATTTTTCAAGGATCATCCAACCTGGTCCATGACAACGAACATTGATGCGTGCATAGACCTGGATGGAGATGTTTGCGTTATATTATCTCGATATTTTTTCGGTTAATCTTTTCGTAACATTATTACTGCTTGTGACGAGGCCACTTGGGGTTAGATTTTTTGGGCAAGAAAACTGGATAAGATCGAGAGCGGGCTGGACCAATTAGGAAGAGGGGCCTCCGGAGACAACGCATGTGAGGGTGGAGGGAGACTGGTCTCCACGAGGATGAAGAGATGGCTTGAGATGCTACAGTTGATTTTGTTCGAGTGGAAAAGAAAACACACACGTGGGCCCGCATGGATGGCAGGTGGGGCAGTGGAGCCGAACGAACGGTAGAGTTTGTTATATGGCGCTCACTCCAAGTTTCCTCATGCCAAGGGCATGATCGGGGCTGCTTCTAGAAGCTTTTCTCTCATGGTACATGCATGTGTGCTGTCGTTTAGGAGTGAGAGCTTCACTTTGAGACGATTATCCAGCGTTTAACTTTCAGACTATGCATGTAAGAGTTTCAAGATTTCTGGATCTCACATGCTTCTGTAAATCAAAGATTTGGAGAGTTGACTTGTCAAAGTCAATAGCCGGAGATACAACGAAAACGATGCGAGTGGCGCCTAGCCTCGATGTACTACCAGTATGTATGTACGAAGAAATCAACACACGAAATTTGTCCCGTCCAAGCATTTCTCAGCGGATTTGAAACGTCAAACGCAACTTGGACGTGGACGTGGCTGGAAGCAAGTATCTACAACCAGAAAACTCTACTGCTGGCGGGTCTGCTCTAACCAATTCCAACTGTATGCGCGGTGGTGCGGCTGTGCCGGCCGTCATCATGGCCCGATAAAAACGCGTACGGGCGGCGACGTGACGTGAGTTGCACCGGCCGGCCGGTTTATGCAGTTCACCAGCCACTAGGGCCAGGCCACCGTGACGCCACGATGGATCGTTAGGCTTGCCTAATCGGATCGGGATCACGAGAGCTTAGCTGCTCACTTTTCTCATTATAAACTAGACGCTTCCGGTAGGCGGTCGCCATGATCGGCAGTTAATCCTAATTCTGGATCAGCTTCATATCACGCTAGAATAATTATTACCTCTGACAATGTTATCCTCCTGAAGCAAGCTCTCCCTGCTTTTAGTTTGCGACATGCCAACGTGCTTCTAGAAGGCAAAGCAGTGGAGTACTTCAACATCTTCCAAAAGGAAAAGTACTCACTGGTGACTGGAGTGCTTCAGCAGGATAGACGGCTGAATCTTGAATCTCATGTGGCGTGAGTCTGCTCGCACGATTTTTCCGCAGAAAAAGATGAGCTTTCCTAGGCGATGCACATGCCCTGCCTTTGCTTGGGGAGTGGTGGATTAATAATACAGTAGATAATTAAAATTGTGCATAGGCTGCAAGCTAGCCGAGTAATGGTCGCTGCCGGTTATGCAGAGGCAGCTGTCGATCAATGGCGAAGGAGCAACGGCAGCACAGCTCCGGGCCGCCGCCGCAGGCACCGTAGACACGCAGAGTCTGCTTGCATTCCCCTCCAAGCAAAGCCTCCCCGTCCGTCACCAGCGCTGAATCTGTAGCCGCCACACAAGCAATGGAATGGAGGAACCCGCCTCGGTCAGCCGGCCGGGGACGAGTTCAACAGCAATGGCCGTGGCGCGCGGCTGCGGGAAGGGTCGGAGAAGTTGACGGGACGTGGCGGGCAGGAACGTCCCACATCCGCCACCCATGCGCGACATACGTACAGTACGTGACATCGCGGGGGCTGGAAAAGTCCTGCTTGGCATCCGCATCCCGGGATAAAGATAGCCACGTTGGCTGGCGCCGTGGGAAGACGTTAACAAAGTGATGGGGTTGGATCACTAAAATACTCACATAATTCGCAAAAATAAATAAATCACATTCACATGATGTCACCTCAAAAAGGAAAAAGAAACTCACATGTCACATGATGCTGATCCTACCACAAATCACTTCTCCAGTTTTTTCTTCCTTTAGGTTCGTGAGCAAGATGGTTGGGTTTCTTTTATTGATTTGTCGATCTTCCGCGGATGGCGGCTGTGCAATCAGCAATGTGTCATACATGTAGTAATTTTGAAATATGGGTACATGCACATACATGGTACTCTATGCAAAAAGACAAAATCTAGAATAGACTACCAAGTTTTTTAACCTAAAAGTTAAGAATCGTTTGATTTTTTATGTCATTTTTTTATTTTATTGTTCATTAAAGACGCGTGTGGAGTGTACCACGACTGTGTGGATGCATCTAGGACCATCTTTGTATTGAGGGTCTTTTGCCTCTTGACTGTAACTCTATCAATTTGGAATAAAACTCCTTTTCCATCGCAAAAAAAAGGACGCGTGTGGAGTCATGTCATGCATGTCAATTAATATTTAATAAAGATCCTTCCGAACAAAAAACTTTGATGCATGACCCTCCTCTTTTTTCCCGATTTACTAAAGTGTCGATGCATGGTCCTCTTTTTTTTTTGTAGAGAGAGAACGACGCATGGCCCTCCTAAGCCCCATATGCTATTTCTCGCCCGATGCAAGTCGTAATAGGTATTGCATACAGGGCGGGCGCTAATGGGCCAGCACAGTATTGTACCTTGCGTTGAGTTTGTGTGTGTGTGTGTGTGTGTGTGTGTGTGTGTGTTTATCGGTTTTTCACTGTTTTGAGTCGGTTTTATTCTGATTTCTTTGGTTTTTCTCTGGCTTTCTTCGTGTTTCTTTTCTTTGGTTTTCTTCAGCTTTTTTTTCTTTCTCAATTTTCAACTATTTTCTTCGTCTTTCATCGTTCCTTTTATTATTATTTTCCTTTTTTTCAACATGTCTACTTTTTTTAAACTCATTGTACATTATTTGTATACATCAAAATAAAAAATTATACACATTTCACATTTTTTTCTAATATACGTTTTGATGTCTACTTTTTTCATTCATGTTGTATATCTTTTGTAGCATCGAAAACATTCTTTATATACGTTTACCATTTTTCAAATACATGATTAATTTTTTTTTAAATACATATTTTGAAGATTTTTTTAACACGTGTTAAAGATATTTCGAATATACATTGATTTTTTGAATGATGGGTAAGTTTATAAACTGTGCAACATTTTATTACATTGTATAAACTTTTTAAAAATGTCTCAAACATATTTCTGAAATAGGTGACATTTTAAATGTAATGTATATTATTTTTGATTGGTATGAAACATTTATTTTGAATTATGCGAATATATTATTTACACTGTATAACATTTTTCAAAAATGTTTAGTATATTTTTTGGAATGCATGAACATTTTTTGAACTGTACAAACATTTTCTAAAAGTTGAGCGAACATTTTTTAAATGTGTGATGAATACTTTAAAATTAAATAAATTATGTTTAGTAATATATGTATTTATTATTTTTAATTAAAAATATAAATAAAAGTAAAACACACGTACTAAACCTGTTTGGGTCTATGGGAACATTTATGCTCAGTAGCGGCTATGTCAGTGTGTCGCCTACTCTAACTACACGTTTACCAATTTTTTCTTCTGTTTTTAAACTGCAAAAAACTACGGCGTGTGTGATTCGATCCCGCGATCTCTCATTCAGAATTAGCGCCGATAGCCAACTAACCCACCGACCTGGTGTGATTTGTTACGTCCTTTTACTTCTTTTCTTCTTTCTGCTTTTCTTTTTTTAGTTTCTTTTCTTTTTTCTTTTTCCTTTTTCTTTCTATTTTTTCAAAATGCGTGAACTTTTGTTATCAGAATCGATGAACTCTTTTTTTTTCAGATTCCGGTGAACTTTTTTCAATATTGATGAATTTTTTCGAATTCGTGAACATTTTTCGAAAATTCATGAACATTTTTTGAAATTGATGAACGTTTTTAAAATTCGTGAACTTTTCTTTATCAAAAGTGATGAACTTGTTTTAAATCCGTGAACTTTTTTTCAAAATCCGTTGAACATTTTTCAAATTCGTGAACTTTTTTTTTATCAAAATCGATTAACTTGTTTCAAATCCCTGAACTTTTTTCAAATTCATGAACTTTTTTTTAATCAAAATCGATGATTTTTTTTCAAAATTCGATGAATTTTTTTCAAATTCGTGAACTTATTTAAAAAATTGATGAACTTTTTTATATTTTTGTGAACATTTCTTTGAAATCGATGACCTTTTGTCAAAATCGATGAAATTTTTAAAAATTCCTGATTTCTTGTTCAAATTTCCGTTCCCTTTTTCCAAATAATTTGTACTGGGGTGAAACGTGGGTCAAATAGAACTGTTTTCGTACATAAAACAACAAGGTTATTGTGGTGCAGTGGTTGAAGCGCCAAGTCTGTCAGCAGTGGCATGTGGCTTCGAATCACACGTGCTACATATTTTCTTGCCGTTTGTTTTTTGAGCATCTGGCGCGAGCGATGCTGGGCCGGCCCACTACCGCGCTCCTTCGAGCGCCAACTACCTTAGAGCATCTCCAATCCAATAGATGGTCCATATTTTGGCAATGTAAACCGATGATGTAAAAATTTACATCATCAAAAGTGCTTTTTACATCTCCAAAAAAGAGGCAACTCCAACAGATGGTCCAAAACGAAGATGTAAAACAGCAACTCCAACAGATGGTCCAAAACGAAGATGTAAAACTGGCCGGCGGCCGCTGTACAGCCACTGTACAGCCGCACATATTGCAAAAAACATCTAAAAACAACATAAAAAAATTATACATGTCCACAATATCAAATTATTACATAGTTCTTCAAATCCACGAGATCAAATGCAACACAAATACAACATAGTTTTTCACAAACAAATAATGAATCTATACGGCTCTTTCGCCATGCCATTTCCAATGCTCTTCCATCAAATCTTTCTGGAGTTGATCATGCACATCGGTGTCTCTAATCTCGCTGTACACCTTCATGAAACGTCTGATCCGTTCTTCTTTTCGCATGGGGTTAACACGAATGCCCATCAACTGATAGAAGTTGTAATCTAAATTTTTTCCACGCTCGTTCTCAGTGATCATGTTATGCATGATCACGCAAGCGGTCATGATGTACCAAAGGATCTTTTGATCCCAGAATCTAGATGGTCCTCGCACAATAGCAAATTGAGATTGCAAAATCCCAAAAGCCCTCTCAACATCTTTTCTAGCGGCCGCTTGTGCATTGTGAAAGACGAGTTCTTTCTTACCTTCGGGTTTTGCAACCGGCTTGACAAATGTGCTCCACCTCGGGTAGATCCCATCTGCAAGATAGTACCCATAGTTGTATGTGCGGCCATTTGCTTCGAAGGTCACCGGTGGTGCTTCTCCATTTGCTAACTTGGCAAACAGAGGTGACCGGTCGAGCACGTTGATGTCGTTGCAAGATCCAAGCATACCAAAATATGCATGCCAAATCCATGTTTCATGATCGGCAACTGCCTCAAGAATGATAGTGGCATCTTTCCCATGACCCTTGAATTGTCCATGCCATGCTTTTGGGCAGTTCTTCCATTTCCAATGCATGCAATCCACAGACCCGAGCATACCTGGAAACCCTCGAGCTTTGTTCATCTCCAAAAGCCTCTGAGTGTCCCGAGCATTGGGTGCTCTCAAGTACTGTGGACCAAACACTTCTACCATAGTCATTGCAAATTGCTTGACATAGAAGATAGAAGTGCTCTCTGCCATCGCCAAGTTGTCATCAATGTAATCTGCCGGAACACCATATGCCATCATGCGCAAAGCGGCAGTGACCTTCTGTTCGGTGCTATGGCCAAGCAACCCGACACAGTTCCTTCTCTGCTCGAAGGCTGGATTATGCTGCTTCACGGAATTGCAAATGTGGATGAACAAGTCTTTCGACATTCTGAAACGGCGTCGAAAGTAATTCTCTGGGAAAACAGGTGGTGATCCAAAGTAGTTGCGCATCAACCGTTTGTGCGCATCAATCCATTCTCTCCGAATGAACGCACGACCATAGACGGAACCACCGTGCTTCGGCTTCTTCCCCTTGTGCATGGCCACTAGCATAGCAATGTCCTCTTCTTCATGCAAATCAAATTCCTCGTCCGACGATGAATCGTCCACGAATGAGGAGTCAACCGAGCTCATCTACAATGCAGACAACCACCGTCAAACATACTATCCAATCCCAATTTAAATCATCAAGTTTCGTCGGTTTTTTTACCTTGGGGAATTCTGTCGAACACCTTGTGCGCGGGGTGGAAGAAGATGGCCGGAGGTTGGATTGGTAGCCGGTCGCTGCTGCGGACGGCTGCAGACGGCGGCGCAGAGGAGAAGGGAGCTCGGCGGCCGGCGGAGAGGAGCTCGGCGGCTCGGCGGGCGGCGACGACGAGTTCGGCGGCCGGGCTGCGGGCTAGGTGGGCGGCGGTCGGGCGGCCGGCAAGAGGACGGTGGAGATGCCGGCGACGGCCTAAGGACCCGCCGGAGGTCCTATACGGGCTGCCGGACCGCCGAAGTCGGTGAATCCCGCCGCGGCTGCTTCCCGAATCGGCGGCGCCGGGGCGACTGCGAGACGCCCTCCGGTGGGGGAGGCGACGCGGGCGAGGGCGGCGGCGGCGATTTGGGGCGGTGGCGGCGACGGCGACGGCGATTTGGGCGGTGGCGGCGGCTGGTGCTCGGGCGGGCGGGCGGTCGCGAGCAGGAAGGAAAATGAACGGGCGGTTGGTCGTTTCGCGGGCGGCCGCGGTTTTACATCAGATGTATCTCGTGATGCAAATTTGCATCACGAAGTGTTGTATTTTACATCTCCGGGAGGCGGTGATGTAATTTTTTTTAAATATGCACCATCTGTTGGAGCAGCGTTTTTTGTTCTCGGAGATCCAAAAGTTAGGTATTTTTACATATGGACCGTCTATTGGAGATGCTCTTAAGCGGCACTGAGGGCGCCGAAGAGGAGCACTCTCTTGTTGAAGAGCGTTGGTTTTTATTTCCTCGCGAGAGCTATGTCTCGCATTAAGCGAGACGAAAGAACCTCTCGCTGAAGCCTCCGCAGTAACGGGCCGACCCATTTAGCGCATATCTGTACCTACTAATATTGTCATTAGTGCTTCTGCACGTACGTGCTCGCTAATTTTGTAGAAAAGTCCCTATATTAAGTATTCAACCCGAAGTCCAGTAAATAAGTAGAAGAAACATTTCGTACTGCTGCTACGTGCCAATTCCTACGTCATCCGTAGTGGGCCTCATGTGCTGATCAGCTTTCTCCTTGCCTTTCTAGGATCAGCGAAAAATTATATGCGTGCATGGAATTCAAACTCACAACCTCACCTTCCATCTGTACGGCTGTAGGCTGTAGCCAACAGGCCAACCCTGTGCGTGTGTTAGAAAAGAGGATTCACCATATAATGAAATAGTCCCACCTCGCTTATTCACAGCAAATCTCACTAGTTTATGTACGTACCAAAATCAACCAGCCGGCGTGAACAAAACCCAAGAAAGGAAAGGAAGGAGGCCAACAGTCATGCATGGCTCGTAATTAAAGCTGATTGGATCTCTATAAGGGCCTGCCCAATGCAGGACAATTTTACTGTTCTGATCTTTTGCTTAAACAAACTCCAGAATTGACCCCGTTTTGAAAAAATTATCAAATCTAACCTTTTTTGGTGACGCCAACATCCCTGGCGTCCAGCTTACACGGGAAACGCCAGGGACCATGGCGTCTGGCCCTGGCCCGCACAGTCCGCTCGCCCCGTTGACCGGCTGACGTGGCAAAGGCCGAAACGCCACGGACCCTGGCGTCTGGACCCAGACGCCGAGGTCCATGGCGTTTGGCCCTGGACCCAGGCGCCGAGGTACATGGCGTTTGGCCCAGGCGTCTTTTGGAAGGAGGTGTCAAAAGATGGTCTCATGTGGATGCTATTATAACCTTATCAGATAAGTACTAATCAAAGGACAGAGGTAGTACTAGTAGAACTACAGCCCCCATGCATCTCCCTATCATCTAGCTTGCCTCAATTATTCCCACAGCACATTCGTGTCCACGCTGCCTTGCTGTGTTTTGGTTGTGCACAACGAATGGTGCACTGCATGCATGTGTTGGTAGACCAGCCAGTGTAGATGGATGTTGATCCTTGGGGCATGGGTTTTGCATAGTATGCCATTGTAGAAACAAATGAGATCCACAGAAAATGCACAAAGAATTACGAAGAAATAGAAAGAAAAAAAGTTGGTTGCAGGACACTCTTATTTCCAATTTCTCAAAGAAACTACGGAAAAAACAATTTGCTAAAGCTATTACAAAATATGATAATTTCTTAGAAGAAACAGACAGCAGTACAATGATATTTTTCAAAATTATCCCCACAAAAAATATTTTAAATTCAAAATTAGGATAAAAGAGAACAGCCATGAGATAGTATTCAGACAGATTGTTTGCATTGCGCATACGTCCTCAAAGATAAACTTCGAAAAAGCAATATGCATTTCCTCGATCCACCAAATGGATCATCTTAAACCCTTGACTTCAGATTCATTTCCTCCATCGACCGTATTATGAAGAAACAGAAAAGAAAAAAAATGGTTGTGGTATTGCAGAACATTGTCATTTTGTGACAATCTCTCAAAAGAAACTACAAAGGCATCAATATGCTTAAATCCATTACGAAAATAGGTTAATCTAGTAGAAGACACCCATGAAAGTATTTTTGACGGATTGTTTGCGTGACGCACTGGCACATAGATTCCCAAAACTGAAATTCAAGAAATTGAGATGCATTTCACAACTCATGTTTCTTCTTCTCCTTATGTATTGAAATTCTTCTGAAAAGTGGTGATGGATCTTCTGAAAAGGTGGACTTAGTTGAGTATGAGGCATATTCGGTGATCTTGGGTTTAGGTGCCCTTGTGACCGGATCAGAGCCTTGATAGCTAACCGTGTATGGATTTCAGGTCCGGTTTCCCTCATTAAGGATCAACTCTCTTCTTCTTAATGGCATTGCAGGGACTCTCTAAAATAAACTCACAAGCCCAAAGTAATTGCTTATCTCTACATAAGTTCAAGCAATGTGCCCTTTTTACCACCAAAAGTACATGGTAAATAAAAAATTGCAATTTAAATTCTAACTAATAAAATATATCTTAGAAAACTAATAACATTCAAGCAGCAGAAATAGGTTAATTAAGTTCCAAGAAATACCATGTATGGATGCATGGTTTATTCCTGTCACCTCAAGGTCCTGTTATTTTTACCATGAATGGATAAACAGCACAACTGAGAGGTATATCAACAATTGCTACATACTATACTTTCCCATATATACGTAGTATAAACCAAAAACAAGTACAAATACTACAAATCCATAGTACTCTTAGTCT
The DNA here is from genome assembly GCA_039707655.1 of Elymus sibiricus. Taxonomy (NCBI): domain Eukaryota; kingdom Viridiplantae; phylum Streptophyta; class Magnoliopsida; order Poales; family Poaceae; genus Elymus; species Elymus sibiricus. The sequence goes on along the minus strand of CM077670.1, from coordinate 81,603,647 downwards.
CTAACCACCACTCCACCAGCCTACCCCCCTAATTATATGAGCCATAAAAGAGCAAAAACATCCTAGTCTGCAAAAACACCAATGCTTTGCTCCTACTACTAATCAATCTCTTGCGGCTAGCAGGGCCAAGGCGAAGCCAATCATTGACTAATGCTGAAACCCCACGCTAATTATCATTACCTCCATCTCCTCCTTAGCTGTCTTTTGGAAGTAAACTAACTGAAACAAATCAAGGCAGCATGGGAATCAGTGCATGGTTTGGTCTGCACACCTTAATTCGTGCAGCAGCATGTGTGTATGGGCATTTTTTTTCTTCATTTGCTCGAACGATGTGTTGTTAGCTCCTTGTGATGGTACCTGATCCAAGAGCTCACGCAAGCCCATCATTTCATATGGACAGACTATTGTACAGGATAGGGGCGTCTGGGTCCAGGGCCAAACGCCATGGACCTCGGCGTCTGGGTCCAGACGCCAGGGTCCGTGGCGTTTCGGCCTTTGCCACGTCAGCCGGTCAACGGGGCGAGCGGACCGTGCGGGCCAGGGGCCAGACGCCATGGTCCCTGGCGTCTCCCGTGTAAGCTGGACGTCAGGGATGTTGGCGTCACCAAAAAAGGTCAGATTTGAGATTTTTTTCAAAACGGGGTCAATTCTGGAGTTTGTTTCGGCAAAAGGTCAGAACACTAAAATCGTCCCCCAATGCATAGCCCCTTGCATTGGGGAGAAAAAAAAATCAATGTAGATGTCTTAAGCTATTTTTTCTCATGGGGCATCTGTATCCATATGCCACCATTGTTCATGCCCTAATAAAACGTGATTGTGGGCACGGCCTCATGGGATGGTGCTGCATTGTTGGCTGGTTTGGAAAAGTGCATGTGTACGCCCAATATTTGCTAGGAAAAATGCGTGTGTACACCCATAAAAGTAGGAACAAATCTATGTGCGCGACTAGAGCAATGTCGCCACCAAGAAAATAGAAGAAGATAATTAAACCTGACAAATATGAAAATCCGAGTACATGCCAAATTTCATTAAAGGTAAAACAAATACAAAAATCCAGCGAAAAACAATCTGATTTTTTCCATGTATTTGTCTTTTTTTATCTTTTGCATCCAAACACAGATTTTGATGAAAATTCACACAAATATACTACATTTTTTGACTTTTTGGATAAAAGTATGTTTCTAAAAAACGGCTACAATGGGCCCGTGCTCCAAAAAGACTTTTCGGATTAATCACAAAGCGTACTTGAAGTACGGTTAAAAAAAGCCAAGTGAAGTAAAATGTGGAATCACCACGTGGCATACATGATAGTATTATTTTTTTTTATTTTTTAAGGGCCTACATGGTAGTATTATGAATGCATGTTGAGGAAAGAATGCATTAAGAGAAAAATAACATCCATGGTTGCATTTTTTTAAGTCAATCTATTGTAATAATAATGAAAAATAATGTCAAAGAAATCTTTTTCTCTATTGCAACACATGAAAATATTTTGATATACCTACCGTTCCAATCATCATCCCATACCTTGGTGCTAGCAGGAGGATGGTGTGGGTTGACGATGGCGGCGATAGCAGTAGTCGAGCGGGTGCTAGGCCATCGTCTCGTGAGGATGTGTACAAGGTTGGTGTGGTGCCTGGGGTGACCTTACATCTTCACAGACGGCCGTGTCGACTAGCCGCCGCCAGTCAACGAAGGCCGTGGTGACCTTACATCTTCATCACACTGAATGTCATGGAGATCGTAGTGCTGGTGTTGTATTGTTTTGTGATACGTTGAGAACGTAATTGTCACTCTCAAAGGTAATTAACCTTATACGTATGACTTAATCACCTGTTTAATCGCCCATCTGGTCCATTTAGCTATATTGCCACCTGGTTTATAGCAAGGGTGTTTGCTCCCTAAAGCATGAGGATGTGATTTTTCCCCGTTGCAACGCACGGGCATTTTTGCTAGTCTAGCAAAGCAGAAGAAATAGGGACAAAAAGAGAACTCCCCAGGGATCGATCCAACGTGGCTACGGTGGTGGCTGGTGCTTTTAGCCATTGCGCCAGGATTTGGTTCGTGTTAAGATAGGAAACGCGACCAGGTTGAGGGAAAACACCCGGGTTTTTCTGTCTTCTCTTTTTTTCCGTTTTCTTTTTTATTTTTGTTTGATTTTCTTATTTCATCTCTAGGTTTTTTCGTCGTTCTATTTTGGTTTTTCTTGTTTTTTCTTTTTGGTTTCTCTTTCTTTCTTTCAAAGTTTTTATCTGTTTGTCTTTTCTTTCTCATTTTTTCTTGTTTTTTTTATTTTCTTTCTTGGTTTTCAATGTTTTTTGTTTTTCTTTGTTTCTTTATAGGTTTTCATAGTTTTTCAATTCTTTTTACATTTGTTTCTTCGGGTTTTTTTGTAAAAAATTCTTTGGTTTATTTTTTTATTTTCATTTATTTTCATTTTTCTTTCTTTCATTTGGTTTTCATTCTATATTTTTCGTATACGTGAAGAACATTTTTCTAATACACACTTAACAATTTTTCAATACAAGATTAACATTTTTTGAATAAATGGTCAACATTTCTTCTATACATATTTAACATATTTTTTGAAATTCTTGATTAATATTTTACAAATACAAGTTTAACTTTTTTTAATACATGGTCAACATTTTTTCTATACACATTTAACATTTTTCAAATGTTTGATCGTAATTTTTTATATACTTGTTAAAACATTTTTTTAAATGCTTCATTAACATTTTTATATGAATGATCAAAAAATTTCATCATTTTTTTAATACATGGTCAACATGCTTTATATAGACATTTATCAATTTTCAAATGCATGATTAACATTTTTTCAAATACTTGTTTAACATTTTTTTCAAATGTTTGCTTAACATGTTTATATACATGGTAAACAAATTTCATACTTGATCAACATTTTTATTATACACATTTAACATTTCTAAATGCTTGATTAACATTTTTCATATACTTATTCAGATTTTTTTTAAATGCTTGATTAACATTTTTTATATATATGTTCAAAAAAATCATCATTTTTAATACATGGTCAACATTTTTTTCTATACACATTTAATATTTTTAAAATGCTTGTTTAACATTTTTCAAATACTTGTTCAAATGTTTTTCAAATGCTTGATTAACTTTTTTCAAATACATGATCAATTTTTTAATACATTTTTCGTATACGTGATAAACATTTTCTCTATACACATTTAACATTTTTCAAATGTTTGGTCAACATTTCTCAAATGTGTTTATAGATTTTTTTTGTAATATATACTTAGAATATTTTAAATTATAAACAAAAGTAAAAAAATAAAGAAAAAAAGAAAACAAAAAGCGTAAAAAAAAAGAAAAAGGAGGCTGTAGCCTCCCGCGCGGCTGGGCCGGTCCATCTAGAGCTTCCCGGATGCGAGGCTTGGCGAGACATAGGGGCACCCTTATTTTCTAGTGCTATCATCCTTGCCGCTACCGAGCACAAATGAGCTGGCCCACTTCGGCAACTCTTCAACAGCGCGCTCCGTTCGTTCGTTGGTGTTCGTTTTTTGTTTTGTTTCTGTTCTTTTTCTGTTTACTAGATAATTGCCTGTGCATTGCAATGGGAGTATAAACAATATAATAGATTAGCCTGTGATTGCACTTCTATTAATACGTTGACGCACTAAAATCTTAGCAAGTTTGGTAAGAATTTATTGACTTATCAATTTTTTTATTTTGATCATTAATAAAATGTGGCACTGCTGATTTCATTTTATGGAAATTTGATTGTAGAAAAATCAAAGATGGCAGGAAAAAATCAAAGAAGAGAGTGGGGGGGGGGGGAGGGGAGGGCGTATATAAGGAGGTTGGACGAAGGAGAGGTAAAATGGGAACCTTGCGCTCTTTTTAAGTAGTAGAGATTTCTTCTGCTGATTTTTATTTCTAGTTCGGGTTGTTTATTTGTTTCGTTTTTTTCTTTCATCTTTTTGAAAAAGTAAATATTGGTGTGTTTTTAGTTCAGTTTTTTCCTTTTCTTTTAAAGTGCTTGGTGTATAATTTAACAGAGTTTCATGTCAATTAAAAAAAATAGTCAACATATATTAAGAAAGTTCAATGTATATATATAAAAAATCATCATACATTAAAGAAGTTCTGTTTGTACGAAAAAAATGTTCACCATATGTTAAAGAAATTTCATTGTACAACAAAAGAAAATTGACTGTATATATAGTAAATGTTCAGCATATATTACAAATAGATCGTCCTACATGAAAAAGAATTCGGTTTGTATTGAAAATGTTCGTCGTATATCAAAAATGAAAAGTTCATCATTATATTAAACAAAATTCTCTTTAATTTAAAATATATTCAAATTATAATATATCATATTGAAGAAAAATTTATAGTATAGAAACGTATAAAAATGGAAAAATACCGAGAAAACCCTAAATGAAAATCACACTACAATAAAAAAATGAAAAAGAAAAAACTAGAAGGAAATACAAAGCTGGAAGAGGAAAAACAAAAATCAAAATGTAAAATAAAAAAGTCAGAAGGATAAAACCATACAGAAAGAAAAAATGAAGAAGAAGAAGAAGAAGAAGAAGAAGAAGAAGAAGAAAGCACTCAGCGAACGAAATGGAAGCGAGCACGCGAAACCCGAAACTGGGTCCGCCCAACTCACTCCCCCTACAGGCCTGGCCTCAACTATAGTGTGACGCCCCCGACTTAATCGTGCGCTAACCATACACGCAAATGCACACGATCAAGCCTAGGGACTCACTTGAAGATATCACAACACAACTCTACACAAATAAAGTAATACAAGCATCAGCGGAAGCATCAGGTATCTGAGTACAGACACAAAGTTAAACAGAAATAGATAGGCCTTTTAAGAAGGCGGGGCAAAATAAAAACACTGATCGAAAAGGCGCAGGCCTCCTGCCTGGGTGCCACCTAACTACTCCTGGTCGTCGGAGGGCTCCTCGTAGTAGAAGTATCCGGAGGGGTAGTAGTGGTAGTAGTCGTCGTCAGATGCTGAGGCAGCTGGCTCCGAAGGCTCCTGGGCTCCATCGTCTGGTCTCATCAATCGGGTATGGGGAAAAGGGAAGCAAAGCAACCGTGAGTACTCATCCAAAGTACTCAGCAAGACTTACATCAGATCTATTCTATGTATGCAACATTATCAAAGGAAGGCTGTATATGTGGGCTGATTTGCAGAAATGCCAGAATAGAGAGAAAAACCTAGCCTATCGAAGACTAGCATCTTCAGGGTCTTGCAGCATTAGAAGAGTGTAGATTAGTACATAAATATAGTAATAGCAACAAGTAGCAACAACGCCCAGAGATCCTTCCTCGACTCCCTGCGAGAAAGCGATCCCGGAGCCAATATATTCAACCCAATTCTAGTTGTAGAAGATCGGGATATTTTCCAAGCGTCCTGTTACCGTGGACACGGCTATTCGAATAGATAATCTTCCCTGCAGGGGTGCACTACTGTTACCCAACACGCTCGATTAACTCCGGCCGGACACACTTTCCTGGGTCATGCCCGGCCTCGGCTGATCGACACACCGCAGCCCTACCTAGAGCTCAGCAGAGAGGTCCCCGCCGGTCTACCTCCTAAGTGCTCAGGGGTCTTGGGCCCATCGCCCTTTGCACTCCGGGTCGTTGCGCACATGGTTAGATCCAGGCACCACCTCTCTCTTGGATGGCGCCGATCCTGTCGTGCCGCAATGCTGAACTGGACGTCTGACATAGCTTTCGGCTGATACATACGGCGCCGAGTACCCATTTTATTCCCACGTGCTGGTTAGCGTGAAAAGGCTAGAGGCCTACTCAGATTACATATCCTAACCCTTAGTGCCTTTGGAGCGCGCGGAAACGAGCAGAGACTCACGATCCTGTGACCCCGTCGTCCCGTCTCGTGGACTTACGGCAAGGGCTAAGAATGCCCGGCCGTGCCACGTATTCATCTCGCGGGTACCCTCATGGTCAACCCGACTCCACATCACTCGCGGGTACCCCTCGGGGTCGACCCGACTTTATCCAGGTATCAGTAATAAAGTGCAAGTAACCGTGTGTCCATAACATCAAGCAGGAATCCGAGGAATCACCCTCGTTGGATTTCCACTAGATGTAACCGGCAAGGTGAACACGGAGGAATCACCCTCGATGGTGTTCACACAAGCGGGGTTGCACGACAGAAGCTTTATCGGAGGTGGGGAAGAGGAATCACCCTTGGTAACCCACAACCGACTAGCTGAACTACAGAGGCATCATCGGGAGTGAGATAAGAGGTATCACCCTCGGCACTCGATGTTAGCTCTGTAGCGTCGATCAACTTAGGGGGAATGTGTGGTGATGAACTGGTCTCAGCCCGACGATCATATCGATTGGGCACAGGTACTATGGCGGGGCAACTACAACAAGGAAGAGGGGCCACAGATGGTTTACCATCCAACCTATACTAAGCATTTTGGATAACAGGCAGGTATCAATAACAGTTACAAGGACAGGCTATGCATCAGAAATAGGATAAAACAGTAGTAGAAGCAATTTCTAATGCAAGCAGGAGGGAGAGAGAATATGTGATATAGGCATGCGTCAAGGGGGGTTGCTTGCCTGGAAACTCTGCGGCAAAGGAGGGGTCGTCAGTGGGGTCGTCTGTCTCCTGAGCTGCGTCGGTCTCGGGGGCTATCGGAGAAGAAGAGGGGGAAGAAACAATAAATAAAGGCAACAGATGCAACACAGAGCATGACATGCTAAGATGCAGTGCAGGGTTGCCTAAATGCATCTCTAAACCATTTTAGCTATTTTAGGATTTAAGTTGGAATTTTTAACCGGTATGTATGCACTATTCATCTACCGGAAACAGACGAAAAGTTGCGGGTTCTCCTACGTAGAGGGCCCCGACATGAAAACAGATGGCACGATCGGATTCGTGGGATTTTTCTGATCAACTTTCATATAGAAAGTTTTTCAATCCGAGCTACGGTTAATTTTCTATGATTTTTTAAAGTTTTTAGCATTTTCTGGAATTATTTAAATTAACAGAATTAACAGAAATGGAATATGACGTCATGCTGATGTCATCACGGCGTCAGCAGTCGGCTGACCAGCTGGCTGGTCCAACAGACAGGTGGGACCCACCTGTTAGCCTCTGTGGGGTTTAACAGTGGGTTAATTTAAACTAATAGACTAATTAGGGGGTGGACCCACGTGTCAGTGTCTGGTTATTTTTCAGATCAATTTTAAAATCGCAATTAACTTAATCTAATAGCGGGCCCACACGTCAGCGACTACGGTGAACAGTAACCGCGCGTTGACCCGGTCAACGAAGTCAAACAGCGGCCTGGGGCCCACTGGCAGTGTCACTGGGTGGGTCCCGCACGGTGCCACGTCGGACTACGCCGGAACTTCGCCGGCGGCGACCCGAAAAGCGGCGGAGCACCTCGGGCCTCGCCGGAAAAACGCTGTGGGGCTCCGTTCGGGCCGTAGCCGGGTGCGTTCGAAAGCTGGTGAGCTCGCGCGTCGAACGGTGCCACTGGATGGACCATGGGGTGGCCGAAACGTCGCCGGCGTCGAGGTTTGGCGGAGGCCGAAGTCCGGCGAACTCGCGCGCGGTGCTACGGAGGCCAAAACGGTCAGCGCGCTACTCCTACGACATCTACCCGATGCCACGAACGCGTTGGCGAGCTCGGTGGTTCATGACGGCCACTGCCGCGACGGCAGCGAGCTCGTCGGCGGAGCCAGGCTCGGCCATGGCGGAGCCGGCCGCTCCGGGCGCGGGGAAGAGCAAAAGAGAGGGGAGGAGGTGTGTAGCTCACCGCAGCGGCTCACGGTGGCCCTTGGCGGTTTTGTAGCGCAGGAACAACGACGTACGGTGCGGTGGAGCTCCGGTGACCCGCGGCGGACTCTGGCTCGATTCGGCCAATGCGGTGGCCTCGGGCTTGAGCGCGGGGTCGGGGAAGAAGCAGGAGACGACGGCGGAGCTGCGGGCCAGCTCGGAGAGGCGAGGGAGTGGCTGGCCGCGGAGATTCACGACGACGCGGCGGCGTCGACGTCGGGCAGAGGAGAAAAGGGGCGAGCGCACGCGCGAGGGTGAGGGAGGAAGAGGAATGGGGGCGAGGCGACCAGGGGAGATGGCTCGGGCGTCCCTTATCCCCTCCTCTCACTCGCTACGTCGCCGTGGCGGACAGTGGGCGGCGCGCGCGTGCGCCGGGCGCGGGGAAGACGACACCGAGGCGGGAGCAGGTGGGAGCAGGTGAGCTGGGCTGGGCTCGGCCCAGTAACAGGTAAGCCTCGCCCCTTTTCATTTTTCTCTGTTTTCCCTTTTATTCGGTAGACAGAGTGAGAAAGGGATTTAATAGGGCTACCAAATCATTTTTGAAAAATGTGTGACTAGGCCCAAAATATTCTTTGCAATTTATGGCACTGCCACAATTATTTTGGAGGACAAGGGAATTCATTTGCATTTTTCATAATTGAATTTGCAAATTAAATTGCTGGTTTGGCACTGTTATAAATGCTACTGTCCATTTTAGCATGAGAGTGATGTTGATTTTCTTAACATCAAATTGTTTTGGAATTTATGCTAAATGATGAACATTTTTCCAGCAACTTCAAATTTGACTTGCAATTGAATTTGAATTCAGTGGCAGAATTTGAAATGAGATATTAAACCACTGTGATCAAACATTGCAAATGATGATGACTTGGCAAGTTTAACAGAGGATCACTGTGCTTTATTACATAGGGGTGTTACATATAGCGAGATGGTAGCTTCTCTCCCCTGAAGGATTTTCTCTCTTACCTAGGTATTGGGTCGATCCATTTCTTCTTACCCGTCGCTCGCTCGGGATCGATCGATCTTGCTCCCCACTCGCCCGCTGCTCTGGTTGGGTTCGATTTTCTTCCCTTTTTCTGTATTTTTGGTTTTCTGTTTTTTCACGGTGTTACCGGTTTTCTTTGTTTCTTCATGGTTTTTCTTCCTTTTTTTGTTTTTCTATGTTTTTTTATCGGTTTTCTTCGTTATTTCTCGATTTTCACAGGGGTTTTCTTTTCTTTCTTCTTTTCCTTAGTTTTTTGTTTCTTCCTCGATTTTCTTTGGTTTTTCTTATTTCTTTGTTTCCTTTTTTTTTGTTTTCTCGGTTCAAGTACACATTCAACATTTTTCGTTTACATCAGAAACATTTTTTATATGCACTTTTAACATTTCTAAATATATGATTAATTTTTTTCTGAAAACTTATATTTTGTTTATGTCTCCTTTTTCCATACACATTGTACATTTTTGGTATTAATACATTTTTCTAATACACATTTAACATTTTTAAAATACAAGTTTAACATTTTTTTAATACACGATCTACATTTTTTCTATACATATTTGACATTTTCTTCAAATGCTTGATTAACATTTTTCAAATACAAGATTTTTTTTAATACATGGTCAACATTTTTTATACTCATTTACCATTTTGAAATGATTGATTAACCCTTTTCAAATACAAGATTAACAGTTTTTGAATACATGGTCAACAATTTTCCTATACATATTTAACATTTTTCAAATGCTTGATTACCATTTTTCAAAATCTTGTTTAATATTTTTTGAATACATGGTCAAAAAAAATCTATACACATTTAACATTTTTCAAATGCTTGATTGACATTCTTCAAATACTGGTTTAATATTTTTTTAATACATGGTCAACATTTTTTAAAATACAAGTTTAACTTTTTTTCACTCGCATTGTATATTTTTTGTATACATGAGAAACATTTTCTCTATACACATTAACATTTTTCAAATGTTTTATGTAAGGTGATTTTTGTAATATAGTTATTTTGAATATTGAAAGTATAAGCAAAAGTAAAGAAAAAGAAAGCAAAAAATGTGAAAAAATGAGGTTGTGGCTTCCCGTGCTCCTGGGCTGGCCCATCTCGTGCTTGCCTTCACGCGAGAGTTTCATACGTCTCGCGTCAAGCAAGAAATAGGTACACCCCTCCCAAGTTATTTTTGAGCTCCCCTCCTAAGTAGGTATCACTTCTCACACACGGCGACTATATCTCGCATTAAGCGAGTTGGAAGGATCTCTCGCTGAAGGACTTCTTTCTCTAGCGTAGCAACTGGGCCGGCCCATTAGCACAAACCTGGCTGCGGCTGAGAAGCCCCCTTGTACCTGGGCGACTGATCACCGACAATATCATAGCAGCTTACGAGTGTTTACATTTTATGAAACGCTCAAGAAGTAAGAAGAATTCGCACTGCGCGTTAAAACTGGACATGATGAAGGCGTATGATCGTGTTGAGTGGAGGTACTTAGAAGCAGTCTTGGAGAAGCTTGGTTTCAGACGCTCTTGGGTGATGAAAATCATGGCATGTGTATCAACAGTTTCTTTTTCGGTGCTTGTTAATGGTAACAGAACAGAGGAGTTTAAACCAACCCGAGGAATCAGGCAAGGAGATCCAATCTCCCCGTATTTATTTCTGTTGGCAGCGGAGGGTCTATCTTGCTTATTAAGGCCGAGGAGCAGCAATGAGCATGTGAAGGGTGTGGTGATTGCCCTAACCGCCCCTCCGGTTAACCATCTTTTATTTGCTGACGATTGTCTCCTTATGTTTAAGGCTAATACCGAGGGAGCAACCATCATGAGAGACACCATTCGTCAATATTGTGATGCCTCGGGACAACGAATCAACCTTGCGAAATCAAGCATTTTCTTTGGTAAAGGTTGTCCGGAAGAGACAAGGATTGTGGTGAAAGGCATCCTCGAGGTCACCAATGAATCTCTTTCAGAGAAATATTTGGGGCTGCCGACCGAGGTTGGCAAGTCAACGAACGGGGCCTTCAAGTACATTAAAGACAGATTATAGGGGAAGATTCAAGGGTGGATTGAAAAGTGCTTGGCGGCTGCTGGAAAGAAGGTGCTCATAAAGTTCGTTGCCCATGCCATATCCACCTTCTCAATGTCATGTTTTCTGCTTCCAAGAGGGCTGTGTCAAAACATTGATACTATGATCAGAAAATTTTATTGGGGAAGCAAGGACGGAGAAAGAAAAGCTGCCTGGGTATCATGGGATGTGCTTACAATGCCTAAATACATGGGTGGATTAGGCTTCCGAGATACTCACTTGTTCAATCTCGCAATGGTAGCAAAACAGGCTTGGCGCCTCACTCAAGACACTGGTTCCTTGAGTGCCCGTTTGTTGAAAGCAGTATACTACCCTTCCTGTGATGTACTTGATGCTGAGTTGGGGAATCATCCATCTCAAATTTGGCGAGCTATTATGGAAGGGAAAGAAGTTCTCAAACAGGGACTAGTGAGGAGAGTTGGTGATGGCAAATCCACTAGTACATGGAATCATAACTGGATCCCGAGAGACCACATGCTGCGTACAGTACATCCTAGGCCTCCAAATCTGCCGAAGTTGGTGTCTGAGCTTATAAACGGAGTAGAGAGGTGCTGGAATCGGGAGACAATCTTGCATCATCTGCAGCCCATTGATACCTGTGAGATCCTAAATATTCCCCTGTCAACTATTCCTTCCGAGGACTGTTGGGCATGGCAGTATGAACGAAATTGTCATTTTTCAGTCAGATCATGTTACCGCATGCTCAAGGAGACAAAACGGAGGAGAGAGGACTGGCTAAATGGGACAGGAGGGAACTCGGATTTCCAATCAAACAAGAAACTGTTGGAAATATGCCCTAGAGGCAATAATAAATTGGTTATTATTATATTTCCTTGTTCATGATAATTGTTTATTATCCATGCTATAATTGTACTGATTGGAAATTCAAATACATGTGTGGGTACATAGACAACACTGTGTCCCTAGTAAGCCTCTAGTTGACTAGCTCGTTGATCAAAGATGGTTAAGGTTTCCTAACCATTGACATGAGATGTCATTTGATAACGGGATCACATCATTAGGAGAATGATGTGATGGACAAGACCCAAACTATAAACGTAGCATATGATCGTGTCAGTTTATTGCTATTGTTTTCTGCATGTCAAGTATCTGTTCCTATGACCATGAGATCATGCAACTCCCTGACATCGGAGGAGTACCTTGTGTGTATCAAACGTCGCAACGTAACTGGGTGACTATAAAGGTGCTCTACAGGTATCTCCGAGGGTGTCTGTTGGGTTGGCATGGATCAAGACTAGGATTTGTTACACCGTATGACGGAGAGGTATCTCAGGGCCCACTCGGTAATACAACATCACAATGAGCCTTGCAAGCAATGTGACTAAAGTGTTAGCCACGAGATCTTGTATTACGGAACGAGTAAAGAGACTTGCCGGTAACGAGATTGAACTAGGTATAGAGATACCGACGATCGAATCTCGGGCAAGTAACATACCGAAGAACAAAGGGAACAACATACGGGATTAACTGAATCCTTGACATAGAGGTTCGACCGATAAAGATCTTCGTAGAATATGTAGGAGCCAATATGGACATCCAGGTCCCGCTATTGGTTATTGATCGTAGAGGTGTCTCGGTCATGTCTACATAGTTCTCGAACCCGCAGGGTCTACACACTTAACGTTTGGTGACGATTAGTATAGTTGAGTTATTGTGTTGGTGACCGAAGGTTGTTCGGAGTCCCGGATAAGATCCCGGACATGACGAGGATCTCCGGAAGAGTCCGGAGGCAAAGATTGATATATGTGATAATAGTGTTTTGATCTCCGGAAGAGTTCCGGAATTCACCGGAAGGGGTTCCGGATGTTTACCGAAGTGTTCGGGTGCAGCAACACTTTATATGAGCCAAAGGGGTAAAGCCCATGAGGTATTGGAAAGTGCAAAAGGAAGTTTTGCTACTGCCTTAAGCGGTACTACCGCTGGTAAAGGCAGTACTACCGCGTAAGCGGTACTACCGCTTGTTGGAAGCGGTACTACCGCCCAAGCGGTACTACCGCTTGTGTGAAGCGGTACTACCGCTCAAGCGGTACTACCGCTCGTGAGCGGTACTACTGCTTGTGCACGGTACTGCAGGGATCCGAGTTGGACTCTTTCCCTGCGGGCCAAACCGACCTTGTGCGGGCAAAACCGACCTGGAGGAGGCTTTTACTCCAAGTTTAGACCCCAAGGCTCAACATATAAATAGAGGGGCAGGGCTAGCACACGGGACACATTAAGATTTCCCAAGCCGTGTGTCGGCAACCCTAACCCTCTAGTTCTCCCGTCATAATCTCCGTAGTGCTTGGCGAAGCCCTGCAGAGATTGTTCCTCACCACCATCACCACGTCGTCGTGCTGCCGGAACTCATCTACTACTTCATCATCGCTCGCTGGATCGAGGAGGTGAAGGCGTCATCAAGCCGTACGTGTGTTGAATGCGGAGGTGCCGTCCGTTTGGCACTAGTTCTTGATCGGATCGAGGGACGACTTGCGATTTGGATCGCGGAGACGTTCGACTACATCAACCGCGTTTCTTAACGCTTCCGCTTAGCGATCTACAAGGGTATGTAGATTCACTCTCCCTCTCGTAGATGCTCATCACCATGGATAGATCTTGTGTGTGCGTAGGAAAATTTTTGTTTCCCATGCAACGTTCCCCATCAGTGGCATCTGAGCTAGGTCTATGCGTAGATGAGATCTCGAGTAGAACACAAACGAGTTGTGGGCGTGGGTGTATACATATTGCTTGCCGTTACTAGTTGATACTTGATTCGGCGGTATTGTGAGATGAAGCGGCCCGGACCGACATTACGCGTATGCTTACGCGAGACAGGTTCCTTCAACTGACATGTAAACTTCGTTGCATAAAGATGGCTAGCGGGTGTCTGTCTCTCTCACTTTAGTTGAATCGATTTCAATGAAGAGGGTTCTTTTAGAAGATCAAAAAGCAATCACTACACCACGTTGTGGTTTTGCGTAGGTAAGAACGGTTCTTGCAAACCCGTAGCAGCCACGTAAAATTTGCAACAACAATTAGAGGACGTCTAACTTGTTTTTGCAGGGTATGTTGTGATGTGATATGGCCAATTACATGATGAGATATATGTGATGTATGAGATGATCATGTGTTGTATAGAATATCACGACTTGCATGTCGATGAGTACGGCAACTGGCAGGAGCCATAGAGTTGTCTTTAATTATTTTCGCCGTTTTTGCTTTACTTTATCGCTATGAGTTAGCTATAGTCGTGGAAGCAACAGTCGGCGCGACAACCTCATGGCGACACGTTGATGGAGATCAAGATGATGGAGATCATGGTGTCATGCCGGTGACGATGGAGATCATGCCGGTGCTTTGGAGATGGAGATCAAAAGCACAAGTTCATGGCCATATCATGTCACTTATGATTTGCATGTGATGTTAATCCTTTTATGCATCTTATTTTGCTTAGGACGACGGTAGCATTATAAGGTGATCCCTCACTTAAATTTCAAGATAAATTGTGTTCTCCCCGAGTGTGCACCGTTGCGAAAGTTCGTCGTTTTGAGACACGCCGTGATGATCGGGTGTGATAGACTCTACGTTCACATACAACGGGTGTAAGCCATGTTGCACGTGCGGAACACTCGGGTTAAACTTGACGAGCCTAGCATGTACAGACATGGCCTCGGAACACAAGAGACCGAAAGGTCGAACATGAGTCATATAGTAGATATGATCAACATGAAGATGTTCACCATTGAAACCACCTCAATTCACGTGATGATCGGACTTGAGTTGGTAGATTTGGATCATGTTACACTCGAATGACCGGAGGGATGTCAATTTGAGTGGGAGTTTTTAAGTAATATGATTAACTAAACTCATTATCTAGAACAATAGTCTAAGTTGTCTTTGCTATATTTATGTTGTAGATCATGGCTCGCGCAGTAGCACCCCTGAATTTTAATGCGTTCCTAGAGAAAGCTAAGTTGAAAGATGATGGAAGTAACTTTGTGGACTGGGCCCGTAATCAAAGGATTATCCTTACGGCTTCCCAGAAGGCTTATGTCCTTGATGCACCGCTTGGTGATCCACCCGCTCCAGTTGAGTCTCTAGACGTTGTGAACGCCTGGCAGGCTCGTTCTGAAGATTACTCAATAGTTCAATGTGCAATATTGTATGGCTTAGAACCGGGACTTCAAAGATGTTTTGAACTTCATGGAGCATATGAGATGTTCCAGGAGTTGAAGTTTATCTTTCAGAAGAATGCCCGGATCGAGAGATATGAGATCTCCGATAAGTTCTATGCTTGCAAGATGGAGGAGAACGGGTCTATCAGTGATCACGTACTCAGAATGTCTGGGTACTCCACTCGTCTGACTGAATTGGGGATGCCCCTTCCGCCAGAGGCTATCACTGACAGAGTTCTTCAATCATTGCCACCTAGCTACAAGAGCTTCGTGTTGAACTATAACATGCACGGGATGAACAAGTCAGTTGCCGAGCTGTTTACGATGCTGAAAGCCGCTGAGTCTGAAATTCAGAAGGAGCATCAAGTGTTGATGGTCAATAAAACCACTAGTTTCAAGAAAAATGGCAAGGGTAAGAAGGGTAACTCCAAGAAGAGTGGCAAAGCAGTTGCTCCTCTCGTGAAGAAACCCAAGGCTGGACCCAAACCAGAAACTGTGTGTTTTCATTGCAAGGGAACTGGACACTGGAAGCGGAACTGCCCCAAGTATTTGGCTGACAAGAAGGCGGCCAACAACAAACAAGGTATATATGATATACATGTTATTGATGTGTACCTTACCAACTCTCGTTGTAGTGCCTGGGTATTTGATACCGGTGCGGTTGCTCATATTTGCAACTCAAAACAGGAACTGCGGAATAGACGGAGGCTGGCAAAGGACGAAGTGACGATGCGCGTGGGAAATGGTTCCAAGGTTGATGTGATCGCCGTCGGCACGCTCGCTCTTCGATTACCATCGGGATTAGTGATGAACCTGAATAATTGTTATTTAGTGCCTGCGTTAAGCATGAACATTATATCTGGATCTTGTTTATTGCGAGACGGTTACTCATTTAAATCAGAGAATAATGGTTGTTCTATTTATATGAGTAATATCTTTTATGGTCATGCACCCAATGTGAGGGGTTTATTCTTATTGAATCTCGATAGTAATGATACACATGTTCATAACATTGATGCCAAAAGATGTAGAATTGATAATGATAATACCACTTTCTTGTGGCACTGCCGTTTAGGTCATATTGGCGTAAAACGCATGAGGAAGCTCCATGCTGATGGACTTTTGGAGTCACTTGATTTTGAATCACTTGACACATGTGAGCCATGCCTCATGGGCAAGATGACTAAAACGCCGTTCTCTGGAACAATGGAACGGGCAAGTGACTTATTGGAAATCATACATACTGATGTGTGCGGTCCGATGAGTATTGAGGCGCGCGGTGGTTATCGTTACTTTCTCACCTTCACTGATGACTTAAGTAGATATGGGTATATTTACTTAATGAAACACAAGTCTGAAACATTTGAAAAGTTCAAACAATTTCAGAGTGAAGTTGAGAATCATCGTAACAAGAAGATTAAATTCCTACGATCTGATCGAGGAGGAGAATATCTGAGTTATGAGTTTGGCAGTCACTTAAGACAGTGTGGAATTGTTTCACAATTGACACCGCCTGGAACACCACAGCGTAATGGTATGTCCGAACGTCGTAATCGAACCTTATTGGATATGGTGCGATCTATGATGTCTCTTGCCGATTTGCCACTATCGTTTTGGGGTTATGCATTAGAGACAGCTGCATTCACTTTAAATAGGGCACCATCGAAATCCGTTGAGACGACGCCATATGAACTTTGGTTTGGCAAGAAGCCAAAGCTGTCGTTTCTTAAAGTTTGGGGATGTGATGCTTATGTCAAAAAGCTTCAGCCTGAAAAGCTGGAACCCAAAGCGGAGAAATGCGTCTTCATAGGATACCCAAAAGAGACAGTTGGGTATACCTTCTACCTCAGATCCGAAGGCAAAGTGTTTGTCGCTAAAAACGGAACATTTCTTGAGAAAGAGTTTCTCTCGAAAGAATTGAGTGGGAGGAAGATAGAACTTGATGAGGTTGTTGAACCTTTACTTCCACCTGAGAGTAGCGCAGCGCAGAAAGATGTTTCTGTAGAGCCTACATCAGCTGAAGAGGAAGTTAATGATGATGATCATGAAGCTTTGGATCAAGTTGCTATCGAACCTCGTAGGTCGACAAGGACGCGTACTGCTCCTGAGTGGTACGGCAACCCTGTCTTAGAGGTCATGTTGTTGGACAACGATGAACCTACGAGCTATGGAGAAGCGATGATGGGCCCGGATTCCGAGAAGTGGTTAGAGGCCATGAAATCCGAGATGGGATCCATGTATGAAAACAAAGTATGGACTTTGGAAGTATTACCTGAAGGGCGTAAGTGTTGGAAATATGCCCTAGAGGCAATAATAATTTAGTTATTATCATATTTCCTTGTTCGTGATAATCGTTTATTATCCATGCTATAATTGTATTGATTGGAAACTCAAATACATGTGTGGGTACATAGACAACATTGTGTCCCTAGTATGCCTCTAGTTAACTAGCTCGTTGATCAAAAGATGGTGAAGGTTTCCTAGCCATGGACATGAGATGTCATTTGATAACGGGATCACATCATTAGGAGAATGATGTGATGGACAAGACCCAAACTGTAAACGTAGCATATGATCGTGTCAGTTTATTGCTATTGTTTTCTGCATGTCAAGTATCTGTTCCTTTGACCATAAGATCATGCAACTCACTGACACTGGAGGAATACCTTGTGTGTATCAAACGTCGCAACGTAACTGGGTGACTATAAAGATGCTCTACAGGTATCTCCGAGGGTGTCTGTTGAATTGGCATGGATCAAGACTGGGATTTGTTACTCCGTGTGACAGAGAGGTATCTCAGGGCCCACTCGGTAATACAACATCACTATATGCCTTGCAAGCAATGTGACTAAAGTGTTAGCCACGGGATCTTGTATTACGGAACGAGTAAAGAGACTTGCCGGTAACGAGATTGAACTAGGTATAGAGATACCGACGATCGAATCTCGGGCAAGTAACATACCGATAAACAAAGGGAACATCATACGGGATTAACTGAATCCTTGACATAGAGGTTCAACCGATAAAGATCTTCGTAGAATATGTAGGAGCCAATATGGGCATCCAGGTCCCGCTATTGGTTATTGACCGTAGAGGTGTCTCGGTCATGTCTACATAGTTCTCGAACCCGCATGGTCTACACACTTAACGTTTGGTGACGATATAAGTATAGTTGAGTTGTTATGTTGGTGACCGAAAGTTGTTCGGAGTCCCGGATGAGATCCCAGACATGACGAGGAGCTCTGGAATAGTCCGGAGGTAAAGATTGATATATGGGATAATAGTGTTTGGTCTCCGGAAGGGTTCCGGAATTCACCGGAAGGAGTTTCGGATGTTTCCCGAAATGTTCGGGTACGAGAACACTTTATTTGGGCCAAGGGGTAAAGCCCACGAGGCTTTAGGAAGGTGCAAAAGGAAGTTTTGCGGAGGCCAGGGGCCAGACGCCAGGGACCCTGGCGTCTGGGGCCAGACGCCGAGGACCCTGGCGTCTGGTCCTGGAGTCCGAGCAGGACTCTTGCCTTGCGGGCCAAACCGACTTTGAGGAGGCTCTTTCTCCAAGTTTCAACCCCAGGGCTCAACATATAAATAGAGGGGCAGGGCTAGCACCCGGAACACATCAAGATTTCCCCAAGCCGTGTGCGGCAACCCTAACCCTCTAGTTCCTCCGTCATAATCTCCGTAGTGCTTGGCGAAGCCCTGCAGAGATTGTTCCTCACCACCATCACCACGCCGTCGTGCTGCCGGAACTCATCTACTACTTCACCATCGCTCGCTGGATCGAGGAGGTGAAGGCGTCATCAAGCCGTACGTGTGTTGAACGCGGAGGTGCCGTCCGTTCGGCACTAGTTCGTGATCGGTTCGAGGGACGACTTGCGATTTGGATCGCGGAGACGTTCGACTACATCAACCGCGTTTCTTAACGCTTCCGCTTAGCGATCTACAAGGGTATGTAGATTCACTCTCGTAGATGCTCATCACCATGGATAGATCTTGCGTGTGCGTAGGAAAATTTTTGTTTCCCATGCAACGTTCCCTATCAGTGGCATCCGAGCTAGGTCTATGCGTAGATGAGATCTCAAGTAGAACACAAACGAGTTGTGGCCGTGGGTGTATACATATTGCTTGCCGTTACTAGTTGATACTTGATTCGGCGGTATTGTGAGATGAAGCGGCCCGGACCGACATTACGCGTACGCTTACGCGAGACAGGTTCCTTCAACTGACATGTAACTTCGTTGCATAAAGATGGCTAGCGGGTGTTTGTCTCTCTCACTTTAGTTGAATCAATTTCAATGAAGAGGGTTCTTTTACAAGATCAAAAAGCAATCACTACACCACGTTGTGGTTTTGCGTAGGTAAGAACGGTTCTTGCAAACCCGTAGCAGCCACGTAAAATTTGCAACAACAATTAGAGGACGTCTAACTTGTTTTTGCAGGGTATGTTGTGATGTGATATGGCCAATTACATGATGAGATATATGTGATGTATGAGATGATCATGTATTGTATAGAATATCACGACTTGCATGTCGATGAGTACGGCAACTGGCAAGAGCCATAGAGTTGTCTTTAATTATTGTATGACCTGCGTGTCAATCATTAAGCGCTATGTAATGCTTTACTTTATCGCTAAACGTTAGCAATAGTCGTGGAAGCAACAGTCGGCGCGACAACCTCATGGCGACACGTTGATGGAGATCAAGATGATGGAGATCATGGTGTCATGCCGGTGACAATGGAGATCATGCCGGTGCTTTGGAGATGAAGATCAAAAGCACAAGTTCATGGCCATATCATGTCACTTATGATTTGCATGTGATGTTAATCCTTTTATGCATCTTATTTTGCTTAGGACGACGGTAGCATTATAAGGTGATCCCTCACTTAAATTTCAAGATAAATTGTGTTCTCCCCGAGTGTGCACCGTTGCGAAAGTTCGTCGTTTCGAGACACGCCGTGATGATCGGGTGTGATAGACTCTACGTTCACATACAACGGGTGTAAGCCATGTTGCACGTGCGGAACACTCGGGTTAAACTTGACGAGCCTAGCATGTACAGACATGGCCTCAGAACACAAGAGACCGAAAGGTCGAACATGAGTCATATAGTAGATATGATCAACATGAAGATGTTCACCATTGAAACCACCTCAACTCACGTGATGATCGGACTTGAGTTGGTGGATTTGGATCATGTTACGCTCGAATGACCGGAGGGATGTCAATTTGAGTGGGAGTTTTTAAGTAATATGATTAACTAAACTCATTATCATGAACATAGTCAAAATGCCTTTGCAAATTATGTTGTAGATTACTAGCTCGCGCTGTAGCTCCCTTGAATTTTTATATGTTCCTAGAGAAATAGAGTTGAAAGATGATGGTAGCAATAATGCGGACTGGGTCCGTGATCTGAGGATTGTCCTCATTGCTGCACAGAAGGCTTATGTCCTTAATGCACCGCTCGGTGCGCCACCCCCTCAAGCGTCGTCTGTAGATGTTGTGAACATCTGACAGGCACGTTCTGATGACTACTTGATAGTTCAGTGCGTCATGCATTATGGCTTAGAATTGAGGCTCCAAAATGTTTTGAACGTCACGGAACATATGAGATGTTCTAAGAGCTGAAATTGGGATCTCAGGCTCGTGCCCGTGTTGAGAGGTATGAGACCTCCAACAAGATTCTTTGCCTGCGAGATGATGGAGAATAGCTCAATCGTTGAGCATGTGCTCAGATTGTCTGGGTGCTACAATCGCTTGAATCGAGTGGGAGTTGATCTTCCAGATAAGATAGTGATTGATATAGTTCTCCAAGTCACTGTCACTAAGCTGCTAGAGCTTCGTGATGAACTATAAAAGGCCAGAGATGGAAATAATGATCCCTGAGCTGTTCGCAATGTTTGACACCGCGAAGGTAGAAATCAAGAAGGAGCATCAAGTGTTGATGGTTAGTGAAACCACTAGTTTCGAGAAGGGCAAGGGCAAGGAGGGAAACTTCATGGATGGCAAGTCAGTTGCTGCTCCAGTGAAGAAACCCAAGGTTGAACCCAAACCCGAGACTAAGTGCTTCTATTATGAGGAGAACGGTCGCTGAAGCGGAACTGCCCTAGATACTTGGTAGATAAGAAGGCTGGCAACGTCGACAGAAGTATATTTGATATACGTGTTATTGATGTGTACCTTACTAGTACTCCTAGTAGCACCTGGGTATTAGATACCGGTTCGGTTGCTAAATGTTAGTAACTCGAAATAAAAGCTACGGAATAAACGGAGGCTAGCTAAGGGTGAGGTGACGATGAGTGTTGGAAGTGTTTCCAAGGTTGATGTGATCACCATCGCGCGCTCTCTCTACCTTTGGGATTAGTGATGAACCTAAATAAATGTTATTTGGTGTTTGCGTTGAGCATGAACGTGATTAGATCATGTTTATTGCAATACGGTTATTCATTCAAGTTAGAGAATAATGGTTATTCCGTTTACATGAATAATACCTTCAATGGTCATGCACCCAATAAGAGTGGTTTATTGAATCTTGATCGTAGTGATACACATGTTCATAATATTGATGCCAAAAGATACAAAGTTAATAATGATAGTACCACATACTTGTGGCACTGCCGCTAAATGTCATATTGGTGTAAAACGCATGAAGAAACTCCATGCTGATGGATCTTTGGACTCATTCGATTTCGAATCGGTTGAGACATGCGGACCATGCCTCATGGGCAAGATGACTAAAAACCCCGTTTTCCGGTATGATGGAGCGGGCAATTGACTTATTGGAAATGATACATATTGATGTATGCGGTCCAGTGAGTATTGTAGTGTGTGGTGGATATCGTTATTTTCTTACCTTCACTGATGATTTTAGTAGATATATGGTATATTTACTTAATGAAACATAAGTCTGAATCGTTTGAAAAGTTCAAGCAAATTCAGAGTGAAGTTTGAGATCATCGTGACAAGAAGATAAAATGTCTATGATATGATCGTGGAGGTAAATATCTGAGTTACGAGTTTGGTATATAACTTAAGACAATGTGGAAGTTGTTTCACAACTCATGCCACCTGGAACACCATAGTGTGATGGTGTGTCCGAACGTCGTAGTTGTGCTCTATTAGATATGGTGCGAACTATGATGTCTCTTATCGATTTACCACTATCGTTTTAGGGTTATGCATTAGAGACAACCACATTCACTTTAAAAGGGGCACCATAAGTCCGTTGAGATGACACCGTATGAATTTTGGTTTGGCGGAAACCTAAGCTGTCATTTTTAATGTTTGGGGCTGCGACGCTTATGTGAAAAAGGGTTTTCACCTAATGAGCTCGAACCCAAAGCGGACAAATGCATCTTCATAGAATACCCTAACGTAACAGTTGGGTGAACCTTCTATCTCAGATCCAAGCACAAAGTGTTTGTTGCTAAAACGGGTCCTTTCTCGAGAAAAGGTTTCTTTCGAAAGATTGAGTGGGAGGAAGATAGAACTTGATGAGGTTGTTGAACCTTTACTTCAACCTGAGAGTAGCGCAGCACAGAAAGATGTTTCTGTAGAGCTTACATCAGCTGAAGAGGAAGTTAATGATGATGATCATGAAGCTTTGGATCAAGTTGCTATCGAACCTCGTAGGTCGACAAGGACGCGTACTACTCCTGAGTGGTATGGCAACCCTGTCTTAGAAGTCATGTTGTTGGACAACGATGAACCTACGAGCTATGGAGAAGTGATGATGGGCCCGGATTCCGAGAAATGGTTAGAGGCCATGAAATCCGAGATGGGATCCATGTAAGAAAACAAAGTATGGGCTTTGGAAGTATTACCTGAAGGGCGTAAGGCCACTCAGAACAAATGGATTTTTTTAAGAGGAAGACGGACGTGGGCGGTAATGTCACCGTCTATAAAGCTCGACTTGTGGCAAAGGGTTTTTCACAAGTTCAAGGAGTTGACTACGATGAGACTTTCTCACCCGTAGCGATGCTAAAGTCTGTTGGAATCATGTTAGCAGTTGCTGCATTTTTCTATTATGAAATCTGACAGATGGATGTCAAAACATCGTTTCCTTAAACGGTATCCGTAAGGAAAGGTTGTATGTGATACAACCGGAAGGTTTTGTCGGTCCTAAGGATGCTAAAATGTATGCAAACTCCAGCGATCCTTCTATGGACTGGAGCAAGCATCTCGGAGTTGGAATATACACTTTGATGAGGTGATCAAAGTTTTTATGTCTATACAAAGTTTATGAGAAACTTGTATTTACAATAAAGTGAGCGGGAGCACTATAGAATTTCTGATAAGTATATGTGGTTGACATATTGTTGATCGGAAATGATGTAGAATTTCTGGAAAGCATAAAGGGTCGTTTGAAAGGAGTTTTTCAAAGGAAGACCTGGAATGAAGCTACTTAAATATTGGGCATCAAGATCTATAGAGATAGATCAAGACGTCTGATAAGACTTTCAATGAGTACATACCTTGACAAGATTTTGAAAGAGTTCAAAATGGATCAGTCAAAGAAAGAGTTCTTGCCTGATTTGTAAGGTGTGGAGTTGAGTGAGACTCAAAGCTCGACCATGGCAGAAGAAAGAGAAAGGACGAAGGTCATCCCCTATGCCTTATCCATAGGCTCTGTATAGTATGCCATGCTATGTACCGCACCTGATGTGTGCCTTGCCATGATTCTGTCAAGGGGTACAAGAGTGATCCAGGAGTGGATCACTGGACAGCGGTCAAGATTATCCTTAGTAACTAGAGGACTAAGGAAATATTTCTCAATTATGGAGGTGATGAAGAGTTCGTCGTAAAGGGTTACGTCGATGCAAGATTTGACACCTATCCGGACGACTCTGAGTAGCAGTCAGGATACATATAGTGGAGCAGCCATTTGGAATAGCTCCAAGTGGAGTGTGGTAGCAGTGTCTACAGTATGACATAGAGATTTGCAAAGTACACACGGATCTGAATGTCGCAGACCCGTTGACTAAAGACCTCTCTCACATGCAAAGCATGATCGAACCCCAGAACTCATTGGGTGTTAGAACAATGTAAATCACATGGTGATGTGAACTAGATTATTGACTCTAGTGCAAGTGGGAGACTGTTGGAAATATGCCCTAGAGGCAATAATAATTTAGTTATTATCATATTTCCTTGTTCGTGATAATCGTTTATTATCCATGCTATAATTGTATTGATTGGAAACTCAAATACATGTGTGGGTACATAGATAACACTGTGTCCCTAGTATGCCTCTAGTTAACTAGCTCGTTGATCAAAAGATGGTGAAGGTTTCCTAGCCATGGACATGAGATGTCATTTGATAACGGGATCACATCATTAGGAGAATGATGTGATGGACAAGACCCAAACTGTAAACGTAGCATATGATCGTGTCAGTTTATTGCTATTGTTTTCTGCATGTCAAGTATCTGTTCCTTTGACCATAAGATCATGCAACTCACTGACACCGGAGGAATACCTTGTGTGTATCAAACGTCGCAACGTAACTGGGTGACTATAAAGATGCTCTACAGGTATCTCCGAGGGTGTCTGTTGAATTGGCATGGATCAAGACTGGGATTTGTTACTCCGTGTGACGGAGAGGTATCTCAGGGCCCACTCGGTAATACAACATCACTATAAGCCTTGCAAGCAATGTGACTAAAGTGTTAGCCACGGGATCTTGTATTACGGAACGAGTAAAGAGACTTGCCGGTAACGAGATTGAACTAGGTATAGAGATACCGACGATCGAATCTCGGGCAAGTAACATACCGATAAACAAAGGGAACATCATACGGGATTAACTGAATCCTTGACATAGAGGTTCAACCGATAAAGATCTTCGTAGAATATGTAGGAGCCAATATGGGCATCCAGGTCCCGCTATTGGTTATTGACCGTAGAGGTGTCTCGGTCATGTCTACATAGTTCTCGAACCCGCAGGGTCTACACACTTAACGTTTGGTGACGATATAAGTATAGTTGAGTTGTTATGTTGGTGACCGAAAGTTGTTCGGAGTCCCGGATGAGATCCCGGACATGACGAGGAGCTCTGGAATAGTCCGGAGGTAAAGATTGATATATGGGATAATAGTGTTTGGTCTCCGGAAGGGTTCCGGAATTCACCGGAAGGAGTTTCAGATGTTTCCCGAAATGTTCGGGTACGAGAACACTTTATTTGGGCCAAGGGGTAAAGCCCACGAGGCTTTAGGAAGGTGCAAAAGGAAGTTTTGCGGAGGCCAGGGGCCAGACGCCAGGGACCCTGGCGTCTGGGGCCAGACGCCGAGGACCCTGGCGTCTGGTCCTGGAGTCCGAGCAGGACTCTTGCCTTGCGGGCCAAACCGACTTTGAGGAGGCTCTTTCTCCAAGTTTCGACCCCAGGGCTCAACATATAAATAGAGGGGCAGGGCTAGCACCCGGAACACATCAAGATTTCCCCAAGCCGTGTGCGGCAACCCTAACCCTCTAGTTCCTCCGTCATAATCTCCGTAGTGCTTGGCGAAGCCCTGCAGAGATTGTTCCTGACCACCATCACCACGCCGTCATGCTGCCGGAACTCATCTACTACTTCACCATCGCTCGCTGGATCGAGG
This sequence comes from Elymus sibiricus, assembly GCA_039707655.1. Classification (NCBI taxonomy): domain Eukaryota; kingdom Viridiplantae; phylum Streptophyta; class Magnoliopsida; order Poales; family Poaceae; genus Elymus; species Elymus sibiricus. The sequence continues at coordinate 81,577,973 of CM077670.1, read as the reverse complement.
AGGTGAAGGCGTCATCAAGCCGTACGTGTGTTGAACGCGGAGGTGCCGTCCGTTCGGCACTAGTTCGTGATCGGTTCGAGGGACGACTTGCGATTTGGATCGCGGAGACGTTCGACTACATCAACCGCGTTTCTTAACGCTTCCGCTTAGCGATCTACAAGGGTATGTAGATTCACTCTCCCTCTCGTAGATGCTCATCACCATGGATAGATCTTGCGTGTGCGTAGGAAATTTTTTGTTTCCCATGCAACGTTCCCCAACAGTAAGGCCATTCAGAACAAATGGATCTTTAAGAGGAAGACGGACGCGGACGGTAATGTCACCGTCTATAAAGCTCGACTTGTGGCAAAGGGTTTTTCACAAGTTCAAGGAGTTGACTACGATGAGACCATCTCACCCGTAGCGATGCTTAAGTCCGTCAGAATCATGTTAGCAATAGCTGCCTTTTTCGATTATGAAATTTGGCAGATGGATGTCAAAACAGCGTTCCTTAACGGTTTCCTCAAGGAAGAGTTGTATATGATGCAACCAGAAGGTTTTGTCGATCCAGAGAATGCTGACAAAGTTTGCAAACTCCAGCGATCCATTTATGGACTGGTGCAAGCATCTCGGAGTTGGAATCTTCGCTTTGATGAGGTGATCAAAGCGTTCGAGTTTATACAAGTTTACGGAGAAGCTTGTATTTACAAGAAAGTGAGTGGGAGCTCTATAGCGTTTCTAATATTATATGTGGATGACATATTACTAATTGGAAACAATATAGAAATGTTGGAAAGCGTGAAGGAATATTTGAACAAGAGTTTTTCAATGAAGGACCTAGGAGAAGCTGCTTTCATATTAGGCATCAAGATCTATAGAGGTAGATCGAGACGCTTAATAGGACTTTCACAAAGCACATACCTTGACAAAGTTTTGAAGAAGTTCAAAATGGATCAGTCCAAGAAGGGGTTCTTGCCTGTATTGCAAGGTGTGAAGTTGAGTAAGACTCAATGCCCAGTGACTGCAGAAGATAGAGAAAAGATGAGTGTCATCCCCTATGCTTCAGCCATAGGCTCTATCATGTATGCAATGCTGTGCACAAGACCCGATGTCAGCCTTGCCATAAGTATGGTCGGAAGGTTTCAAAGTGATCCAGGAATGGAACACTGGACGACGGTCAAGAATATCCTGAAGTACCTGAAAAGGACTAAGGACATGTTTCTCGTTTATGGAGGTGATCAAGAGCTCGTCGTAAAAGGTTACATCGATGCAAGCTTTGACACTGATCCGGATGACTCTAAGTCGCAAACCGGATACGTATTTATTCTTAATGGGGGTGCGGTTAGCTGGTGCAGTTCCAAGCAAAGCGTGGTAGCTGATTCTACATGCGAAGCGGAGTACATCGCTGCCTCGGAGGCGGCGAAGGAAGGTGTCTGGATGAAGGAGTTCATGACAGATCTTGGAGTAGTGCCTAGTGCGCTTAACCCAATGACTCTGTTTTGTGATAATACTGGTGCCATTGCTCTAGCCAAGGAACCAAGATTTCACAAGAGGACCAGACACATAAAGCGACGTTTCAATTCCATCCGCGATTACATCAAGGAGGACGACATAAATATTTGCAAAGTACACACGGATCTGAATGTTGCAGATCCGATGACTAAACCTCTTCCAAGGGCTAAACAAGAACAACACCAGAACTGCATAGGTGTTCGATTCATTACAATGTAAATCACATAGTGATGTGAACTAGATTATTGACTCTAGTGCAAGTGGGAGACTGTTGGAAATATGCCCTAGAGGCAATAATAAATTGGTTATTATTATATTTCCTTGTTCATGATAATTGTTTATTATCCATGCTATAATTGTATTGATTGGAAACTCAAATACATGTGTGGGTACATAGACAACACTGTGTCCCTAGTAAGCCTCTAGTTGACTAGCTCGTTGATCAAAGATGGTTAAGGTTTCCTAACCATTGACATGAGATGTCATTTGATAACGGGATCACATCATTCTCACATCATTAGGAGAATGATGTGATGGACAAGACCCAAACTATAAACGTAGCATATGATCGTGTCAGTTTATTGCTATTGTTTTCTGCATGTCAAGTATCTGTTCCTATGACCATGAGATCATGCAACTCCCTGACATCGGAGGAGTACCTTGTGTGTATCAAACGTCGCAACGTAACTGGGTGACTATAAAGGTGCTCTACAGGTATCTCCGAGGGTGTCTATTGGGTTGGCATGGATCAAGACTAGGATTTGTTACTCCGTATGACGGAGAGGTATCTCAGGGCCCACTCAGTAATACAACATCACAATGAGCCTTGCAAGCAATGTGACTAAAGTGTTAGCCACGAGATCTTGTATTACGGAACGAGTAAAGAGACTTGCCGGTAACGAGATTGAACTAGGTATAGAGATACCGACGATCGAATCTCGGGCAAGTAACATACCGAAGAACAAAGGGAACAGCATACGGGATTAACTGAATCCTTGACATAGAGGTTCGACCGATAAAGATCTTCGTAGAATATGTAGGAGCCAATATGGGCATCCAGGTCCCGCTATTGGTTATTGATCGTAGAGGTGTCTCGGTCATGTCTACATAGTTCTCGAACCCGCAGGGTCTACACACTTAACGTTTGGTGACGATTAGTATAGTTGAGTTATTGTGTTGGTGACCGAAGGTTGTTCGGAGTCCCGGATAAGATCCCGGACATGACGAGGATCTCCGGAAGAGTCCGGAGGCAAAGATTGATATATGTGATAATAGTGTTTTGATCTCTGGAAGAGTTCCGGAATTCACCGGAAGGGGTTTCGGATGTTTACCGAAGTGTTCGGGTGCAGCAACACTTTATATGAGCCAAAGGGGTAAAGCCCATGAGGTATTGGAAAGTGCAAAAGGAAGTTTTGCTACTGCCTTAAGCGGTACTACCGCTGGTAAAGGCAGTACTACCGCGTAAGCGGTACTACCGCTTGTTGGAAGCGGTACTACCGCTTGTGTGAAGCGGTACTACCGCTCGTGAGCGGTACTACCGCTTGTGCACGGTACTGCAGGGATCCGAGTTGGACTCTTTCCCTGCGGGCCAAACCGACCTTGTGCGGGCAAAACCGACCTGGAGGAGGCTTTTACTCCAAGTTTAGACCCCAAGGCTCAACATATAAATAGAGGGGCAGGGCTAGCACACGGGACACATTAAGATTTCCCAAGCCGTGTGTCGGCAACCCTAACCCTCTAGTTCTCCCGTCATAATCTCCGTAGTGCTTGGCGAAGCCCTGCAGAGATTGTTCCTCACCACCATCACCACGTCGTCGTGCTGCCGGAACTCATCTACTACTTCATCATCGCTCGCTGGATCGAGGAGGTGAAGGCGTCATCAAGCCGTACGTGTGTTGAACGCGGAGGTGCCGTCCGTTCGGCACTAGTTCATGATCGGATCGAGGGACGACTTGCGATTTGGATCGCGGAGACGTTCGACTACATCAACCGCGTTTCTTAACGCTTCCGCTTAGCGATCTACAAGGGTATGTAGATTCACTCTCCCTCTCGTAGATGCTCATCACCATGGATAGATCTTGTGTGTGCGTAGGAAAATTTTTGTTTCCCATGCAACGTTCCCCAACAGAAACAGTGGTGTAGGCTTTGGGGTGCAAAAATTCCAGCCAAACTGAAAAACTTTGTGTGGAGGCTCTCCCATAACTCTATACCAATTGAGGGAGTCAGACATCAGAGACACATGGCAGAAAATGATGTTTGCAAAATATGCAATGGAGCTGTGGATAGCTGGAAGCATGCGCTGATAGAATGTCAAATGACGAAGTGTGTTTGGGCCATGGTTGATGAGGATTTAGTCCAGCATATGGTAACGATTACCACTGAAGATGCTCGATTATGGCTAGTGGAGCTACAAGGTACAACAAACGAAGAACAATTCATCAAGGCCGTGGTCACGTTGTGGTCGATATGGTGTGTGCGCAGGAAGTCCATACATGAAGAGCAGTATCAATCACCCCATTCGACTCTTTGCTTCATAAATAGATATATTGAGGATCTGTCTCTTATCCCTCAAAAGAAGCACTCAGTGCAGCAGGTTAGCGAAAGAGCCAAGGCACAGGCAAAGAAATGGCTACCACCTAGATACGGTTGGGCGAAGGCAAACGTTGATGCTGCGATTTCTCGGAATGCCGAGAGGGGAGCAGTGGCTGCTGTTTGTCGTGACTACACAGGCCTCTTTCTGGGAGCATCAGCGATGGTGGTGGACAACCTGCAACCGGAAACACTGGAGGCGATGGCCTGCAATGAGGGTCTCTCGTTGGCCCTCGATCTCAACTTACAAAAAGTCCAGATCAGCACGGACTGTATGGCTACTGTCAATCACATTGGAGAGCCTTTTCTAGGTCCAAGTAAAGTTATAGTGGAAGAGATCAAGATGAAGTTTCAAATGTTCCCAGAATCTGAAGTCATCCATGAGAGACGTGATCATAATTTCGAAGCGCATGTGCTTGCGAAAGCTGCTACCACTTTAGGCCCGGGACGCCATCTTTGGCTAACGGGAACCCCAGACATAATTTGTATTCCCATGACTGTTGAGTTTTAATATAGCAGCTTTTAGCCCTAAAATAAAAGAGTAATTGAAAATTTCTTTCCCCCCCCCCCCCCCCACAAAAAAAAAGTCCAAGTCCTCCAGTTTCCAATTGCAATTCCAAGTCAAAAATCCAAGTTCAATCCAGCCCAAGCTGATACGGCGACCCGTACGGCCCACCATCCTAGAGCAGACAGACCACGCTACATTTCTTCTCCCACAATATTTTTCTTTTCTCCCAAGTCCAAAGCGATCCTCCCGCACACTCGAGAATGTTCCGCAACCCGCGCCGCGCCGCCCTACTCCTCGCCGCCGGCGCCGCCGCAGCGGGAGCTGGGGGCCTCCAGGACCGCGGCGGCTCCGCCACGGTGGTTATCGTGTCTGCCTCCGCGCCGCTCCGCCATCTCCTGTCCACCGCCGCCACGGGGCTCTTCTCCAGCAACCCCCTCCTCGCGCCGTGGCAAGGTTCGGTTTGCTGACGCGTCATCTGCTTGCCTGGGCTAGTTTAGGGTTATCACCTTCGTCTGAACAGGGTGTCATTGATTCGCGATTATCGATAACCAGTAGTATATCGAATGCCTTGTGGTGCCAACTACCAATGGTTATTAGTTTAAGCTAGCTATTTTTGCAACACAGAACGCTTGTTGGAACAGTGACACTAGATCATCCTTGCTGATGGTTATTAGTTTCCCCAAATTGGCACTAAAGCGTGCTGTTGAGGAGACAGAGGAAGGGACGTACATTATGCGGTGGAGAGACATAAGAGGAGGTGGAAACAGGGTTTGAGGGGTTTTTATTTTGATGCATAAAACCAAACGAAATGCAAAAAAGCAAAACATATGATTAATTATCTCTAAATGAAATGAAGATAATCATAACACAGTAAGCAATTGCAAGGATTTTTTTTATAGTAGTTCAGATTTTATGGATGGTGAAGGTGATTAATCTCCCAGCGCAACTCATACTTTTGTTTGTAGAGTATTGATATAGACTTGCAAATGTACAGTTTCAAATGGTAAAACATATTTATGTATTTTGCTAAAAACATAATTTACCATTGAAGTTCTTTGCTGGGAAAAGTGTAAGAACATTTCTTGGAAAATAAGTTCTGTCTTGGGGCACAACTGTTCTCAAACGATGTGACTGTGGTTTAGTTTCTTTTCCTATATGTTGTCTTAGGGCAGTAAATCCCTTTTTTGTCTGCCATCATATATCTTTTCCTTTTCTACCTTATTACGTGATGATTTCTTGAGAGTACGTAGTAAATGTTATTAATGGATGTGCAACTGTTCTGAGCGAGTAGTTTAGCTGAATTGAGGTGTTATCTGGACTCTGGATTCAACGATGTTATATATTAGTAAACATAGTTGGAGACCAGTTTGGTGGAGGCCTGCATTTAGACATTAGAACACTATGTGCAAGCACATATATGTCACAGAAATGTTGTGTGTGTTCCACTTTGTTTCACCCAATAATGGCCTCCATATCTTGCTCTTTACCAAGAGTTTAATTTTCAAAAAATCTCATTGTAATCAAATTTCTGTGTACAGGGGGTTTCCCTATACTAAACTCTTTTGCATCTGCATCTGTTCCACCCGCAAACCTGAGCAACCATGCCTCTGGTGGAAACTCTGATGATTCGAGATGTTGCCCAGGATGTCTAGGCAGAAACTCAATTGCCAATGCCGCAGCTGCAGTTGGTCCTGCTGTGGTGAATATTTCTTGTATGCAAGGTGGGAATGTAGCTGCAACGGAAATCGTTAAACTTATGACCAGTTTCGCTAGCTATATGTTGTAAACTTGTGCAATTATTTCTGTAGAAAATGGATGGGTGCGAGAGAAGAGCTTTGGATCAGGGACTATAATAGATCCAGATGGGACCATATTGACATGTGCCCATCTTGTTGCAGATTTTCAAAGCACAAAACCAGTTCTAAAGGGGAAGGTTAGTAACTTGGCACTGCCAGTACTTTTTGTGTTCATCTTGTGTTATCCATTACGGGTGACATTGCTAATACTGTACAATGCTTATCATTGACAAATGAAACTAGTATTATGATGCATGGATATGACTTGTTGAAGTTCTTAAAACACTGGAAAGTCAAAACTCTAACCTGGAGCACCAGCTCCTGGGTGTAAAGAAAATAATAAATCAAAATTCTTTATGCATGTAAATGTATTCTTATGTGTTTGTAAACTTTAGGGGGGGGGGGGGGGATTAATTATGCACCCTATTAAAAAACGATTTAGTGCTATTAATGTTTTGTTTCCTTTTTTATGGCTTGGAAAAAATTAGCGCGCAAAACTGTTCATTTTTTATACAAATTTGCAGGCTTATCAAAGACTCAAAATATGTGTGACTTTTTATAATTCCAAGTATTTCTTTGGAATTTACTGTTCATAAAGGGAGCCATTTCCCCTCACTCTTAGAACATCTCTGCATTTGGAGCAGCGTTGAGCTATCAGTATAGCTGTGTATATTATATGTTGGTTATGATGCTTGATAAATCTCGAATGCTGGCAATGGGTAGGGTATGGGGCGGGTAGAGCAATACCATACCCATACCCGTGTAGTCAATGGGTAGAAAATTCTACCCATACCCGTACCCATACCCGATGGGTACCCATACCCATTGGGTACCCAACGGGTAGATCAAACAGTACACAAGTTATTCGCAATTTTACATTCATCTATAGCACATTTGATAAAAAAACATTGATCTCAACTCAATAACAGATAGATGAGTACATGACACTTATCTCAATTCAAATTGACAATTGGTGAAAACTTCAACATAGGTACACTTGTGAATCACGGGTAAGGTTCACATGTCAGTATAAACGGGTAGGGTATGGGTATATCCATGGGTAAAAGGCTATACCCGTGCCCTACCCATGACTTAACGGGTAGGGTATGGGTACTACCCGTGGGTCTAAAATTGTGCCCATACCCTGCCCATGCGGGTACGGTATCCGCGGGTACCCGTACCCATGGGTAAAATTGCCATCCTTTATGCTAGTATTGAGGTTACTATCACTTACTATACCTCCATAGATAGTTGGTGTTGACTGTTGAGGTTGATGTGTATAAAGTATAAACAATGCTTTTCTACCTTTGGACATCACAGTTAGTTGAGACCATCTCTTTGTAATTGGTAAAGATTCACATAAATGAATTGCATATCATTGTTAGTCATAGCACCTTTTTTTTTCTCATTCTGTACATCGGAAGAAAAAAATTTGACATGAGAAACTTCTCTAATCTTGCAAAGTGGAAGCTTTTGAATTAACTCATATTCATTGTTTCTACCCGGATCACTTTCTTTACAGAATAGGACAGATGCATTGTGACCAATTATAACAGAATTGAAGTTAGAATATGTCTCTTGACTTATACATGGATGAATGGAGTGTCCTTGGTCCTTGATCATTCTTTCAAGTTATGGAACACTAGAACAGTCAACAACAGTCGATAACCCTATAAAAATGGACAGTAGTCTATAACCTAAGTACCAAGGTTGAAGTTCTGGAATTTTTATATGGTCAAATTTGACCCAAGCCATAGTATATACAATTCAGTGTTTTTCCTAACAAATTACCACATCGTAGCTCTGCTTAAGATAGATTTTTTACTTACACTTCTATCCTCTTCCTTATACTGTTAAAATGTTGTGCCAGCATCTTGGTTCATCCAGGTAAATAGTATAGATATTTGTTTGCTTCCTCAATCTTGCCTAAAAATGGGTCAATTATAGCAGGTTAGTGTGAGTTTACAAGATGGTCGTGAATTTGAAGGCGTTGTTCTCAATTTTGACCACCACTCAGATATCGCTGTTGTGAAGATCAAGTCCAAGACACCTTTACCAGCTGCAAGACTTGGATCCTCATATAAGCTTCGACCAGGTGACTGGGTTGTTGCTTTGGGCTGCCCACTTTCTCTTCAGAATACAGTTACAGCTGGCATTGTAAGGTTAAGATTTCCCTAAAACTGACCCTTTTTGCTTTAATTTAGCCATCTTTAACACTACTGGTCCACTTTTGATCCCCAAACTTGCTCTTTATTTTGCTGACTTCAATGTTCCACTTTCATCCCATTTTCCTGTAGTTGTGTTGACCGGAAAAGTAGTGATCTGGGTCTTGGAGGAATACGAAGGGAGTATCTGCAAACAGATTGTGCCATCAATATCGTAAGACCTTTGGCCTCATCTTCCTGGACATGATTTTAGCGCACATCCTTCGTGCACTTGGATATTCTGATCTGTTTGGTAATTATTATGTCATTTTACTAGGTCTTGTTACCAGCCGTCACACTCTTTTTTCTTCTTCTGTGAACATGCGGAGATATGAAAAAAATAATGATTGGAAACACTAGCACTGAATGTATAAATATATTTGAATTTGTGTTGGGACAATATAGCTTTGAAAAATCATGAATTGAGAAAGATATTCCTAACTGCACCCTATCAGAATGAGGACCATGCACCAAACGGTTTTGAGGAAAACATTAGAAATTACAGTAGCAAGTCTGAAAAAAGATAGTAGCAGCTTAAGCTATTTACCTACTGTGCACCTTCCTGTTGCGACATTCAACTTTCTATTCTGATCCATTTGTCACTCGGGTGGTGACCATAGATGTCAGTATCGATTAATTTTTACCTGCTTTCTTCTTGGACTAATATTGAAGAACAGGGCAACCTTTGTTTTTGTTGAAGTTTTTCCTTGGTTCATCTATTTTGTTTTTGCCAATGTAGCCTCATACATATGTAATGCAAACATATGTGGTTTGTTTCCTTGGTGCTTTTGGTTCGGTCTCAGTTTCTCTAGGACAAACTGTGGACGCATTTGCATGCTGCAGGGTAACTCTGGAGGTCCTCTTGTGAACCTCGATGGCGAGATCATTGGAGTTAATGTGATGAAAGTTAGGGCTGCTGATGGTTTGAGTTTTTCAGTACCGATTGACTATGTCGTGAAAATAGTGGAGCACTTCAAGAAAAATGGGTATGCCTTTAGTTGTATGACTCAGGTTGCATTTAACTATTGCACTGTCTTGTATTTCACCTTGCCTTCGGAAATTTCTTTATTTAAGTTTAGGCTATTATCTACACTTTTGGAATGATGTTAGAACATGCATTGTATGAGGTGAGCGAAAGTGGTATGATGATGGTGTTTCCGCTTTGTATACAAGAAGTTAGTTGATAGGTAGTCAGTCTGCATTTACCTTCTGTAAGTAGATTCTTTTGGATTACTTAAATGTTACCGCACGCATACCACCACCAAGTATAGTGTTCAAGATGAAGCGTGCACACTGATTCTGTGAAGTATGAGAACGTACACGGCCATGCAATTACCTCCAATCTTTTTGTCTCTGTTGCAATATGCCAATGCTAGTGATACACTTGCTTCCTATTTTGTAGATATCTTATATAATTTACTCGTGTGGGAATCATCTCCTCTTCACGTTATTTATCATTTTGTGACAACTCAACTATTTGATGCCAAAACCATATTCAAATTATCACCCATACTTGTAACATGGTAACTTGTCCTGGTTTAGTCCACTAGGCGGAACTTAGATTGAGATACTGAAAGGTCATTTGATAAAAATGCGATTGATCGAGTTATCGAACTCTTATTTGGTTGTGTTCTACCACTCGAGTAACCTGATTAGTGATGAATGAACATCAGTATTACATAAATTTGACTGAAATCCAGCATGATGTTACTTTCTATTGTGCAATGCAGGAGAGTTGTACGCCCGTGGCTTGGTTTGAAGATGCTTGATCTTAATCCAATGGTCATTGCGCAACTTAAAGAAAGATCAAGTTCTTTCCCAGATGTAAGCAAAGGTGTGCTTGTTCCAATGGTAAGCTATTCATAGTTCGTCTCGTGCCGTGATGAGACGTTGTGCAGCCCAGAAGACTCACTCTTAAGTTTCTGACTGCTGTGCTCAAATTAAATTTGTTGTACAATTCTAGTTATCACAGTTCATTGCTTTTTTTCATATATTTCCTGCTGTTTCTGACCTATTATTTATTCTTGTAATTGTGACTTTGTGGTGTGCTCGAATTAAATTTGTTGTACAATTCTAATTATCACAGTTCAATGCCTTTCTTTCTTATATCTCCTGCTGTTTCTGACTTATATTCTGATTATAGTTAGGCCATGCTAAGTTGCTGACACTAGATTAGTCGATTACCAGGTTACACCAGGCTCGCCAGCCGAACGTGCAGGATTTGCTCCTGTGGACGTAGTCACTGAATTTGATGGTAAACCAGTGGAAACGATCAAAGAGGTAACTAGGGTAACCTCTGGTTATGTGGGTTTCTTAAATTTCTCTCACTTGCAATATTCCTTATTTTGAAAGAAGTAATTATGTCATGTTAGATCGTGATATGGAATTAAGCCTGATGCTAGAATAGTGGCCTCTGGTGCCTGTTGTCTAACATGTTTCATGCGCTTCTGGGGTTATTATTCTAGTGTTCTGTGCATCGAATTCTCAAATCTCAACTCAGGAGGAGGGGGGGGGGGGGGGGTCAAATTATCCTTTTATTTGTGCGGACGTGCAGACAAGTTAATAGAGTATACATTGCAGATTATTGATATCATGGGGGACAAGGTTGGAGTGCCATTTAAAGTTCTTGTTAAAAGGGCGAACAATGTACACATGACTTTGACAGTTACGCCAGAGGAAGCAGATGCCAGCAGATGACCCATGATTATCTGCTTGAGGTTAATGAGCTCAGAGGAGAATTTTGCAGTACAAATATAGTTTTCCTTCGAATTTATTTTATGCGGCCCATGGACATTCTGTTGAGTTCGATGTAGGCATGGGTAATGGATATTCTCCTTCCTCACAAGGGAAAGAAAAACTTACCAATAGATATGGTGGTGCAGTGTTTGACTTGACAAAATTTGAAACTCATCGAAGGATGTGGATGTGGAGTTTCGTAATCTGTCAATACTTATGAACAAAATAGGCAAGAGTAGCAGTAAGGTGTGTCTGCATTTTTTGATAGAACTTCTGTTTCAGAAGCATGGTAAAGGTGGGCAAGAGACTGAAACAGCAGAGTCGTCGAATAATTTTTACATTCTGCACTGGCACTGCCGAAACCTTAAATGGATGCATGATTCGCATATCTGTTTGGAAGCAATGTTCTTTTTTTTAGTGGAATTTGGAAGCAATGTTCTATCTGTATTTGGAAGGTTTGATTTGCCTGCTGCAAAATCAGGTTGGTACCTGGCGTCTGCCTTGCGTGACACCCAAAAACCTAGGTCCATTTCTATTGGTTGTTAGATGCAACATCTCATAACTTTTGGTTGAAATGTCCCTCTCATGCTTCATCATGGGGGAGGGGGGTTATTTGTGGTAGATGTACGCTTTTGTCTACCTGTATCTGTATGGTATGGTATGGTGTACCACCAATAGTTGAATATGTTGGAGTATTAGAACTAACTAACGGATTGCAAAATCCTGCTGTGTATGGTAGTCATGGAGTTGTATTGGTAGACTGCTGCTTACCTTGTGTGACCCGATTAATTTCTACTAAATTCTATACATGTAGCTGTGAGGTCAACAACGAAACAAAAATGTAATTTGCCAAAAAAAACTTCCGAAAGAAGAAACCATTTTCCTTTTTGTTGAGCTGACTTGTAGGTTTATGATTGACAGGGCAATCATTTAGAGAAATACTCCTTTATGCATCTGAGGCGACAGTGACACTTTTTTATTTTGGTTATAGTTCTCCTTTGGGTGTGGGTGGGCATTAAGAAGCAGTCATGTCCGTGGCCTCTGGAGTCTCCGTTTGTAAATAAATAAATATGTCTAAATGGGATGAAATGCAAGATTTGCATCCTCTGTCCATAATTTAATGCTTTGGAATAGCCCAAGTGGTTGTGTCATGTCAACTTATATAGTACAGGTGTGCATGATCATTTCTCATTAAGCTTGTGTTGTGGATCGGCCATGTGTATCTGGTCGAAGTAACATGCAGATTCTTTTGGGCACAAGATTCCGAACCATGCTTGGGACTCGGGAGCGTAGGAACTCTGTCCAAATCATGAGTGAAATGTGCAGTTTCATAGTACTATCTCTGTAAATTTACATCTCATCCATCCATCTTTTTTCCTTTTGCGGGTGTCATCCATCCATCTTTAGCTGCGTTGTGCCATTCTTGGAGCGTAGGAACCCAACCGTCTTAGCTACAGTGACCTGTTGAGGATCCGACCGCTCCGTGACCATCAGTGAGCAATCTAGTGCTGTCACAGAGACTTTTTTGGGTCATCTACCTAGCTTGTGATCACACATTTGCATCGTGCCATCCTTCACCCAGAAGAAAAAACTCTTGAGCACAGTAACAGATTCTTCTTTTCGTTGAAAAAAAGGGATCTGTTTATGAGCGGACAGTGATATAATCTGGTAATGGTAATTCCTATCGCTCTGAGAAGCCTTACTTGGCGAGGTTAAAGGACTTGAGCTGTCACAGTCCCCTCTCTCTCTACCAATACTACTATGTTGCTCACCTAGGCAGGGGTTTCATGTACAGATGACACATGTAGTCAAGAGCAGGGGTACACAGTCGGGCGTCGTGTGGAAGGTCCACGTCCACACGACAAGCAGTACCATCATCCCCTTGTTGCGAGATTGTTGTCGTCCGTCCTTGGTCGTGACAAGTCACGGCACCATATTTGACATGCTCCTAATGAGTGACACGCCACTATTATGTGTACTGCTAGCCGGTTGCTGTTGATAGTTAAGTGACATAACGAGACTAAGTACTACCGCTTCTCGCTGCGGTCATAATCCTACACTCTATTACTTTACCGCACTATCTTTTTCTTTCGAGAAGCGTCGAGTATTAACCTTTTTTTCTTGCGTGGAACGTCGAGGATTAACGTTGACACGACACATGTACAGAGAGTTTCTCAAATCTTAGCAAAGAAACTAAACTTTTGTTTTTACTCGAGTCTGAACTTGAATTTCAGCAGGTTTTTGTATCGGCCGTCGGCTTGGGCTTCGGCCTCGGCAAATTGTTGCACTAAAATCTTCTCGAACCCTTTTTTTTCGCCTCATTGAAAAAAACCAGTGAGTACTGGTTAATGTCAGCTAGCTACAGATGGTGAGGCTTATGACGTGGACTGAGGATTAAAAAGGGGCACCAGGTGACTACTAATAAAGCCTAATCGCCTCCCCAAATCAAATAGTTTAATCATCAAGCAGTGCACGGCTCGACAAAGCCGGTTGGGCTGGCTCCCGCCCGCCCGCACGTCCGTCCGTCCGTCCGAGCGGTGCCGTGGGATGGGAGCGCACGGTCTCCCTGTCGCCCACTTAACAATGGGAGAATATCATACGTAAAATCAACATTCGGTGGAAACCGATGAAAACCACGAAAAATATATTTTGAAAAGCTTCAAAAAAAATTGAAAAAAATACGGGATGTTAAGAGGATGATGTTTTATTGCCACGCCAAATTTCAAGTTGAAACACATTACGAGATGTGAGCTATGAAAAAGACAAAATTAGCATTGAATAGTGCCGAACAGTAATGTCAATATTCAGGGCTGAAATTTGTCTTTTTCATAGCTCACATCACGTAATGTGTTCCAATTTGAAATTTTGCGTGGCAATAAAACATCACCCTTTTAACATCCCATATTTTTTTCAGATTTTTTTGAAACTTTAAAATATGGTTTCCACGAAGTTTTCATTGAATGCTGGTTTCCGCATGATATTCTCCCTTAACAATATGGGAGAATATCATACGGAAACCAACATTCGATGGAAACCGATGAAAACTACGAAAAAAATATTTTTGAAAAGCTTCAAAAAAATCTGAAAAAAATACGGGATGTTAAGAGGATGATGTTTTATTGCCACGCCAAATTTCAAGTTGAAACACATTACGAGATGTGAGCTATGAAAAAGACAAAAATAGCATTGAATAGTGCCGAATAGTAATGTCACTATTCAGGGCTGAAATTTGTCTTTTTCATAGCTCACATCACGTAATGTGTTCCAATTTGAAATTTTGCGTGGCAATAAAACATCACCCTTTTAACATCCCATATTTTTTCAGATTTTTTTGAAACTTTAAAATATGGTTTCCACGAAGTTTTCATTGAATGCTGGTTTCCGTATGATATTCTCCCTTTAACAATTGGCTTCCTTTTTCTGATACGAAAACACACGAAAGCAGCTGGAGCAACAGCGACACGGCTGGAAGCAAGCAGGGGGAAACGAAAAAGGAGCAGCGGAGGTGGCCGCGAGAGCGACGGCAGTGACGAGGACGCGTGCCGTGCCGATCCACGACATAACAAAAGAAAATAAAAACCATGGGCGCGCGCACGCACGCGGTGCGGCACCAGCCCAGCCCAGGAACGGAACATGTATCTACGCACAACAGAAAGCGGGATCCCGCCGTGCACACCAGCGTACGCGTCCGCGTGGGTTAGGCGGGCAGACAAAAGGCGTTGCAGCTCTGCGGTTGGAGAGGCGGCCTGCGTGTTCGTCTCCCTGACAATCTTTGGATCGTCCAGCTTTTTCTTCCTCCCTCGTTTCTTAACAATCTTTGGATCGTCCAGCTTTTTCTTAACAGT
Source organism: Elymus sibiricus (assembly GCA_039707655.1). NCBI lineage: Eukaryota > Viridiplantae > Streptophyta > Magnoliopsida > Poales > Poaceae > Elymus > Elymus sibiricus. The sequence goes on along the minus strand of CM077670.1, from coordinate 81,562,804 downwards.
CTTTGGATCGTCTCTTCTCTCTTTCTTTTGCGAACGGAAAAGGCACGCACAGCACACGGGGAGGAAAACTACAACGGAACAGGACAAGGGAAAAGGAAAATGAAAGTGGCCGCGGGCGACGGCAATGGACGGGGACGGGTGGTGGTGCAGCGGTCGGTGTATGCGTACTACGTACCGCGTGACTAGAATCTATCCGTCTCATTCTACCCGTCATCTCGTCTCACTCCATCTCATCACCCTACTGCTAAAAAGCATGCCATTTCTCTCTAGATCTCTCCCTTCCTTTTCTTTTGTTGTTTGTTCTCTTCTTTCCCTCCTTTCCTCCGACTTTTCTTCGTTGCAGTGCTCATCGAAAATGCTAAGGGGGCATTTGGATTTAATACAAGGACTCAACTAGTCTTGCTTGGCAAGGTTAGCCATCAGATATGGAGAACATAACCTAACTAGCAATGCTAGCTAACGAACCAAACGTGGAAAAAGAAAAAAAACAAATGTCTCGAATTATCTATCGAAATAAATGTCAAGGGAGCGTTTGGATCTAAGGCAAAAGCTAAACTAGTCTTGCTTGGCAACGCTAGCCATTTGGTATGGACAACAGAACCTAACTAACAAAGTAGAAATGCTAGCTAATGAACCAAACGTGAAGAAGTAAAAAGAGCAAATGTCTCGAATTATCTATCAGAATAAATTCCAAGGGAGCGTTTGGATCTAAGGCAAGAGCTAAACTAGCCTTGCTTGGCATGATAGCCATTTGGTATGGACAACGGAACTTTTTTTTTGCGAGATATGAACAAGAGCACCTAACTAACAACACCATTCAGCATGAGTGATGAGCTATATCAAAAACAAAGAACCTAACTAACAATGCTAGCTAATGAACCAAACGTGAAAAAGGAAAAAGAGCAAATATCTCGAACTATCTATCGAAATAAATGCCAAGGGAGCGTTTGGATCTAAGGCAAAAGTTAAACTACCTTTGCTTGCCAAGGTTAGCCATTTTGGTATGGACAACAGAACCTAACTAACAAAGTAGAAATTCTAGCTAATGAACCAAACGTGAAAAAGTAAAAAAGAGCAAATGTCTCGAATTATCTATCAGAATAAATGCCAAGGAGCGTTTGGACCTAAGACAAGAGCTAAACTAGCCCTGCTTGGCAACGATAGCCATTTGGTATGAAAAAGTGAACTTTTTTTTGGCGAGACATGGACAAGAGTACCTAACTAACAATACCATTCAACATGAGTGATGAGTTATATCAAAAACAAAGAACCTAACTAACAATGCTAGCTAATGAACCAAACGTGAAAAAAATAAAAAGAGCAAATGTCTCGAATTATCTATCGAAATAAATGCCAAGGTAGCATTTGGATCAAAGGCAATAGCTAGCCTTGCTTGGCAAGGTTAGCCATTTGATATGGACAAGGGATTCTAAATTTTGATGCCAATTCTGCCACTCTTGCTTGTTCACGGACCTACTTTACAAGTGAATGAGCACAAAGTTTTACTCTGGCTAAACAATGCTAGCTAATGAACCAAACGTGGAAAAGAAAAAAAAGAGCAAACGTCTCGAATTATCTGTTGGAATAAATGGCAAGGGAGTGTTTGGATGTAAGGGAAGAGTTAAACTAGCCTTACTTGGCAACGTTAGCCATTTGGTATGGACAAGAGAACTATTTTTGTGAGACATGGGCAAGAGTACCTAACTAACATACCACTCAGCATGAGTGATGAGCTATATCAAAAACAAAGAACCTAACTAACAATGCTACCTAATGAATCAAACGTGAAAAAGGGAAAAGAGCAAATGTCTTGAATTATCTATCGAAATAAATGCCAAAGAAGCGTTTAGATCTAAGGCAAAAGCTAAACTAGTCTTGCTTGGCAACGCTAGCCATTTGGTATGGACAGCAGAACCTAACTAACAAAGTAGAAATGCTAGTTAATGAACCAAACGTGAAGAAGTAAAAAGAGCAAATGTCTCGAATTATCTATCAGAATAAATTCCAAGGGAGCGTTTGGATCTAAGGCAAGAGCTAAACTAGCCTTGCTTGGCAACGATAGCCATTTGGTATGGACAAGAGAACTTTTTTTGGCGAGACATGGACAAGAGTACCTAACTAACAATACCATTCAACATGAGTGATGAGCTATATCAAAACAAATAGCCTAACTAACAATGCTAGCTAATGAACCAAACGTGAAAAAGGAAAAAGAGCAAATGTCTCGAATTATCTATCAAAATAAATGCCAATGGAGCATTTGGATCAAAGGCAAGAGCTAAACTACCTTTGCTTGCCAAGGTTAGCCATTTTGGTATGAACAATAGAACCTAACAAACAAAGTAGCAACACTAGCTAATGAACCAAACGTGAAAAAGTAAAAAGAGAAAATGTCTTGAATTATCTATCAGAATAAATGCCAAGGAGCGTTTGGACCTAAGGCAAGAGCTAAACTTGCCCTGCTTGGCAACGATGGCCATTTTGTATGGAAAAGAGAACTTTTTTTTGGCGAGACATGGACAAGAGTACCTAACTAACAATACCATTCAGCATGAGTGATGAGTTATATCAAAAACAAAGAACCTAACTAACAATGCTAGCTAATGAACCAAACGTGAAAAAAGAAAAAGAGCAAATGTCTCGAATTATCTATCGAAATAAATGCCAAGGTAGCATTTGGATCAAAGGCAATAGCTAAACTAGCCTTGCTTGGCAAGGTTAGCCATTTGATATGGACAAGGGATTCTAAATTTTGATGCCAATTCTGCCACTCTTGCTTGTTCACGGACCTACTTTACAAGTAAATGAGCACAAAGTTTTACTCTGGCTAAACAATGCTAGCTAATGAACCAAACATGGAAAAGAAAAAGAAAAAGCAAACGTCTCAAATTATCTGTTGGAATAAATGCCAAGGGAGTGTTTGGATGTAAGGGAAGAGTTAAACTAGCCTTACTTGGCAATGTTAGCCATTTGGTATGGACAAGAGAACTTTTTTTGTGAGACATGGGCAAGAGTACCTAACTAACATACCACTCAGCATGAGTGATGAGCTATATCAAAAACAAAGAACCTAACTAACAATGCTAGCGAATGAATCAAACGTGCAAAAGGGAAAAGAGCAAATGTCTCAAATTATCTATCGAAATAAATGCCAAGGGAGCATTTGAATCTAAGGCAAAAGCTAAACTAGCCTTGCTTTGCAAGGTTAGCCATTTGGTATGGACAAGGGATTCTAACTTTTGATGCCAATCCTGCCACTCTTGCTTGTTCACGATATAACTTTTCCGCCGCCGCAAGCTTCTGTTCTTCCATGATCCCATCTGGAGGCATTTTCCGGTAATCTGCCGGAGGGGGAATCAATCACGGAGGTCTTCTACATCAACCTTGCTGCCCTTCCGATGATGTGTGAGTAGTTCACCACAGACCTATGGGTCCATAGCTAGTAGCTAGATGGCTTCTTCTCTCTCTCTTTGATCTTCAATACAATGTTCTCCTCGATCTCTTTGGAGTTCTATCTGATGTAATCTTCTTTTGCGGTGTGTTTATTGGGATCCGATGAATTGTGGGTTTATGATCAGATTATTCATTGAAAGTAATTGAGTCTTGTCTGAACTTTATTATGCATGATTGTTATAGCTTTGTATTTCTCTCAGATCTATCCGTTTGGTTTGGCCAACTAGATTGATTTATCTTCAGCGGGAGAGGTGCTTTGTAGTAGGTTCAATCTTGCGGTGTCTCCACCTAGTGACAGAAGGGGACGGGGTACGCATAGTATTGTTGCTACTAAGAATAAAACGATGGGGGTTATTCATATTGATTGAGTTTACTTTGTCTACATCATGTCATCTTGCTTAAAGCGTTACTCTGTTTGTCATGAACTTAATACCATAGATGCATGCTGGATAGCGGTCAATTGGTGGAGTAATAGTAGTAGATGTAGGCAGGAGTCGGTCTACTTGTCATGGACGTGATGCCTATATACATGATCATTGCCATGAATACGTCATAACTATGCGCTTTTCTATCAATTGCCCAACAGTAATATGTTTACCCACCATATGCTTTGCGTTCGAGAGAGAAGCCTCTAGTGAAAACTATGGCCCCCGGGTCTACTTTAAACATATAAGAAAACCTAAAATGCATTTGCTGCACTTTATTTACTTTCCTTTTGTTTTGCAATTTATAAATTTGCCTATACAAGGTTTAATCCTTGCAAGTAACGAGTTCAAGGGGATTGACAACCCTCTTGCCCGTGTTGGGTGCAAGTATTTGCTTTTGTGTGTGCAGGTGCTATTCACGAGGCTTTGTGTGATTCTCCTATTGGTTCGATAAACCTTGGTTCTCACCGAGGGAAATACTTATCTCTACTGTACTGCTTCACCCTTCCTCTTCGGGGAAAATCCCAACGCAGCTCACAAGTAGCAATCACACCATACCATAATTAACCCACAGGACAAAAGGAATCTACTCGTACATCATAGAGGTGCAACACATCATTGGATAATAATATATAGGATCAATCACCATGTTCAAGTGGAGATTACAGCGGGGTGAGAGAGGTTGCATCGCTGCATGGAGGGGGAGAAAGTTGGTGATGACGGCGGCGAAGTTGTTGATGTAGATCGCCGTCATGATGGTTCCCCGACGGCGCTCCGGCGCCACCTAGAGAGAGGGGGAGAGAGCCCCCCACCTTCTTCTTCTTGCTTGGCCTCCCCCCTAGATGGAAGAAGGATTCCCCCTTTGGTCCTTGGCCTCCCCGGCCCCCGAGGGGTGGGAGCCCCTCCAAGATTGGGTCTCTCTCTCTCTCTCTCTCTCTCTCTGTTTTGCGGCTCTGTTTTCTGGCCAAACACCGTTTCTTAAATAGCCCGAGATCCATAACTCCGATCGGGCTGAAATTTTAACACGATTTTAACCGATATTAGCTTCCTTGCGCCAGAAGGACACCTCAAACCGACCTATGAGGAGGCCACAAGTGCTCCTTGCGTGCTCCCTGAGCTTGTGAAGCCCATGGGCCCCCCTTGCGTTGATTCTTGCGCCAAAAATTCACATATATTCCACAAAAATCTCCATAAATTTTCATCGTGTTTGGACCTTCCTAGATATGGATTTTCTGCGAAACAAAAAACACGCAACAAACGGGAACTGACATTGGGCACTAGATTAATAAGTTAGTCCAAAAAATAATATAAATTATTGCCAAAAATATGTGGAAGTAGTAGGATAATGGCATGAAACAATAAAAAAATTATAGATACGTCAGAGACGTATTAGCACCCCAACCTTAATTCCTACTCGTCCTCGAGTAGGTAAATGATAAAACAAAATAATTTTTGATGTGGAATTCTACCTAGCACAATCTTGATCAAATAATATAATCATGGCATGAATATTGGGATACGAATGATTCAAGGCAATAGTCTATCAATTTGAAAGCAAAACAATATATACAAGAGTGTTAGTAAACAATCAGTGTCTTTCAAAATATAAATGCTAAAGAACACTATCCCTAAAAAATCATATAGCATGGCATGCTAGGTCTTCCTAGCACAAAGATATTAATCATGAACTACCCCATTGACAAGCCGAGTAATCAAGTCATACTTTTTCTCGCTTCAGCTTTTTCGACTCTTACGCAATACTTGAGCGTGAGTCAATGACTTGGCACTCTGGATGGCAAAGATAATGATGATGGGGGTTCATAAGGGAAGACAAAAAGGTATAAAAAAGTCTCACATCAACGAGGCTGGTCGTTAGACAATGGAGAGGCCTTACAATCGATGTTGATAAGAGGAGTAGGGATTGCCATGAAACAGATGCACTAGAGCTATAAGTGTATGAAAGCTCTCTATATGAAACTAAGTGGGTGTGCCTCCAACTTACTTGCTCATGAAGACCTCGAGTATTTTGAGGAAGCTCGTCATCGGAATATGCAAGTCAAGTTCTATAATGTAAAAATCCCACTAGTATATGAAAGTGAAAATCATGGAGACTCTCTATATGAAGTACATGGTGCTACTCTGAAGCATAAGTGTGGTAAAAGGATAGTAGCATTGTCCCTTCTCTCTTTTTCTCTCATTTTTTTAATTTTTTTCTCTTTTTTTAGAACAATATCATTGACCTCATCCCCACTTATTCGAGGACTCATTAGTCTCCACCATTCTTTTCGTCACTGGGACAATGCTCTAGTAATGATGCTCATCACACTTTATTTTACTTACAACTCGATAAACTGAAAAATATGACTACATATGAATGCCTCTGGTAGTGTACCAGGATGTGCAATGATCTAGCGTAACATATATATATATATATATAGGGTGGGTCTATTCTACCAACACCCTTAAGACCTTATTCTACCAACAACACCCCGAAACGAACCCTGGCGCGCTGCCTTTCCCACCCACCCACTCCCTTCCACCTCCCACCACCTCCCATCACCCGCACACCCCCGGTGCCCCAAACAGAACCACCCCACAACCCCCCCCCACACCCCCCGGCGCCCCAACGCGCCGCCAGATCCTCCTGGCCGGCCACTACCCCCCGCACCTTCCTCCCTTTCCTTCTCCTACCAGCCATCTCCATCCTCCCCTTCCTCCTATCATGCCGGTGACAACAAGGGCCCCTCACTACCCGTTGGATCGCCCCACCCCAACCCAGCACCGCGCCCACCCCCTCCACCTTTCCCTGGCCGGCTCTCGCCGCCGCGTCCAGGCCGTGCGACGGATCCGAGCCGCGGCCGGCCCCCACCTTCCACCACATCCTGCCCAGCCGAGCCACCATAGGATCCGGCGAGATTCCCCGCCGCCAGCCACCTTCCTCTGCTCTTGCGCCGCCCCCGAGCTCCACCCGCGCCGGATCCGCACGGCGACATCCCATCCTCCGACGAGGCCTCGTCGCTGCACAACCTGCACTCCCCCGACCGCCGACCTCCACCCCCACAGGAACCACGCGTTCCTGCACCGCTCACCCCAACCGCAGGTGCGCGGCGTTGTCGGCGGCTGTGCAACTCCTCCGTCGTCGGGCTGGCGTGCAGCTCCTCCAACCCCCGCCGATCTACCGGGAACCGGCGATCCCCATCCTGCCGAGATCCCTCTGCAGCCCCTGCTCCTCCTCTGCCCTGCCCGGATTTCACCTCTGATTGCAGTCCATCGCAAGGGCACCTGCAGCTCTCTCTCTCCCCCTCGAGGAGGTACATCGCCAGCAAAGGCGCTTGGAGGTGAGCTCGCCGTCGACCCAGCGCGAGGGCTGGTCTCCTCTCCGACAGTGCACGGTGAGCTCGAGGTCGCTGACGGCCTCCCTCTACCCATGCGCGTGTGATGCAGTGTGGCAACAACGCCACGTGAGGTTCCAGCTCTCCAGCGACCCCTCTTCATCATATTCCGACGAGGTACCAGCCCACCCATGGCATGCAGTACGGACGGTGACACCTTGCAGTGCGCCGTGCGAATCCCGTCCAGGTCTGTTGCTGTTTAGAAGCATTTTCTTGTGTTTTCAGAAAAATTGATGAATTGTTTTGGATGCAGTGCAGTTGAGACGCTCATTGAGGACTTGTAGCTCGCCCGCGAGTGGCTCGTGGTCCGCGCAGCTAGGGCGTGCAGTCCACTATTATTTTCGCATGAGTGGAAAAAACAGAAAAAATAAGGTGATGGCGTACCCTAGGATGCAGTTCATTGTGTGTGGTGTGCAGTTTTGTTGCGCGATGATCATGGCGAACAGTTTGACAGCCCGCGGACATGCGGTTCAGTCGGGTCATGTGTGTAGTTTGTTGGCGTGTGGAATTTCTTGATGTGTTTTTTGTATAATCCTAGTACCCTATTTGATGTGTACAACAAACATATTTTGTTTTTAAAGTTCAATACTGTTTTGTGTGAGATTACGGTTCAATGTAAAAAAACTCTGTCGTTCACTTGGTAAACGACAAAAAGAAAAGAAAAATATCTCGAAGAAGTTTACTTCTTTTTAGATGTAGTTCACTAGTTATATACCCCGTGGTTCACTTTCGCAAGTTTGATTCTTTTTACATGTAGTACACTAGATTCTGCCCCACGGTTAACTTCCGAAAGTGATGCTGTTCACTTGCGCCTAATGTGAAGTGCGAAAATGTTAGGAGACAACAAAAAAGAGTAATGAGGTTCACATTCCGATTCTTCCCTGCGGTTCACTTTGTTCCCTCACGCAGTCCGCTATAAAAGTTCTATGTGGTTCACTTGGTAAACAAAAACCAAAACTATCTCAAAAGAAGCTCGCTTTTTATTAGATGTGGTTCACTCGCTTAGTCCATGCGGTCCACTCGGTCGGTTTACGCGCGTAAAAATTAATAAGTATGAAAAAAGACAACAAAAACTCGTGCGGTTTACTTTCGCTAGTGTTGCGGTTCGCTTACTCGTCTGATGCAGTGCGGTTTTCTGTCTGATGCAGTTCATGCGTCGATTTTGGTGTCGCGAAGAACAAAGTGTCCGCATTTCGGTAATTTCAAAACTGCTCTTAAACTGTAAGGAATTAGAGAGAGTGTTCTACATGAAAAAGTTGCGTCTCGTCGATATCTTTCCAACGGCGTATCATTTGAATCATTCCGACCAGCGGTTTATGAAAATTCACGAAAAAACGGCCGCTGCCACTCGTCGTCCGCCGCACCATTTTCAAAATTAATTTAAAACCGTAAGGAATCTCGAAAAAAATTCTACATATGAAAGTTGCGCCTCGTCCGTAGCTTTCCAACGGCGTATCACACGCCTTGTTTCGACAAACGGTTAAAAAACTGAAGCGAAAACAGTACCGAAAAATTGTAAAAATTTGAAAAACAGAATTCCGCGATTTAGTAAATTTGAAACTGCTCTTAAACCGTAAGGAATTACAGAAAGTAATATATATGAAAAAGTTGCGCCTCAACGATATCTTTCCAACGGCATATTATTTGCTTCATTCCGACAAGCGGTTTGCGAAAAAACGCGAAAATACTCTAGCTGCCACTCGTCGGGCGCCCACCGTTTTCGAAACTGCTCTTAAACCGTGAGGAATGTCGAAAAAATTTCAATATGGCGAAGTTGCGCCTAATCCATAGCTTTCCAACGACGTATTACACGCCTCGTTCCGACAAACGGTTAAAAAACTGGATAAAAAACAGTACCGACAAAACACCGCGTGCAGTTTTTTGGGACGAGAAGTTCACTCGTCTCTGTATTGCAGTACTCTTACTTCAGAAAGTGCAGTGCCAACACTTGCGTACTGCACGCTCAACGCGAGGGCACTGCACTTTCTGAAGCAAGAGTACTGCAATACTGGCAGAATAGTTATTCTACCCACACTTGCGTACTGCACGCTCAACGCGAGGGCACTGCACTTTCTGAAGCAAGAGTACTGCAATACAGAGACTAGTGAACTTCTCGTCGAAAAAACTGTACGTGGTGTTTTTTCGGTACTGTTTTCGATCCAGTTTTTTAACCGTTTGTCGGAACGAGGCGTGTAATATACCGTTGGAAAGCTATGGATTAGGCGCAACTTCGCCATGTTAATTCTTTTTCGACATTCCTCACGGTTTAGGAGCAATTTTGAAAACGGTGGGCGCCCGATGAGTGGCAGCGAGCGTATTTTTCCGTTTTTTCGCAATCCGCTTGTCGGAATGAAGCAAATGATACGCCGTTGGAAAGATATCGTCAGGGCGCAACTTTTTCATTTATATTACTTTCTCAAATTCCTTACGGTTTAAGAGCAGTTTCAAATTTACTCAATCACAGAATTTTGTTTTTCAATTTTTTTCAATTTTTAGTACTGTTTTCGCTCCAGTTTTTTAACCGTTTGTCGAAATGAGGCGTGTGATACGCCGTTGGAAAGATATGGACAAGGCGCAACTTTCATATGTAGAAATGTTTTTGAGATTCCTTGCTGTTTTAAATTAATTTTGAAAATGGTGCGGCGGACGACGGGTGGCAGCGGACGTTTTTCCGTGAATTTTTACAAACCGCTGGTCGGAATGATTCAAATGATACGCCGATGGAAAGATATCGACGAGACGCTACTTTTTCATGTAGAATACCCTCTCTAATTCCTTACGGTTTAAAAGCAGTTTTGAAATTACCGAAATGCGGACACACTGTTTTTCGCGACACCAAAATCGACGAGTGAACTGCATCAGACCGAAAACCGCACTGCTCCAGATAGAAAACCGCACTGCATCAGACGGGCAAGCGAACTGCATGATTTTTTTGTCATTTTTTTCTAACTTTTTTATGAATGAGAGTGAACTGCGGAGACGATGGCAAATGTACCGCAAACACTATCATACTTTTTTTTCATTTCCATAACACTTTTGCATTTCACATTGGACGTAAGTGAACCGCAACATTACTGAAAGTGAACCGCGACACTATAAAAAATGAACGACATAACTTTTTTGTTGTCTTTTTTTCATATTTATTACTTTTTACGCGTGTAGACCGGTCGAGTGGACCGCATGGACTGAGCGAGTGGACTGCATAATATATTTTTTGTACAGCATGTCTTCAACATTTCTTTCAGCAAACAACCCTAAAAAAATAAAATACAAAAAAGAACTTCACACATGAGCCGCGCAAACCGCAAGCAGTGCATGTACGGACTGCATCTATCTTTACAAAAAAAATACATTTTTTCTCTCACACATTTAAAGAACAAAGTGAAACTTAAAAAAACCTTCTGTAGTTCACCCGCGAACTGCACGTACACATCACACGGACCGCTCGCGTCCTGCACATGGCTGCTTTGCACCCACACACTGGACTGCACAACGCCGGGGAGGGGGTGTGCTGCTTACACTCACACAGTGGACTGCACGACCAAAATCAACAGCAAAAATCTGAAAAAACAAAAAATAGTTATGAGCTCCAAGCTCGAGCGAGCTACTGCTCAGCCTTGATCTCATGGCGATAGAGGACATAGGTGGTCAGGGGCAGCAGCCTTGTTGGAGGGCAGGAGTCCAAGAAAATCGCATGCCATGGCTCTTCGCGCTGCACCTATCCGGCAACCGAACCACATGAAGATCCCGAGCGAACTGCTCTCTCTGGTTGGAGGATGGCGTGCCAGAGGAGGTCAAGCCGGCGCGAGGTGGAGCTGCTCCTTCCCCTTTGCTTACACCCGTGAACTGCGCGCCGGAGGGCCGCCAGATTTTTTTGGTCTGCACGCGACGTGCAGAGAACTGCATCTACCGGCTGCTTTGATTCAGAGAACTGCAGCGAACTGCACGACGCGGAGCCAGTGAACCACACGCCGTGGGTCGGTGAACCGCACACAGTGGACAGGGGAACTGCTCGCAGTGCCGTGAACCACCATCGGCAACGAGGATGGTCTCGCTGGGGATCCGTCGCCGGGCGGCACATGCGAGGCAGAGGCGGAGGATAGGAGAAGCAGGAGGAGACAGACGGGCGGCGGTCGGCGCGGTCCGGGCAGCACGCCGGATCGGGACAGGCGGTGACGGGGATCCCCATGGAGAAAGTCAACATGGCATGGGGAGGACCTCGTTGCTGGGGAGGGCGACGTCGCCGATTCGGTGCCCAACGACTGCACCATGCCGTCGCCGGCCTGTCGAGGCTCGAGGATGTAGGAAGTCAGGGCCGGTGCAGTCGGGCGATCCGACGCTCGATCTGGTCAACTAGGCGGCGCGGCGGGGCTGGATACAACTGGATCCGTCGCAGGGGAGGTGCCGGGGGTCGGTGGCATGTCGCATCGGGGCGTCGGTGTGTTGGAGGTAGGCGGAGGAGTGGAGGGCATGCTGGGATGCGGTGGCGTTGGGACGTGGCGGCGGGCCGTGGCGGGGCGAGAGGGGGTGCAGCGGCGCAGGGAGGGAGATGGTGCGGCGGCGGTGGGATGTGGTGGGGCGGTCGGCGGGGAAAGGTGGGGAGGCAGGCGGTGGTGGGGTGTGGTGCCGTGGTGGCGGTGGGCGGCGGGGCTGGGGAAGGTGGTGGTGGGGTGGGGCGCCGGCTGGGGAAGGTGGTGGTGGAGTGGGGCGCCGACTGCGGCTGGGGCTGAGGAAGGTGGTGGTGGGGTGGGGCGCCGGCTGCGGCCGGGGATGGAGGTTGCTGGATCTCGGGGCAGTGGTGCGTTGGGGGGTGGGGGGAGGTGGGATGAGGTGGGAGGAGGGGTGGGTTTTATTTTTGTTTTTGTTTCTGTGTGTTTCTGGTTCGGTGGGGTGTTGGCAGAATAAACAAAAAGATGGTAGAATAAGGTCTTAAGGGGGTTGGTAGAATAAGGTCTTACCGAGTGTAGTTACTCCCACTTTGGTTTCGTACATTGTAGGTAGTATCTATTATATTGGAGAGTACGTACGTGTAGTATGTAGTATGTAATAATGTTTGGGTAGTATATATACTATTTTTTAGGTAGTATGTACCATATTTTGAGCATACTCCTTTTTACGTACAAATATGTACGTATTTCACAAATATGATAAAAACATGGGCTTACATGCAATTTTTTCACATAACTTGTTTTGGAGTATCTTAGATATAGTATATGAACATATTAAAAATGATAAAGTAGTATATATACTACCACATGGTAGTATATGAGATATGGGTGTAACTACACCCGGTAGTAGGATGCATTTTCCCTATATATATATATATATATATATATGACTAAATTTCTATACTCCTGAGAGTATGTACTTCCATCCTCAACATACCTCATATACACATTGATTATATCTCTTTATCTTTCTCAATATACTTCATTAAATATTCTTAGATACCCCAATACGAGTTTTGTTAAAAAATATCTTTTGCGATGTACTTTTTGTAATATACCTTTTTCACGTACAAACAAATCAGTATATACGTAAACCTTTAAAAATATGTAGACTCACATGAATTTTTTCATGAAACTCATTTTGGGGTATCTAGTAATTATTAATGAAGTATATTAAAAATAATAATGAGGTATAAAAGATTCATCTATGTGGTATATGAGGAGCGGGAGTACGTACTCCCAGGATTACATAGCCATTTCTTATATATATACACACACACATATATCAATGATGAACAGTGGTTTTGCCACAAATATCATGTCAGCTATATGATCATGCAAAGCAATATGACAATGAATGCTCAAGTCATGTATATGACGATGGTGGAAGTTGCATGTCAATATAACTTGGAATGGCTATGGAAATGCCATGATAGGTAGGTATGGTGGCTGTTTCGAGGAAGATAATGTGAGGCGTATGCGTGACAGAGCGATCATATCACGGGGTTTGGATCCACCGGCGAAGTTTGCACAAAATCTTGAGGTGAGAGTGAGAAATGCACGGTACCGAAGAGGCTAGAAAATATGGATAGGTGAAAGTGCTCAAGTTCGAGACATCACATTAAACATAAAGAACTCAAATACTTATTGCAAAAGTTTTATTAGCCCTCAAAGCAAAGCATGACCTTTCATACCCCTAGGGGGATAGATTGGGAGGAAAAGACCGCCGCTCGCCCCCAACCTCCAGTCGTAAGGTAGTCATTCAATAATAAATCATGCTCCGACTTCATCGCAAAACTAGAGGCTATACGTGCATGCTTCGGGAATCACAAACTTTAACACCAATATTATTTACTTGACCATAATTATCCACTAATAAACCCACATATTATTATCTCAATATCTCAAAACTATTGCAAGGAATCAAGCACATCATATTCAGTGATCTACAAGTTTTATGTAGGATTTAATGACTAACCATGTAAATGACCCATTCATGTTAACTCTGTAAATATATATAAGTGAAGCATGAGAGTTTAATTCTTTCTAAAAAAGACTAGGCAAAGCTCTAACAAATATAAGTGAAGAAAAAGAGCATTGTACAAGTAACCCTATTCAAAATGTAGAGAAGCGAGCATCCAAACTTCAAAAGATATGCATGAAGCACAAGAAGCATTCTATAAAGCCATACTCAAAAGATATAAGTGAAGTGCAAAGAGCATTCTATAAATCAACCAAGGACTATCTCATACCAGCATGGTGCATAAAAATAAAAGGGAAAAAACAAACACAAAAGATGCTCCAAGAATTTACGCATATCATGTGAACAAAACAAAAACCGAGACATACCGATAAATGTCGAGGAAGAAAGATGGGATGCCTTCCGGGGCATCCCCAAGCTTAGATGCTTGAGTCTCCTTGAATATTTACTCGGGGTGCCTTGGGAATCCCCAAGCTTGAACTCTTGCTTCTCCTTATTCTTCTCATATTGATGTCTCCTCGGTTTTCTAACACTTCATCCACACAAAACTTAACCAAATTTTTATTAGAGGGGTTAGTACATATAACATCAAATCCCATCATGTCTTGCTGTAACAATATTGTGTAATTATAATCCAACATTACCTACTGTATGCTAACACAATTCTAATGCTCCCACATCAATGGGGCTTGGCAAAATTGCAAACATAAGCAGATAAAAAAACTATAACAGCAATCTGTGAAAACAGGATAGTCTGTAAAGATGCAAATGAAACATATACTTATGTAACTCCAAAAATTATAAAACATTAGTACATAAATAAAAATTGGGATTTCTATTTTCATGCCCTGGTTCCTTAATTGTGCTCAATTTTGCCGAAGACAACTAATTTTGCTCACTTTTCCCCTCCCCCCTCCCCCACCTGCTCGCGAAAGCCCAAACGGAGCCTTGCCATCAGGTCAAAGCAGTTGACCGTTACCTGCTCAGTTACTGATGCGTGGGGGACGGAGAGCTTCGGACATGTGGGCCGCATATGACAGGTGGGCCGTGGCTGTGACTGCCTATGACGAGTGGGACCTGGGCAGGGTGAGCTATCACTTTCTTTTGCCTAAATTAGCCCGACCCAAGCGACCAGCCGCATCCCCCACATAGACCCACACAGCAGCCGCCGCCGTGCCCGTAGCAGCCCCGCTGCCGCCGTGCCCCTAGCAGCCCCGCCGCCCACTCGGACCGTCCGCCTGAGCTCAGATAGCGAAGCGACCGGGTGCTACAGCGCAGCCCTTCGGCACATCTGCAGGTACCGTGCATAATAATTGGGCGGCCGGTACATTTCGATTTGAAACCCTAGCAATTAGGATTCTATTATCAGTCGATTGAATGGGCGATTGAGCAATTGAATTTTTGTCCGTTGAGTTGCTTTAGTTTGCAATCAATATCGATGTTTATTTATGATTGGATTTGTGCGTTTGGAACTCGTGGCTGCTAGTTTGGAAACAGAAAACCCTTGAAATTAGGATTATTTCATCTTTAGTTATTTGTGCGTTTGGAATTCTAGTTCATTTTTAATTATTTGTTTTGCAAATTTCGACTTTGATTGATGGCTAGCAGTTCCTGGATGGAAGAGGGCGATGGAAGAGTTCTGCACCAGAGACGAGCAGCTGATGGTGAAGTGCAAGGAAATATGCTCCTAGTTTCCGAGCATGAACGCTCTCGTCACGCACGTGCTGGGCCTGACCTTGGAAGTGACCAAGGGTGAGCTGAAGCGGATGGTTCCTAGAGACAAGGGGGTAATCTCAATGGAGATTCTCCTCTGGGCAATGGCAAAGGCGATGGAGTCGCCGGATCCTCGACAGCGAGCTCGCTGGTACGAGTACTGCTCCCACCTCGCATCGCCGAATCCAGAGGCAGAAGGGCTGGTTAATTTGCGTATTATTGAGGTCGTCGACGACGAACTAGAAGAGGAGGACGCAGACATTGAGGAGGAGGATGGTTCTGACAAGGAGGAGGAATATGAGGATTCTGACGAGGAGGAGGAGGAAGACGATTCTGACGAGGAGGATGAGCAGCTGGAGAATTTTGACAAGGTGCAGGAGGAGGATGCAGAAGATGACAGCTACCAGGGGGGTCTGCAGATCATCGCACAGGAGGAGGTTGCAGAAGAGGTGGGCAATCAGGGGGGTATGGAGATCATCGCTTCACCTGCTGACATGAATCTGACGATTCTAGTGGACGACTGGGATGAGCAGATGGATGACCAGGTGCTGTTGGATGCTGATGCCGGGGAGGATCTGCCATTGCTCACTTTGGAGACCATGCCGGGTTGCAAGACTGCCCCAATAGTGGTGGAGCAGTATGAGCTCTCGGCTCAGTTCGAGCAGAATGCTGAACGTTCCCGCCGCCGCCTGGCTCGCCATCTGAAGTGTCTCCCGCCCCCTACTCGCTAGTGCTGAGGATCCGACATGTGGATGCCCAGTGTTTAATGAAAACAGTATGCTGTTGCCATACTAAGAATTGCTAAGTTTAATCATGCCATTAACTTTTGTTTTAATGTGGTTACTAAGTTGGTGTGCCTTTTGCATGTTGAAAAAGGACGTGGCTTCACTGACTTAGTGCACCTGCCTTTGGGTGTATGACAGGTGGGCCCAACAGGTGGCTGGCCCACATGTCATACACCCAAAGGCAGGTGCAGTTAAGTCACCCAAGCTCAGTCCGTTGAAAAACAGTGCAGCATGCAAAGTTACCTAAAGTAGCAACATGCAAAACTTACTTAAAAAGGTGCAACATGCAAAACTTACTTAAAAAGGTGAACATTCAAAAATGAGGTCAAATTTGGACATGTTATTATGAACTATGCCATGGATTTGGCCATGACCATGGGCATCTCCCTTGAAATCTAGACAAGTTCATAGTAGATAGTCCATTCTGTGAAGGTATTTTCTCAAACTTGTGGTATTGCAAGTCTATGATTTTTCCCAGTAACTAGTTCACACAGAAGGGCTCCATGCACAAGGATTTCATTTTTTGAGGCTTTTTTCATTTTCTTTGATTTTTTTCTTTCAAAATGAGGTCAAACTTGCAAGGTTGACCAATCCTACAAGACGGTTGGAATTTCAACTTTTGTTGTGCCCAGTGCCTACACCACCAATTCAAAAGGTAAAAATGATTTTTTGCCAATTTTCAGGACATATATACATGACACTTGTAGTTAAAATCTAAGCTAGTCCTCATAAACCTCTAGAAATTCACTAAATGGATGAAATATAGAAAAAAAAACTAGAAAATTCATGAAACTTGGGCAGTGTGCATCCAATGTGGTCTACTTTGGATGAAAATGGAAAGACCCAATTTTACAACTTATTTCAGGCGCTTACTTCACAAAAAAATGTCATTTCTTGCACCAGAAAAATGGAAAAATAAGTTTTTATTCAAAAAATATATATATAATTGCTATGCAAACATTGTCCACAATGGTAACACCCATGGTTGTGCCAAATTTGGACATGTTATTATGAACTATGCCATGGATTTGGCCATGACCATAGGCATCTCCCTTGAAATCTAGACAAGTTCATAGTAGATAGGCCATTCTGTGAAGGTTTTTTTTAAACTTTTGGTATTGCAAGTCTATGATTTTTCCCAGTAACTAGTTCACACAAAAGGGCTCCATGCACAAGGATTTCATTTTTTGAGGCTTTTTCATTTTCTTTGATTTTTTTTCAAAATGAGGTCAAACTTGCAAGGTTGACCAATCCTACAAGATGGTCGGGAATTTCAAATTTTGTTGTGCCCAGTGCCTACACCACCAATTCAAAAGGTAAAAATGATTTTTGCCAATTTTCAGGACATACATACATGACACTTGTAGTTCAAATCTAAGCTAGTCCTCATAAACCTCTAGAAATTCACTAAATGGATGAAATATAGAAAAACAACTAGAAAACTCATGAAACTTGGGCAGTGTGCATCCAATGTGGTCTACTTTGGATGAAAAATGGAAAGACCCAATTTTACAACTTATTTCAGGCACTTACTTCACAAAAAATGTCATTTCTTGCACCAGAAAAATGGAAAAATAAGTTTTTATTCAAAATATATATATAATTGCTATGCAAACATTGTCCACAATGGTAACACCCATGGTTGTGCCAAATTTGGACATGTTATTATGAACTATGCCATGGATTTGGCCATGACCATGGGCATCTCCCTTGAAATCCAGACAAGTTCGTAGTAGATAGGCCATTCTGTGAAGTTTTTTTTTCAAACTTGTGGTATTGCAAGTCTATAATTTTTCCCAGTAACTAGTTCACACAAAAGGGCTCCATGCACAAGGATTTCATTTTTTGAGGCTTTTTTCATTTTCTTTGATTTTTTTTCAAAATGAGGTCTGATACGTCTCCAACGTATCTATAATTTTTGATTGATCCATGCTATTATAGTATCAATCTTGGATGTTTTATATGCAATTATATGCCATTATATATCATTTTTTGGGACTAACCTATTAACCCAGTGCCCAGTGCCAGTTGCTGTTTTTTAGCTTGTTTCTGCCTTTTCAGAAAATCATTATCAAACGGAGTCCAAACGAAGAAAAAACTTTGGATTAATTTTTTCTGGACCAGAAGGGAACCTCGAAGCTTTGGGAGAAGACCAGACGAGCCACGAGGGAGCGACAAGCTCGGGAGGCGCGCCCCCCAGGCTTGTGGGCCCCTCGTGGCACATCCTGACCTAATTCCAACGCTATAAATTCCCAAATATTCCCAATATACCAAAGAGACAGAAGAGAAAACCTTTCCGCCGCCGCAAGCCTCTGTTCTTCTGCTATCCCATCTGCAGGCCTTTTCTGATACTCTGTCGGAGGGGGAATCGATCACGGAGGGCTTCTTCATCAACCTTGCCGCCCTTCCATTGATGTGTGAGTAGTTTACCACAGACCTACGGGTCCATATCTAGTAGCAAGATGGCTTCTTCTCTCTCTTTGATCTTCAATACCATGTTCTCCTTGATGTTCTTGGAGTTCTATCCGATGTAATCTTCTTTTGCGGTGTGTTTGTGGGATCCGATGAATTGTGAGTTTATGATCATATTATTCATGAGAAATATTTGAGTCTTCTTTGAACTCTTTTATGCATGATTATTATAGCTTTGTATTTCTCTCCGATCTATCGATTTGGTTTGGCCAACTAGATTGGTTTATCTTGCAATGGGAGAGGTGCTTTGTGATGGGTTCAATCTTGCGGTGCTCAATCCCAGTGGCAGAAAGGGACATGACATGTATTTGTGTTGTTGCCATTAAGGATAAAAAGATGGGGTTTAATCATATTGCTTGATTTTACTTTGTCTACATCATGTCATCTTGCTTAAGGCGTTACTCTGTTTTATACTTAATACCCTAGGTGCATGCTGGATAGCGGTTGATGGGTGGAGTAATAGTAGTAGATGCAGGCAGGAGTCGGTCTACTTGTCTCGGACGTGATGCCTATATACATGATCATTGCCATGAATCCGTCATAATTATTTGCTTTTCTATCAATTGCCCAACAGTAATTTGTTTACCCACCGTATGCTATGTGTTCGAGAGAGAAGCCTCTAGTGAAAACTATGGCCCCCGGGTCTACTTTTATCATATATTAAAAACCAAAAATACCTTGCTGCAATTTATTTACCTTTATTTTATTTAGTATTTTACTTTATCTATCTATCACTATCAGAATTAATCCTTGCAAATAACCGCTAAGAGGATTGACAACCCTCTTATTTGCGTTGGGTGCAAGTGTTTGCTTTTGTGTGTGCAGGTGCTGCTAAAGGGGTTTTGTGTGGTTCTCCTATTGGATTGATAACCTTGGTTCTTAACTGAGGGAAATACTTATCTCTACTATACTGCATCATCCTCTCCTCTTCAGGGAAATACCAACGCATTCTACAAGTAGCAGGAAGAATTTCTGGCGCCGTTGCAGGGGAAACATCACCAAAATTTATCAAGTACGTTCGCATAAACTATCATCCACTTGCATTTATTTTATTTGCCTTTTTTATTTGCATTTGCCTCTCATTTTCATCTCCCCCACTTCTCATAAAAATACAAAAATATTTTGTGTGCTATCTTTGTTTGTGTTGCCATGTGCCTTCTATTTGTTTGCATCTTCGCTTGCTAAAAATCTATTGATATGGATCCTCATCCACTTTCTAATCTTTTCAAAAGATCCAATTATGATGAACCAATTGCTAGTGAGTTGTGTGCTCTTGATTATCTCTATGAAGTTTTGCTTGAAAATCATGAATCTGAAAATTGTGATGAAGTGTTGAAAGTAGAAATTTATAAAGTGATTCATGCTAGCTCCTTGAATGAAAAGCATGGTTGCAATAATGCTATACATTCTACTAATGTCAATTGTGCTAATGATATGCAAAGCTACAAGCTTGGGGGTGATAATATTGTCATGTCCACTACTTATTACAATGATCATGATTGGGTTGATAATGCTTCTTTTGATCTTGAAAATTTATTTAAGCCTCATGATGAATATGATATTGATAATAATGTTTGCAATAATATTGAAAGTGGGTTTGGAAGAGTGTCAACTTTACGTAAAAAGAATCCCACATATTCGAAGAGTGTTCAATCTTATGAAATTTTTGACAAAAGTGGGTTTGGAGAGGTCATGACTTTAGTTGATGTTAATCCCACTATCTTGGAAGATTATAATTTTTTTATGCATGTGGATCATAGAGAAAATATTGTTTATGATATCTATATTGTTGAGTTTGATTATGATCCTACATGTAATTATTATGAGAGAGGAAAATATGGTTGTAGAAATCTTCATGTTACTAAATTGCCTCTCGTTATGTTGAAATTATTAATGCTCCATTCTTCCTATTGGCATATGCTAGATATTGCTTGTCTTGATAATTTGTTTCCTTATAAAATGCCTACACATAGGAAGTATGATAGACTTAAATGTGTTTTTCACATGTTTCATGATGCTCTCTTCGTGTTTCAATTACTATCTTTCTTGTGAGCATCATTGAAATCTCAAGCCAATCTTAATGGCTATAAAGAAAGTGCTTGTTTTTTTTTGCGGGTGACAGAAAGAGCTTGTTGGGAGACAACCCAATAAATTTAATTTCTGTTTTTGTGTGTTTACACAATTGTAGCCTCTGTTATGATTGTGTTTTTATCTTTTAATTAGTGTTTGTGCCAAGCAATGCCTTTGGGATGATTTAGATGATAGTATAATTGATGCTGTTTGAAAACAGAAACTTTTGCGTCCAGTGTTGGAATTTTGATTTTTTCCTGGAGCATCAGAACCTTCTGAATGTTTTACAAAATATTGATATATGAATTGCCCACGTTTTCCTAATTTTCCAGAATTTTGGGAGTTACAGAAGTATGAGTTTAATTCAGATCTTCACCGACTGTTCTGTTTTAGACAGATTCTGTTTTTGTTGCATAGTTTGCTTATTTTGATGAATCTATGGATCGTATCGGGGGGTATGAGTCATGGAGAAGTTGGAGTACAGTAGCATTATGGCAATATTAAATATGAATCAATTTACAACAGTACCTAAAGTTTAAGATTTATTTGGTATACTAACGGATCTCACGAGGTTTCTGTTGAGTTTTGTGTGCTGGAGTTTTCAAGTTTTGGGTGAGATTATGATGGATGAAGGAATAAGGAGCGCCAAGAGCCTAAGTTGGGGATGCCCAAGGCACCCCAAGGTAATATTCAAGGAAGACTCAAGCGTCTAAGCTTGGGGATGCCCCGGATGGCATCCCCTCTTTCGTCTACAATCTATTGGTAACTCACTTGGAGCTATATTTTTATTCAGCACATGATATGTGTTTTACTTGGAGCGTCTTGTGCTATAGTTTGTTTGCTTTTGTTTTCTTTTTAGTTTGTCACAATCATCTTTGCTGAACACACCTTTTTGAGAGGGACACACATTATTCGTGATTTGTTAGAATACTCTATGTGCTTCACTTATATCTTTTGAGCTAGGCAGTTGCTCTAGTGCTTCACTTATATCTTTTAGAGCACGGCGGTGATTATATTTTAAAGAAATAGTTTCACTCTCATGCTTCACTTATATCTTTTTGAGAGTCTAATGAATAGCAATGGTAATATGCACGGGTTATGAATTTTGTCCTAATATGATAGGTATTCAAGAGGGATATAATAAAAACTTTCATGTAGATCACTGAATATGATAAGTTTGATTCCTTGCAATAGTTTTGCGATATTAAGATGGTAACATGTGGGAGGTTCTAGTAGATAATTGTGGTTTAGTAAGAATATTGGTGTTAAGGTTTGTGATTCCCGAACCATGCACGTATGATCTGTCGTTATGCTAAGAAGTTGGAGCATGATTTGTTATTGATTGTCTTCCTTTGTGTGGCGGCCGGGGGCGCGCGATGGTTAACTCCTACCAACCTCCCTGTCGGTACCAAAACGGCAGATCTCGGGTAGGGGATCCGAACTGTGGGTCTAGGAATCAATGGGTAACGGAGAACGTAGAGATGGTGATTTACCCAGGTTCAGGCCCTCTCGAGGAGGTAATACCCTACGTCCTGCTAGATTGTATTGATGTGATTGTATGAAGGTTACAGAGTTGATCTACCTCGAGATCGGATGGGCTAAACCCTAGGCAATGATATGATTATTCTCTATGGACTAAACCCTCTGGTTTATATAGACACCAGAGGGTCCTAGGGTTACATATGGTCGGTTACCATCAGGGGATAAACATGCCGGTCACGCCAATTATTCCTTGGAGGAGACGCCAAGTCTTCGGAGGTTTCCTTCTGATACACAGGGTCACCCACAATCCGGCCTTCCATCGACGAGTAGAGAGCGGCCCACTAGCCCGGCCTATGAGAGATAGGCCGACAGCCCGAGTACCCCCTAATCCGTGACACCCTCAGTAGCCCTCGAACTAGTCTTCGAAGCCGAGGTAGACGCCGAACACCATCGGCTTTGTGGACCAGTTCCCTTCCTTCTGTGATATCAAGGACCGGCCTGTATCTCCTCTGAGTCGAGTCTTTAAGTGTTGCCTGGCCGCACACGCCCCGAAATACACTTTGGTCGCCAAGGGGTATCGATAACTTAGCCTCGAAGGCTAGCTACCTCGGTACGAACAGTACCCCCATCTGACAACTTTTTACCGAAGGGTCACAATGCGCCACGACCACGAGTTGTTTTATGAAAAACTCGATCCGCGGTTTGAAGCGGTTTTTTCATTGGCACGTCCCATCGATATGGAGATCGTCCGCGGTTTGAGGCGGTTTTTTCATTGGCACGTCCCAGCTCCCGATGGAGTTTTCGGGTAGGCTGTTCAGCCAATGCCTTGCCGGTCCCTTGAGTTTCAACGGTAAGTACTTAATGGCGTGGAGATCATCTCCTCGGGCCATATGAATGTGGAGAAGGAAATCTTCAATCCACACGGCTGGGTCAGTTGTCCCATAGTAGGATTCTATATTGACGGGTTTGAACCCCTCGGGGAACTGATGCTGCATCACCTCATCAGTGAAACACATTGGGTGTGCGGTGCCCCTGGCCCGAGCCACATCGCGCCGAAGATCGGTTGTCATCCGGGCACGGTGCTGCTCCCGAGCTCTGTCGTTCCTATCGTGCCAGGCTTGGTATCCGTCCCGTCCAGCGGGCGCATATCCTGTGGATCCATAGATGGATCTGGACTGGATCCCTCGGGCGTTCAGGTCGCGGCACAGATCGTATCGGTCGTCCAGTTGAACCGGGTCTTTGCCTGCTCGGCGAGGAGGCGCGGGTGGGTATTCGGCTTCCCCAGCCGCCCTATCCCGTCCTCGAGGGGGGACGGGTGGGAGTTCGGTTTCCGCAGCCGGCCTATCCCGTCCGCGAGGGGTCGGTCGGGCTGGCTTGCGTAAGTTCGTCTTGGAGGCATGGGCTCAAGGGCCTCATCCTCAAATTCTGGGAGTAGGCGCCGCCGTGGGTAACTCTTGTATTGTCCCTGACGTTGATCGTCAAGGCCCTATTCTGCAGCTAAGACCATCATCCATCTGTCGTTGAGCGTATTTTGTTCCGCTTTTAACTGTTGTTGCTTCCTCTTCAAGCTTCGGGCGGTGGCGATGAGTTGCCGTTTGAATTTCTCTTGCTCCAGGGGGTCCTCTGGGACGATGAAGTCTTTGGGTCCAAGGCTATCCTCCTCTTCGGACGGGGGGAGGTAATTGCTGTCCTCAGAATCCTCGAAGTCCTCGGGGTCACCCTGGTCTTCATGCCCTTCAGGGGCGTCGTTGTGCTGCTCGGGGTGTTGTCACCGAGCTCCCCCATGTTATCCGGAGTGTTGTTCTCTCCGGTGCCGTTTGTGTCTATGTTGTTTTCCTTGCCCTTTCCTCACCCTCTGGCTCGCCGTCGTCGGCGTTTGGGCGGTTCCTCGGCGGGGCCGTTGCCGTCCTCCATACTCGTGTCGCCGTCCTTCTTGGGGGCATCGACCATGTAAACGTCATAGGTGGAGGTGGCGGTCCACTTTCCGGTGTTGGAAGTGGCAAGGGAAGGAGCCGTATAGGGCGGGACGTCGATATCTTCGTCCATGTCATCAGCCTCCTCGGAGGCGTAGTCTAGCATGTCGGTTAAGTCTTCGACAGTGGCTACCAAGTGGGTGGTGGGTGGGACGCAAAATAACCCGCGGCTGGCCTCCTGTCCGACCTGCTCCTGGTCCGAGGATGGGCCATCCGCGATATTCACCCTCTGGATCCGATCTAACATCTCGCTTAAAAACGAGGGGTCAACAGGATTCACGTTAGGGCATCCGTCGGAGCTGAGCCCCGGCGCGCCAATACTGTGAATGTGTTCGGCCAAGGGAGACCCTTGGTTTTCTGGCGCTGGGGTTGGATCTGAACTCAAGGCCAGATCCGAACTAAGGCCCGGCCCGGGGACTGGGACGGGGAGGGAATCCGAGGTCGAGGCCTCGGGATTGGTAGGCTCCTCGGGTAAAGCTGAGAACCCAGTAAAGACCAGATCGCCTCGAGCATCGGCGACGTACTCAAGGCTGCCGAACTTGATTTCTTGCTCAGGGGCGAAGCTGCCGACCCGGTCAAGGTGACCGGTCGGATCGGCGTGCAGCACGATGCTGCCAAACGCGAAGAGTTGTCCGTGGACGAAGATGTCCCCGCTGCGGATTCCATCGCTGATGAGAAGACGAGCCATCGATCCTTGGCGACCCACGGCGGAACTCTCAATGAAAGCACCAATGTCGGTACCAAAACCGGCAGATCTCGGGTAGGGGATCCGAACTGTGGGTCTAGGAATCAATGGGTACCGGAGAACGTAGAGACGGTGATTTACACAGGTTCGGGCCCTCTCGAGGAGGTAATACCCTACGTCCTGCTAGATTGTATTGATGTGATTGTATGAAGGTTACAGAGTTGATCTACCTCGAGATCGAATGGGCTAAACCCTAGGCAATGATATGATTATTCTCTACGGACTAAACCCTCTAGTTTATATAGACACCAGAGGGTCCTAGGGTTACATATGGTCGGTTACCATCAGGGGATAAACATGCCGGTCACGCCAATTATTCCTTGGAGGAGACGCCAAGTCTTCGGAGGTTTCCTTCTGATACACGGGGTCGCCCACAATCCGGCCTTCCATCGATGAGTAGAGAGCAGCCCACCAACCCGGCCTATGAGAGATAGGCCGGCAGCCCGAGTACCCCCTAATCCGGGACACCCTCACTCCCCCCTAGGGGCATGCGTAGTAGTACTTTGCTTCAAGGGCTAATAAACTTTTGCAACAAGTATGTGAGTTCTTTATGACTAATGTGAGTCCATGGATTATACGCACTCTCACCTTTCCGCAATTTGCTAGCCTCTTCGGTACCGTGCATTACCCTTTCTCACATCGAGAGTTGGTGCAAACTTCGCCGGTGCATCCAAACCCCATGATATGATATGCTCTATCACACATAAGCCTCCCTATATCTTCCTCAAAACAGCCACCATACCTACCTATCATGGCATTTCCATAGCCATTCCGAGATATATTACCATGTGATGTCTACTACGCAACTTTTATTCTTGTAGACGTTGTTGGGCCTCCAAGTGCAGAGTTTTGTAGGATAGTAGCAAATTTCCCTCAAGTGGATGACCTAAGGTTTTATCAATCCGTGAGAGGCGTAGGATGAAGATGGTCTCTCTCAAACAACCCTGCAATCAAATACAAGAAATCTCTTGCGTCCCCAACACACCCAATACAATGGTAAATTGTATAGGTGCACTAGTTCGGCGAAGAGATGGTGATACAAGTGTAGTATGGATAGTAGATATAGGTTTTTGTAATCTTAAAATAAAAAAAAACAGCAAGGTAGCAAGTAACAAAAGTGAGCAAAAACGGTATTGCAATGCTTGAAAACAAGGCCTAGGGTTCATACTTTCACTAGTGCAATCTCTCAACAGTGCTAACATAGTTGAATCATATAACAATCCCTCAACGTGCGACAAAGAATCACTCCAAAGTTCCTATTAGCGGAGAACATAAGAAAGAAATTGTTGTAGGGTACGAAACCACCTCAAAGTTATCCTTTCCGATCAATCTATTGAGCCATTCCTATAAGTGTCACAAACATCCCTAGAGTTCGTACTAAAATAACAACATATGATACGCATCAACCAACTCTAATGTCACCTAGATACTCCAATGTCACCACAAGTATCCGTGAGTTGATTATTTGATATGCATCAAACAACTTCAAATTCATAATATTCAATCCACACAAAGAACTTCAAAGAGTACCCCAAAGTTTCTCATCGGAGAAAAGATAATGAAAACGTGCAACCAACCCCTATGCCTAGATCACCCCAAGGTCACGGGAATCCGCGAGTTGATCACCAAAACATACAACAAGTGAACCAATAGAATACCCCATTGTCACCACGGGTATCCACATGCAAGACATACATCAAGTGTTCTCAAATCTGAAATATTCAATCCGACAATAACGAAACCTCAAAGGGAAAGACTCAATTCATCACAAGAAGATAGAGAGGGAAGAAACACCATATGATCCAACTATATTAACAAAGCTCGCGATACATCAAGATCGTGCCAAATCAAGAACACAAGAGAGAGAGATCAAACACATAGCTACTAGTACATACCCTCAGCCCCGAGGGTGAACTACTCCCTCGTCATGGAGACCGCCGGGATGATGAAGATGGCCTCCGGTGATGATTCCCCCTTCCGGCAGGGTGCCGGAACAGGGCTCCAGATGGTATTTCTTGGGTACGGAGGCTTGTGGCGGTGGCAGCGAAGTTCTAGGTTTATTTCTGGGGGTTTCTCTATTTATAGGATTTTTCAGCGTTGGAATCACGCGAAAAGGAGCTACGAGGGCCCCACAAGGCAGCACGGCGCGACCCCCCCAGGCCGTGCCATGGTGCCTTGTGAGCACCTCATGAGGCTTCTGGTCCTTCCACGAAGTTTCGGGGGTCTTTTTTGGTCCAAAAAAATCATCAAAAAGTTTCGTCCAATTCCGAGAACTTTTATTTCTGCACAAAAAACAACACCACGGTAGTTCTGCTGAAAATAGCGTCAGTCCGGGTTAGTTCTAATCAAATGATACCAAAACCATATAAAATTGTTATAAACATGGCATGAATACTTCATAAATTAGAGATACGTTGGAGACGTATCAGCATCCCCAAGCTTAATTCCTGCTCGTCCTCGAGTAGGTAAATGATAAAAGAAATAATTTATGAAGTGTGAATGCTAGCATAGTGCATAAGTTTGATCAATGATAATTTCAGTCACTTTTCTAGCATCATTATATATCATAGACAGTAGCTCATCTCATAAAACTTCTCATGATCAAGTAGCTAGCTATTCACATGTTGAAGTATAGACCATAAACTTTCTTGAAAACTAACAAACTATGTTTTCAGTCATCAAACAATTGCAATTCATCTTATTTTCAGGAAGGGTCTATGTAAGAGCTTTGATTTAGCAAATTCCACATACTCAACTATCATATAGTCTTCCATGATTGCTGACAGTCAAAGCATATTTTTAGAACAAATCGTTTCAGTCAAACACATAGGAAGATAGGGGCTTAATGTTTTGCCTCCCAACTTATTTATCTCATGGATAATGTCAACAATAATAACTCATGATCACCTATATTCAATGGGATATATATGCCTAGATCAATCCCCACCACATGATGCTTGCCAAGAGAGAAAATAAAAACGGAATAGAGAAGAATACTATTGACTCTTGAATAAAAGTAAATACATAAAATAAAAGATAGGCCCTTCGCAGAGGGAAGCAGAGGTTGTCATGCGCTTTTTATTTTTGGATGTGCAAGCTCTTAATGCAAAGGGACGTCACTTTATATTGCCCCTTGTGATAGCAACCTTTATTATGCAGTCCGTCGCTTTTATTACTCCACCATCACAAGATCGTACAAAGCTTATTTTCCCTTACAATAAAAGTTCATACATGTTTAGCAGCAATTTTTATTGCTTTGCACCGATGACAACTTACTTGAAGGATCTTATTCAATCCATAGGTAGATATAGTGGACTCTCATGATATGAAACCGGGTTTAAGGGTTTTTGGATGCACAAGTAGTATCTCTACTTAGTGCGGAATTTTGGCTAGCAAGAGATTGGGGGCAAGCACCACAAGTTAGAGGATCCAAAAAAATATAACTTCTATGTGAATATAAGCAAACATAACCCATTACGTTGTCTTCCTTGTCCAACATCAACTACTTAATCAAGGTTGAAAATAATTAATGGGGGCTCACAATCATAGAAGATGTCCAAGATAGTATATTTATATGTGAAATCTCTCTTCCTTCAATATTCTTTCATGAATTGTTCAAGTGACCAATGCTATGTTTGCTAACTTTCAATAAATTTTACCACTTATACTTCTTATTTGTGAAGTCACTACTCCCCATGGGACAATCATATGAAGCACATATAATTTCAACTTTATGATATTCAATTCATTCAACAATTTACTCTTAGGATATAAGTGAAGCACAAGAGTAAACGAGAAACTACTCCAAAAGGTATAAGTGAAGATCAATGAGTAGGCAAACAATTAAGTAGCTATGTGAATCTCTCAATAAAGATTTCAGATATTGATGATTTTATTCAAACAGCAAACAAAATTAAAATAAAAGGACACTCCAAGAATAGCACATATCATGTGAACAAGTAAAAACTTAGGCTAACCGGTAGGTGTTGATGAAGAAAGGTGGGATGCCCACCGGGGCATCCCCAAGCTTAGTTGCTTGAGACTTCTTGGAATGTTATCTTGGGGTGCCTTGGGCATCCCCAAGCTTGAGCTCTTGTGTCTCCTTAATTCCTCTCATATCATGGCTTCTCCTAAATCTTAAAAACTTCATCCACACAAAACTCAACAAGAACTCGTCAGATAAGTTAGTATAAATCAACTCAAAACCTTAACATTCTCTACTGTAGAAAATCACTAAAATTATAATTAAACATTGCATACTAAATGCCTATGCATATTTAATACTCCTATCCTCAAATAGAATCATTAAACAATCAAACATATGCAAACAATGCAACCATAACCGAAATCTGCCAAAACAAAACAGTCTATAAATGGGGATTTAAAATTCATACTTCCCTAACTCCAAAAATTCTGAAAAATTACCACGTGACAGAGAACTCACGCATGCTTACTGTGTAAAAATTTCAGATTTTTATCATGTTCTGAATATTATGGTATATTCTGGACATAACAGAAAACTTTCTGTTTTCAAACAACAACACATAAACTTGCAAACTAAGCATGGTAAAGGCTATCATTGGCATTTTATTTAACTAAAAGATAGAAAACATGATTATTGATAACAGAAAGCAAATCTCAACAAAATAAAATGATTCTCCAAGCAAAACTCATATTATGTGACGAATAAAAATATACCTCCAAGTAAGGTTACCGATAATGTTGAAGACGAAAGAGGGGATGCCTTCCGGGGCATCCCCAAGCTTAGATGCTTGAGTATTCCTTGAGTATTATCTTGGGGTGCCTTGGGCATCCCCAAGCTTAGGGCCTTGCCACTCCTTATTCTCCACATATCGTTATCTCACCCAAAACTTGAAAACTTCAATCACACAAAACTTAACGGAACTTCGTGAGATAGGTTAGTATGATAAAGATAAATCATCCACTTAGGTACTGTCAAAACAAGATTCAAATTTTTTCTAACATAATTCCTACTTTATTCTATCATTTCCACAATTTATATTACTCAATATAAGCTATGGAAACACTAAAACAAGCAAACTATGCAATAAAAACAGAATCTATCAAAAACAAAACAACATGTAGTGAGCGAATTATAAGTCATATTTATGTACCTCCAAAAATTCTTAAAAATTAGGAAATGTACAAAATTTGTAACCCAATACTGTGTAAAAATTTCAGAATTTTCTCATGCTCCAGTACAGAATAGAAATTCCAGCACTGGACGCAAAAGTTTCTGTTTTTGCACAGAATCAAATCAACAAGCATCCACACTATCCCAAAGGCTTTA
Organism: Elymus sibiricus; assembly: GCA_039707655.1. NCBI lineage: Eukaryota > Viridiplantae > Streptophyta > Magnoliopsida > Poales > Poaceae > Elymus > Elymus sibiricus. The sequence goes on along the minus strand of CM077670.1, from coordinate 81,532,554 downwards.
CTTGGTACATTATTGAAAGAAAGCATATAAAACATGATTAATACAGTAGATTAATCATGTGGACACACAAAAACAATAGGTAAAAATATGAGGTTGCCTCCCAACAAGCGCTTTTCTTTAATGCCTTTTAGCTTGGCATGATGATTTCAATGATGCTCGCATAAAAGTAAAGAATTGAAACACAAAGAGAGCATCATGAAACATATGGCAAGCACATTTAAGCCAAACACACTTCCTATGCATAGGGATTTTGTGAGCAAATAATTTATGGGAGCAAGAATCAACTAGCATAGGAAGGCAAAACAAGCATGATTTCAAAACTTTCAACGCATAGAGAGGAAACTTGATATTATTGCAACACCTACAAGCATATGATCCTCTCTCATAATAATTTTCAGTATCATCATGAATGAATTCAACAATATAGCTATCACATAAAGCATTCTTTTCATGATCTACAAGCATAGAATTTTTATTACTCTCCACATAAGCAAATTTGTTCTCATCAATAATAGTGGGAGCAAACTCAACAAAATAACTATCATGAGATACTTGCTTGGCATAACCAAATTGAAAATTAAAATCATGATGACAAGTTTCATGGTTATCATTATTTTTTATAGCATGCATGTCATCACAATAATCATCATAGATAGCAACTTTGTTGTCATAATCAATTGAAACCTCTTCCGAAATAGTGGATTCATCATTAAATAAAGTCACGACCTCTCCAAATCCACTTTCATCAATATAATCATCATAAATAGGAGGCATGCAATCATCATAATAACTTTGCTCATCAAAACTTGGGGGACTAAAAATATCATATTCATCAAACATAGCATCCCCAAGCTTATGGCTTTGCATATCATTAGCATCATGGATATTCATAGAAAGCATACTAAGAACATTGCAATCATGCTCATCATTCAAAGATTTTATGCCAAACATTTTATTAAATTCTTCTTCTAACACTTTAGCACAATTTTCCGATCCATCATTTTCAAGAAAGACATTATAGAGATGAAGCATTTATGGCAACCTCAATTCCATTTTTTTTGTAGTTTTCTTTTATTAAATTAAAAGATTCAATTGCAAGATCTAAAGATATACCTTCAAGCACTCACCTCCCCGGCAACGGCGCCAGAAAAGAGCTTGATGTCTACTACGCAACTTTTATTCTTGTAGACGTTGTTGGGCCTCCAAGTGCAGAGTTTTGTAGGACAGTAGCAAATTTCCCTCAAGTGGATGACCTAAGGTTTTGTCAATCCGTGGGAGGCGTAGGATGAAGATGGTCTCTCTCAAACAACCCTGCAATCAAATACAAGAAATCTCTTGTGTCCCCAACACACCCAATACAATGGTAAATTGTATAGGTGCACTAGTTCGGCGAAGAGATGGTGATACACGTTTAGTATGGATAGTAGATATAGGTTTTTGTAATCTGAAAATAAAAAAAACAGCAAGGTAGCAAGTAACAAAAGTGAGCAAAAACGGTATTGCAATGCTTGAAAACAAGGCCTAGGGTTCATACTTTCACTAGTGCAATCTCTCAACAGTGCTAACATAGTTGAATCATATAACAATCCCTCAACGTGCGACAAAGAATCACTCCAAAGTTCCTATTAGCGGAGAACATAAGAAAGAAATTGTTGTAGGGTACGAAACCACCTCAAAGTTATCCTTTCCGATCAATCTATTGAGCCATTCCTATAAGTGTCACAAACATCCCTAGAGTTCATACTAAAATAACACCATATGATACGCATCAACCAACTCTAATGTCACCTAGATACTCCAATGTCACCACAAGTATCCATGAGTTGATTATTCGATATGCATCAAACAACTTCAAATTCATAATATTCAATCCACACAAAGAACTTCAAAGAGTACCCCAAAGTTTCTCATCGGAGAAAAGATAATGAAAACGTGCAACCAACCCCTATGCCTAGATCATCCCAAGGTCACGGGAATCCGCGAGTTGATCAGCAAAACATACATCAAGTGAACCAATAGAATACCCCATTGTCACCACGGGTATCCACATGCAAGACATACATCAAGTGTTCTCAAATCTGAAATATTCAATCTGACAATAACGAAACCTCAAAGGGAAAGACTCAATTCATCACAAGAAGATAGAGAGGGAAGAAACACCATATGATCCAACTATATTAACAAAGCTCGCGATACATCAAGATCGTGCCAAATCAAGAACATGAGAGAGAGAGATCAAACACATAGCTACTAGTACACACCCTCAACCCCGAGGGTGAACTACTCCCTCCTCGTCATGGAGACCGTCGGGATGATGAAGATGGCCTCCGGTGATGATTTCCCCCTCCGGCAGGGTGCCGGAACAGGGCTCTAGATGGTATTTCTTCGGTACAGAGGCTTGCGGTGGCAGCGTCGAAGTTCTAGGTTTATTTCTGGGGGTTCTCTATTTGTAGGATTTTTCAGTGTTGGAATCACGCGAAAAGGCCTTGTGAGCACCTCATGAGGCTTCTGGTCCTTCCATGAAGCTTCGGGGGTCTCTTTTGGTCCAAAAAAATCGTCAAAAAGTTTCGTCCAATTTCGAGAACTTTTATTTCTGCACAAAAAACAACACCACGGTAGTTCTGCTGAAAACAGTGTCAGTCCAGGTTTGTTCTAATCAAATCATACCAAAACCATATAAAATTGTTATAAACATGGCATGAATACTTCATAAATTATAGATACGTTGGAGACGTATCACCATGCAACTTCCACCGTTCCATTTTTTATGACACACATCGTCATTGTCGTATTGCTTTGCATGATCATATAGTTGACATAGTATTTGTGGCTCATCCACCGTTCATCATTTTTTATACATGTTACGCTAGTATCATTGCACATCCTGGTACACTGCCAGAGGCATTCATATAGAGTCATATTTTTGTTCTAGTTTCGAGTTGTAATTTTCTTTTGAGTTGTAAGTAAATAGAAGTATGATGATCATCATTATTAGAGCATTGTCCCAGTGAGGAAATAAAAAAAGATGCCAAAAAGAGCCCATGAAAAAAAAAAAAGAAAGAAAAAAAATAATATGAGAGAAAAAGAGAGAAGGGGCAGTGTTACTATCCTTTTTCATACTTGTGCTTCAAAGTAGGACCATGTTTTTCATATAGAAAGTCTCCTATTTTGTCACTTTCATATACTAGTGGGAATTTTTCATTATAGAACTTGGCTTGTATATTCCGATGATGGGCTTCCTCAAATGCCCAAGGTCTTCATGAGCAAGCAAGTTGGATGCACACCCACTTAGTTTTTATGTTGAGCTTTCATACACTTATAGCTCTTAGTGCATCCGTTGCATGGCAATCCCTACTCCTTGCATTGACATCAATTGATGGGCATCTCCATAGCCCGTTGATTAGCCGCGTCTATGTGAGACTATCTTCTTATTTTTGACTTCCCCTTATTAATCTCTACCACCACATTCTATTCCACCCATAGTGCTATATCCATGGCTTGCGCTCATGTATTGCGTGGGGGTTGAAAAAGCTGAAGCGCGTTTAAAAGTATGAACCAATTGCTTGGCTAAAACCGGGGTTGTGCATGATAAATACTTTGTGTTAAGAAGATGGAGCATGATAGGATTATATGATTTTGTAGGGATAACTTTCTTTAGCATTTTTATTTTGAAAGACATGATTGTTTATTAGTATGCATGAGTATTGATGTCTTTATGTCAAACTATAGACTATTGCTTTGAATCATTCAAATCTTATTATTCATACCGTAAGAGAGATTACATGATGAAACATGTTAGGTAGCATTCCACATCAAAAATTCTGTTTTTATCATTTACCTACTCGAGGACGAGCAGGAATTAAGCTTGGGGATGCTTGATACGTCTCCAACGTATCTATAATTTTTTATTATTCCATGCTATTATAGTATCAATCTTGGATGTTTTATATGCAATTATATGCCATTATATATCATTTTTTGGGACTAACCTATTAACCCACTGCCTAGTGCCAGTTGCTGTTTTTTGCTTGTTTTTGCCTTTTCGGAAAATCATTATCAAACGGAGTCCAAGCGAAGAAATGACTTTGGATTAATTTTTTCTAGACCAGAAGGGACCCTTGAAGCTTCGGGAGAAGACCAGACGAGCCATGAGGGAGCGACAAGCTCGGGAGGCGCGCCCTGGGGGGTAGGGCGTGCCCCCAGGCTTGTGGGCCCCTCGTGGCACATCCTGACCTAATTCCAATGCTATAAATTCCCAAATATTCCCAATATACCAGAGAGACAGAAGAGAAAATCTTTCCGCCGCCGCAAGCCTCTGTTCTTCCGCGATCCCATCTAGAGGCCTTTTCTGGTACTCTACCGGATGGGGAATCGATCACGGAGGGCTTCTTCATCAACCTTGCTGCCCTTCCGATGATGTGTGAGTAGTTTACCACAGACCTGCGGGTCCATAGCTAGTAGCTAAATGGCTTCTTCTCTCTCTCTTTGATCTTCAATACCATGTTCTCCTTGATGTTCTTGGAGTTCTATCCGATGTAATCTTCTTTTGTGATGTGTTTGTTGGGATCCGATGAATTGTGAGTTTATGATCAGATTATTCATGAGAAATATTTGGGTCTTCTCTGAACTCTTTTATGCATGATTATTATGGCTTTGTATTTCTCTCTGATCTATTGATTTGGTTTGGCCAACTAGATTGGTTTATCTTGTAATGGGAGAGGTGCTATGTGATGGGTTCAATCTTGCGGTGCTCAATCCCAGTGATAGAAAGGGACATGACACGTATTTGTATTGTTGCCATTAAGGATAAATAGATGGGGTTTAATCATATTGCTTGAGTTTACTTTGTCTACATCATGTCATCTTGCTTAAGGCGTTACTCTGGTTTATACTTAATACCCTGGATGCATGCTGGATAGCGGTCGATGGGTGGAGTAATAGTAGTAGATGCAGGCAGGAGTCGGTCAACTTGTCTCGGATGTGATGCCTATATACATGATCATTGCCATGAATCTGTCATAATTATATGCTTTTCAATCAATTGTCCAACAGTAATTTGTTTACCCACCGTATGCTATGTGTTCGAGAGAGAAGCCTCTAGTGAAAACTATGGCCCCCGGGTCTACTTTTATCATATATTAAAAACCAAAAATACCTTGCTGAAATTTATTTACCTTTATTTTATTTAGTATTTTACTTTATCTATCTATCACTATCAGAATTAATCCTTGCAAATAACCGCTAAGAGGATTGACAACCCTCATATTTGCGTTGGGTGCAAGTGTTTGCTTTTGTGTGTGCAGGTGCTGCTAAAGGGGTTTTGTGTGGTTCTCCTACTGGATTGATAACCTTGGTTCTTAACTGAGGGAAATACTTATCTCTACTATACTTCATCATCCTCTCCTCTTCGGGGAAATACCAACGCAGTCTACAAGTAGCAAGGTCAAACTTGCAAGGTTGACAAATCCTACAAGATGGTCGGGAATTTCAACTTTTGTTGTGCCCAGTGCCTATAGCACCAATTCAAATGGTAAAAATGATTTTTGCCAATTTTCAGGACATAGATACATGACACTTGTAGTTCAAATTTGAGCTAGTTCTGATAAATCTCTAGAAATTCAGTAAATGGATGAAATATAGAAAAAAAACTAGATAATTCATGAAACTTGGCCAGTGTGCATCCAATGCGATCTACTTTGGATGAAAAATGGAAAGACCCAATTTTACAACTTATTTGAGGCACTTACTTCACAAAAAAAGTCATTTCAGCCACTTGGAGCTGGGTTATATACTGTTCGGTCAACAAGGGGTCTTTTGCAAAAGTTGTAGCTCTCTCTCTGCTCCGCCGCCACCCGTATGCCTGCCGCCTGCCATCAAGAGGGCAGAGCCACGCGGCGGTGCCCCATTGCCACCACCACCGCACTTCCCGCTGCTACTTGTAGTCTGCGTTGGTATTTCCCCGAAGAGGAGAGGATGATGCAGTACAGTAGAGATAAGTATTTCCCTCAGTTAAGTACCAAGGTTATCAATCCAGTAGGAGAACCAAAAAAATTCTGTTAAGCGCACCTGCACACACAAGAGCAAACACTTGCACCCAACGCAAATAAGAGGGCTGTCAATCCTCTTAGCGGTTATTTGAAGGATTAAATCTTATCGAGGTAAATAGATAAACTAAACTACTAATTAATATAAAAGTAAATAAATTGCAGCAAGGTATTTTTAGGTTTTTTATATAATAAAGATAGACCCGGGGACCATAATTTTCACTAGAGGCTTCTCTCTTGAGCACATAAACATATGGTGGGTAAACAAATTACTGTTGGGCAATTGATAGAAAAGCAAATAATTATGACGGATTCATGGCAATGATCATGTATATAGACATCACATCCGAGACAAGTAGACCGACTCCTGCCTGCATCTACTACTATTACTCCACCCATCGACCGCTATCCAGCATGCATCTAGGGTATTAAGTATGAAACAGAGTAACACCTTAAGCATGATGACATGATGTAGAGAAGCAAATTCAAGCAATATGAATAAACCCCATCTTTTTATCCTTAATGGTAACAATACAAATACGTGTCATGTCCCTTTCTGTCACTGGGATTGAGCACCGCAAGATTGAACCCATCACAAAGCACCTCTCCCATTGCAAGATAAATCAATCTAGTAGGCCAAACTAAACCGATAGATCGGAGAGAAATACAAAGCTATAACAATCATGCATAAAAGAGTTCAGAGAGACTCAAATATTTCTCATGAATAATCTGATCATAAACTCACAATTCATCGGATCCCAACAAACACACCGCAAAAGAAGATTACATTGGATAGAACTCCAAGAACATCGAGGAGAACATTGTATTGAAGATCAAAGAGAGAGAAGAAGCCATCTAGCTACTAGCTATGGACTCGTAGGTCTATGGTAAACTACTCACACATCATCGGAAGGGCAGCAAGGTTAAGGTAGAAGCCCTCAGTGATCGATTCCCCCTTCGGCAGAGTACCGGAAAAGGCCTCCAGATGGGATCGCGGAAGAACAGAGGCTTACGGCGGTGGAAAGGTTTTTTCTTCTGGCTCTCTGGGGGTTTCCCAATATTTGTGAATTTATAGAAGTGGAATTAGGTCAAACGGAGTCACATGGGCCCCACAAGGTAGCACGGCGCGCCCCCTCCCTGGGGAGCGCCCTAGTGCCTTGTGAAGCCTCCATGAGGCTTCTGGCCTCCTCCCGAAGCTTCGCAGGTTTCTTTTGTCCAGAAAAAAATCTCCAAAAAGTTTCGTGGCATTTGGACTTCATTTGGTACTGTTTCTCTGAAAAGCCAAAAACAAGCAGAAAACAGCAACTGGCACTAGGCACTGGGTTAATAGGTTAGTCCCAAAAAATGATATATAATTGCATATAAAAACATCCAAGATTGATACTATAATAGCATGGAACAATCAAAAATTGTAGATACGTTGGAGACGTATCAAGCATCCCCAAGCTTAATTCCTGCTCGTCCTCGAGTAGGTAAATGATAAAAACAGAATTTTTGATGTGGAATGCTACCTATCATGTTTCATCATGTAATATCTCTCTTATGGTATGAATAATAAGATCCAAATGATTCAAAGCAATAGTCTATAATTTGATATAAAGACATCAATACTCAGGCATACTAGCAAACAATCATGTCTTTCAAAATAAAAATGCTAAAGAACGTTATCCCTACAAAATCATATAATCCTGTCATGCTCCATCTTCTTCACACAAAGTATTTATCATGCACTACCTCGATGACAAGCCGAGCAATTGGTTCATACTTTTTAATGCGCTTCATCTTTTTCAACTCCCACTCAATACATGAGCGCAAGCCATGGATATAGCACTATGGGTGGAATAGAGTATGGTGATAGAGATAATTAGGAGAAGTCAAAAAATGGAGAAAGTCTCACATCAACGAGGCTAATCAACGGGCTATGGAGATGCCCATCAATTGATGTCAATGCGAGGAGTAGGGATTGCCATGCAACGGATGCACTAAGAGCTATAAGTGTATGAAAGCTCAACATGAAAACTAAGTGGGTGTGCATCCAACTTGCTTGCTCATGAAGACCTCAGGCATTTGAGGAAGCCCGTCGTTGGAATATACAAGTCAAGTTCTATAATGAAAAATTCCCACTAGTATATGAAAGTGACAAAATAGGAGACTCTCTATATGAAAAACATGGTGCTACTCTGAAGCACAAGTGTGGAAAAGGATAGTAACATTGCCCCTTCTCTCTTTTTCTCTCATTTATTTTTTCTTTTATTCTTCTTTTTTTCCTTTTTTTCTTTATATATTTTTTCTTTTCTTTTTCATGGCTCTTTTTCGCCTCTTTTTTTCTATATTTTTTCTTCTTCTTTTTTCTCTTTTTTTCGTCTAGAGTCTCATCCCGTCTTGTGGGGGAATCATAGCCACCATCATCCTTTCCTCACTGGGACAATGATCATCACACCTCTATTTACTTACAACTCAAAATTACAACTCGATACTAGAACAAAAATATGACTCTATATGAATGCCTCTGGTAGTGTACCAGGATGTGCAATGATGCTAGCGTAACATGTATAACAATGATAAACGGTGGCTGAGCCACAAATACTATGTAAGCTATATGATCATGCAAAGCAATATGACAGTGATGATGTATGTCATAAAAACGGAACGGTGGAAGTTGCATGGCAATATATCTCGGAATGGCTATGGAAAGGCCATGATAGGTAGGTATGGTGGCTATTTTGAGGAAGATATAAGGAGGCTTATGTGTGATAGAGCGTATCATATCACGGGGTTTGGATGAACTGGCGAAGTTTGCACCAACTCTCGATGTGATAAAGGTCAATGCACGGTACCGAAGAGGCTAGCAAATTGCAGAAGGGTGAGAGTGTGTATAATCCATGGACTCACATTAGTCATAAAGAACTCACATACTTATTGCAAAAGTTTATTATCCCTCGAAGCAAAGTACTACTACGCATGCCCCTAGGAGGATAGATTTGTAGGACAAGGTCCATCGCTCGTCCCCGACCGCCACTCGTAAGGTAGAAAATCAATAATAAATCATGCTCCAACTTCTTTGCATCACGACAGATCATACGTGCATGCTTCGAGAATCACAAACCTTAACACAATTATTCTTACTAAACCACAATTATCTACTAATACCTCCCCCATATTACCATCTTAATATCGCAAAACTATTGCAAGGAATCAAATTTATCATACTCAGTGATCTACAAGAAAGTTTTTATTATATCCCTCTTGAATACCTATCATATCAGGACCAAATTCATAACTCGTGCATATTACCATTGCTATCATGAGACTCTCAAAAAGGATATAAGTGAAGCATGGGAGTGCAACTATTTCTTTAAAATATCATCACCGCCGTGCTCTAAAAGATATAAGTGAAGCACTAGAGCAACTGCCTAGCTCAAAAGATATAAGTGAAGCACATAGAGTATTCTAACAAATCACGAATAATGCGTGTCCCTCTCAAAAAGGTGTGTTCAGAAAAGATGATTGTGACAAACTAAAAGGCAAACAAAAGCAAACAAACTATTTCACAAGACGCTCCAAGTAAAACACATATCATGTGATGAATAAAAATATAGCACCAAGTGAGTTACCGATAGATTGTAGACGAAAGAGGGGATGCCTTCCGGGGCATCCCCAAGCTTAGACGCTTGAGTCTTCCTTGAATATTACCTTGGGGTGCCTTGGGCATCCCCAAGCTTAGGCTCTTGCCGCTCCTTCTTCCTTTATCCATCGTAGTCTCACCCAAAACTTGAAAACTTCAGCACACAAAACTCAACAGAAACCTCGTGAGATCCGTTAGTATAACAAACAAATCTTTAACTTTAGGTACTGTGGTAAATTGATTCATATTTAATATTGGCATAATGCTACTGTACTCCAACTTCTCCATGAATCATACCCCCCGATACGATCCATAGATTCGTCAAAATAAACAAACTATGCAATAAAAACAGAATCTGTCTAAAACAGAACAGTCTGTAAAGATGTATTTAAAATACATACTTCTGTAACTCCAAACATTCTTAAAAATTAGGAAAACGTGGGAAATTCCTATACCAATACTGTGTAAAAATTTCAGATTTTTCTGACGCTCCAGTACAGAACTAAAATTCCAGCACTGGACGCAAAACTTTCTGTTTTTAAAACAGCATCAATTATACTATCTTCAAAATCATCTCAAAGGCATTACTTGGCACAAACACTAATTAAAACATAAAAACACAATCATAACAGAAGTTATAATTATGCGAACACTCAAAAACAGTAGGTAAAAGCAAAAATTTATTTTATTCATTGGGTTGCCTCCCAACAAGCTCTTTCTTTATAGCCATTAAGATAGGCTTGGGATAATAATGATGCTCTCATAAAAGACAAGAATTGAAAAGCAAAGAGAGCATCATAAAACATGTGACAAACACATTTAAGTCTAACATACTTCCTATGCATAGGCATTTTATAGGAAAACAAATTATCAAGACAAGCAATATCTAGCATATGCAAATGAGAAGAATGAAGAATTAAAAAATTTAACACAAAGAGAGGTAATTTAATAACATGAAGACTTCTATAACCATATTTTCTTCTCTCATAATAATTGCATGTAGGATCATAATCAAATTCAACAATATAGCTATCATATAAAATTTTATCTTCGTGATCCATATGCATAAAACATTTATAATCTTCCAAGATAGTGGGATTAACATCAACTAAAGTCATGACCTGTCCAAACCCACTTTTATCAAAAATTGCATAAGATTGAACACTCTCCGAATATGTGGGATTCTTTTTACCTAAAGTTGACACTCTTCCAAACCCACTTTCAATATTATTGCAAACATTATTATCAATAACTTATTCATCACGAGGCTTAAATAAATTTTCAAGATCATAAGAAGCATTATCACCCCAATCATGATCATTTCAATAAGTAGTGGACATAACAAAATCATCATCCCCAATCTTGTAGTTTTGCATATTATTAACACAATTGACATTAATAGAATTTATAATAACATCATTGCAATCATGCTTTTCAATCAAGGAGCTATCATGAATCACTTTATAAATTTCTTCTTCTAACACTTCATCACAATTTTCACATTCATGATTTTCAAGCAAAACTTCATAGAGATAATCAAGTGCACTCAACTCACTAGAAATTTGTTCATTATACTTGGATCTTTTGAAAAGATTAGCAAGTGGATGAGGATCCATAAGTCTATATTTTTATTTTCATTGAGTCACACAATTTTAGCAAGCAAACGAGCAAACAAGCAAATAAAAATATTTTGGTGTTTTTGTAAAAAAAAATAGAAGTGGGGGAGATGAAAAGGAGAGGCAAATGCAAATAAAAGGCAAATAAAATAAATGCAAGTGATTGATAGTTTGTGCGAAGGTACTCGGTAATTTTGATGATGTCTCCCCGGCAACGGCGCCAGAAATTCTTCCTGCTACTTGTAGTCTGCGTTGGTATTTCCTCGAAGAGGAGAGGATGATGCAGTACAGTAGAGATAAGTATTTCCCTCAGTTAAGAACCAAGGTTATCAATCCAGTAGGAGAACCAAGCAAAATTCTGTTAAGCGCACCTGCACACACAAGAGCAAACACTTGCACCCAACGCAAATAAGAGGGTTGTCAATCCTCTTAGCGGTTATTTGCAAGGATTAAATCTTATCGAGGTAAATAGATAAACTAAACTACTAACTAAAATAAAAGTAAATAAATTGCAGCAAGGTATTTTTAGGTTTTTTATATAATAAAGATAGACCCGGGGACCATAGTTTTCACTAGAGGCTTCTCTCTTGAGCACATAAACATACGGTGGGTAAACAAATTACTGTTGGGCAATTGATAGAAAAGCAAATAATTATGATGGATTCATGGCAATGATCATGTATATAGGCATCACATCTGAGACAAGTAGACCGACTCCTGCCTGCATCTACTACTATTACTCCACCCATCGACCGCTATCCAGCATGCATCTAGGGTATTAAGTATGAAACAGAGTAACGCCTTAAGCAAGATGACATGATGTAGAGAAGCAAATCCAAGCAATATGAATAAACCCCATCTTTTTATCCTTAATGGCAACAATACAAATATGTGTCATGTCCCTTTCTGTCACTGGGATTGAGCACCGCAAGATTGAACCCATCACAAAGCACCTCTCCCATTGCAAGATAAATCAATCTAGTTGGCCAAACTAAACTGATAGATCGGAGAGAAATACAAAGCTATAACAATCATGCATAAAAGAGTTCAGAGAAGACTCAAATATTTCTCATGAACAATCTGATCATAAACTCACAATTCATCGGATCCCAACAAACACACCGCAAAAGAAGATTACATCGGATAGAACTCCAAGAACATCGAGGAGAACATTGTATTGAAGATCAAAGAGAGGGAAGAAGCCATCTAGCTACTAGCTATGGACCCGTAGGTCTGTGGTAAACTACTCACACATCATCGGAAGGACAACAAGGTTGATGTAGAAGCCCTCCGTGATCGATTCCCCCTCCGGCAAAGTACCGGAAAAGGCCTCCATATGGGATCGCGGAAGAACAGAGGCTTGCGGCGGCGGGAAGGTTTTTTCTTTTGGCTCGCTGGGGGTTTCCCAATATTTGTGAATTTATAGAAGTGGAATTAGGTCAAATGGAGTCACGTGGGCCCCACAAGGTAGCACGGCGCCCCCCCTGGGGCGCGCCCTAGTGCCTTGTGAAGCCTCCGTGAGGCTTCTGGCCTCCTCCCGAAGCTTCCCATGTTTCTTTTGTCCAGAAAAAAATCTCCAAAAAGTTTCATGGCATGTGGACTTCATTTGGTACTGTTTCTCTGAAAAGCCAAAAACAAGCAGAAAACAGCAACTGGCACTAGGCACTGGGTTAATAGGTTAGTCCCAAAAAATGATATATAATTGCATATAAAAACATCCAAGATTGATACTATAATAGCATGGAACAATAAAAAATTATAGATACGTTGGAGACGTATTACCCGCCACCAGGCGGTCCCGCCAATGCTAGATGCCGCGAAAACAATCTCCGACCACCGATGCTCCACTCCCCGCACTCCCCTGATTAAATACCGGCGTCCGACGTCCGACATCGTTTCACCGACGCTTCACTCCATTGCTACCACGCGCCGCGCAATCCTAATCTAGTACAGCCACCATGGTGAGGCAGCTAAAGACCACAAGGATCTCCACGGGTGGTCTTTGCCCCAGGGCACCGGTGACCGGCACCGGCGGCGGCTCCAACTCCGACGTGGGCTCCAACTCCGGTGCGGGCTCCAACCATGGCACGGGCACCAACCACGGCGGCGCTACGTCGGTCGGCTCGGCCTCCAACTCCTACTACTCCGAGCTCGAGCCCACGCCGTCCGAGCTATCTCATAACCGCAGGGAGCTCGAGGAGGAGGACGCCGAGGAGGAGGTGGCCTTCGAGGTGATGCTGGAGCACCTCGACATCCACGGCGTGGAAGATGCGGCTGAGGAAGACGCACCGTCTCCTGCATACAAAGCTGCCGTGCTCACGTCCGTTTTGCATCATGTTTTGTGGAGCAATTCTAATGCCTTGTGGTGTGATACGTCCATTTTGCATCATGTTTTCCTACTGTTATTTATAGTGTTTTTAATCAATATAACACTTTGTGGAGCAATTCTAATGCCTTTTCTCTCTTAATATGCAAGATTTTCATAAGGAGGGAGATTGCCGGCAGCTGGAATTCTGGACCTGAAAAAGCTATGTCAGAGATACCTATTCTGCACATCTCCAAATGAGCTGAAATTTCACGGAGATTTATTTTGGAATAAATAAAAAATATTGGAAGAAAGAAGTACCAGAGGGGGCCACCCAGGTGCCCACGAGGCACCAGGGTGCGCCACCCCCCTAGGCGCGCCCTGGTGTCTTGTGGGGCCCCTGACCAGCCTCCGGTGCCCATTTTCTGGTATATAAGCCCATTTGCCCTAGAAAAAATAAGGACAAGACTTTTGGATGGAGCACCGCCGTCTCGAGGCGGAACTTGGGCAGGAGCACTTTTGCTCTCCGGCGAAGCGATTCCGCCAGGGATACTTCCCTCCGGGAGGGGGAAATCGAAGCCATCGACGTCACCAACGATCCTCTCATCATGGGAGGACCAATCTTCATCAACATCTTCACCAGCCCCATCTCATCTCAAACCCTAGTTCATCTCTTGTATTCAATCTTTGTCTCAAAACCTCATATTGGTACCTGTGGGTTGCTAGTAGTGTTGATTACATCTTGTAGTTGATGCTAGTTGGTTTATTTGGTGGAAGATTATATATTCAGATCCATTATGCTATTTAATACCCCTCTGATCTTGGACATGAATATGATTTGTGAGTAGTTACTTTTGTTCTTGAGGACATGGGAGAAGTCTTGTCATAAGTAATCATGTGAATTTGGCATTCATTCGATATTTTGATGATATGTATGTTGTTGATTCTCTTAGTGGTGTCATGTGAACGTCGACTACATGACACTTCACCATCTTTGGGCCTAAGGGAATGCATTGTGGAGTAGTAATTAGATGATGGGTTGCTAGAGTGATAGAAGCTTAAACCCTAGTTTATGCGCCATTCCATAAGGGGCTGATTTGGATCCATATGTTTAATGCTATGGTTAGATTTATCTTAATTCTTCTTTCATAGTTGCGGATGCTTGCGAGAGAGGTTAATCATAAGTGGGAGGCTTGTTTAATGCTATGGTTGTTTTTTGTGCAGAAATAAAAGTTCTCCAAATGCAGTGAAACTTTTTGACGATTTTTTTTGGAACATAAGAGACCCCCAAAGCTTCATGGAAGGACCAGAAGCCTCACGAGGTGCTCACAAGCCACCACGGCGTGCTAGGGGGGGGTGGCGTGCCGTGGTGCCTCGTGGGCCCATCTTAGCCCATCTTCGCGTGATTCCAACGCCAAAAAATCCTATAAATACCAAAACCCCCAGAAATAACCCTAGAACTTTGACTACGCCACCGCAAGCCTCTGTACCTCCACGATCTCATCTACAGCCCTTTTCCGGCACCCTGCCGAAGGGGGGAATCATCACCGGAGGCCATCTTCAACATCCCGGCGGTCTCCATGACGAGGAATGAGTAGTTCACCCTCGAGGCTAGGGGTATGTACTAGTAGCTATGTGTTTGATCTCTCTCTCTCTCGTGTTCTTGATTTGGCACGATCATGATGTAATGCGAGCTTTGTTAATATAGTTGGATCATATGGTGTTTCTCCCTCTCTATCTTGTTGTGATGAATCGAGTTTTTACCTTTGAGGTTTCACTATTATCGGATTGAATACTTTTATGGATTTGAGAACACTTGATGTATGTCTTGCATATGAATACCCATGGTGACAATGGGGTATTATATTGATTCACTTGATGTATGTTTTGGCACTCAACTCACAGATTCCCGAGGTGACATTGGGGTAATCTATGCATAGGGGTTGATGCACGTTTTTGTCCTACTTTCTCCGGTAGAAATCTTGGGGCACTCTTTGAAGTTCTTTGTGTGGATTGAATATTATGATCTGAAGTTGTTTGATGCATATCGAATAATCAACTCACGGATACTTGTGGTGACATTGGAGTATCTAGGTGACATTAGAGTTGGTTGATGTGTACCATATGGCGTTATTTTAGTACGAACTCTAGGGCTGTTCGTGACACTTTTTTTTGAATTTTCACCGGGGGGGGGGGGGGGGAGAGTTTCCCCCACCTGAATATATTGATTAAAGTGGGCTAGGATCCCAGATTTGTTACAGAAGAGAGATCGAAACACCAGAAGCACGCCCGCATACGCAATCCAGTTCTTCGGGCGCCACTAGAGAGGGGGGGGGAGGTACAACTAGGGGGAGAGGGCACCGAGCCACGATACAACATGAGACCGGCAAGCAGCCGGAAGCCGTCCACACCATAGCACCGCGTCCTCCCGACAACAGCTGAGCACACGCGCAATGGATGGTTGTTGCGGCCGGAAGACCACCGAGTTCCTATGTTTCCACAGTTGCCAATAGCACGGGAGCGAGAACTCCACTCCCGACTCAACGACGGCGGAGGCGGCAGTTGCCAACGCAGCCAGGTCACTCACAGTGACGCCAAGAACGGGTACTCCCACCACCCGCCAAAAGTTGAGGGCGAACGGGCAGGCGAAGAGCATATTGCCAGCTGTTTCAAGCGTCGCGGAGCAGAGCGGACAGCCGGCGTCGTCCGCGGCGACGATGCACTTCCGCAACAGGACGTTTCGTACCCTACAACAATTTGAGGTGGTCCGCGGTGACACTTATAGGAATAGCTCAATAGATTGATCGGAAAGGATAACTTTGAGGTGGTTTCGTACCCTACAACAATTTCTATCTTATGTTCTCCGCTAATAGGAACTTTGGAGTGATTCTTTGTCGCACGTTGAGGGATTGTTATATGATCCAATTATGTTAGCATTGTTGAGAGATAGCACTAGTGAAAGTATGAACCCTAGGCCTTGTTTCTAAGCATTGCAATACCATTTGTGCTCCGTTTTATCACTTGCTACCTTGCTGTTTTTTTTATTTTCAGATTACAAAAACCTATATCTACTATCCATACTACACTTGTATCACCATCTCTTCGCCGAACTAGTGCACCTATACAATTTGCCATTGTATTGGGTGTGTTGGGGACACAAGATATTTTATTTGTGTTATCAATAATCATGTTTTGTATCTTTTAGTTCAATAAAATTCCAATTATAGCCTTTACCATGCTCAGTTTGCAAGTTTATGTTTTGCTGTTTGAAAACAGAAAGTTTTCTGTTATGTCCAGAATATTCCTGAATAGTCAGAACATGGTAAAAATCTGAAATTTTTACACAGTCAGCATGCATGAGTTCTCTGTCACGTGGTAATTTTTCAGAATTTTTGGAGTTAGGGAAGTATGAATTCTTATTCACCCTTTACAGACTGTTCTGTTTAGACAGATTTCGGTTATAGTTGCATTGTTTGCATATGTTGCTTGTTTAATGTTTCTATTTGTGGATAGGAGTATTAAATATGCAGAGGCATTTAGTATGCAATGTTAAATTAAAATTTTAGTGATTTGTTACAGTAGAGAATGTTAAGGTTTTGAGTTGATTTATACTAACTTATCGCATGAGTTCTTGTTGAGTTTTGTGTGGATGAAGTTTTTAAGACTTAGGAGAAGCCTTGGTATGAGAGGAATTAAGGAGACACAAGAGCTCAAATTTGGGGATGCCCAAGGCATCCCAAGATAACATTCCAAGAAGTCTCAAGCAACTAAGCTTGGGGATGCCCCGGTTGGCATCACACCTTTCTTCATCAACACCTATTGGTTAGCCTAAGTTTTTACTTGTTCACGTGTTATGTGCTATTCTTGGAGTGTCCTTTTATTTTTGTTTTGTGTGTTGTTTGAATAAAAGTATCAAGATCTTAAATTTTAAATGAGAGAGAGTCCTCACATAGCTACCTATTTACTTAACTACTCATTTGGTCTTCACATATATCTTTTTGGAGTAGTTTGTCATTTACTCTTGTTCTTCACTTATATCCTATGAGTAAATTGTTGAATAAATTGAATATCATAAAGTTGAAATTATATGTGCTTCATATGCTTGTATCATGCCTACTAGTAGCTTCACATTGGGTTTAGAAGGTAAATTCTATTGAAGCTTGACAATCACAATATTGGTCATACAAGCAATTCATGAATGATTAGTATAAGGAAGAGAACTTTCACATATAAATATATTATCTTGGACATCTTTTATGATTGTGAATACCCATTAATTATTTTGAACCTTGAGCAAATTAGTTGAAGTTGGACAAGGAAGAAAACGTAATGAGTTATGTTCGGGTATATTTGCATAGAAGTTATATTGTTATGGATCCTCCAACATGTGATGCTTGCTTAGGATCTTTTGCTAGCCAAAAATTCGTACAAAGTAGAGATACTACTTGTGCATCCAAAAACACTTGAACCCAGTTTCTTGCCATGAGTGTCCACCATATCTACCTATGGATTGAATAAGATCCTTCAAGTAAGTTGTCATCGGTGCAAAAAGCAATAAAAATTGCTCCTAAAATATGTATGATCTTTTATTGCAAGGGAAAATAAGCGTTGTACGAACTTGTGATGGTAAAGAAATAAAAGCGACGGACTGCATAATAAAGGTTCCTATCACAAGGGGCAATATAACGTGACGTTCCTTTGCATTAAGGGCTTGTGCATCCAAAAATAAAAAGTGCATGACAACCTCTGCTTCCCTCTGCGAAGGGCCTATCTTTTACTTTATGTATTTACTTTTTATGCAAGAGTCAATAGTGTTCTCCTCTATTACTTTTTATGCAAGAGTCAATAGTATTGTTTCTCATTTCAACCTTAATTATTCTCTAGTTGGCAAGCATCATGTGGCGGGGAAAGATCCAGGCACATATGGCCAGTCAAATATATTTGATCATGAATTATTATTGTTGACAATTCTCTCTATGATAAATGAGTTGGGAGGCGAAAATTAAGCCCCTATCTTTCTCTGTGTTCGATGGATGCCATTTGTTCTAAAAATAAGCTTTGGGTACTAGCAATCATAGAAGACTATATGATAATTGAGTATGTGGAGCTCTTACATAGACCTTGTTGAAATTAAGTTGAATTGCAAAAAATAAATTGACTATGAAGTTGAATTGCAATTGTTTGGTGACTAAGAACATAGGTTGTTAAGTTTCAAGAGAATGCATTGTTTGAACCATAACATGTGAATTGATTGCTACTTTATCATGATGAGTTTTATGAGAAAGAGTTGTTGTTATGATTCTAGGAAAAGTGATTGAAATTATCAGTGATCAAACTTATGCACTATGCTAGCATTCACACTTCATAAATTATTTCTTTTATCATTTACCTACTCGAGGACGAGCAGGAATTAAGCTTAGGGATGCTGATACGTCTCCAACGTATCTATAATTTATGAAGTATTCCTGCCATGTTTACAACAATTCTATATGGTTTTGGTATGATTTGAATGGAACTAACCCGGACTGACGTTGTTTTCAGCAGAACTACCGTGGCGTTGTTTTTTGTGCAGAAATAAAAGTTCTCCAAATGCAGTGAAACATTTTGACGATTTTTTTTGGAACATAAGAGACCCCCGAAGCTTCATGGAAGGACCAGAAGCCTCACGAGGTGCTCACAAGCCACCACGGCGCACCAGGGGGTGGCGTGCCGTGGTGCCTCGTGGGCCCATCTTAGCCCATCTTCGCGTGATTCCAACGCCAAAAAATCCTACAAATACCAAAACCCCCAAAAATAACCCTAGAACTTTGACTACGCCGCCACAAGCCTCTACACCTCCACGATCTCATCTACAGCCCTTTTCCGGCACCCTGCCGGAGGGGGGAATCATCACCGAAGGCCATCTTCATCACCCGGCGGTCTCCATGACGAGGAGGGATTAGTTCACCCTCGAGGCTAGGGGTATGTACTAGTAGCTATGTGTTTGATCTCTCTCTCTCGTGCTCTTGATTTGGCACGATCTTAATGTACCGCGAGCTTTATTAATGTAGTTGGATCATATGGTGTTTCTCCCTCTCTATCTTGTTGTGATGAATCGAGTTTTTACCTTTGAGGTTTCACTATTATCGGATTGAATACTTTTATGGATTTGAGAACACTTGATGTATGTCTTGCATATGAATACCCGTGGTGACAATGGGGTATTATATTGATTCACTTGATGTATGTTTTGGCACTCAACTCGCGAATTCCCGAGGTGACATTGGGGTAATCTATGCATAGGGGATGATGCACGTTTTCGTCCTACTTTCTTCGGTAGAAATCTTGGGACACTCTTTGAAGTTCTTTGTGTGGATTGAATATTATGATCTGAAGTTGTTTGATGCATATCGAATAATCAACTCACGGATACTTGTGGTGACATTGGAGTATCTAGGTGACATTAGAGTTGGTTGATGCGTATCATATGGTGTTATTTTAGTACGAACTCTAGGGTTGTTCATGACACTTATAGGAATAGCTCAATAGATTGATCGGGAAGGATAACTTTGAGGTGGTTTCGTACCCTACAAAAAATTCTATCTTATGTTCTCCGCTAATAGGAACTTTGGAGTGATTCTTTGTCGCACATTGAGGGATTGTTATATGATCCAATTATGTTAGCATTGTTGAGAGATTGCACTAGTGAAAGTATGAACCCTAGGCCTTGTTTCTAAGCATTGCAATACCGTTTGTGCTCCATTTTATCACTTGCTACCTTGCTGTTTTTTTATTTTCAGATTACAAAAACCTATATCTACTATCCATACTACCCTTGTATCACCATCTCTTCGCCGAACTAGTGCACCTATACAATTTGCCGTTGTATTGGGTGTGTTGGGGACACAAGAGATTTCTTTTATTTGATTGCAGGGTTGTTTGAGAGAGACTGTCTTCATCCTACGCCTCCCACGGATTGATAAACCTTAGGTCATCCACTTGAGGGAAAATTGCTACTGTCCTACAAAACTCTGCGCTTGGAGGCCCAACACGAGTCTACAAGAATAAGTTGTGTAGTAGACATCACTATGGTTAGATTTATCTTAATTCTTCTTTCGTAGTTGCGGATGCTTGCGAGAGGGGTTAATCATAAGTGGGAGGCTTGTTCAAGTAATAAAAGCAGCCAAGCACCGGTCCACCCACATATCAGATTATCAAAGTAGCGAACGCAAATCAAATAAACATGATGAAAGTGACTAGATGAAATTCCCATGTGTCCTCGAGAACGCTTTGCTTATTATAAGAGATTGTTCCGTCCTGTCCTTTACTACAAAAAGGATTGGGCTACCTTGCTGCACCTTAGTTACTATTGCTACTTGTCACTTGTTACAAATTATCTTGCTATCAAACTTCTCGTTACCGATAATTTCAGTGCTTGCAGAAAATACCTTGCTGAAAATCGCTTGTCATTTCCTTCTGTTCCTCGTTGGGTTCAACACTCTTACTTATCGAAAGGACTACGATTGATCCCCTATACTTGTGGGTTATCAAGACTCTTTTCTGGCGCCGTTGCCGGGGAGTGAAGTGCCTTTGGTGAGTGGAATTTGGTAAGGAAACATTTATATTACGTGCTGAAATTTACTGTTACTTGTCACTATGGAAAGTAATCCTTTGAGGGGTTTGTTCGGGTTATCTTCACCTCGACCGGAAGCACAAAGAGTTGCTCCTCAACCTACCGCACCTACTGAAAATATTTATTATGAGATCCCTTCGGGTATGATAGAGAAACTGCTAGCTAATCCTTATGCAGGAGATGGAACGGTACATCCTGATATCCACTTAATCTATGTGGATGAAATTTGTGGATTGTTTAAGGTTGCAGGTTTATCCGGAGATGGAATTAAGAAGAAAGTATTCCCTTTATCTTTGGAGGGAAAGGCATTGATATGGTATAGGCTATGTGATGATACTGATACATGGGACTGGAACCGGTTGAAGCTGGAATTCCACCTGAAATTTTATCCTATGCATTTGGTTCATCGTGATCGGAACTATATATATAATTTTTGGCCTCGTGAAGGAGAAAGCATCGCTCTAGCTTGAGGGAGGCTTAAGTACATGATGTACACATGCCCCAATCATGAGCTCTCAAGAGAAATTATCTTACACAATTTTTATGCTTGACTTTCTCATGATGATCAAACCATGCTCGATTCTTCTTCTACTGGCTCCTTTATGAAGAAGACTATTGAATTTAGATGGGATCTTCTGGAAAGAATTAAACGCAACTCTGAAGATTGGGAACTCGACAAAGGTAATGAGTCAGGTATAACACTTGAGTTTGATTGTGTTAAATCTTTTATGGATACCGATGCTTTTCGTAAGTTTAGCACTAAATATGGACTTGACTCTGAGATAGTAGCCTCCTTTTGTGAAACATTTGCTACTCATGTTGATCTCCCTAAGGAGAAGTGGTTTAAATATCATCCCCCTGTTAAAGAAAAGATTGAGGAACCCGTTAGTGTTAAAGAAGAAACAATTGTTTACCATGTTGATCCAGTTGTGCCTACTGCTTATATTGAGAAACCACCTTTTCCTGTTAGGATTGAGGAACATGCTAAAGTTTCAACTGTGATTAACAAAAGTAATATTAGAACACCTAGACCCTCTGAACAAATTAAAGTTGAACCTAATGTTGCTATGGTTAAAGATCTCTTGGTCGATAATATAGATGGGCATGTTATTTACTACTGTGATGAAGCAGCTAGAATTGCTAAACCAGATCCTAAAGATAAAAACAGACCCGTAGTAGGCATGCCTGTTGTCTCTATTAAAATAGGAGATCATTATTATCATGGCTTATGTGATTTGGGTGCTAGTGTGAGTGCTATTCCGTTTACCTTATATCAAGAAATTATGAATGATATTGCACCTATTGAAATAGAGGACATTGATGTTACTATTAAACTTGCAAACAGAGATACCATTACACTGCTTGGGATTGTTAGAGATGTTGAAGTCTTGTGTGGAAAAATAAAATACCCTACTGATTTTCTAGTCCTCGGTTCTCCACAAGATAATTTTTGTCCCATTATATTTGGTAGACCTTTCTTAAACACTGTTAATGCCAAGATTGATTGCGCTAAAGAAACTGTTAGTGTTAATTTTGGTGGTATGTCTCATGAGTTTAATTTCTCCAAGTTTCGTACACAACCTCATGATAAAGAATTGCCTAGTAAAGATGAAATTATTGGTCTTGCTTCTATTACCGTACCTCCTACTGATCCGTTAGAACAATATTTGCTAGACCATGAAAATGATATGCACATGAATGAAAGAAATGAAATAGATAGGATGTTCTTTGATCAACCACCTATCCTTAAACACAATTTGCCTATTGAAACTCTTGGAGGCCCTCCTCCACCTAAGGGTGACCCTGTATTTGAATTGAAGCAATTGCCTGATACATTGAAATATGCTTATCTAGATGAAAAGAAGATATATCCTATTATTATTAGTACTAACCTTTCAGAGCATGAAGAAAAGAGATTACTAAAAACCTTGAGGAAGCATCGTGCTGCTATTGGATATACTCTTGATGATCTTAAGGGCATTAGTCCCACTCTATGTCAGCACAAAATTAATATGGAGCCTGATGCTAAACCAATTGTCGATCACCAATGACCATTAAATCCTAAGATGAAGGAAGTGGTAAGAACTGAAATATTAAAGCTTCTGGAAGCAGGTATAATCTATCCCATAGCTGATAGTAGATGGGTGAGTCCCGTTCATTGTGTCCCTAAGAAGAGAGGTATTACCGTTGTTCCTAATGATAAAAATGAACTCATCCCACAAAGAATTGTAACTGGTTATAGGATGGTAATTGATTTTAGAAAATTAAACAAAGCCACTAGAAAAGATCATTACCCCTTACCTTTTATTGATCAAATGTTAGAAAGATTGTCTAAGCATACACACTTTTGTTTCCTAGATGGTTATTCTGGTTTCTCTCAAATACCTGTATCACCTAAAGATCAAGAGAAAACCACCTTTACTTGTCCTTTTGGAACTTATGCTTATCGTTGTATGCCTTTTGGTTTATGTAATGCACCTGCTACCTTTCAAAGATGTATGACTGCTATATTCTCTGACTTTTGTGAAAAATTGTTGAGGTTTTCATGGATGATTTCTCCGTTTACGAAACTTCTTTTGATGATTGCTTAAGCAACCTTGATCGAGTTTTGCAGAGATGTGAAGAAACTAATCTTGTCTTGAATTGGGAGAAGTGCCACTTTATGGTTAATGAAGGTATAGTCCTTGGGCATAAAATTTCTGAAAGAGGTATTGAAGTTGATAAAGCTAAGGTTGATGCTATTGAGAAAATGCCATGTCCTAAAGATATTAAAGGTATAAGAAGTTTCCTAGGTCATGCTGGTTTTTATAGAAGGTTTATAAAAGACTTCTCTAAAATTTCTAGACCTCTTACCAATCTCTTGCAAAAAGATGTTCCATTTGTTTTTGATGATGATTGTGTAGAAGCCTTTGAAACACTTAAGAAAGCCTTAACCACTGCACCTATTGTTCAACCACCTGATTGGAACTTGCCTTTTGAAATTATGTGTGGTGCTAGTGATTATGCTGTTGGTGCTGTTCTAGGACAGAGAGTTGATAAAAAATTAAATGTTATCCATTATGCTAGTAAAACCCTAGACAGTGCTCAAAGAAATTATGCTACTACTGAGAAACAATTTCTAGCAGTATTGTTTGCATGCGATAAATTCAGATATTACATAGTTGATTCTAAAGTAACTGTTCACACTGATCATGCTGCTAATAAATACCTTATGGAAAAGAAAGATGCTAAACCTAGACTCATTAGGTGGGTTCTATTGCTACAAGAATTTGACTTGCATATTACTGATAGGAAGGGATTTGAGAATCCCGTAGCAGATAATTTGTTTAGAATGGAAAATGTTCTTGATGACCCACTTCCTATTAATGATGATTTTCTTGATGAACAATTGGCTGTCATAAATGCTTCTCGTAATACTCCTTGGTATACAGAGTATGCTAATTATATTGTTGCTAAATTTATACTACCTAGTTTCACATACCAACAAAAGAAAAAGTTCTTACTTGATTTAAGACATTACTTCTGGGATGACCCTCATCTTTATAAAGAAGGAGTAGATGGTATTATTAGACGTTGTGTACCTGAGCATGAACAGGAACAAATCCTACGTAAGTGTCACTCCGAGGCCTATGGAGGACACCATGCGGGAGACAGAACTGCGCATAAGGTACTACAATCTGGTTTTTATTGGCCTACTCTTTTCAAGGATGCTTGTAAGTTTGTCTTATCTTGTGATGAATGTCAAAGAATTGGCAATATTGGTAGACGTCGGGAAATGCCTATGAATTATTCACTTGCTATTGAACCATTTGATGTTTGGGGATTTGATTATATGGGACCTTTTCCTAAATCCAATGGGTATACTCATATTTTAGTTGATGTTGATTACGTTACTAAGTGGGTAGAAGCTATTCCAACTAGTAGTGCTGATCATAACACTTCTATTAAAATGCTTAAAGAAGTTATTTTCCCGAGGTTCGGAGTCCCTAGATATTTAATGACTGATGGTGGTTCACATTTTATTCATGGTGCATTCCGTAAACTGCTTGCTAAATATGATGTCAACCATAGAATTGCATCTCCATATCACCCTCAATCTAGTGGTCAAGTTGAATTGAGCAATAGAGAAATAAAGTTAATTTTGCAAAAAACCGTCAATAGATCTAGAAAGAATTGGTCTAAGAAACTTGACGATGCATTATGGGCTTATAGAACTGCTTATAAAAATCCTATGGGTATGTCTCCTTATAAAATGGTTTATGGAAAAACATGCCATTTACCTCTTGAGTTAGAACATAAAGCATATTGGACAATTAAAGAACTCAATTATGATTTTAAACTTGGTGGTGAAAAGAGGTTATTTGATATTAGCTCACTAGATGAATGGAGAACCCAAGCTTATGAAAATGCGAAATTGTTTAAAGAAAAAGTTAAAAGATGGCATGATAGAAGATCTCAAAAATGGGAATTCAAAGTGTGTGAATATGTTCTATTGTACAATTCTCGTTTGAAGTTCTTTGCAGGAAAACTTCTCTCTAAATGGGAAGGGCCGTATATCATCGAAGAAGTTTATCGCTCTGGAGCCATCAAAATAAACAACTCCGAAGGCACTAATTTGAGAGTGGTGAATGGGCAAATAATTAAGCACTATACTTCAGGTACTCCCATTAATGTTGAAACTAATATTATTGAAACAATTACACCGGAGGAATACATAAGAGAGACCTTCCAGAACACTCCAGAACCCTGAAAAGGAAGAGGTACGTGATACGGTAAGTAAACTGACTCCAAAAATTCCATAAAAATACTTTCTGTCAGTTTTGTAATATTAGAAAAAATACAAAAATAAGAAACAGACGAGGGGACCCACGAGGTGCACACGAGGCACCAGGGCGCGCACCCCCCCAGGCGCACCCTGGTGGCTCGTGGGCCCCTCGTGAGCCTTCCCGACTCCGTTTTCTTTTGGAAAACTTGTGTTGCAAGATAAAAATTCTTTATATATACCCCCGGACATTTTGACCATCGTATCGTAGAAATATCCTCTGTTCTTGTTTCGTGCTGTTTTCTGTCAGATTTTGAGGCTAGGCATCATGTCTTCCTCTTCCTCCAACAATGTGGGAGACGACGCTTGGTTGATGCAGATGGAACTCGGGAGGGGGGGGGGGAAGGAGAGGTTACCATGGAAGAAGATGATGGAGATTCGCTTGAGGTCCACCCTCCGGCTTCTGAGAGGGGTACCCTTGCCGGCATCTCCACGATCCCAAATCCTCATCAAGCCCGGAGAAGCACTACGAGCCATGGGAATCCAGAGGTACAAGGAGGGCTTCCTCCTCGGAGGCCCTTACACAGGTTACATCGTAACAACTTTCATAACTTGGTCCACAATTACGGGGTTGAAAATACTCCTCGTATGCACATACCCTCCAATTGGGACATCTCTCGTCCAAGTGAAAGTGATGCAGGAAAGAATGCTTGGGGGCCAGAGAATAAGCATATTATGACCGAAGTCCAAAAGAATACAGAGATGATACAACATGTGCTCCGGGAAATCCAGAGCCTAAAGGAGATCCTAATTAATGTCATGAAGGACAAGCTCACCACTTCACCATCACCATCATCACCGAAGAAGTAAACTTGAGTACATGGGTATGGGCACTCCCCTTGGCTTGTGCCAAGCTTGGGGGAGGTGCCCCGGTATCGTATCACCATCACTTTTATTATCTTTACCTATTTTTAGTTTGATCCTTAGTTATTTCGTGATCTAGTTGAATAAAAGTTTAGTATGATCTATTTTCGAGTGCTAGTTTCATGATCTATCTATCTATGTAATTGAGTTGATGTAACATCCCAAATTTTGGAATGTTATATTAATTACTAGAATGATTGTTTGTTTGATTGAGTGATTGAATTTGAGTGAAATTTGAAACCTTTTGAAACTTTTGAATGAGAGGGAATAAAATGACTTTTTTTTTGAATTCAATTTCATCCAATGCAAAACAAGGAGAGAAGATGACATGACTTCTTCAAGTGAAGGAATTGAAATTTTGGATTCTGAAAACTACTGAAAATTTTCTATTTTGGTAATTACTTCATTTGATTCTGTTCTTGAATGAATTCAAACCCACATGCCCAAATTCAAATTTTCTTGAGAGGTGGAACATGACCCTCCAAACCAGGGGCATTTTTGTGAGATTTTGAACCATAAAACCCAGGGGGTTATTTGAAAATTATTTGCAAAAGAAAATAAAATCAATTTAGGCTTTTTCTGAAAAATAATTTTTTTTAAATCATTTATTTTGGCCGTGAAAAAATGTTCATCTTATTTATTTTATTTTTCTGATCATTTTAGTATATAATACTTCTATCTTTGGTTTAGTATTTAGTTTCCTTTTCTACTTTTACTTTCCTGTTATTTTTTATTTGGAAAAATGCTTTAAATAGGAAAGCTGCGCGCGTGCGTTAGGTAAGGATCCGGCCCATTTGGAAAGGATCCAGCCCGATCCAATCCGGACCAGATCCGAATCTCTCCGGATCGGCCGCCCGATCCCGTGCGATCTCCCTCTCTCTCTCTGACACCCGGTCCCACCGCCCGACCGAGCCACCGTCGCGGTCACCTCCTTCCTTTCTTCTTCCTCCTCTTTCCATCGCCGGAGCCGACCGGAATCCGACCGGATCTCCCGATTCCCTGCCGTTCTGGAGCACCTGACCGCATCTATAAATAGCGGAGACCTGCCGCACCTCGTTCCACCCCAAAGTCCCCTCGCCCGTGCCCTGCCTTTGCCGCCATTGCTCGCCGGAGTCCGAGCACCTCCACCACGCCATTACCTCGCCCCGCTCCACCTCGCCCTTCCCGAGATCCTCCGAGGCCACCTACGTCTTCGCCTCGCTTACCCGCACCTCCCCGTGCACCCGCCCGAGCTCCAGAGCCACCGGAGCAAGCTCCCCGTTGACCACCCGAGCACCCAGCCGCCATCGTCGACGCCGCGCTCACCACCGTCGCTCCCGACGCTACCTGACGCCACCATCGACCTCGCCACCGTCGCCTGCGTCGGCCGGAGCCTTACCCGCGCCCGGAGACCCACGGGAACGCTGCCCCGCACCACCTCACCGCCTCTGCCTCGCCGGAGAAGCTCCACCGCCGGCAACCCCCCTCTGTGAGCACCTCTTCCCCTCCCTTAGCCGTCAGATCTGAAACCAAGGGCCCAGATTAGAAGTTTTAAAACGGCCGAACCGTTTTTATTTATTTTGCGCACGTTCGCTCGCTAGCTCCCGCAACGCACGCCCGTAGCCAATGGCATTCGACCACGTAGCCCGTTCGCTATTTAAGTTTTTCTTTTCTTTTCTGTTTTCTGTTTTAAAAACAGAAATAGTTCTGTTTTTGTTTTTGCTTTATCTTTTCGGATATTTAGAGTTTTTAATTGATTGTTTTTGCATTGTGTCACAATTTTTGTATAGTTTCTGTAGATATAAAGTTTGACCATGTTTGCAAATTTTAAATTTGAATTCAAACAGATTTGATTTAAATCTTGTTTTGTGAATAACTTGAGTTTAAAAATAGCTTTTTAGTTGATTCTTTTTGCTACTAGTCATTAGTGACTTTATTTAACAGTAGGTAGAATTTGAGAATTTTTCGAATATTTTAAATTAGGATTTTTAACGAAACAGATTCTATTTTAGTTCTTTTTAGGTTTATTTCTATTTCTTTGGTTTTAAATTGTTTTTAATTTATTTTTATTTTATATTAATTGACAAGTTTTACTTTGTTTTCTGTTAGTTAGCAGTAGTATTTCAACCAAGTTTATTTCTATGTTGTTTATTATTTTTGTTTGCATGAAATCAATTCTAGTTCAATTATAACTTGCAATTGATTTCCATTGCTAGTTGGAGTTCCTATTTGAAAATATTTTATAAAGTGTTTTATAGGTTTTACTTTCTGTTAGCTTAGTTGTTTTATATTTTTTTATTTCTGTTAGTTTTATTATCTTAGTGTTTTCTTTGCTGTTATGTTCTATTAGTTAGAAAACTCATATTGTTTAGTGTGTTGTTTTCATAGTTCTTAGTTGTTCTTCAAAAGTAATTCCTTTGCTAGTAAAAATATTTGATAAATGCCTTTGCTAGATTTTAATTTGTTGTTGTTTTGTTGCTGTTGATAAATGGGTTAATTGTAGGAAAACCTTTTCTTAGTTACTTGATGAAGAATTGTTGATTTTAACTTTTGTCTTAAGTATTTCCTTCATCACACTCTTTTGTGATTAGTTTTGTGCTTTGTGTTGTTATTGGTGCGATAGTATTGATTGCTAGAAGTGTTTGCTTATAAGAGTGTAATGCTTTACTATATAGATTTCATCGGAGAGTGACGAATAGTTCTATCAAGTTATTTTCCTAAGAGCGATATTTATCTTCATCAACCTTACCAGGCAAGTTCACTTTGACCATCTATTTCATACCTACGTTTTATTGCATGTAGTGACATCATTCAACAAATCCCTCCAGTAGTATTATTGAATTCTTGTAGTTGGGTAGAATGCATGAGGTAGGAACCCACTCCTTGTTACTGAAGCCGCGGGACGTTATTTGTCTTACTGCTATGCTACGCTAAAGTAGACGGGGTTGGTATGAGTGTTCGAGAGTGGTGTGAGGTGAAGGACTCTACGTCAAAGACGACAACTTCATGAAGGCATCTTCAAGTCCTGCATCTTCAAGACCTCAAGACTTCGAGACTCGAGAAACAAGTTTTCAATACACACTACTGGGTGAGGGATGGATTTGATGGGCACCCTGGAGTAACCAGTGGATGGCCGGGATGCATGGAGAAGCGCCATGACATCTTGCGGAAAGCCTCACCCAGACTCAAAGAGACGGATGAATACTTCATGCCCGGAAGCTTACCTGTGTAGCCACAAGTCATTATGGGCTCTGGCTTGGTTGATCTTTGTTGTGACTCTGGCTGGGCAGTGCTACGAGATGTAGTCGACGATAGGATTGGATGGGCACTGACAGTAGTCAGGGAAACACTCTGAAAGACCATGTTTCGTTCGTCCTGTTCTCAAACACCCGGCAGTGCGAGGACTTACAAGGAGGGAACGAATCTTGTGGGTAAAGTACACAACACTCTGCAGAGTTAAACCTAATCGATTAGCCGTGTCCCCGGTTATGGACAATTTGAGCCTCTGGACTTGGATCTATCTCTGAACTCTCAACACCACACTGATAACTAATTGTGGGCAACTTTTGATACTTGTGGGCATTGAGACATCGGTTGGCGGAACCATGTCATAATAGATATTTCCATAGTGAAAACTCCTGATATTCCTTTGTTGTAGGAAAAGAAAATAAAATCAGCTTTTATGCAAAAACTCAGACACAGAGCCACAAAGCCTTATTGCATATAGAATAGTCTTTATCTTCTGTTCTTCTATGGTGATCTTGCCGGTACATTCAATGTACTGACCTACACGGCTGCAACGTCTTATGTTGCAGATAAGTTTCTACGACAAGTAAGAGTACGATTCAGGGTTACGGTCTACACTCAACCTGCCGTTGGTGTTTATTGGGACTCCACTCCCGTTGACTGTTTCCGCTGAGATTTTAAGGTATATATCAGTTTTACGTTATTTACATGTGATTGCACTTTGATATATACATTGATGTACTGTGTGTGCCAGCATACTGATCCAGGGATGGCACAGAACACACAGAGGCTTGACCGTTTGAGGTCGGGTCGCTACAGAGATGGTATCAGAGCACATGTTGACTGTAGGACGTGACCCTAGAAACTGGTAAGCCCTAGGACAGGATATCTCTAAAACTTTATTTTCACAAAGATGCTTACTTCTCATCTTTTCTGATTTTATCAAATGGTCCCTCTTACCTCGATTAGTTAGAATATATCCCTTCCCTTTTGACAACATGAAGGATCAACTAAGACCACTCCGAGAAGGACAAGATGCCGGACAATCGTAACCAACTCAGAGTAATAGGAGGATTACCCTATACAACAAGAATTGAAGTTACACCAGTTGAAGACCTTGAAGACCCGAAGAATTCAAAGACCCTGAAGCATTTCAATATGACCTTTAGAGGACCACCACCCCTGTTGTATACTCACGTTAGATACGATGTTTTGTGAGCTGTCATTTGTGTGCATTTTTTTCGACATCCACAAATAAAAAACCTATTTTCAAAACTATTGTTTGTATTGTGTGTATCTCCCTCTATCTCTCCAATATCTCATCCCAAACCCTTGGACCCAATAGATGGCGTATGAAGCTGGACTTGTACTCTCTGGACCAATGACCCAGTTGGAGGCTGAAATATGGATAAGGAACATGGAGAACCATTTCGGAAGTAATTTGATTTCAAAGAAGTTTGAGGTTCCACACGCTCTTCAGTACCTTACCCAAAGTGCTGCTATCTGGTGGAAAATGCATCACGCCATACAAGGATTTAATAGAGCAGAAAGTTGGGAAGAATTCAAGAAGACTTTGTTAAGATCCCGTCTCATTCAGAAGCACCATGATAACATGATGAAGAAGCCTTGTGCATGCAAGATCTGTGGAGAAATAGGACACACCCAGGAAGAACACAAGGATGGATGCCCTCATTGTGAAGAAAATCACCCAGCTGAGGAATGCCCGACTGGGCAAGTGACTTGTTTCTTGTGTGAAGGAACTAGTCATTTTCCGGCACAATGTCAAATATACCCCAAGGTACAAGAAGTGATGAAGCAGCAGAAGGAAGCAATGAAAGAAGTCCTCGGGAAAAAGTTAGAAGGACCCATGAAAATGGGAGATATACCAGACCCAATCGTAGATAGCAAGTCATGTTATTCATGTGGAGAAGAAGGACATATTTCCCAGAATTGTCCGAACGAGTACCTGGGAGACTTCCCGACAACAGAGGTGCAATATGATCCTCAGGAAATAGAAGGAATGATCAAGAAGAAAGGCCAAGTAAGTGGAGGCATCAGATGTTTGCATTGCAGCTTGGAGAGACCTCATTGTTATTGCAAGAAGTATGAGCCAAGCATCAAGCAAGTAGCCCCACCCAAGAAGAAGAAGAAGACTCCGTGGTTTTCTACACGGAAGGACCTGAGCCATATCACTTGTCATCAGTGCAACAAGACCGGACACTACTCCTATACCTGCCCGGAGAAGAAGACTAAACATGAGTAGTTGAGTTTTTGGATTTTGGAAGTAATAAATGTAATAGGAAACAACTCTTATTGAGGTTATGAAGATAAATTATGTAACGGAAGTCTCAGAGATTTTAATAACTTCATGAATCAATAGAATTTATAGTGTCGTGATTTCCTATGTTAAATTGTATGAGTTGTTACTCTGTAAGCAAGGATCTCCGACCATTATCGAGGATATGAGAAAATATGGTCTATGCAGGCATGTGTACATTTCATTTTAAGTGTGGTAGTAACCGGTAAAACCACAAGAACCAAGGAAATAGAATGTACCATTCACGCCAAGGAGTCTGGACAGTATGAGTGAAGTGAAGGAAATGCTGGACCATATCAAACTATGTGGATGGCAGCCTTTGGAATACAGTACTTTTGAGGTTGGAATTTAGGAGAATGGAATAAGGATGAAATGAAGGATTGATTACGATGAACCAAGACCAATGGGTAAACAGACCAATGGAAAGGAAAATGAATTTCACAGAATGGAGTCTGGACAAGAATAAGTCTGTGATTTATTACCCCAAGGGTATGGTGGAATGAATTGAAGTAATGTTGGAATATGAAAAGATAGTAACCCCAAGGGTGAGTTAAAGCTGTACAAGTATTGAAGTGAGCCCACAAGCCACAGACCTCAGGATTGATAAGGATCAAGCCCTACCCTTATGAAGGAAGGAACTTGGAAGAAGCTATGACTGTTTTGCAAAACGTTTTCTTAGGAGGATACGAAAGCCTGAGAGATGAGAAGAAACGATAGATGTTTTTGTTCAGCTTGCAGAATCAATGGATTTATCCGAACTTTGTTCGTTGACAAGAGAAATTTCTGCGACGCTTGTGAGGAAGCCCAAGTGTTAGAATACGAGATTCACTAAACCTTATACAAGGTAATGATTTGGGTGCGGAATGGATTGATCACCATGACGACTTACTCTTATCATTTCTCTTGATATTCGGAATGGTAAATCTGAGTGACTTACCCATAGTAA
This sequence comes from Elymus sibiricus, assembly GCA_039707655.1. Lineage (NCBI taxonomy): Eukaryota > Viridiplantae > Streptophyta > Magnoliopsida > Poales > Poaceae > Elymus > Elymus sibiricus. The sequence goes on along the minus strand of CM077670.1, from coordinate 81,499,178 downwards.
AGAGACGACGTTCTTTGAAGCTTTTGTTTTAAGCCTTAGAATGGTATGATGGAAGACCCTTGTACATGGCAGCTGTTGTCACACGTAGGAATTTTACGGTGAGGATGAAGCCAAGACCCATTTTACTGCAGGATAACTACAAATGGTAGACCACCATGAGTTCATCGATAAGTTATTTAGAATGATCACGAGACTTGCCAGCTAAGAAGACCCAGTGATGGAAGAACTTTCTATTAGTGAAAGAACACTGGATTTTTGAAGGAAAGATTGTGACTATAAAGGAAGAGCATCACCAAAAGAGTTTTCTGTGGAGAATGTGAAGAGACAGATGTCAAGACCCCAGAGGACTGTCAAGATTTTGAGAGACCAGTAACTCTCATTTTAAGTGTGGTAGTACCCACACTTATCAGACCAGTGGATTTGCTAGAAGACCCCAAACCCTAACCTTTTCTTTCTAGCTCTTCGAATCTCGAGGACGAGATTCATTTTAAGTGTGGTAGGTTTGTAACATCCCAAATTTTGGAATGTTATATTAATTACTAGAATGATTGTTTGTTTGATTGAGTGATTGAATTTGAGTGAAATTTGAAACCTTTTGAAACTTTTGAATGAGAGGGAATAAAATGACTTTTTTTTTTGAATTCAATTTCATCCAATGCAAAACAAGGAGAGAAGATGACATGACTTCTTCAAGTGAAGGAATTGAAATTTTGGATTCTGAAAACTACTGAAAATTTTCTATTTTGGTAATTACTTCATTTGATTCTGTTCTTGAATGAATTCAAACCCACATGCCCAAATTCAAATTTTCTTGAGAGGTGGAACATGACCCTCCAAACCAGGGGCATTTTTGTGAGATTTTGAACCATAAAACCCAGGGGGTTATTTGAAAATTATTTGCAAAAGAAAATAAAATCAATTTAGGCTTTTTCTGAAAAATAATTTTTTTTAAATCATTTATTTTGGCCGTGAAAAAATGTTCATCTTATTTATTTTATTTTTCTGATCATTTTAGTATATAATACTTCTATCTTTGGTTTAGTATTTAGTTTCCTTTTCTACTTTTACTTTCCTGTTATTTTTTATTTGGAAAAATGCTTTAAATAGGAAAGCTGCGCGCGTGCGTTAGGTAAGGATCCGGCCCATTTGGAAAGGATCCGGCCCGATCCAATCCGGACCAGATCCGAATCTCTCCGGATCGGCCGCCCGATCCCGTGCGATCTCCCTCTCTCTCTCTGACACCCGGTCCCACCGCCCGACCGAGCCACCGTCGCGGTCACCTCCTTCCTTTCTTCTTCCTCCTCTTTCCATCGCCGGAGCCGACCGGAATCCGACCGGATCTCCCGATTCCCTGCCGTTCTGGAGCACCTGACCGCATCTATAAATAGCGGAGACCTGCCGCACCTCGTTCCACCCCAAAGTCCCCTCGCCCGTGCCCTGCCTTTGCCGCCATTGCTCGCCGGAGTCCGAGCACCTCCACCACGCCATTACCTCGCCCCGCTCCACCTCGCCCTTCCCGAGATCCTCCGAGGCCACCTACGTCTTCGCCTCGCTTACCCGCACCTCCCCGTGCACCCGCCCGAGCTCCAGAGCCACCGGAGCAAGCTCCCCGTTGACCACCCGAGCACCCAGCCGCCATCGTCGACGCCGCGCTCACCACCGTCGCTCCCGACGCTACCTGACGCCACCATCGACCTCGCCACCGTCGCCTGCGTCGGCCGGAGCCTTACCCGCGCCCGGAGACCCACGGGAACGCTGCCCCGCACCACCTCACCGCCTCTGCCTCGCCGGAGAAGCTCCACCGCCGGCAACCCCCCTCTGTGAGCACCTCTTCCCCTCCCTTAGCCGTCAGATCTGAAACCAAGGGCCCAGATTAGAAGTTTTAAAACGGCCGAACCGTTTTTATTTATTTTGCGCACGTTCGCTCGCTAGCTCCCGCAACGCACGCCCGTAGCCAATGGCATTCGACCACGTAGCCCGTTCGCTATTTAAGTTTTTCTTTTCTTTTCTGTTTTCTGTTTTAAAAACAGAAATAGTTCTGTTTTTGTTTTTGCTTTATCTTTTCGGATATTTAGAGTTTTTAATTGATTGTTTTTGCATTGTGTCACAATTTTTGTATAGTTTCTGTAGATATAAAGTTTGACCATGTTTGCAAATTTTAAATTTGAATTCAAACAGATTTGATTTAAATCTTGTTTTGTGAATAACTTGAGTTTAAAAATAGCTTTTTAGTTGATTCTTTTTGCTACTAGTCATTAGTGACTTTATTTAACAGTAGGTAGAATTTGAGAATTTTTCGAATATTTTAAATTAGGATTTTTAACGAAACAGATTCTATTTTAGTTCTTTTTAGGTTTATTTCTATTTCTTTGGTTTTAAATTGTTTTTAATTTATTTTTATTTTATATTAATTGACAAGTTTTACTTTGTTTTCTGTTAGTTAGCAGTAGTATTTCAACCAAGTTTATTTCTATGTTGTTTATTATTTTTGTTTGCATGAAATCAATTCTAGTTCAATTATAACTTGCAATTGATTTCCATTGCTAGTTGGAGTTCCTATTTGAAAATATTTTATAAAGTGTTTTATAGGTTTTACTTTCTGTTAGCTTAGTTGTTTTATATTTTTTTATTTCTGTTAGTTTTATTATCTTAGTGTTTTCTTTGCTGTTATGTTCTATTAGTTAGAAAACTCATATTGTTTAGTGTGTTGTTTTCATAGTTCTTAGTTGTTCTTCAAAAGTAATTCCTTTGCTAGTAAAAATATTTGATAAATGCCTTTGCTAGATTTTAATTTGTTGTTGTTTTGTTGCTGTTGATAAATGGGTTAATTGTAGGAAAACCTTTTCTTAGTTGCTTGATGAAGAATTGTTGATTTTAACTTTTGTCTTAAGTATTTCCTTCATCACACTCTTTTGTGATTAGTTTTGTGCTTTGTGTTGTTATTGGTGTGATAGTATTGATTGCTAGAAGTGTTTGCTTATAAGAGTGTAATGCTTTACTATATAGATTTCATCGGAGAGTGACGAATAGTTCTATCAAGTTATTTTCCTAAGAGCGATATTTATCTTCATCAACCTTACCAGGCAAGTTCACTTTGACCATCTATTTCATACCTACGTTTTATTGCATGTAGTGACATCATTCAACAAATCCCTCCAGTAGTATTATTGAATTCTTGTAGTTGGGTAGAATGCATGAGGTAGGAACCCACTCCTTGTTACTGAAGCCGCGGGACGTTTTTTGTCTTACTGCTATGCTACGCTAAAGTAGACGGGGTTGGTATGAGTGTTCGAGAGTGGTGTGAGGTGAAGGACTCTACGTCAAAGACGACAACTTCATGAAGGCATCTTCAAGTCCTGCATCTTCAAGACCTCAAGACTTCGAGACTCGAGAAACAAGTTTTCAATACACACTACTGGGTGAGGGATGGATTTGATGGGCACCCTGGAGTAACCAGTGGATGGCCGGGATGCATGGAGAAGCGCCATGACATCTTGCGGAAAGCCTCACCCAGACTCAAAGAGACGGATGAATACTTCATGCCCGGAAGCTTACCTGTGTAGCCACAAGTCATTATGGGCTCTGGCTTGGTTGATCTTTGTTGTGACTCTGGCTGGGCAGTGCTACGAGATGTAGTCGACGATAGGATTGGATGGGCACTGACAGTAGTCAGGGAAACGCTCTGAAAGACCATGTTTCGTTCGTCCTGTTCTCAAACACCCGGCAGTGCGAGGACTTACAAGGAGGGAACGAATCTTGTGGGTAAAGTACACAACACTCTGCAGAGTTAAACCTAATCGATTAGCCGTGTCCCCGGTTATGGACAATTTGAGCCTCTGGACTTGGATCTATCTCTGAACTCTCAACACCACACTGATAACTAATTGTGGGCAACTTTTGATACTTGTGGGCATTGAGACATCGGTTGGCGGAACCATGTCATAATAGATATTTCCATAGTGAAAACTCCTGATATTCCTTTGTTGTAGGAAAAGAAAATAAAATCAGCTTTTATGCAAAAACTCAGACACAGAGCCACAAAGCCTTATTGCATATAGAATAGTCTTTATCTTCTGTTCTTCTATGGTGATCTTGCCGGTACATTCAATGTACTGACCTACACGGCTGCAACGTCTTATGTTGCAGATAAGTTTCTACGACAAGTAAGAGTACGATTCAGGGTTACGGTCTACACTCAACCTGCCGTTGGTGTTTATTGGGACTCCACTCCCGTTGACTGTTTCCGCTGAGATTTTAAGGTATATATCAGTTTTACGTTATTTACATGTGATTGCACTTTGATATATACATTGATGTACTGTGTGTGCCAGCATACTGATCCAGGGATGGCACAGAACACACAGAGGCTTGACCGTTTGAGGTCGGGTCGCTACAGTTGAGAGTTATATAATAAAGAGTAGTTTGAGTTTTTGCTTCTTTACTTTTATGTTTCAATCCTAGCAATGAAAATAATGAAAAAGATCATATGCTAATCTTATGGAAAGTAATGACATTACATAAAGAAAAGTATAAGTGGTAAAATTTATTGGAAGTTAACAAGCATATCATTGGTCAATGATGCAATTCATGAAAAAATTAATAAGGGAAGAGAAGATTCACATGCAAATACACTATCTTGGACATCTTTTATGATTGTGAGCCCCCATTGAGTATTTTATGTCAAATTGTTGACGTTGGACAAGGAAGACAACGTAATGAATTATGTTTGCTTATATTCACATAGAAGTTATATTGTCATAGATCCTCCAACATGTGATGATTGCCCAATATCTTTGCTAGCCAAAAATCCGCACCAAGTAGAGATACTACTTGTGCATCCAAAACCCTTAAACCCAGTTTCATGTCATGAGAGTCCACTATATCTACCTATGGGTTGAATAAGATCCTTCAAGTAAGTTGTCATCGGTGCATAAAGCAATAAAAATTGCTCCTAAATATGTATGAACTTTTATTGTAAGGGAAAATAAGCTTTGTACGAACTTGTGATGGTAAAGAAATTAAAGCGACAGACTGCATAATAAAGGTTGCTATCACAAGGGGCAATATAAAGTGACGTTCCTTTGCATTAAGAGCTTGTGCATCCAACAACAAAAAGCGCATGACAACCTCTGCTTCCCACTGCGAAGGGCCTATCTTTTACTTTTATGTATTTACTTTTTATGCAAGAGTCAATAGTGTTCTCCCCTATTCCTTTTTATTTTTCTCTTTTGCAAGCATCATGTGGTGGGGAAGATCTAGGCACATATATCCAGTTGGATATGAGTGATCATGAGTTATTATTGTTGACATTACCCTTGAGGTGAATAAGTTGGGAGGCGAAATTATAAGCCCCTATCTTTCTATGTGTCTGGCTGAAACTTTTTGCTCCATATATATGTTGTGAGTGTTAGCAATCATAGAAGACTAAATGATGGTTGAGTATGTGGACTTGCTAAAAAGCTCCTACATGAGACCCTTCCTGAAAATATGATGAATTGCAATTGCATTGTTGACTGAGAACATAGTTTGTTAGTTTTCAAGAAAGTTTATGCCTTATACTTCCTTATTGTGATGAATTGTTACTTGCTCATGAGAAGTTCTATGATAAGGAATATTGCTGTTATAATAATGATCATGATGCTACTATGTCTGTATTTTGTTTTTATCGATACATGTCTCTCTAAACATGTGGACATGATTATTGATATCGGCTTTCGCTTGAGGACAAGCAAGGTCTAAGCTTGGGGGAGTTGATACGTCCATTTTGCATCATGTTTTCCTACTATTATTTATAGTGTTTTTAATCAATATAACACTTTGTGGAGCAATTCTAATGCCTTTTCTCTCTTAATATGCAAGATTTACATAAGGAGGGAGATTGCCGGCAGCTGGAATTCTGGACCTGAAAAAGCTATGTCAGAGATACCTATTCTGCACATCTCCAAATGAGCTGAAATATCACGGAGATTTATTTTGGAATAAATAAAAAATATTGGAAGAAAGAAGTACCAGAGGGGGCCACCCAGGTGCCCACGAGGCACCAGGGCGCGCCACCTCCCCCTCCCCCACCAGGCACGCCCTGGTGGCTTGTGGGGCCCCTGGCCAGCCTTCGGTGCCCATTTTCTGGTATATAAGCCCATTTGCCCTAGAAAAAATAAGGAGAAGACTTTTGGGATGGAGCACCACCGTCTCGAGGCGGAACTTGGGTAGGAGCACTTTTGCTCTCCGGCGGAGCGATTCCGCCGGGGATACTTCCCTCCGGAAGGGGAAATCGAAGCCATTGACATCACCAACGATCCTCCATCGTGAGAGGACCAATCTTCATCAACATCTTCACCAGCACCATCTCATCTCAAACCCTAGTTCATCTCTTGTATTCAATCTTTGTCTCAAAACCTCAGATTGGTACCTGTGGGTTGCTAGTAGTGTTGATTACATCTTGTAGTTGATGCTAGTTGGTTTATTTGGTGGAAGATTATATGTTCAGATCCATTATGCTATTTAATACCCCTCTGATCTTGGACATGAATATGATTTGTGAGTAGTTACTTTTGTTCTTGAGGACATGGGAGAAGTCTTGTCATAAGTAATCATGTGAATTTGGCATTCGTTCGATATTTTGATGATATGTATGTTGTTGATTCTCTTAGTGGTGTCATGTGAACGTCGACTACATGACACTTCACCATCTTTGGGCCTAAGGGAATGCATTGTGGAGTAGTAATTAGATGATGGGTTGCTAGAGTGATAGAAGCTTAAACCCTAGTTTATGCGCTATTCCATAAGGGGCTGATTTGGATCCATATGTTTAATGCTATGGTTAGATTTATCTTAATTCTTCTTTCATAGTTGCGGATGCTTGCGAGAGAGGTTAATCATAAGTGGGAGGGTTGTTTAATGCTATGGTTGTTTTTTGTGCAGAAATAAAAGTTCTCCAAATGCAGTGAAACTTTTTGACGATTTTTTTTGGAACATAAGAGACCCCCAAAGCTTCATGGAAGGACCAGAAGCCTCACGAGGTGCTCACAAGCCACCACGGCGTGCTAGGGGGGGTGGCGTGCCGTGGTGCCTCGTGGGCCCATCTTAGCCCATCTTCGCGTGATTCCAACGCCAAAAAATCCTATAAATACCAAAACCCCCAGAAATAACCCTAGAACTTTGACTACGCCACCGCAAGCCTCTGTACCTCCACGATCTCATCTACAGCCCTTTTCCGGCACCCTGCCGGAGTGGGGAATCATCACCGGAGGCCATCTTCAACATCCCGGCGGTCTCCATGACGAGGAATGAGTAGTTCACCCTCGAGGCTAGGGGTATGTACTAGTAGCTATGTGTTTGATCTCTCTCTCTCTCTCTCGTGTTCTTGATTTGGCACGATCATGATGTAATGCGAGCTTTGTTAATATAGTTGGATCATATGGTGTTTCTCCCTCTCTATCTTGTTGTGATGAATCGAGTTTTTACCTTTGAGGTTTCACTATTATCGGATTGAATACTTTTATGGATTTGAGAACACTTGATGTATGTCTTGCATATGAATACCCATGGTGACAATGGGGTATTATATTGATTCACTTGATGTATGTTTTGGCACTCAACTCACAGATTCCCGAGGTGACATTGGGGTAATCTATGCATAGGGGTTGATGCACGTTTTTGTCCTACTTTCTCCGGTAGAAATCTTGGGGCACTCTTTGAAGTTCTTTGTGTGGATTGAATATTATGATCTGAAGTTGTTAGATGCATATCGAATAATCAACTCACGGATACTTGTGGTGACATTGGAGTATCTAGGTGACATTAGAGTTGGTTGATGTGTACCATATGGCGTTATTTTAGTACGAACTCTAGGGCTGTTCGTGACACTTTTTTTTGAATTTTCACCGGGGGGGGGGGGAGAGTTTCCCCCACCTGAATATATTGATTAAAGTGGGCTAGGATCCCAGATTTGTTACAGAAGAGAGATCGAAACACCAGAAGCACGCCCGCATACGCAATCCAGTTCTTCGGGCGCCACTGGAGAGGGGGGGGGGGAGGTACAACTAGGGGGAGAGGGCACCGAGCCACGATACAACATGAGACCGGCAAGCAGCCGGAAGCCGTCCACACCATAGCACCGCGTCCTCCCGACAACAGCCGAGCACACGCGCAATGGATGGTTGTTGCGGCCGGAAGACCACCGAGTTCCTATGTTTCCACAGTTGCCAATAGCACGGGAGCGAGAACTCCACTCCCGACTCAACGACGGCGGAGGCGGCAGTTGCCAACGCAGCCAGGTCACTCACAGTGACGCCAAGAACGGGTACTCCCACCACCCGCCAAAAGTTGAGGGCGAACGGGCAGGCGAAGAGCATATTGCCAGCTGTTTCAAGCATCGCGGAGCAGAGCGGACAGCCGGCGTCGTCCGCGGCGACGATGCACTTCCGCAACAGGACGTTTCGTACCCTACAAAAATTTGAGGTGGTCCGCGGTGACACTTATAGGAATAGCTCAATAGATTGATCGGAAAGGATAACTTTGAGGTGGTTTCGTACCCTACAACAATTTCTATCTTATGTTCTCCGCTAATAGGAACTTTGGAGTGATTCTTTGTCGCACGTTGAGGGATTGTTATATGATCCAATTATGTTAGCATTGTTGAGAGATAGCACTAGTGAAAGTATGAACCCTAGGCCTTGTTTCTAAGCATTGCAATACCATTTATGCTCCGTTTTATCACTTGCTACCTTGCTGTTTTTTTTATTTTCAGATTACAAAAACCTATATCTACTATCCATACTACACTTGTATCACCATCTCTTCGCCGAACTAGTGCACCTATACAATTTGCCATTGTATAGGGTGTGTTGGGGACACAAGAGATTTCTTGTATTTGATTGCAGGGTTGTTTGAGAGAGACCATCTTCATCCTACGCCTCCCACGGATTGATAAACCTTAGGTCATCCACTTGAGGGAAAATTGCTACTGTCCTACAAAACTCTGCGCTTGGAGGCCAACACGAGTCTACAAGAATAAGTTGTGTAGTAGACATCAAGCTCTTTTCTAGCGCCGTTGTCGGGGAGGTGAGTGCTTGAAGGTATATCTTTAGATCTTGCAATCGAATCTTTTAGTTTCTTGTTTGATCACTAGTTTGGTTTATAAAAGAAAACTACAAAAAAATATGGAATTGAGGTTGCCTCATATTATTCATCTTTATAATGTCTTTCTTGAAAATGATGGAGCGGAAAATTGTGCTCTATTGATAGAAGAAGAATTCAATAAAATGTTCGGCATAAAATCTTTGAATGATGAGCATGATTGCAATGTTGTTAGTACGAATTCTATGAATATCCATGATGCTAATGATATGCAAAGCCACAAGCTTGGGGATGCTATGTTTGATGAAGATGATATTTTTAGTCCCCCAAGTTTTGATGAGAAAATTTATTATGATGATTGCATGCCTCCTATCTATGATGATTATTGTGATGACATGTATGCTATAACAAATAATGATAAATATGAAACTTGTCATCATGATTTTAATTTTCAATTGGATTATGCCAATCAAGTATCTCATGATAGTTATTTTGTTGAGTTTGCTCCCACTGTTATGAATGAGAAGAAAATTGCTTATGTGGAGAGTAGTAAAATTTCTATGCTTGTGGATCATGAAAAGAATGCTTTTATGTGATAGCTATATTGTTGAATTCATTCATGATGCTACTGAAAATTATTATGAGAGAGGATCATATGCTTGTAGGTGTTGCAATAATATCAAGTTTCCTCTCTATGTGTTGAAAGTTTTGAAGTTATGCTTGTTTTGCCTTCCTATGCTAGTTGATTCTTGCTCCCATAAATTGTTTGCTCACAAAATCCCTATGCATATGAAGTGGGTTAGGCTTAAATGTGCTAGTCATATGCTTCATGATGCTCGCTTTGTGTTTCAATTCTTCACTTTTTAAGCGAGCATCATTGAAATCATCATGCCTAGCTAAAAGGCATTAAAGAAAAGCGCATGTTGGGAGACAACCCAATATTTATACCTACTGTTTTTCTAGTGTTCACATGATTAAGCTACTGTAGTAATCATGTTTCATATGTTTTCTTTCAATAATGTGCCAAGTAAAGCCATTGGGATAGTGTGGATGCTTGTTGATTTGATTCTGTGCAAAAACAGAAACTTTTGCATCCAGTGCTGGAATTTCTATTATGTACTGGAGCATTGGGTTACAAATTGTTTACGTTGTCCTAATTTTTCAGAATTTTTGGAGGTACATAAGTATGGTTTTTAAATCGCTCACTACATGCTGTTCTGTTTTTGACAGATTCTGTTTTCGGTGCATGGTTTGCTTGTTTTAGTGTTTCCATAGCTTATATTGAGTAATATAAATTGTGGAAATGATAGAATACAGTAGGAATTATGTGAGAACAATTATGAAACTTTTTTTGACAGTACCTAAGTGGATGATTTATTTCTATCATACTAACCTATCTCACAAGATCCGTTAAGTTTTATGTGATTGAAGTTTTCAAGTTTTGGGTGAGATATCGATATGAGGATAATAAGGAGTGGCAAGACCCTAAGCTTCGGGATGCCAAAGGCACCCCAAGGTAATATTCAAGGAACACCCAAGCAACTAAGCTTGGGGATGCCCCGGCAGGCATCCCCTCTTTCGTCTTCAACACTATCGGTAACCTCACTCGGAGCTATATTTTTATTCGTCACATAATATGAGTTTTGCTTGGAGCATCATTTTCTTCTGTTGATATTTTATTTGTGTTATCAATAATCATGTTTTGTATCTTTAATTTAATAAAATTCCAATTATAGCCTTTACCATGCTCAGTTTGCAAGTTTATGTTTTGCTGTTTGAAAAAAGAAAGTTTTCTGTTATGTCCAGAATATTCCTGAATAGTCAGAACATGGTAAAAATCTGAAATTTTTACACAGTAAGAATGCATGAGTTCTCTGTCACGTGGTAATGTTTCAGAATTTTTGGAGTTAGGGAAGTATGAATTCTTATTCACCCTTTACAGACTGTTCTGTTTTGGCAGATTGTTGTTATAGTTGCATTGTTTGCATATGTTTGCTTGTTTAATGTTTCTATTTGTGGATAGGAGTATTAAATATGCAGAGGCATTTAGTATGCAATGTTTAATTATAATTTTATTGATTTGTTACAGTAGAGAATGTTAAGGTTTTGAGTGGATTTATACTAACTTATCTCACGATTTCTTGTTGAGTTTTGTGTGGATGAAGTTTTTAAGATTTAGAGAAACCATGATTTGAGGGGAATTAAGGAGACACAAGAGCTCAAGATTGGGGATGGCAAAGGCACCCCAAGTTAACATTCCTAGAAGTCTCAAGCAATTAATCTTGGGGATGCCCCGGTGGGCATCCCACCTTTCTTCATCAACAACTATCGGTTAGCCTAAGTTTTTACTTGTTCACATGATATGTGCTAATCTTGGAGTGTCCTTTTATTTTTATTTTGTTTGCTGTTTGAATAAAATTATCAAGATATGAAATTTCTAAATGAGAGAGAGTCCTCACATAGCCACCTATTTACTTAACTACTCATTTGGGCTGCACTTATATCTTTTTGGAGTAGTTTGTCATTTACTCTTGTTCTTCACTTATATCCTATGAGTAAATTGTTGAATAAATTGAATATCATAAAGTTGAAATTATATGTGCTTCATATGCTTTTATCATGCCTAGTAGTAGCTTCACATTGGGTTTAGAAGGTAAATTCTATTGAAGCTTGACAATCACAATATTGGTCATACAAGCAATTCATGAATGATTAGTATAAGGAAGAGAACTTTCACATATAAATATATTATCTTGGACATCTTTTATGATTGTGAATACCCATTAATTATTTTGAACCTTGAGCAAATTAGTTGAAGTTGGACAAGGAAGAAAACGTAATGAGTTATGTTCGGGTATATTTGCATAGAAGTTATATTGTTATGGATCCTCCAACATGTGATGCTTGCTTAGGATCTTTTGCTAGCCAAAAATTCGTACTAAGTAGAGATACTACTTGTGCATCCAAAAACACTTGAACCCAGTTTCTTGCCGTGAGTGTCCACCATATCTACCTATGGATTGAATAAGATCCTTCAAGTAAGTTGTCATCGGTGCAAAAAGCAATAAAAATTGCTCCTAAAATATGTATGATCTTTTATTGCAAGGGAAAATAAGCGTTGTACGAACTTGTGATGGTAAAGAAATAAAAGCGACGGACTGCATAATAAAGGTTCCTATCACAAGGGGCAATATAACGTGACGTTCCTTTGCATTAAGGGCTTGTGCATCCAAAAATAAAAAGTGCATGACAACCTCTGCTTCCCTCTGCGAAGGGCCTATCTTTTAATTTATGTATTTACTTTTTATGCAAGAGTCAATAGTGTTCTCCTCTATTACTTTTTATGCAAGAGTCAATAGTATTGTTTCTCATTTCAACCTTAATTATTCTCTAGTTGGCAAGCATCATGTGGTGGGGAAAGATCCAGGCACATATGGCCAGTCAAATATATTTGATCATGAATTATTATTGTTGACAATTCTCTCTATGATAAATGAGTTGGGAGGCGAAAATTAAGCCCCTATCTTTCTCTGTGTTCGATGGATGCCATTTGTTCTAAAAATAAGCTTTGGGTACTAGCAATCATAGAAGACTATATGATAATTGCGTATGTGCAGCTCTTACATAGACCTTGTAGAAATTAAGTTGAATTGCAAAAAATAAATTGACTATGAAGTTGAATTGCAATTGTTTGGTGACTAAGAACATAGGTTGTTAAGTTTCAAGAGAATGCATTGTTTGAACCATAACATGTGAATTGATTGCTACTTTATCATGATGAGTTTTATGAGAAAGAGTTGTTGTTATGATTCTAGGAAAAGTGATTGAAATTATCATTGATCAAACTTATGCACTATGCTAGCATTCACACTTCATAAATTATTTCTTTTATCATTTACCTACTCGAGGACGAGCAGGAATTAAGCTTAGGGATGCTGATACGTCTCCAACGTATCTATAATTTATGAAGTATTCATGCCATGTTTACAACAATTCTATATGGTTTTGGTATGATTTGAATGGAACTAACCCGGACTGACGCTGTTTTCAGCAGAACTACCGTGGCGTTGTTTTTTGTGCAGAAATAAAAGTTCTCCAAATGCAGTGAAACATTTTGACGATTTTTTTGGAACATAAGAGACCCCCGAAGCTTCATGGAAGGACCAGAAGCCTCACGAGGTGCTCACAAGCCACCACGGCGCACCAGGGGGTGGCGTGCCGTGGTGCCTCGTGGGCCCATCTTAGCCCATCTTCGCGTGATTCCAACGCCAAAAAATCCTACAAATACCAAAACCCCCAGAAATAACCCTAGAACTTTGACTACGCCGCCACAAGCCTCTACACCTCCACGATCTCATCTACAGCCCTTTTCCGGCACCCTGCCGGAGGGGGGAATCATCACCGAAGGCCATCTTCATCACCCGGCGGTCTCCATGACGAGGAGGGAGTAGTTCACCCTCGAGGCTAGGGGTATGTACTAGTAGCTATGTGTTTGATCTCTCTCTCTCGTGCTCTTGATTTGGCACGATCTTAATGTACCGCGAGCTTTATTAATATAGTTGGATCATATGGTGTTTCTCCCTCTCTATCTTGTTGTGATGAATCGAGTTTTTACCTTTGAGGTTTCACTATTATCGGATTGAATACTTTTATGGATTTGAGAACACTTGATGTATGTCTTGCATATGAATACCCGTGGTGACAATGGGGTATTATATTGATTCACTTGATGTATGTTTTGGCACTCAACTCGCGAATTCCCGAGGTGACATTGGGGTAATCTATGCATAGGGGATGATGCACGTTTTCGTCCTACTTTCTTCGGTAGAAATCTTGGGACACTCTTTGAAGTTCTTTGTGTGGATTGAATATTATGATCTGAAGTTGTTTGATGCATATCGAATAATCAACTCACGGATACTTGTGGTGACATTGGAGTATCTAGGTGACATTAGAGTTGGTTGATGCGTATCATATGGTGTTATTTTAGTACGAACTCTAGGGTTGTTCATGACACTTATAGGAATAGCTCAATAGATTGATCGGAAAGGATAACTTTGAGGTGGTTTCATACCCTACAAAAAATTCTATCTTATGTTCTCCGCTAATAGGAACTTTGGAGTGATTCTTTGTCGCACGTTGCGGGATTGTTATATGATCCAATTATGTTAGCATTGTTGAGAGATTGCACTAGTGAAAGTATGAACCCTAGGCCTTGTTTCTAAGCATTGCAATACCGTTTGTGCTCCATTTTATCACTTGCTACCTTGCTGTTTTTTTATTTTCAGATTACAAAAACCTATATCTACTATCCATACTACACTTGTATCACCATCTCTTCGCCGAACTAGTGCACCTATACAATTTGCCGTTGTATTGGGTGTGTTGGGGACACAAGAGATTTCTTTTATTTGATTGCAGGGTTGTTTGAGAGAGACCGTCTTCATCCTACGCCTCCCACGGATTGATAAACCTTAGGTCATCCACTTGAGGGAAAATTGCTACTGTCCTACAAAACTCTGCGCTTGGAGGCCCAACACGAGTCTACAAGAATAAGTTGTGTAGTAGACATCACTATGGTTAGATTTATCTTAATTCTTCTTTCGTAGTTGCGGATGCTTGCGAGAGGGGTTAATCATAAGTGGGAGGCTTGTTCAAGTAATAAAAGCAGCCAAGCACCGGTCCACCCACATATCAGATTATCAAAGTAGCGAACGCAAATCAAATAAACATGATGAAAGTGACTAGATGAAATTCCCATGTGTCCTCGAGAACACTTTGCTTATTATAAGAGATTGTTCCATCCTGTCCTTTACTACAAAAAGGATTGGGCTACCTTGCTGCACCTTAGTTACTATTGCTACTTGTCACTTGTTACAAATTATCTTGCTATCAAACTTCTCGTTACCGATAATTTCAGTGCTTGCAGAAAATACCTTGCTGAAAATCGCTTGTCATTTCCTTCTGTTCCTCGTTGGGTTCAACACTCTTACTTATCGAAAGGACTACGATTGATCCCCTATACTTGTGGGTCATCAAGACTCTTTTCTGGCGCCGTTGCCGGGGAGTGAAGTGCCTTTGGTGAGTGGAATTTGGTAAGGAAACATTTATATTACGTGCTGAAATTTACTGTTACTTGTCACTATGGAAAGTAATACTTTGAGGGGTTTGTTCGGGTTATCTTCACCTCGACCGGAAGCACAAAGAGTTGCTCCTCAACCTACCGCACCTACTGAAAATATTTATTATGAGATCCCTTCGGGTATGATAGAGAAACTGCAAGCTAATCCTTATGCAGGAGATGGAACGGTACATCCTGATATCCACTTAATCTATGTGGATGAAATTTGTGGATTGTTTAAGGTTGCAGGTTTATCCGGAGATGGAATTAAGAAGAAAGTATTCCCTTTATCTTTGGAGGGAAAGGCATTGATATGGTATAGGCTATGTGATGATACTGATACATGGGACTGGAACCGGTTGAAGCTGGAATTCCACCTGAAATTTTATCCTATGCATTTGGTTCATCGTGATCGGAACTATATATATAATTTTTGGCCTCGTGAAGGAGAAAGCATCGCTCTAGCTTGAGGGAGGCTTAAGTACATGATGTACACATGCCCCAATCATGAGCTCTCAAGAGAAATTATCTTACAGAATTTTTATGCTCGACTTTCTCATGATGATCAAACCATGCTCGATTCTTCTTCTACTGGCTCCTTTATGAAGAAGACTATTGAATTTAGATGGGATCTTCTGGAAAGAATTAAACGCAACTCTGAAGATTGAGAACTCGACAAAGGTAATGAGTCAGGTATAACACTTGAGTTTGATTGTGTTAAATCTTTTATGGATACCGATGCTTTTCGTAAGTTTAGCACTAAATATGGACTTGACTCTGAGATAGTAGCCTCCTTTTGTGAAACATTTGCTACTCATGTTGATCTCCCTAAGGAGAAGTGGTTTAAATATCATCCCCCTGTTAAAGAAAAGATTGAGGAACCCGTTAGTGTTAAAGAAGAAACAATTGTTTACCATGTTGATCCAGTTGTGCCTACTGCTTATATTGAGAAACCACCTTTTCCTGTTAGGATTGAGGAACATGCTAAAGTTTCAACTGTGATTAACAAAAGTAATATTAGAACACCTAGACCCTCTGAACAAATTAAAGTTGAACCTAATGTTGCTATGGTTAAAGATCTCTTGGTCGATAATATAGATGGGCATGTTATTTACTACTGTGATGAAGCAGCTAGAATTGCTAAACCAGATCCTAAAGATAAAAACAGACCCGTAGTAGGCATGCCTGTTGTCTCTATTAAAATAGGAGATCATTATTATCATGGCTTATGTGATTTGGGTGCTAGTGTGAGTGCTATTCCGTTTACCTTATATCAAGAAATTATGAATGATATTGCACCTATTGAAATAGAGGACATTGATGTTACTATTAAACTTGCAAACAGAGATACCATTACACTGCTTGGGATTGTTAGAGATGTTGAAGTCTTGTGTGGAAAAATAAAATACCCTACTGATTTTCTAGTCCTCGGTTCTCCACAAGATAATTTTTGTCCCATTATATTTGGTAGACCTTTCTTAAACACTGTTAATGCCAAGATTGATTGCGCTAAAGAAACTGTTAGTGTTAATTTTGGTGGTATGTCTCATGAGTTTAATTTCTCCAAGTTTCGTACACAACCTCATGATAAAGAATTGCCTAGTAAAGATGAAATTATTGGTCTTGCTTCTATTGCCGTACCTCCTACTGATCCGTTAGAACAATATTTGCTAGACCATGAAAATGATATGCACATGAATGAAAGAAATGAAATAGATAGGATGTTCTTTGATCAACCACCTATCCTTAAACACAATTTGCCTATTGAAACTCTTGGAGGCCCTCCTCCACCTAAGGGTGACCCTGTATTTGAATTGAAGCAATTGCCTGATACATTGAAATATGCTTATCTAGATGAAAAGAAGATATATCCTATTATTATTAGTACTAACCTTTCAGAGCATGAAGAAAAGAGATTACTAAAAACCTTGAGGAAGCATCGTGCTGCTATTGGATATACTCTTGATGATCTTAAGGGCATTAGTCCCACTCTATGTCAGCACAAAATTAATATGGAGCCTGATGCTAAACCAGTTGTCGATCACCAATGACCATTAAATCCTAAGATGAAGGAAGTGGTAAGAACTGAAATATTAAAGCTTCTGGAAGCAGGTATAATCTATCCCATAGCTGATAGTAGATGGGTGAGTCCCGTTCATTGTGTCCCTAAGAAGAGAGGTATTACCGTTGTTCCTAATGATAAAAATGAACTCATCCCACAAAGAATTGTAACTGGTTATAGGATGGTAATTGATTTTAGAAAATTAAACAAAGCCACTAGAAAAGATCATTACCCCTTACCTTTTATTGATCAAATGTTAGAAAGATTGTCTAAGCATACACACTTTTGTTTCCTAGATGGTTATTCTGGTTTCTCTCAAATACCTGTATCACCTAAAGATCAAGAGAAAACCACCTTTACTTGTCCTTTTGGAACTTATGCTTATCGTTGTATGCCTTTTGGTTTATGTAATGCACCTGCTACCTTTCAAAGATGTATGACTGCTATATTCTCTGACTTTTGTGAAAAAATGTTGAGGTTTTCATGGATGATTTCTCCGTTTACGAAACTTCTTTTGATGATTGCTTAAGCAACCTTGATCGAGTTTTGCAGAGATGTGAAGAAACTAATCTTGTCTTGAATTGGGAGAAGTGCCACTTTATGGTTAATGAAGGTATAGTCCTTGGGCATAAAATTTCTGAAAGAGGTATTGAAGTTGATAAAGCTAAGGTTGATGCTATTGAGAAAATGCCATGTCCTAAAGATATTAAAGGTATAAGAAGTTTCCTAGGTCATGCTGGTTTTTATAGAAGGTTTATAAAAGACTTCTCTAAAATTTCTAGACCTCTTACCAATCTCTTGCAAAAAGATGTTCCATTTGTTTTTGATGATGATTGTGTAGAAGCCTTTGAAACACTTAAGAAAGCCTTAACCACTGCACCTATTGTTCAACCACCTGATTGGAACTTGCCTTTTGAAATTATGTGTGGTGCTAATGATTATGTTGTTGGTGCTGTTCTAGGATAGAGAGTTGATAAAAAATTAAATGTTATCCATTATGCTAGTAAAACCCTAGACAGTGCTCAAAGAAATTATGCTACTACTGAGAAACAATTTCTAGCAGTATTGTTTGCATGCGATAAATTCAGATATTACATAGTTGATTCTAAAGTAACTGTTCACACTGATCATGCTGCTAATAAATACCTTATGGAAAAGAAAGATGCTAAACCTAGACTCATTAGGTGGGTTCTATTGCTACAAGAATTTGACTTGCATATTACTGATAGGAAGGGAGTTGAGAATCCCGTAGCAGATAATTTGTTTAGAATGGAAAATGTTCTTGATGACCCACTTCCTATTAATGATGATTTTCTTGATGAACAATTGGCTGTCATAAATGCTTCTCGTAATACTCCTTGGTATACAGAGTATGCTAATTATATTGTTGCTAAATTTATACTACCTAGTTTCACATACCAACAAAAGAAAAAGTTCTTACTTGATTTAAGACATTACTTCTGGGATGACCCTCATCTTTATAAAGAAGGAGTAGATGGTATTATTAGACGTTGTGTACCTGAGCATGAACAGGAACAAATCCTACGTAAGTGTCACTCCGAGGCCTATGGAGGACACCATGCGGGAGACAGAACTGCGCATAAGGTACTACAATCTGGTTTTTATTGGCCTACTCTTTTCAAGGATGCTTGTAAGTTTGTCTTATCTTGTGATGAATGTCAAAGAATTGGCAATATTGGTAGACGTCGGGAAATGCCTATGAATTATTCACTTGCTATTGAACCATTTGATGTTTGGGGATTTGATTATATGGGACCTTTTCCTAAATCCAATGGGTATACTCATATTTTAGTTGATGTTGATTACGTTACTAAGTGGGTAGAAGCTATTCCAACTAGTAGTGCTGATCATAACACTTCTATTAAAATGCTTAAAGAAGTTATTTTCCCGAGGTTCGGAGTCCCTAGATATTTAATGACTGATGGTGGTTCACATTTTATTCATGGTGCATTCCGTAAACTGCTTGCTAAATATGATGTCAACCATAGAATTGCATCTCCATATCACCCTCAATCTAGTGGTCAAGTTGAATTGAGCAATAGAGAAATAAAGTTAATTTTGCAAAAAACCGTCAATAGATCTAGAAAGAATTGGTCTAAGAAACTTGACGATGCATTATGGGCTTATAGAACTGCTTATAAAAATCCTATGGGTATGTCTCCTTATAAAATGGTTTATGGAAAAACATGCCATTTACCTCTTGAGTTAGAACATAAAGCATATTGGACAATTAAAGAACTCAATTATGATTTTAAACTTGGTGGTGAAAAGAGGTTATTTGATATTAGCTCACTAGATGAATGGAGAACCCAAGCTTATGAAAATGCGAAATTGTTTAAAGAAAAAGTTAAAAGATGGCATGATAGAAGATCTCAAAAATGGGAATTCAAAGTGTGTGAATATGTTCTATTGTACAATTCTCGTTTGAAGTTCTTTGCAGGAAAACTTCTCTCTAAATGGGAAGGGCCGTATATCATCGAAGAAGTTTATCGCTCTGGAGCCATCAAAATAAACAACTCCGAAGGCACTAATTTGAGAGTGGTGAATGGGCAAATAATTAAGCACTATACTTCAGGTACTCCCATTAATGTTGAAACTAATATTATTGAAACAATTACACCAGAGGAATACATAAGAGAGACCTTCCAGAACACTCCAGAACCCTGAAAAGGAAGAGGTACGTGATACGGTAAGTAAACTGACTCCAAAAATTCCATAAAAATACTTTCTGTCAGTTTTGTAATATTAGAAAAAATACAAAAATAAGAAACAGACGAGGGGACCCACGAGGTGCACACGAGGCACCAGGGCGCGCACCCCCCCAGGCGCACCCTGGTGGCTCGTGGGCCCCTCGTGAGCCTTCCCGACTCCGTTTTCTTTTGGAAAACTTGTGTTGCAAGATAAAAATTCTTTATATATACCCCCGGACATTTTGACCATCGTATCGTAGAAATATCCTCTGTTCTTGTTTCGTGCTGTTTTCTGTCAGATTTTGAGGCTAGGCATCATGTCTTCCTCTTCCTCCAACAATGTGGGAGACGACGCTTGGTTGATGCAGATGGAACTCGGGAGGGGGGGGGGAAGGAGAGGTTACCATGGAAGAAGATGATGGAGATTCGCTTGAGGTCCACCCTCCGGCTTCTGAGAGGGGTACCCTTGCCGGCATCTCCACGATCCCAAATCCTCATCAAGCCCGGAGAAGCACTACGAGCCATGGGAATCCAGAGGTACAAGGAGGGCTTCCTCCTCGGAGGCCCTTACACAGGTTACATCGTAACAACTTTCATAACTTGGTCCACAATTACGGGGTTGAAAATACTCCTCGTATGCACATACCCTCCAATTGGGACATCTCTCGTCCAAGTGAAAGTGATGCAGGAAAGAATGCTTGGGGGCCAGAGAATAAGCATATTATGACCGAAGTCCAAAAGAATACAGAGATGATACAACATGTGCTCCGGGAAATCCAGAGCCTAAAGGAGATCCTAATTAATGTCATGAAGGACAAGCTCACCACTTCACCATCACCATCATCACCGAAGAAGGAAACTTGAGTACATGGGTATGGGCACTCCCCTTGGCTTGTGCCAAGCTTGGGGGAGGTGCCCCGGTATCGTATCACCATCACTTTTATTATCTTTACCTATTTTTAGTTTGATCCTTAGTTATTTCGTGATCTAGTTGAATAAAAGTTTAGTATGATCTATTTTCGAGTGCTAGTTTCATGATCTATCTATCTATGTAATTGAGTTGAGAGTTATATAATAAAGAGTAGTTTGAGTTTTTGCTTCTTTACTTTTATGTTTCAATCCTAGCAATGAAAATAATGAAAAAGATCATATGCTAATCTTATGGAAAGTAATGACATTACATAAAGAAAAGTATAAGTGGTAAAATTTATTGGAAGTTAACAAGCATATCATTGGTCAATGATGCAATTCATGAAAAAATTAATAAGGGAAGAGAAGATTCACATGCAAATACACTATCTTGGACATCTTTTATGATTGTGAGCCCCCATTGAGTATTTTATGTCAAATTGTTGACGTTGGACAAGGAAGACAACGTAATGAATTATGTTTGCTTATATTCACATAGAAGTTATATTGTCATAGATCCTCCAACATGTGATGATTGCCCAATATCTTTGCTAGCCAAAAATCCGCACCAAGTAGAGATACTACTTGTGCATCCAAAACCCTTAAACCCAGTTTCATGTCATGAGAGTCCACTATATGTACCTATGGGTTGAATAAGATCCTTCAAGTAAGTTGTCATCGGTGCATAAAGCAATAAAAATTGCGCCTAAATATGTATGAACTTTTATTGTAAGGGAAAATAAGCTTTGTACGAACTTGTGATGGTAAAGAAATTAAAGCGACAGACTGCATAATAAAGGTTGCTATCACAAGGGGCAATATAAAGTGACGTTCCTTTGCATTAAGAGCTTGTGCATCCAACAACAAAAAGCGCATGACAACCTCTGCTTCCCACTGCGAAGGGCCTATCTTTTACTTTTATGTATTTACTTTTTATGCAAGAGTCAATAGTGTTCTCCCCTATTCCTTTTTATTTTTCTCTTTTGCAAGCATCATGTGGTGGGGAAGATCTAGGCACATATATCCAGTTGGATATGAGTGATCATGAGTTATTATTGTTGACATTACCCTTGAGGTGAATAAGTTGGGAGGCGAAATTATAAGCCCCTATCTTTCTATGTGTCTGGCTGAAACTTTTTGCTCCATATATATGTTGTGAGTGTTAGCAATCATAGAAGACTAAATGATGGTTGAGTATGTGGACTTGCTAAAAAGCTCCTACATGAGACCCTTCCTGAAAATATGATGAATTGCAATTGCATTGTTGACTGAGAACATAGTTTGTTAGTTTTCAAGAAAGTTTATGCCTTATACTTCCTTATTGTGATGAATTGTTACTTGCTCATGAGAAGTTCTATGATAAGGAATATTGCTGTTATAATAATGATCATGATGCTACTATGTCTGTATTTTGTTTTTATCGACACCTGTCTCTCTATAAATGTGGACATGATTATTGATATCGGCTTTCGCTTGAGGACAAGCAAGGTCTAAGCTTGGGGGAGTTGATACGTCCATTTTGCATCATGTTTTCCTACTGTTATTTATAGTGTTTTTAATCAATATAACACTTTGTGGAGCAATTCTAATGCCTTTTCTCTCTTAATATGCAAGATTTACATAAGGAGGGAGATTGCCGGCAGCTGGAATTCTGGACCTGAAAAAGCTATGTCAGAGATACCTATTCTGCACATCTCCAAATGAGCTGAAATATCACGGAGATTTATTTTGGAATAAATAAAAAATATTGGAAGAAAGAAGTACCAGAGGGGGCCACCCAGGTGCCCACGAGGCACCAGGGCGCGCCACCTCCCCCTCCCCCACCAGGCGCGCCCTGGTGGCTTGTGGGGCCCCTGGCCAGCCTTCGGTGCCCATTTTCTGGTATATAAGCCCATTTGCCCTAGAAAAAATAAGGAGAAGACTTTTGGGATGGAGCACCACCGTCTCGAGGCGGAACTTGGGTAGGAGCACTTTTGCTCTCCGGCGGAGCGATTCCGCCGGGGATACTTCCCTCCGGAAGGGGAAATCGAAGCCATTGACATCACCAACGATCCTCCATCGTGAGAGGACCAATCTTCATCAACATCTTCACCAGCACCATCTCATCTCAAACCCTAGTTCATCTCTTGTATTCAATCTTTGTCTCAAAACCTCAGATTGGTACCTGTGGGTTGCTAGTAGTGTTGATTACATCTTGTAGTTGATGCTAGTTGGTTTATTTGGTGGAAGATTATATGTTCAGATCCATTATGCTATTTAATACCCCTCTGATCTTGGACATGAATATGATTTGTGAGTAGTTACTTTTGTTCTTGAGGACATGGGAGAAGTCTTGTCATAAGTAATCATGTGAATTTGGCATTCGTTCGATATTTTGATGATATGTATGTTGTTGATTCTCTTAGTGGTGTCATGTGAACGTCGACTACATGACACTTCACCATCTTTGGGCCTAAGGGAATGCATTGTGGAGTAGTAATTAGATGATGGGTTGCTAGAGTGATAGAAGCTTAAACCCTAGTTTATGCGCTATTCCATAAGGGGCTGATTTGGATCCATATGTTTAATGCTATGGTTAGATTTATCTTAATTCTTCTTTCATAGTTGCGGATGCTTGCGAGAGAGGTTATTCATAAGTGGGAGGCTTGTTCAAGTAAGAACAGCACCCAAGCACCGGTCCACCCACATATCAGATTATCAAAGTAGCGAACGCGAATCAAATAAACATGATGAAAGTGACTAGATGAAATTCCCATGTGTCCTCGAGAACGCTTTGCTTATTATAAGAGATCGTTCCGGCCTGTCCTTTACTACAAAAAGGATTGGGCTACCTTGCTGCACCTTAGTTACTATTGCTACTTGTCACTTGTTACAAATTATCTTGCTATCAAACTACCCGTTACCGATAATTTCAGTGCTTGCAGAAAATACCTTGTTGAAAACCGCTTGTCATTTCCTTCTGCTCCTCATTGGGTTCGACACTCTTACTTATCGAAAGGACTACGATTGATCCCCTATACTTGTGGGCCATCAAGACAGTGCTAGCCACGTCTCTGGCCATGGCGTAGGCAGAGACTGTCAGGCACCGTGCGGCTGAAGAAGAGGCCGCAGCTCGAGAGCAGAGGAGGGCGGCAACTCTGCGTGCAGCAGCCGTCGTCGAGGCGGAAGGCGAATGACCGGACGTCGTCGTCCTATCCTCCTCCTCTGACGAAGACCACAACAATGACGACGACTGCACCATCATCCTTTCGGATGATGAAGACAAGTAGCCTTCCATTTGTTGTCGCTGTCGCCGCCGGCCGGCCATCTAATGCCGCCCTTATTAAAATAGCATATTAGTGTAATGTCACTATGTCAGTTCGCTCTGTTTAGCATTGAACAAATCTAAGAACGTGGTTATTAAGTTTATCCGAATCTCTGAATCTCTGAATCTGCTGTGTTGTACTCCGCCACGTTCTATCTTTCTAATGTCACTGATTCATGGGCCCTTCTGTAACATAAACACCGCCGCGTCCTATCTCTCCAGTGTCACTAGTTCGTGTGCCCTTCTGTAAGGCAGAAAATATCAGGTCAAAAAGACTCGGCTATGACCATAAGCAAACAGACGCACACAGCTGAAATGGCTTGCACGTTGCATAATCTAGCGTTTGTCCCGAGTTCGACCCCCATGGGCGGCAATATATTACACCTTTTTTGCAAATAAATCAACCACTGACATGTGGGTCCTGCGGTGTCCCAGGCTTCTGTATATTTCACTATTTTTTACTTATACATTTGATACTAACAGGTGGGTCCTGGGTGACCCACGCGTCACTGTATTCGTCAGGTAACTGTCAACTGCATTGACCCGACGAAAATGCTCCATTTTGGGCGTTTTTGAGTGTGTGGCAAGTGGTGGAGGGGAAATGTGAGGGACGTTAGTTGGGTGGGGTAAAATTGAGGAGAACAAAGCAACCGAGGGCACAGAAATAGAAATCCCTAAAAAAATTGCATATCAATACTTCGTAAAATTTTCAGAATTTTTCCATGTTCCAGTAAAATATGAAAATTCAAACACTACAGCAAAAGTTTCTGTTTTTGCACAGCACATACCAAACAAGCAATTTAAACACCCTAAAGGTAAATCTTGGGACATTATTTTTATAATACAATGGATTTGTACAAGGGAACACAAAATAAAATGACTCTCCAAAACTTCCGGGTTGTCTCCCAGGTAGCGCTTTCTTTAAAGCCATTAATATAGGCATTAAGTGCTCAAGTAATTGATCCACTAGGATCCCAAGGTATATCAAAGCCAATTTGAATCAACAATTATTTATAATTTAGTAGTGAGCACAAAGCAACATATATCATATAACAACGAAGTCTAACTCTCTTCCTATGCATTGGCATGTCATAAAAGAACAATTCATGCACACATAATAAAGGCCAATGCATAGTATATGTAGTTTCTTGCAATTTTATCGCATTAGAAACATAGAGAGGTGGAGATGTGGTTCCTCTCTCATAATAATTGCAAGTAGGAGCAGCAAGCACATGCATATTTTATCCATTAAAATCATCATGTCCAATGGTAAGACGCAACCCATCAATATAATCCTTAATAAGTGCAAACTTCTCCGATATAGTGTAGTTGGGAGAATTCAAAAAGATAATAGGACTATCATGTGTGGGTGCAATAGCAACAATTTCATTTTTAACATAAGGAACTATAGCAAGTTCATCTCCATAAGCATCATTCATATTGGCATCTTGGCCATAAGCATAGCAAACATCAAGTTCATCAGAAAGGGATATTTCCATCGAATCAAAGGGATCATAGCATTCATCAACATAGCATTCATCCTTCGGTAAGCATGAAGGGAAATTAAACAATGTATGAGTTAAAGAGTTACTATCATTAGAAGGTGGGCACGGGTAGCTAATCCGCTCTTCCTCCTTTTGTTCTTCGCTCTCCTCCTCATCTTCTTCATCTAATGAGCTCATAGTTTCATCAATTTCTTCTTCCATAGAGGCTTGCAAAATATTAATCTCTTCCAGAGTAGCAAACATTCTCTCAATAAATTCATTAATATAAGAATTACAAGCATAGTTTTCATAACAATATTTAAGTATGGCAAGATTTTCAGATTTGTAAAGAGTAGCATCATACTTTTCAAGCAAAGAATAAATTTCACAGGCGCCCTTAAAAGTGAAAAATTCTTCAATTTGTTCAATATCATAGTAGTCATAAACACCATTAGCATAAGAAGCCAAGATTTCATTGTCATTAAACTCACATTGGTAGGGAAGGTATTTAGGGTCCTTGGAACAACAAGTAAAATCATGTATAAAGCACAAATTCCAAGCATAGCATTCTAATCTAGTTATTTGATCCCATAAGTGTTTTCCTTTTTGAGACAAACGGTAACGTACAAAATGAGCATGCTAAACTAATGACTTTCCCTCAACTAAGCTAGTTGGGTTTTCAGCACGAGAACAAACGGATCGAAGATGGTCCAAGTAGAAAGCTTCAATAGAAAGGATTTTGGGTGGTTCCTCAACCATATTGGGTTAGCAAGTACAACTTTTTTTTGGTATTTTACATTTCCTACCCATAAGTAAAGATAGAAAACAAGAACAGAAAATAAATTCTACTTAGAGATAAAGCTAACAAGCTCACACGAGAATACTCACCCCACACTATGGCTCCCCGACAACGGCGCTAGAAAAGATCTGGATAACCCACAGGTATAGGAGATCGTTTGTAGCCTTTTCGATAAATAAGAGTGTCAAACCCAATGAGGAGCTAAAGGTAGAACTTATATTCTCTTCAAGTTCTATCGACCACCGATAAAACTCTAGCACACTAACATTTGCTTTACCTATAACAAGAAATAAAACTAGAAGTACTTTGCGAGAAAATAAAAGTTAATTGTTGTTTAAAGTTTTCAGAGAACAATGAGAAAGATTGTCCCTAGGTAATTGAAGACATGTGTGATACACATTATACTTATGAGGGGAGGCTTAAGCTAACATATTTTCCGTTCTTGGCACATGCACTTATGATTGGAACTCTAGCAAGCATCCACAACTACTAAAGATCATGAAGGTAAAACCCAACCATAGCATTAAGTGTAAAGTCTCCTTTTATCCCATACGCAACAACCCACTTACTCGGGTTTAGGTTTCTGTCATTCCCGCACCCACTATAAGCGAATCATGAACATATTACAACACCCTATAGCGGGAACCCCACACGTGTGCGCAAAAGGCGGGCACCATAGGACATCACCATAATAACGTATAACTCATATCAATCACACCATACCACAATTAATCCACGGGACAAAAGGAATCTACTCGAACATCATAGAGGTGCAACACATCATTGGATAATAATATATAGCATCAAGCACCATGTTCAAGTAGAGATTACAGTGGGGTGGGAGAGGTTACACCGTTGCATAAAGGGGGGAGTTTGTGATGACAGCGGCGAAGTTGTTGATGTAGATCGCCGTCACGATGGTTCCCCCGGCGGCGCTCCGGTGCCACCTGGAGAGAGGGGAGAGAGCCCCCCACCTTCTTCTTCTTGCTTGGCCTTCCCCCTAGATGAGAGAAGGATTCCTCCTCTGGTCCTTGGCCTCCCCGGCCCCCGAGGGGTGTGAGCCCCTCCTAGATTGGATCTCTCTCTCTATTTTGCGGCTCTATTTTCTGGCCGAACACCGTTTCTTAAATAGCTGGAGATCTGTAACTCCGATCGGGCTGGAATTTTAACACAATTTTTCCCGATATTGGCTTCATTGCGCCCGAAGGACACCTCCAACTGACCTACGAGGAGGCCACAAGTGCTCCTGGCGTGCCCTAGGGGTGGGGGCGCCCCTGAGCTTATGAAGTCCATGCCCCCTCCTCTTGCGTTGATTCTTGCGCCAAAAATTCACATATATTCCACAAAAAATCCCCATAAATTTTCATCATGTTTGGACCTTCCTAGAAATGAATTTTCTGCGAAACAAAAAACATGCAACAAACACGAACCGGCACTGGGCACTAGATTAATAAGTTAGTCCTGTTACCAAAAATATGTGGAAGTAGTAGGATAATGGCATGAAACAAAAAAAATTATAGATACGTCGAAGACGTATCACCTATCGCCTCTGCTGGCGGAGTACACCAATCAACAGTCCGAGGATGGCGACCCAGAGGATGAGCCCGGGTACCTCTGCACCCTCCGTGAGTCGGAGGTGTACCAGCCGACGCCGCTGCCACTGCGCCATCCCGACGACACGAAGGATGAACCAGGGTACACCATCGCCATGCGCAATTCTGTGGCAGACGTCGACATCGATGTCGACGATGAGAGTTGGATGTACAACAACAGCGACAACGACGAGGACGCCGCTGATGATAAGGACGACGACGAGTAGGCGACGCGGGTGGGCATGGGCGTGGACGCGGGGGTGGACATGGAGTTTTTTGTATTTTTAAATTAGATTTCAATTTTCATTCAAATCAATGTAAAATATCCTAAATATTTGAATGAAATTTGAAATGTTTGGCCATTTAATTCGAATGAAAGCCTTGGTTTTCTTTTTAAAAAGTACTTTAGAAAAAATAACTAAAAGAATGAAAAAAAACCTGCCCATGTCGGGCAAAACCGTAGTGTAATCGGCCCATCACCTATCAAGCCCAAGGGCGACTGGTGACAAGCCTTTTGGCGTAGGTCAGCCATTCATGGGCCCAACAAGGCAGAGATGGCGGTGTATGCAGATAATAATTTGTAGAGGAGCTCGACGGCTCTATCGTGGCTGCGTATTTAAGCCGGTCTGGACACCTCTCGCGCAGTGAGGTGGTACTAAAGTAAGACCCAGCCTTGCCTCTGAGCCGTGTGACGGTGCAGCCGCGATGCTTTTGTCTGGGCCGCCCATTTATCGCCCACATTCTAGGCATTGTGCACGCGACTGAGCCAGCCTATTTATTGCCCTTTTTGTTTTTTCTCTTTTATTTTTTCAATTACAGTTTTGTTTTTTATTTGAACTAAATGTTTCAAACTCAAATAGTAGGCTAGACAATAATAGTAAGAATAAATTCTCATGTTTTTTCGACTTATTCACATTTTAAATATAAAATAGCTTTTAGTTTCAAATTTCAAATAGTATATTCATTCAAATTTAAGATAGTATTTTTAATTAATGTTTTGAAATTTGTCAAACCTTATATCCATTCTGATCACAAAAATAAGAGGGAATCAGAACTCTAACTAGTTTTGAAAATTTATCCCAGGTTTCCAAATTCAAATTTGAAATTGTTTGAAAAGCCTTCTAAAAGTTGGAAATTCATAAATTCATTTCTATAACTTCAATTTCAACAACTAATGTATGAGTTTTTATCGAAAGATATAAGAAATATGAATTTGACATGTTCATGAATGTTACCCCTCCAGCGCGTGGTTTCGGACGACGCACTGATCCGTGGGGACCACCCGGTCTACGGCTTTGATCGGACTTGACAGGGGTAGCCCATGGTGCATTCCTCTATGTTTGTGCTAGGGTAGGTCATAGTGACATGTCAAACCAAGTTTGAGCCCATGTCTTCATAGGATCCCCTCCTGTCGCCTCGAAGTTGGGGTGCCGCACTAGAAGTGCAGGACCTTCGTGCCTGACGGTACCGTTTGTGAAGCGGGTGCCACATAAAAGTTGTGTGTTGGCGATTTAAACATCACACCACCATTTCACACATATATCAGGGCCACATGTAGGTGGGGTAGGTGTTCTGGCCCTCCGTCGCGTGGTTTCCACCGATCACCGATCCGTGCGAACCGCCCGGGCTATGACTTTGATCGGACTCGAGACGGGGTAGCCCATGGTGCAGTCCTCTTTGTTTGTGATAGGGTAGGTCATAATGACATGTCAAACAAGGTTTAAGCCCATGTCTTCATAGGATTCCCTCCCGTCGCCTCGAAATTGGGGTGCCTGACTGTACCGTTTGTGAAACTGGTGCCACATCAAAGTTGTGTGTTAGATATTTCAACATCACACCACCCTTTCATACACATATCAGGGGTGTGCTGACCCTCCATCATGCGGTTTCGGCCGATCACCGATCCGTGGGGACTGCCCGGTCTACGACTTTGACCGGACCCGACAGGGGGTAGCCGGCAGGGGGTATGTTTACATCATGCGTGACAGGCGCCCTCGGCTTATGGTGGACACGTGTTGCCTGCACGTTAGTTCTGGCCCCACCTGGAAGCCGAGTCCCGGTGCTCAACCTATGGTTGTGCCATGCACACCCCCAGGCGCTCGGCTTCTGTGGGCTGCCACGTGGCAACCTTGAGGGCTTCTAGCACAGTTTTAAACCGAGTGCCCGACACTCAGCTTTCCGGCTACTGCCGTTAGCGTGGCCGACCGTCAGTTGCTTATTTTTGCCCTGGGTTGCCGTTTTTGCCTAGGTACGCCGAGCCCTCGACAAAAGACACTCGGCTTGCGCCTATATGCCAACGAACAATACGCCGAGTGTCACACACGATGTACCATACACCGAGGTAGATTCATCCTTCTCCGGGTGGTTTTCCCACCTAGTGTAGTTTGTTTTTCTTGTAGTGCCACTCGTGGGTACTCCAAAAATAAAAATCTTAGACATTGAGAAGGAAACAATTGTTTTTTTTAATTGAAGGAAAGCAATATTTTTTAAAGGAAATTGTAACAGAAGCATTGACGATATAACTAGGAATGTAAATATGGTCGATGAAAAATTACTAAGATGGTGGGACTATTAACGCTTGTTTAAGTTAGATTATGTCTATGACAGTTTGTGTGTCTCTTTTTTAGGAGATCGTGGAGGCTCACCCAGGTTCCATTGCATTAATGAAATCTATACAAAGTCTCACATCTAGAGCATTAGATACGTTCATGAGAGCCGACTCACGCATCAGAGAGATACACCTCAGCTAGATCTCCAAGGCCACACATCTCCATCCTAGGACATGTCTATGAGATGCTTCAGGTCGGGTACGGGTTATGTAGTGTTGGAGGATGATGTTTTGTCCCCTTCACCCACCATCACGATTGAATCACCATAGTCCGGCTCAAGGACGCATGGAGGGTGTTCACCAGATATGTGGCCAAACTTTCCAATTTTACTTGAGTAACCCTCCTGAAATCATATATAGCAAGATTTGTGGATTGTTGATCGAGCAACCCTTATATGTAGTAAAAGCCATTCCCTTATGTTTCCAAGAATTCTTCTCAACACATATTTAACATTGGGCTATTCCATACACAGTCCACCCGAATCAACGTCAATGGTAAGCTGACTGGTGCTATATATAATTCACCGAAGAGGTCTACTGCAAGAAGACCCCTCTCCTCGCTAATACTCTTCATCATCATTATGGACTCCCTGGGGGCTCTCTTCGATGTGTCCGCATTCCCTTTCAGGCGTCCATCTACACTGATGACATGGTCCTCTTCATCGAACCCTTATCCACGAAGATGCACGTTGCCATGAGGTTGTTCGAGCTATTTGAAGCAGAAACAGGTCTGAAGGCGAACTGGCACAAATGTGCAATGAGCCCCATCAGGTGCTCAGCAAAGATGCTCAGGAGGCGACCCGGGAACTGACATTCTCCGCAATGAACTTCCCTATTGCACACCTTGGAACACCGCTCTTGGACTCGTTCATGCACCGTATCGAGCTCCAATCCATCATTGACAAGTCGGTGATGCGACTCCATGGCTGGAAAGCTAAGCAAATCACCTTACCATGTTGGGTAGAATTGGTGAAATCTACCCTCTCCGCGTGGTTTTTTATTAGCTCATGCCATTGCCCCATCAGCATGGTTCATCAAGCATGCAAGTGGGCAAGTTAAGGAGGATATTTGTTTGGGCGGCGAACAAGGAAGTCACGGCAGGCAAATGCTTGGTGAGATGGATGACATCTGCAAGCCAAGGCCATCTGGCAGCCTTACATGTTGGACTTGCAGCGCCAAGGCAATGCATTACGAGCCTGGTGGAGCTGGCTATCGTGGACTGATCAAATTAATCCATGGCATGATCTGGTATTACCTCCCGACCACATGTCTGATGCAATGTGCTGCACCTCATCGACATTTATCATCGAGGATGGAAAACGACATCTCTCTAGAGATCACACTGGGCCGAGGGCATGCAACCTGCTGAAAGATGGAGAGATATCTTCAAACATTGCAATGTTCGAATGCTCTCTATCTGTGATGCCATCCCGAATGATACCTTGATACAATACGTTAAGACTAACACCCCTAATGCTAGCCTCCATCAACTATGTGAGCTATGGGAGGCCAGTCGAGGGACATTGTCACCTGGAAGTGGACGACATCAGGGCAGTACTCTGCGACATCTACGTACCACATGCAATTCAAAGGTATGATAAGATCCGATGACAAGACGCTAATCTGGTCAACAAAAGCACCCCTCCCCCCGTGCAAAGCATTTCAGCTGGCTTGTTATACAGGGAAGATGTCTAATATCAGATAGCCTTGTCAGCTGAAACATTCCACACAATCCCCTATGCACCCTATGAAATATTGCTCCTAAAATGGCACCACATCTCTTCAGTGAGTTCAGTTTCGCCATTGAGGTATGGGGAAGGATCCACAATGCAATTCGAGCACCACTGAATGTATCACTGTCAATGCCAAACTGCAGCCTGAAGGTTAGAATAAGAGGACAACTTCAGAAGTTGCCAGAACCGATGCGCCGACATGGAAGGTGACAAATCTGCTAGTCATGTGGATGATATTGAAACAAATAAATGCACAGATCTTCAACTAAATAGAGCTCGAGCGCAGCACAGATTATGAGTAGAATCATTGGCGAATCAAGGTCCTGGAGAGACGCAAGCTTTTGACCGATGGAAAAATTCTTCCAGCTGCATTGATTAACCTCTAAGTAGTAGCTGGCATATACCCATGGTATCCAGTGCCATGGTTTTCCTTCTTATTTTGCCTATAACCTTACAATGTGTACTACACTACTTCCACGTCAATAAAAATCAATACTCTAGCTGCTTTTTCATATAAAAAAACATTGGTTCATAGATAATGGCTAAACACAATGTCATTCTGAATATTTCCATAGTCCCTGAGAGAGTGCAGAATTTTCCTCTTTTTTGTGTCTTTGGCATGGCTTCTCGATGGTGCATGTGATGTCATAATGTAAATAGTCCTTCGGGTCCACCCTGGACCAATGTGGCACTCATGATTGCCACACTTGGGAGTCAGTGGTGGTTGATCCCACAGATTGGTAAATCTCAATCCAAATAGCCATGTTTGGCTCTACAGCCTGATTATGGTGGCAAGACACATGGGTGGTGTTGGGTTCTATGTTGGCCATCATCTCACCATTTTAATCCTTCATGCTCTTGGTATTTCTCTTTGGTGATTAGACGATGAAGGAACTACTTAGTATCATGCCTCGTAAGGGATTTATCTCTACCACAATTCATTCAACAGTTTCAGTTTCTACCTCTTGGATCAACGATTAATGAGTCTATTAAAGACCTTGTGGGATAGGTTGAATGTGTAAGCTTAGCTATGTTTTATGGATATTTAGAAAAATGCAGAGATGAGAAAGATGGAGAAGGAAATGATTTCTCATTTCTAAGGTAAAGTGAACACATGTCAGATTATATTAGATTGGTAAAAATAGATAAATGGTGCACTAATGCATGCGCCAGGAATATGGAGGTTCCTCACACCAGGTAGTCAGAATATCCCTTAGCATGTCTAGCTAATAAATCCGTCGCCATATTGGTTTCCCTAGGACAATGCTCGAAACAAACCTTAGTAAATTTACGACATGGCAGTTGCGTGGGTTATCGAGTCGCCACCGCCCTTCATGATACCACTTACTTCCATGTAAATAGAGCTTATCACAAGTCCTTTTCTATCCCATGCAAGAACAAGACCATTTCAAAGGGCTTGAGCTTCAGCTGTAGTGGGATCACACACCTCCTTGTTGCCAAGAAAAGGCCACAATCATCATGCAAGATCATGTCAGAGCTACCTACACCTTCTTCCTTACTAAATCTTGCATCAATGTACAACTTTAAAAATTCTTCATTTGGTGTTGTCAAACTTGTCTAGCTTTACCTCAGTTTTTCCTATTTGATCAGCTATAATTAGGGCATGTTCGATATTGCTCCAGTAGCCAACTTCTTGAACTCCATGGTTGGAGTTGGACCAAACATCCTAATTCCATGGAGTTGAGAAGGAGAGTTGACTGCTCACCTAGTGCAATATTGGAGGAGTTGAGGAGTTGGGGAAACCCAGCTCCCTGAGAAGTGAGGAGGTGGAGTTGACGGGCATTACCCCACACTGCCACCGCAAAGTGACCTCCTTCCCGTGTACCGGTTCGCGAACAAAAACTCTTGACCACAACTCACATCTCCCATCACTCTCACATCTCATCCCGATCCCGCCACCGGACCACCACCCCGACGCCTCCGCAACCTTCTTACTACTACTGCCTCGCAACCACAACCCAGTCACCGTCGGGAGGATCATCACCATCCTCGCCCCCTCCACTTCCTCCCCCAACACCTCCTCCATAGAGGGTCAACGCCTGGTTTGCCATAGTTTGCGTCGGCCCTTTGTTGCTCCGCCAAGCTCACCATTGTCGAGCCCCCGAGCACATGACGTGCTTCGCATGCGTCCCTCAGCCGGTCATCACATCATGGTCGAGCTCCCGGAGGAGCTCTCCACCGAGGCCACGTGGTTGTAGCAAGCGATGAGGAAGATGGAGGGGTCGATCATGATGATTCAGGACGACGGCGACAAGCCCTATAGGAGGACGGAACGACAATGTAGGACGACGACAAAGAGTGATGTAGATAGCCAGGGGCCTGACTGTAATCTAGTTGTTTTCTAGGGTGGATTATGCTAATATTTTGGACACCCGTGCTTTCCCAAACCGGGTCTACCCTTTCTCCTCTCCCAGGGCATAGCCCACCATGCCTTCTCCCAAGTGACAGTCGAATTAGGCCTTCCAGAATGGGCCAAATCATTGTACATGGGCTTTTTAGCCTGATAAGATTGCTCGGGATCGGAAGCTATCGAACCAAATGGTTTGCTCGCTCCAGGATTTATGGCGAGAAGCCGACTTTTGGTGATGGATTCGGCGAGTTCGTGGCTGCAGAGCACTATCGAACATGCCCTTAGTGACCAGGGCCACAATCGCTTGAGAGGTTCTTGTAGGTTGATGAATGGTCTCACATTGCATGACATGTTGGTGCTTCCACCAGACATATCACACTGCATGGCTACCAAATCATTCATATCCACCTCAGGTAACATTGGAGCCTTCATAGTTCTATCACAAAACATATCCTCTAGAACCAATGAATATTCCCTCTGAAATGAGCATGCAATATGGACAACATAGGACATACCCAGATGCTCCCAAAATTCCTTCAAACGCATACATAGGAAGAAAGCATGATGGGTACTCCATCAATCAGTGTTACATAATTGGCATTGGGAACTAAGTTGCATATGTCAATAAGCCAGAGCCACATCACATTGAATTATGCCCAGAAACACTCTCCAACAATGTATCTTTATTTTCTTGGCCTGTTGTGCCTCCATATCGTTTTCCAAACTGGGTCAGGAGTTGAAATCCTGTGGCCACTTGTTCTCATGAGCTTCTGCTAGTGTTGATGCTGATACTCGGTTTTGGTATACTAACCGTAGCGAGAAGACTCCCGTCTTTGTAAAACGCGAGGAAATGAAATCATCCATCATCCCAATAGCTAGGGGCATATTCAAAATATGTTGAGCATAGTAGGCCAAAACACATCCCTAATCAATTGTTCATCCACTGACTGAGTTTGTAGGCCAATTAACTCTAAAATTGATGTCATATCAAAGTTGCCTATTCTCATCGTCACTTTTTTGTCAGGCTAGCTACTAGGGTTGCCAGATCATCCCATATATATATATATATATATATATATATATATATATATATATATATATATATATATATATATATATATATATATATATATTAATTTTTACACCTCACCCACCCTCCAAATATGGTGTCTCTTCCACGCCTAGATGCCTACCGAGAATACTCTGCCAAGTGTACAAGCATCCCTTATTAAGTTCATATTTTAGTAAAGCATCGAAAGGGTAGTATTTCCTTCAGTACTGAAGGTCATAAGGAATCATGCTATGCAAGTATCCACCAACATTGTCTAGACAACATGGCCAAAGTAATGCAAGTCCCAAATCCCACTCATCAATTCTTATTTCCAATATACATATTCCATCACAAAAATCAGTGCATGTGCTTTTGTTGATCATCATCTACCCAACAAAATTGGGACATAGTGGTAGATATCCCCTTACAAATCTACTTGGATATGTAGAAGGCAGACATGGCATATGCTGAAATAGCTTGAGGGACAGCTTTTAACACCACTTCATTCCCAAAATAAATTGCTTCTCCTTCCATCCACTAAATCGTCAACACACCCTATCGATTAAGTGTGGGAAGCAATTAGATTTATCGCACCAACCAAGGGGCAATCCAGGATATTTATCTATTACCATTTCAGTCATAATATTCAAAGTAGTACAAACTTCGACTCTTGACTCAACTGTTCTACAAGGGCTGAAATGTATACATTTGACCTCACTTACTGGTTGCCTAGAGTCTACATAGCAGTTATTCAGAGCCCTATGCAAACATAATATATTATAGTATCCAACCTCATTAGAATTCATGAATCTTCTGCAAATAATAAGTGAGGGACAACTAAGGCATCTCTGCACACCTTGACTCCTAAAAAATTTACGGGAGTCCTCTTCATGCTTTAACAAGCTCGACAAAACCTTTCCCCAAGTATGATAGATCTGATCCAAAAAAGTAGTTAACCCTAACATGATATGTCATGGATGATATGCATGCTATCATAAGACCAACCTAACGGTCATCAAACCCCATCCGAGCCAAAATCTTCTTCAGAAAACTCAATTCGACCTGGTTATATGCTTTATGCATATCAAGCTTCATCGCACTAATTCCATACTTGTCAGTTTTGTTCTTTTCAATGGTGTGACAACACCCATAAGCCACTAACACATTATCGGTAATTAAGCTTGCCTGGACAAACACAGTTTGAGTTTGCGGTGCAATCTTTGAGAGAATAGTTTTAAGCTTCCTCACACATATATGACGACATGATACCTCATTCATTGATCTTTCAACACAAGGATTTACCTTATTTAAAATATTCAGAACATGATCCACGAGTGTAGACGTAAATTGTTATAATAGCTCGACGTAATAATGAACCTCATCTCAATGCAGTCTTCGACCTCATTGTTCAATTTTTTATTCTTTTTTCTCCGGGTTGTTCTGAACCCATGGAAGAAAGTTGTATTTTGACCACCATGATGTAAGATGGATTTTGACCCCCCCCCCCTCACACACAATTTCTCTAAGTACAAGTGGCGAGGCTAAGGACTATTTCAAATATTTTAGTCATCCAAGATCACACTGAGCCCATAGGTATGTGATACTATCAAAAGGGGATCAAGTTTGTTACAGCATGTGTTTCTTACAGAGTGCTTAGAGATCAAACTCCAAAGCCACTCAATTGCCTCCCATGTTCCTCACTATCTCTCACTGTTTTACACTGTTGAGAGCAACCA
This sequence comes from Elymus sibiricus, assembly GCA_039707655.1. Lineage (NCBI taxonomy): Eukaryota > Viridiplantae > Streptophyta > Magnoliopsida > Poales > Poaceae > Elymus > Elymus sibiricus. Next base: position 81,461,619 of record CM077670.1, on the reverse strand, counting down.
ACTCATTCCCATTTGGAGCATTCGGCTCCATTTTAGAGAGATAGCCATTGTGCCCAAGTGTCATTTAGATACACTAATTCAACTCCATTCAGAGCCACTGATGCGGCTACTCAAGTCTCTGTCATCCGGTCAGAACCCAAACTACTCCTGATCAGATATTCTGAATGATGTCCAGTAGCGTGCACTCTCTTCCAGCACTAGTTGGAGCCTACGCTTGCTTTCTAGACGGGGCCTTCAAGCCATTTGAAAGTTGAACCTTTGGGTTTATTCGGTGCTTCCAAATTGTACGAAAAAGTGGGCAGCAGTAATTTTTTTTGGTCCAGCCTATAAATACCCTCACCCATCCCAGTATCTCACTCAACATTTCCAAGCTGAGTTTCAAAGTGCATTCTTCACCAACATTCATGTTACCTTTTATTTACTCTCTCCTCCTGTCGGCATCATCAAAACTAGGGTATCCTCGAAATACCAAAGGAAACAAACCCGTCCAAATGTCATATCTACTCGAGGAATGAAATGCTACCAGAGATAAAATTTCGCAGACCGATACCACTAGAATGACCCAGCCTAGAACCAGCCTGCCTCAGGCCGAGGCAAAAGCAAAGGACGTCAGCCATGATGCCCAGGGCCCTGAGCACCGGCATCCACGTATGACCCCTCAGAAGGGAAAAAATCCGCAGCCAGAGGAAATTAAAACCCCGGCCAAGCATTCAATGCGGCAGCAAGCTACGGGCCGCAGCCTATCACCGACCTACCCATGCAGCTACGGGCACGACAGGACAATAAGGCGCAGGCCTTATCGGTCAGAAAGAGATAGTGGGGTAGACTTCCATCTCTAGCCAAAAGATGGATGAGGGACCCTCCAGGATAAGATAAGCTTCGCGTTACGTGGTCATCTGCATGCTAGGAAGACTGAAGACAAATCACAAAAATGCAGGGTAGGAGCCCACTTACCCTTGTATCCGTTCACACATACTAAACCGGACGTTGTGGTACCACCCGGGCCTATATAAGGGGAGGACCGTGGCCATCTTTAGACATGTGTCATCTCATTGGACTAACAAGATCTACTACACACTCCACAAGCCACATGAGAACATGGTAGTTCATCTATTTTAGGAGAAGGAAGAATGTGCTTGGGCACTTAGGCTAGGACCACGAGCACCCCCACTTAGACACCCTGAGCACCACACTGTAACACTTGTAATCTGCCATTTCCATATCAATGAAGAACATGACGTAGATTTTTACGCTATCAATGGTGGCTTGAACCTGTATAAAATGCTTGTGTCTTCTGGTTTGCTTACCCAAGGAATCCAGAGCGTTTTAGCCCCTGGCCAAACAGAAAAATACAGGGTATCCTTGATCCCTAGTGTCCTGATGGCATGCAAGTGCACAGGGTTTAGTTGTAGCTACTTTGAAGAGTACCAATCCCACAGGGGGCACAAGAATCAGTCTTTGTCTCTTGAAGGGTTTAGATAGTAGTGTCCGCAAGTTAAATGCAATCCCAAGCAAAGTGGAATGGAATAAAAGTATTGGTGATTGTGAAGAGCAAAGGAATAAAGTTACAAAAGTAAAATGAAGTAACGCATGACGTAGGTGAAGGTTGTTGAAATCGATAGGACTAAAGCGTTCTCAGGGAGTCCAGATTCCCCACTAGTATGTGTCTATGCGACCGATGCCTAAGCATGATGCTACGTTGGATTCCTAAGCACTTTATATGCTTTTATTTGTGGGCGGAGCCAATTACACATCCGTGTATACACGCGGCAGCTCCGTATCACATACGCCACTACCATTCATCCCCACTCCGGTTACTGAATGATAATTAAGGGGTCATCCCCCGTGGATGCAGCTTAAAAATGGTCTCTGTTTACCCCCTAATGCAACGATCAGAGACAAAGGGAAATAGGCCCTATCACAAACCTACCTCCGCAACCAGCCGTCTCGCTAGTAGTAATAACCTTGCATCCAAAATTGGCATATGTTGGATGGTCGACTTCACCCAACATCAAGAAGACTATTAACTTAAACATATAAAGAGGATGTCAAATCCTAATACCAAATGATCTTAGTACATACTAGGGTTCCTCCATGTCCCCGAGAACTAGGGAAACTACTCACACATCGAGGGGGCAACAGGGATGAGATGAATCATTATGAACATGGTGATTTCACAAAAGTAACACAAGATTAAATCCACTCCAACTATTGTATTACAAATGGATGAGATGGTTATGATGATGATGGTGAAGCCCCCTTGACGCAACGTTGTGGCAGCGAAGTCCTTGGATCGATTCCCCTCTGGATGCCTTCCGGAGGCTAGGGTTCTGTGTTCTAGATGTGTGTCTGGAAGCTATGTGCGTCTGATCTCCGACAGTGCAGCTGCTAAGGCCACACTTACCCATGATGATTAGAGTGTTGTTGGCGATGTCGAGACGGTCTCCGACAGTGATGATCTTGACTGACTCAATGGGGATTGCCTCCTGATATGTCTCCAATGTATCTATAATTTATGAAGTATTCATGCCATGTTTATTATAGTTTTGTATGATTTTGGTGCACTTTTATACGGCTTTTATATGATTTTTATGGACTAACATATGGACCTAGTGCCCAGTGCCAGTTGATGTTTTCTGCTTGTTTTTGGTTTTCTAGGAAATCCATATCAAATGAAGTCCAAATGCAGCGAAACTTTTTGATGATTTTTTCTGAAAGGAAACAGACCCAGGAAGCTTCGGGGGAGTAGCAGAAGAGCCACAGGGGCCCCACAAGCCACCTGGGCGCGCCACCCCCCCCAGGCGCGCCCTGGTGCCTCGTGGGCCCCCTGTGGCACCTCTTTGCGTGATTCCAACGCTGAAAAATCCTATATATTCAGAAACCCCCGAAAGTTAACCTAGATGAGTTTTTACGCCGCCGCGAGCCTTTGTACCTCCACGATCTCATCTACAGCCCTTTTCCGGTACCCTGCCGGGGGGGATCATCACCGGAGGCCATCTTCATCATCCCGGTGGTCTCCATGATGAGGAGGGAGTAGTTCACCCTCGGGGCTGAGGGTTTGTACCAGTAGCTATGTGTTTGATCTCTCTCTCTCGTGTTCTTGATTTGGCACAATCTTTATGTATCGCGAGCTTTGTTAATATAGTTGGATCATATGGTGTTTCTTCCCTCTCTATCCTTGTTGTGATGAATCGAATCTTTTCCCTTTGAGGTTTTGTTATTGTCGGATTGAATATTTCAGATTTGAGAACACTTGATGTATGTCTTGCATATGAATACCCGTGGTGACAATGTAGTATTATATTGATTCACTTGATATATGTTTTGGCACTCAACTCGCGGATTCCCGCGGTGACATTGGGGTAATCTATGCATAGGGGTTGATGCACGTTTTCATTATCTTTTCTCCGATAGAAACTTTGGGGTGCTCCTTGAAGTTCTTTGTGTGGATTGAATATTATGATTATGAAGTTGTTTGATGCATATCGTATAATCAACTCACGGATACTTGTGGTGACATTGGAGTATCTAGGTGACATTAGAGTTGGTTGATGTGTATCATATGGTGTTATTTTAGTACGAACTCTAGGGCTGTTTGTGACAATTATAGGAATGGCTCAATAGATCGATCGGAAAGGATAACTTTGAGGTCGTTTCGTACCCTACAAACAATTTCTATCTTATGTTCTCCACTAATAGGAACTTTGGAGTGATTCTTTATCGCACGTTGAGGGATTGTTATATGATCCAATTATGTTAGCATTGTTGAGAGATTGCACTAGTGAAAGTATGAACCCTAGGCCTTGTTTTCAAGCATTGCAATACCGTTTGTGCTCACTTTTGTTACTTGCTACCTTGCTGTTTTTATATTTTCAGATTATAAAAATCTATATTTACTATCCATACTACACTTGTATCACCATCTCTTCGTCGAACTAGTGCACCTATACAATTTACCATTGTATTGGGTGTGTTGGGGACACAAGAGATTTCTTGTATTTGATTGCAGGGTTGTTTGAGAGAGACCATCTTCATCCTACACCTACCACGGATTGATAAACCTTAGGTCATCCACTCGAGGGAAATTTGCTACTGTCCTACAAAACTCTGCGCTTGGAGGCCCAACAGAGTCTACAAGCATAAAGTTGCGTAGTAGACATCAAGCTCTTTTCTGGCGCCGTTGCCGGGGAGGTGAGTGCTTGAAGGTATATCTTTAGATCTTGCAATTGAATATTTTAGTTTCTTGTTTTATCACTAGTTTTGTTTATAAAAGAAAACTATAAAAAAATGGAATTGAGGTTGCCTCATATTATTCGTCTTTATAATGTCTTTCTTGAAAAATGATGGATCAGAAAATTGTGCTCAATTGATAGAAGAAGAATTCAATAAAATGTTTGGCATAAAATCTTTGAATGATGAGCATGATTGCAATGTTGTTAGTATGAATTCTATGAATATCCATGATGCTAATGATATGCAAAGCCACAAGCTTGGGGATGCTATGTTTGATGAAGATGATACTTTTAGTCCCCCAAGTTTTGATGAGAAAATTTATTATGACGATTGCATGCCTCCTATCTATTGTGATGACATGTATGCTATAAAGAATAATGATAACCATGAAACTTGTCATCATGATTTTAATTTTAAATTGGATTATGCCAATCAAGTATAACATGATAGCTATTTTGTTGAGTTTGCTCCCACTACTATTCATGAGAATAATTTTGCTTATGTGGAGAGTAATAAAATTTCCATGCTTGTAGATCATGAAAAGAATGATTTGTGTGATGGGTATATTGTTGAATTTCTTCACGATGCTACTGAAAATTACTATGAGAGAGGAACATATGCTTGTAGGCTTCTCAATAATATCAAGTTTCTTCTCTTTATGTTCAAAATTTTGAAGTTATGCCTGTTTTGCCTTCCTATGCTAGTTGATTCTTGCTCCCACAAACTATTTGCTCACAAAATCCCTATGCATAGGAAGTGGGTTAGGCTTAAATGTGCTAGTCATATGCTTCATGATGCTCTCTTTGTGTTTCAATTCTTTACTTTTATGCAAGCATCTTTGAAATCATCATGCCTAGCTAAAAGGCATTAAAGAAAAGCGCTTGTTGGGAGACAACCCAATATTTATACCTACTGTTTTTATTCTGTTCACATGATTAAGATACTGTATTAATCATGTTTCATATGTTTTCTTTCAATAATGTGCCAAGTAAAGCCTTTGGGATAGTGTGGATGCTTGTTGATTCGATTCTGTGCAAAAACAGAAACTTTTGCGTCCAGTGCTGGAATTTCTATTCTGTACTGGGGCGTGAGAAAATTCTGAAGTTTTTACAGAGCATTGGGTTAGAAATTTTTTACGTTTTCCTAATTTTTCAGAATTTTTGGAGGTACAGAAGTATGGTTTTTACATCGCTCACTACATGCTGTTCTGTTTTTGACAGATTCTGTTTTCGGTGCATAGTTTGCCTGTTTTAGTGTTTCCATAGCTTATATTTTGTAATATAAATTGAGGAAATGATAGAATACAGTAGGCATTATGTGAGAACAATTATGAAACTTGTCTTGACAGTACCTAAGTGGATGATTTATTTCTATCATACTAACCTATCTCACAAGATCTGTTAAGTTTTATGTGATTGAAGTTTTCAAGTTTTCGGTGAGATGTCGATATGAGGAGAATAAGGAGTGGCAAGACCCTAAGCTTGGGGATGCCCAAGGCACCCCAAGGTAATACTCAAATAAGACTCAAGCGTCTAAGCTTGGGGATGCCCCGGAAGGCATCCCCTCTTTCGTCTTCAACACTATCGGTAACCTCACTCGGAGCTATATTTTTATTCGTCACATAATATGAGTTTTGCTTGGAGTGTCATTTTCTTTTGTTGAGATTTGCTCGCTGTTATCAATAATAATGTTTTGTATCTTTTATTTCAATAAAATGCCAAGTATAGCCTTTACCATGCTCAGTTTGCAAGTTTATGTGTTGCTGTTTGAAAACAGAAAGTTTTCTGTTATGTCCAGAATATTCCTGAATAGTCAGAACATGATAAAAATCTGAAATTTTTACACAGTAAGAATGCATGAGTTCTCTATCACGTGGTAATTTTTCAGAATTTTTGGAGTTAGGGAATTATCAATTTTAAATCCCCCTTTACAGACAGTTCTGTTTTGGCAGATTGCTGTTATAGTTGCATTGTTTGCATATGTTTGCTTGTTTAATGATTATATTTGAGGATAGGAGTGTTAAATATGCAGAGACATTTAGTATGCAATGTTAAATTATAATTTTAGTGATTTGCTACAGTGGATAATGTTAAGGTTTTGAGTTGATTTATACTAACTTATCTCACGAGTTCTTGTTGAGTTTTGTGCGGATGAAGTTTTTAAAGATTTAGGAGAAGCCATGATATGAGAGGAATTAAGGAGACACAAGAGCTCAAGCTTGGGGATGCCAAAGGCATCCCAAATTAATATTTCAAGAAGTCTCAAGCATCTAAGCTTGGGGATGCCCCGGTAGGCATCCCACCTTTCTTCATCAACAATTATCGGTCAGTTTTGGTTGAGCCTAAGTTTTTGCTTCTTCACATGATATGTGCTATTCTTGGAATGTCATTTTATTTTGTTTTTCTTGCTGTTTGAATAAAATAATAAGATCTGAAATTTTTAAATGAGAGAGATTCCTCACATAGCTACCTATTTACATAACTACTCATTTGATCTTCACTTATATCTTTTTGGAGTAGTTTGTCATTTACTCTTGTGCTTCACTTATATCCTATGAGTAAATTGTGAAAGAATTGAATATCATAAAGTTGAAATTATATGTGTTTCATATGCTTGTATCATGTCTGGTAGTAGTTTCACATTTGGGTTAGAAAGTGAAATCTATTGAAGCTTGACAATCACAATATTGGTCATACAAGCAATTCATGAATGATTAGTATAAGGAAGAGAACTTTCACATATAAATATATTATCTTGGACATCTTTTATGATTGTGAATTCCCATTAATTATTTTCAAACTTGAGCAAATTAGTTGAAGTTGGACAAGGAAGACAACGTAATGAGTTATGTTTGGGTATATTTGCATAGAAGTTATATTGTTATGGATCCTCCAACATGTGGTGCTTGCTTAGGATCTTTTGCTAGCCAAAAATTCGTACTAAGTAGAGATACTACTTGTGCATCCAAAAACCCTTAAACCCAGTTTCTTGCCATGAGTGTCCACCATACCTACCTATGGATTGAATAAGATCCTTCAAGTAAGCTGTCATCGGTGCAAAAAGCAATAAAAATTGCTCCTAAAATATGTATGATCTTTTATTGCAAGGGAAAATAAGCGTTGTATGAACTTGTGATGGTAAAGAAATAAAAGCGACGGACTGCATAATAAAGGTTGCTATCACAAGGGGCAATATAACGTGACGTTCCTTTGCATTAAGGGCTTGTGCATCCAAAAATAAAAAGCGCATGACAACCTCTGGTTCCCTCTGCGAAGGGCCTATATTTTACTTTTATGTATTTACCTTTATGCAAGAGTCAATAAGTATTCATTCTCATTTCAACCTTAATTATTCTCTAGTTGGCAAGCATCATGTGGTGGGGAAACATCCAGGCACATATGGCCAGTCAAATATATTTGATCATGAATTATTATTGTTGACAATTATCTCTATGATAAATAAGTTGGGAGGCGAAACACTAAGCCCCTATCTTTCTCTGTGTTCGATGGATGCCATTTGTTCTAAAAATATGCTTTGAGTACTAGCAATCATAGAATACTATATGATAATTGAGTATGTGGAGCTCTTACTTAGACTTTGTTGAACTTAAGTTGAATTGCAATTGTTTGGTGACTAAGAACATAGGTTGTTAAGTTTCAAGAGATTGCATCGTTTGAACCATAACATGTGAATTGATTGCTACTTTATCATGATGAGTTTTATGAGAAAGAGTTGCTATTATGATGCTAGGAAAACTGATTGAAATTATCATTGATCAAACTTATGCACCATGCTAGCATTCACACTTCATAATTTTTTTTATCATTTACCTACTCGAGGACGAGCAGGAATTAAGCTTGGGGATGCTGATACGTCTCCAACGTATCTATAATTTATGAAGTATTCATGCCATGTTTATTATAGTTTTGTATGATTTTGGTGCACTTTTATACGGCTGTTATATGATTTTTATGGACTAACATATTGACCTAGTGCCCAGTGCCAGTTGCTGTTTTCAGCTTGTTTTTGGTTTTCCAGAAAATCCATATCAAATGAAGTCCAAATGCAGCGAAACTTTTTGACGATTTTTTCCGGAAGGAAAAAGACCCCGGAAGCTTCGGGGGAGCAGCAGAAGAGCCACAGGGGCCCCACAAGCCACCTGGGCGCGCCACCCCCCCAGGCGTGCCCTGGTGCCCCATGGGCCCCCTGTGGCACCTCTTTGCGTGATTGCAACGCTGAAAAATCCTATATATTCAGAAACCCCTGAGAGTTAACCTAGATGAGTTTTTACGCTGATGCAAGCCTCTGTACCTCCACGATCTCATCTACAACCCTTTTCTGGCACCCTGCCGAAGGGGGGAATCATCACCGGAGGCCATCTTCATCATCCCGGCAGTCTCCATGACGAGGAGGGAGTAGTTCACCCTCGGGGTTGAGGGTTTGTACCAGTACCTATGTGTTTGATCTCTCTCTCTCTCGTGTTCTTGATTTGGCACGATCTTGATGTATCGCAAGCTTTGTTAATATAGTTGGATCATATGGTGTTTCTTCCCAACCTCTATCCTTGTTGTGATGAATCGAATCTTTTCCCTTTGAGGTTTCGTTATTGTCGGATTGAATATTTCAGATTTGAGAACACTTGATGTATGTCTTGTATATGAATACCTGTGGTGACAATGGGGTATTATATTGATTCACTTGATATATGTTTTGGCACTCAACTCGCGGATTCCCGCGGTGACATTGGGGTAATCTATGCATAGGGGTTGATGCACGTTTTCATTATCTTTTCTCCGATAGAAACTTTGGGGTGCTCCTTGAAGTTCTTTGTGTGGATTGAATATTATGATTATGAAGTTGTTTGATGCATATCGTATAATCAACTCACGGATACTTGTGGTGACATTGGAGTATCTAGGTGACATTAGAGTTGGTTGATGTGTATCATATGGTGTTATTTTAGTACGAACTCTAGGGCTGTTTGTGACAATTATAGGAATGGCTCAATAGATCGATCGGAAAGGATAACTTTGAGGTCGTTTCGTACCCTACAAACAATTTCTATCTTATGTTCTCCGCTAATAGGAACTTTGGAGTGATTCTTTATCGCACGTTGAGGGATTGTTATATGATCCAATTATGTTAGCATTGTTGAGAGATTGCACTAGTGAAAGTATGAACCCTAGGCCTTGTTTTCAAGCATTGCAATACCATTTGTGCTCACTTTTGTTACTTGCTACCTTGCTGTTTTTACATTTTCAGATTATAAAAACCTATATCTACTATCCATACTACACTTGTATCACCATCTCTTCGTCGAACTAGTGCACCTATACAATTTACCATTGTATTGGGTGTGTTGGGGACACAAGAGATTTCTTGTATTTGATTGCAGGGTTGTTTGAGAGAGACCATCTTCATCCTACACCTCCCACGGATTGATAAACCTTAGGTCATCCACTTGAGGGAAATTTGCTACTGTCCTACAAAACTCTACGCTTGGAGGCCCAACAGAGTCTACAAGCATAAAGTTGCGTAGTAGACATCACCTCCGGCCTCCTTTTCATCTCCTCCTCTTCTTCTTCTTGGTCCTCGAAGGGCTCCTCTTTCGGTTCCTCCTCCGAGGAAGTCCAATCACCAACGCGACATGTTCTCTCCATCTTGCTCCTGGGTGAGTCATGGCCGTCGAGATCCAGATCCTCCTCCTCTTGGGAAGACACCTGTCTCTTGTCCCATGATCGCGCCATTTCTTTCTACACTCCAAAACTCAAGAAAACTTGTGCTAGATTGGTTTTGTTAGCTATGAAGAGAGAGGAGGCAATGGGTCAGTATATAAGAGGCAAAGTTCACAAGTAATCTCAGGATAAGGAAGTTTAAAAAGAATCGGAAACAAACCAAAGGAAATCTGGCAAAATCAGGCAAGGATCGACCCCGAGATCATGATCGATGGCGTCTCATACGAGCGTGTGCGCTCGTATGACCCCTCGGCTCCGAGTGCAATTTGAACAGAGCGCACGACGGCCTACAGCACGAGCGTATGGCCCTTCTGCGCCTACAAAAAATCAAAGAGGAAAAGGGGATTAGAGCTTTGGGAACAGAATGGATGATGGCCATCCATACGAGCCTGTATGCTCGTATGGGCGGTTGTATGCTGGTTCGCCCAAACCAACAACACTAACAGAGCCCAGGACGCCGTATCATATGACCGCAAGCGGTCGTATGAGCGTTCGTATGGGTAGGAAAAAGAAATTTAAACAGAAAATAAAGAAGAAACCAAAGAGACTAAAATTAAAAACTTTTAGGTAAACATGTACAAGTTATCAGCAGTATTTTGATGTTCTGCCCAAACTTTGTCCTTCATTTTTTACCTTGTTTTTGCTATTTCCTCAGTCGTCGACCGAAGTGAAGGATATGTTCTAAGAAGTTTGCTAGGATGCAAGGCATTAGTATGATCAAGCAAATCGAAGTCTTGGTCCTTTTTTTACCTCCAACCTTAAGAAAGGCTCCTCTAGACCAATGAGCGAAGGCTCAGTATACCCGAGGGTACGTATGGTGGTTTTAATTATCAAGAGCCACCGTAGTGCCATAAGGGATACATATTCCAGTTTCTTTGACCTCTTTTTTCATTCTCTATGATTGAAACATTCATCAGCGCCTTGTCTATTTCCTTGCGATCTGATATCTTGGTGTCGAACTCTTGCAAGAGAAGAGCCCATCTGATCCATCTCGGACTTGAGTTCTTCTTATCCAAAACCTCCTTCACTGCTTGACGCGATCTGTATAGAATATGACCTTCATTTCCATGATGTAAGGCCTAAACTTTTCACAAGAAAATATTATTGCATACAATTCAAGTATGCAGGTAGAGTGTGACTTTCATAATAGATAATATTGAACTTATTACCTTCTTGCTGGCCTAGTATAGCACTTACCGCATTGTCGTCCGTCTCACACACCACCTCAAAAGGTTGATCCCATTTTGGAGGTGTGATGATGGGATCCATGATCAAGGCCTGCTTCAGCATTTTGAAGGCTATCTTACACTCCTCACTAAACACAAACGGTGTGCTCTTCTGCAAAAGGTTAGTCAGAGGTTTCGAAATACTAGATTTTTTTAATAAAGCATCTATAAAAGACAGCATGCCCAAGAAAGCTCCGTATCCATTTTATGTCATGTGGGTACGGTAACTTTTCTATTGCATCTATTTTTCTCTATCCACCTCGATACCTTTTCCGGATACCTTATGTCCCAAAACAATTCCTTCGTTCACCATGAAGTGACACTTCTCCCAGTTCAAAACTAGGTTGGTATCTTCGCACCGCTGCAAAACTTTGTTAAGATTGCGAAGACAATCATCAAAAGAAGTTGCATAGACTGAAAGAACATCCATGAAGACCTCCATGATCTCTTCAACAAAATCATCGAATATAGCATTCATGCATTTCTGAAAAGTAGCAGGGGCATTGCAAAGTCCAAATGGCATACGGCGGTAAGAATACATACCAAAGGGGCAAATGAAAGTAGTTTTTTCTTGGTCTTTAGGATGCACTGCTATTTGTGAGAATCCAGAGTAACCATCAAGGTAACAGAAGTGAGTATGCATGGCCAACCTCTCCAGCTTTTGATCAATAAATGGTATAGGATAATGATGCTTGCGCATCTCTTTATTGAATCTCCTATAGTCAATACACATTCTATACCCAACTATCGTTCTAGTGGAGATTAGCTCATTATGTTTATTAGATACAATAGTAAATCCTCCCTTTTTAGGGACACAATGAACCGGGCTCACCCACTTACTTTAAAACACCACATATATGATACTTGCGTCGAGTAGTGATAACCACAAGTGTAGGGGGTCAGTTATAGACTTTTTGATAAGTAAGAGTGTCAAACCCAACGAGGAGCTAAAGGTAGAATTAATATTCTCTCAAGTTCTATCAACCACTGATACAACTCTACGCACACTAAACGTTTGCTTTATCTCGAAACAAGAAATAAACTACTTTGCCAGGGTAATAGGATATGTTTGCAAGATAATAAAGAACATGGAAATAAAAGTTAGGTGTTGTTTAAATAAAAGTGCAATAAAGTAAATGTAGTGAGTGTGGAAAAGTGGTGGTAGGATGTGCGCCTAGGCAATTCATAACCAGAAAGATAATCCTCGTTATAGTTTTATGTGTGGGAGAGGCCTCTACTAGCATGCCATCCCTTACTCGGAATTTTATGCACTTATGATTGGAACTATTAGAAAGCATCCGCAAATACTAGCAAGTTCATTAAGGTAAAACCCACCCATAGCATTAAGATAAACTGGTCCCCCTTCATCCCATATCTATCGATCCCTACACTCAGCCTCGGTAATTTTTGTCGCTCCAGCCGGCCAATGCATAGTTCTCTTCAACATACAACTAACCCTAAAGTGTGATCCATATACGAGCGCGCTCATATGATGGGCACCAAAGGACAGCAGCAAAATAAAACATGCAACTCAAACCAATCATGATCACCAATTAACCCATAAGACAAAAGTAATCTACTCAGACATAATAGCGATGAGACAAATCATTGGATAATAATTTATAGCATCAAAAACCATGTTCAAGTAGGGGATTACAGCGGGTTGCAGGAGAGTGGGCCTCTGTATAGAGAGGGAGGAAGGTGATGGAGATGTTGATGAAGACGGCGAAGTTGATGGAGATGATCACCATGACGGTGGTTCCCCTGGCAGCGCTCCGGTGCCAACGGGATAAAGGAGGAGAGAGGCCCCCCTCCTTCTTCTTCTTGCTAGGCCTCCACCTAGATGGGAGACGGATTACCCATCTGGTACTTGGCCTCCATGGCTCCAGGAGGGCGGGAGCCCCTCCTAGATTGGATCTCCCCTCTCTTCTTTCTCTTTGTTTTTAGTACTGTTTCTGAGGCCGAGCACTGTTTCTTAAATATCCGGAGATCCGTAACTCCGATCGGGCTAAAAAAATACATGATTTTTTTAATAAATTAGATTTCTCGTGCCCAAAGTAGAGCCTCAACCGACCTATGGTCTCTCCACACGGACACATGGCGCGGGTGGACCCTAGGCCGCACCCCTAGGATGTGTGGGGACCACAGGCACCGCCTTGTGTTGATTCTTTCGCCAAAAATTCGGATATATTCCAAAAAAGTTCACAAAAATTTTCAGGTTATTCCGGCTCCGTGAATTTTTTACCTATATTTCCAAAAACACTAGAAAACAGGAACTGACCTTTAACAAAAGATGTTACCTCTTTCTCCATTGTGGCAATATTGTTGTTTACCGGCTCTTTGGCTTCATTCTTTTTCTCAGTTCGTGACTTTACCTGAACATTGCATATGTCCTTGTTCTTCTTTCCTTGCTACCGTAATTTATCATGCTTATACTCTAGTTGTGCTTTTCTCCATGGGAAGGGTAGTTCCTACACTGGCTCATAATCATCCTCAACAAGGGTGTTTCTAATGATTTCACCTCCAAGGTTTCGACAAAGATCTTCCTCGGGGTCCTCATCAGTGTAACACTCCCATTTTTTCTTAGGAAATTCCATATGTTCAGCATAGCATTTAACAAGTCTAAGCACAACATCAGGGTCAAGATAAAGTTCCTCGCTAGCTAATTTTATCAACTCTCCCTGACTTAAGATAAGCTTTTATGCAATGAAAATCTATCTCTACTCTTCCTTCTTCTTCCTCATCGCTCCCCCAAGCTTCATGATTGGCATGTTTATTATCTAATAATTCTCAAGCCTCGGGCACCAAATTAGAAGTGAAAGCACCCCCCAAAGCTAGATCTAATTCATTCTTGCTATCTTTTCTAAGTCCACCATAAAATAAATTTAACATGAGCCAATTAGGGAGACTATGATGTGGGCAATCATTGAGTAGGATTCAGTAACTTTGCTATGCTTTCACCAAGCTCTCTCCTGGTCTCTGGTAGAAATTTATAATCCAGCGCCTAGCTTTATAAGCCTTCATCTCAGGGTAATACTGTGCTACGGATGCCTAGGATAATTTCTCCCGAGTGTCAAAGGTACCTGCGGGATGAGAGAGTAGCCATGCTTTCGCCGAAGCGGTCACAGTGTGTGAGAATAACTTAAGTTTCATATCATCAGGGCTGAAAGCATTCAGTTTAAAGGTCTCGCATACATCATCAAAAAAATTCAAATGTTGGTAAGGATCCTCATTTTCCTCACCTTTAAATTGCTTACCATGCAATAATTGTAGTACACTCGGATTCACCTCGTAAGCTAAACCAGTGGGATTTGGTCCCAGAGATGTGAATATTTCTTGTATCGGTGGTCTAGTGAGTTGCGTTGCTGCGAGTTGGTAGAAGTGTCCAAACGCAGCCATGGTTGCCCTAGACAAATAAACCAAACTAAAACAAAGACCAAAAGCGCTCAGCCCCCCGACAACGGCGCCAGAAAAAGCTTGATGGCCTTCAAGTGCACAGGGTTTAGTTGTAGCTTTTTTGAAGCAATAGTATCGATCCCACAAGGAGCATAGGAATCAGTCTTTGTCTCTTGAAGGGTTTGGATAGCAGTGTCTACAAGTTAAATGCAATCCAAAGCAAAGTGGAACGGAATAAGAGTATTGGTGATTGTGGCGAGCGAAGAAATAAAGTTGCAAAAGTAAAATAAAGTAACACAGGACGTAGGTGAAAGTTGTTGAAATCGATATGACTAAAGCATTCTCAGGGAGTCCGGATTCCCCACTAGTATGTGTCTACGCGACCAATGCCTAAGCATCTACGTCAGATTCCTGAGCCACTTTATATGTTTTTATTTGTGGGTGGAGCCAAGTACAAATATGTGCATACACGCGGTAGCTCCGTATCACATACGCCACTACCATTCATCCCCACTTCAGTTACTAAATGATAATTAAGGGGTCATTCCCTATGGATGCAGCTTAAAAGCGTTCTTCGCTTATCCCCTGTTGCAACGATCAGGGACGAAGGGAGATAGGCCCTGTCACTAACCTACCTCCGCAACCAGTCGTCTCGCCAACAATAATAACCTTCCATCCAAAATTGGTATATGTTGGATGGTCGACTTCACCCAACAACAAGAAGACTATTAACATAAACATATAAAGAGGATATCAGATCCTAATACCAAACGATCTTATTACATACTAGGGTTCCCCCATGTCCCCGAGAACTAGGGAAACTACTCACACATCGATGGGGCAAAAGGGATGAGATGAATCATGATGAACATGGTGATTTCACAATTGAATCCACTCCAACTATTCTATTACAAATGGATGAGATGGTGAAGCCCCCTTGACACAGCATTGCGGCAGCGAAGTCCTTGGATCAATTCCCCCTTTGGATGCCTTCCGGAGGCTAGGGTTCTCTGTCCTGGATGCGATTATGCAGGCTATGTGCGTCTGATCTCTGATCTGAATGCATGGGGGAGAAGTAGTCGATCAGGGGAGGCTGCTGCCATACCATACAACCGCCATACGAGTGTGTGCACTTGTATGGTTGGTCGTCTTGGGTTCTGGAGGCACCGCACGGCCTCCATCCTTCTCCCTTTGCTTTATTTATTTTATGGTAGATCATAATAACAATAAATGACGTGATTCAACCATAATTTCGTGGGATTCCTCCATAGTATTTTATTTGCTCCAAAAGACATTTCCTGGGAAAACTGACAAAAAGCAGCGCGCAAACGCAGTAAAATTCCACAAAGCCTACTGCGTAGGCACAAAATAAAAGGTAAAAACTTCACGTAAATTGGGCTCATCATGTCCTGAGTTTACACTTCGACAGCTCCCTTGATTTAAAGCCTACCTTTCAAACACCCAACCTCTCCAAATCCAATGATCCATCCTATGAGAGTTTGAGTGTGAAGGAGATTATCCTTTGAAGCACAAGCAAGGGATTCATCCACCAAGCAACCTTATCTTATTACGTTTTGGAGGGTGTGTGTAACACCCTAGCCTCTCACTCGGACTGATGGTCGTTACTCCTGTCGAGACCTACACCACTGCAGGCGACCGCTAACGCGACACATGAATCAGAGACCCTGCGATCAAACTGTGTGCGATGCATGAATCGCAAACGGTGTCGTAAAAAAAACCGTCCCAAATAAGACGAACTGTTTGCGATGCCGGAGACATGACAAACGATTCAGATTAGAGATGCGTGTGCGATACGTGGCATACAGTTGATCCATATGAACTATTTGCAATAAGCCAGAACAACAAACATGGTCAGTCAGTTCGTGCTATGTGCGATACGTGGCATACAGTTCACTCGGATGAACTATTTGTGATTACCCAACACAACAGAAATGGGCAGCCAATTCGTGGTATGTGCGATACACGGCATACAGTTCACTCAGATGAACTATTTGTGATTACCCAACACAACAAAAACGGTCAGGCAAATCAAGGTGTGTGCGATATACAGCATGCGGTTCACTCAGATGAACTGTTTGTGATTACCCAACACAACAGAAATGGTTGAACTTAACAAGATGTGTGTGATACACGGCAAACAGGTCAGTAATCAGAAATGTGTGGGAAGACCGATAACAACACAGATGATTCCTGCTAATAACCCATGTGTGTTGTGGGCAAACGCTTGCTGGTAAACAATTGTCAGCGATTGATGAAATCATCACCGACGGTTTGCTAGTTTAATCCATGTGCGATGTGATTTGCTCAGTCTGTAGTCTGCACAACATCTACGCTCTCTGTCTACAGAACAACAACATATATACTTATAAGGACATGATTGCATAACCAAATTAAACATCTAATTACATAACTGACTACACACATAACATTTGCACACAACAAAGTAAACAACTACATGCATAATAATCTAGCATAAACGATCATATCTAATCATCATCTACTTCTTTTTGTGACGCTTGCCGCTGTTGCTCTGCTGGTGGCTCGATCCCTCGTCGTCTACAGGAAGGAGGCACTCCCTCATGTCGACGATCTGCCTGTGCATCTCGTAGCATGTGTACACGCTCTTGGCTACAAACTTGAGATGAGGTTCATCCAGTATCCACACCCAGGCACCGTGCCAGGATCCAGGATTTCTCCTGGAATCTTCCTTCATGTTTTCGTAGTAGGGGTCGATGATGGCGGAGGCGAGTTCAACTAGGGAGTCCATCTTCGTGCTTCCCCAGACCCTGTAGTGGCCATGGATGTCGAGAAGCTTTGCGCAGGCCAAGCCCGAAATCTTGAGCGCTTTTACATCGTTTACGGTGCACCGTAGCGAACTTGTAGTTGGGGCTCTTGACAAACCTGGTGAAACGCTCGCAAGCACTTGTGGCCAGGCAGTAGTGGTAGACAAGGACGTGATGGCCCACGCACAACTGGGCGACGGCAACCGCCTGATCAACCCCGGGACGACCGCCGGTGTACTGGAGGTCGAAGCCGACCACTTTGTACTTGTCGTCCTTAGCAAGCAACTGCTCCATGGTGTTGATGGAGTCCTCCACCACGGCCGGGTTGATGGTGTACACCACCGTGAGTTCCTTTTCCCTCATGTGGGTGTTCACACGATGCACGCCGTACTCCATTGGAGCGCCGCTGGATATCCTCTCTCTCTATGTGTCGTCGTGGGTGTGCTTGTTGTGTTGTGGGGCGCGATCGAAAGGTTGAAGAGACTAAGGTTATAATGGCCGTGGGAAAAAATGGGGAGGCCGAACGGCCTGGAGTATCGGCGCGCGCGGATGGCAGTTGTTGCAGCGCGTAACTGCATCGTGCCGCACGTATTAACTGCATTGTGGCGACGCGCGCGGATGCAACCGCATGCATATGGCTCTCAAAACGTGATCGTGCGCCGGCCCCAACCGCTGAAAGAGCGCGCGCGGAGGGACGCGAGCAGAGCGCGCCGCGGCCGCCTCAACGTCGAGCAGAGCGCGCGAAGGGATGTGAGCATAGCGCGCTGTGGCCGCCTAAACGGCGAGCAACCACCTGCGTATAGCAGTTCTGGTCAACCGTCTGGCACGCGTGGGAGGCGAGACGGCCCATCCATCGGACACGCTGACACACCGATCAAACCTAAACGTGTTCACACCGATCAAATTACAAAGCAATGAGTAAATGCAAATCTGTTCACACCGATCAAACCTAAACGTGTTCCCACTTAGCACTGGGCTATAAAAACTAGTACCCACTCAAAAATTACTGCACATTCCTCTCCTCATCACCAAAAAAATAGGTCGTTTCTCTTAAGCCGTTCCTTGCGTCTGCCATGGCCGGTAGGAGGAGTTCTAGGTCGACATATAATCAGGGAGCAAAGACCAAGGCCGCGGAAGCACTAGAGAGGTCCCGCCGTGATACGTCTCCAACGTATCTATAATTTATGAAGTATTCATGCCATGTTTACAACAATTTTATCTGGTTTTGGTATGATTTGATTAGAACTAACCCGGACTGACGTTGTTTTTAGCAGAACTACCGTGGTGTTGTTTTTTGTGCAGAAATAAAAGTTCTCGGAATTGGACGAAACTTTTTGACGATTTTTTTTTGGAGCAAAAGAGACCCCCGAAGCTTCATGGAAGGACCAGAAGCCTTACGAGGTGCTCATAAGCCACCACCGCGCGCCAGGGGGGGTATGGCGTGGTGATGCCTCGTGGGCCCATCTTAGCCCATCTTCGCGTGATTCCAACGCCAAAAATTCTTATAAATAGAGAAACCCCCAGAAATAACCCTAGAACTTCGACTCCGCCACCGCAAGCCTCTGTACATCCACGATCTCATCTACAGCCCTTTTCCGGCACCCTGCCGGAGGAGGAAATCATCACCGGAGGCCATCTTCATCATCCCGGCGGTCTCCATGACGAGGAGGGAGTAGTTCACCCTCGGGGCTGAGGGTATGTACCAGTAGCTATGTGTTTGATCTCTCTCTCTCTTGTGTTCTTCATTTGGCATGATCTCGTTATGTTTCAGTTCTTTACTTTTATGCGAGCATCATTGAAATCATCATGCCTAGCTAAAAAAAGGCATTAAAGAAAAGCGCTTGTTAGGAGACAACCCAAAATTTATACATACTATTTTTCTTGTGTTCACATGATTAAGCTACCGTAGTAATCATGTTTCATATGTTTTCTTTCAATAATGTGAGTAAAGCCTTTGGGATAGTGTGGATGCTTGTTGATTTGATTCTGTGCAAAAACAGAAACTTTTGCATCCAGTGCTAGAATTTCTATTCTGTAATAGAGTGTGATAAAATTCTGAAATTTTTACAGAGAATTGGTTTACAATTTTTTTACGTTTTCCAAATTTTTCAGAATTTTTGGAGGTACAGAAGTATGGTTTTCAAATCGCTCACTACATGCTGTTCTGTTTTTGACAGATTCTATTTTCGGTGCATAGTTTGCTTGTTTTAGTGTTTCCATAGCTTATATTGAGTAATATAAATTGTGGGAATGATAGAATACAGTAGTAATTATGTGATAACATTTATGAAACTTGTCTTGACAGTACCTAAGTGGATGATTTATTTCTATCATACTAACCTATCTCACAAGATCCGTTAAGTTTTATGTGATTGAAGTTTTCAAGTTTTGGGTGAGATATCGATATGAGGAGAATAAGGAGTGGCAAGACCCTAAGCTTGGGGATGCCCAAGGCACCTCAAGGTAATACTCAAGGAAGACTCAAGCGTATAAACTTGGGGATGCCCCGAAAGGCATCCCCACTTTCGTCTTCAACATTATCGGTAACCTTAATTGGAGCTATATTTTTATTCGTCACATGATATGTGTTTTGCTTGGAGCATCATTTTATTTTGCTAATATTTGCTTGTTGTTATCAATAACCATGTTTTGTATCTTTTATTTCAATAAAATGTCAATTATAGCCTTTACCATGCTCAGTTTGCAAGTTCATGTGTTGCTGTTTGAAAACAGAAAGCTTTCTGTTATGTCAAGAATATTCCTGAATAGTAAGAACATGATAAAAATCTGAAATTTTTACACAGTCAGCATGCATGAGTTCTCTGTCACGTGGTAATTTTTCAGAATTTTTGGAGTTAGGGAAGTATGAATTCTTATTCACCCTTTACAGACTGCTCTGTTTAGACAGATTTCGGTTATAGTTGCATTGTTTGCATATGTTGCTTGTTTAATGTTTCTATTTGTGGATAGGAGTATTAAATATGCAGAGGCATTTAGTATGCAATGTTAAATTAAAATTTTAGTGATTTGTTACAGTAGAGAATGTTAAGGTTTTGAGTTGATTTATACTAACTTATCGCATGAGTTCTTGTTGAGTTTTGTGTGGATGAAGTTTTTAAGACTTAGGAGAAGCCATGGTATGAGAGGAATTAAGGAGACACAAGAGCTCAAATTTGGGGATGCCCAAGGCATCCCAAGATAACATTCCAAGAAGTCTCAAGCAACTAAGCTTGGGGATGCCCCGGTTGGCATCACACCTTTCTTCATCAACACCTATTGGTTAGCCTAAGTTTTTACTTGTTCACGTGTTATGTGCTATTCTTGGAGTGTCCTTTTATTTTCGTTTTGTGTGTTGTTTGAATAAAAGTATCAAGATCTTAAATTTTAAATGAGAGAGAGTCCTCACATAGCTACCTATTTACTTAACTACTCATTTGGTCTTCACATATATCTTTTTGGAGTAGTTTGTCATTTACTCTTGTTCTTCACTTATATCCTATGAGTAAATAGTTGAATGAATTGAATAGAACGCACAAGTTAAGCTAGTGCACCCGTGTCCGTTGCGCGTACGGTAGCACGCAGTTTTTCATCCGAGGTGTCTGCTATTTTATATAGCACCATTTGGCAAAAAAAATGCGAGAGAGGGTAAGAAGACAACCACAACAGTATGTGGCCCAAACATATATGTATGAAAAGGGTGGTGTGTGATGTTCAAATTCCCAATGCACAACTTTGACGCGCGGGCCCATGGGTAGGCGCATCGTCGAAGATCGGGTGAGAGGGGCTAGAAGACAACATCCACCTGGAAGTGGCCAAATATATGTAGGAATAAAGGGTGTGATGTTTAAATACACAATGCACAACTTTGATGTGGCACCTCCCTCGCAAACCGGAAAGCCCCCTTGGATATCTATAATGACGGGTTAAGGTCGTAGCTAGGTGCCTGCCCCACCCCCACTTCGTGTCGGCGAGAAATATCAGGTGATACCGATATTTAGGTGATACCATGATACGGGCTTCTGGGAGCCGTTGGATCTCAGATCCGGTGGCCACTGGGAGCTCTAGAACATTTTGCAAAAAAGTCATTCAAGAGTCTTAAAATTGCGTACAGATACAAGAGCTACTCAGATACCGTCGGATCTGAGATCCAACAGCCCAGAAGTCGGTAGCATGGTATCACCCAAACCCAAACCATAGTATCACCTGAAACTTTCCCGTACTCATACTTTGGTCGGACATGCATGCATGACCTACCATAAGACGGACCGAGTGAATCTATCTTGGCCAAACAACCACTGTTGTTGTCGGTCAAAAAGGGATATAATAGACCGCTCGGGCCCATAGATTGGACCATCACCGTAAACCGCACGAGAGGGGCCACAAAACCAGCACCACCTGCATGGGGCCCAAATTGATGTATGTTGGAAGGGTGATGTGTTTTAAATACCCATTAATGTACAATTTTGATGTGGCGCCTACCTCATGAAATGGACAACCCCCATGACAGGTATGTAGTAATTAAGGACGACGTCGACGTACGTAGGGTGTCGATCCAACCCACCATTTCGAGCGCATGGGAGGGAATCCTGAGAACGCATGAGCTCAAACTTTTTGCTCGGACATGTCACCATGACCCGCGGTAACACGAACCAGGAGGAATCCATTCATGGCCAAACCCCCTCGTTGTCGGCC
The DNA here is from genome assembly GCA_039707655.1 of Elymus sibiricus. Lineage (NCBI taxonomy): Eukaryota > Viridiplantae > Streptophyta > Magnoliopsida > Poales > Poaceae > Elymus > Elymus sibiricus. Next base: position 81,439,533 of record CM077670.1, on the reverse strand, counting down.
AAAGGGATGATATATATAGACCAGGCCCACAAATAGGCGTGTCGTTGAAAACCGCACATGGGAGGCAGGGTCGATCAGAAGACCCTATACGTACCTTGCATGCGGCCCAAATATATGTATATATGGGTGGTGGTGTGTGATGTGTTCAAATCCCCAATGCACAACTTCGATGGGGCACCAGCTGCATTACAAACCGAACACTGTACCCTGAGGAAGCCACGTTACGTATGATGTCGGTTCCCCAACTTCGAGCCGGCGGGAGGGAATCGAGCAAATGTTCCCCAACTAAATTTGGTCTGACATGTCGTGACCTATACCAAGAGGAAACCGTCATGGTCAAACCCTTCTCGTACGTTGACAGGTCACTATAGACAAATTTTCAAAACAAGTACGTTGTGGGTCAAAGGATAGAACGTGCGGGCCCATAGATCTCAAACGTGGTGGGTCAAAGGATAGAACGTGACGGGCCCACAGATCAATCTCGATCATTCTCCGATTTTTCAAAACAACAAATAACAAAAAACATCATTCTCCAAATTTTGAAAACAAGTACGTTGTGGGTCAAAGGATAGAACGTGCGGGCCCACAGATCTCGAACGTTGTGTGTCAAAGGATAGAACGTGGCGGGCCCACAGATCAATCTCGATCATTCTCCGATTTTTCAAAACAACAAATAACAAAAAACATCATTCTCCAAATTTTCAAAACAAGTATCTCAAGATTTATTTAATCGACATGACAGGTCACTACAGACACATTTAGATGCTAAATGTCTGTAATGACCGTATCATGGCGCTTAAATGAAGCTTGAGATATAGCAACTTCCCACCCGGTCACCCATCCTTAGACTGCTCCAGCCCCAAGCTCGCTTAACTTGTGCGTTCTATTCGACTAGGCTAGCGGATGGGAAGCTGCCCCTTGCTGATAAGAGTTGCCTCCTCGCATTTAAGGCGTTTACTGATGGTCACCACATGGGACCTACTCCTTACTATCACACACGTTTGTGCTTTTAGAAACTGTGTGCAATCTTTACATACCGGACCACTTCCATTCAAACTTACTTTATTTTTTAACTACTTAAAACCACTAGCCGGAAGAAGCAAAAGCTTTGCCTTTTCATTAATTAAGAACAAGATAGTTGCCTAGTTAATTGCGGAAAACCGGGCTAAAACCGATACAAACAGGGCCTAAACCTACGGGAACTCTTGGCTGAGCATGAATTGGTACAGGCCTTCGTCCACGCGTCTGATACGCTCGCGGAACTGCTGTACCGCAATATCAATCTCCACCCAGGATATTTCATCGGCGATGGTCGATTCCAAGCCGTGACGAGTATTTTGCTCTGCTTCATCGTTGGCGGCACCTGGGGGGCCGAGGAGGTCGAAGAGCCAATCGACCAGCCCGTTGGCATCGTGGCGGCAGATTCTGGCAGTGCGAACTTCGTCCGGCACAATTATGGCGCTGACGGTGTCTGCCCATTCCTGGCGGGGAATCGGGATGCTTACCGGCCCTGGAAACGGCCTCTCGAGTGGTTGAGTCAACAGGATGCTTACACGGCTCCGCTCAGATAGTGCGGCGCACCGCACTCTTGCGCGGCAGCGCTTTGCCACTCTTGCTCCGCTCCGCTCCATGGGCGGCGATGAACTGCTACTTGTAGTTTGCGTTGGTATTTCCCCGAAGAGGAAGGGATGATGCAGCACAGTAGAGATAAGTATTTCCCTCAGTTATGAAACCAAGGTTATCAAACCAGTAGGAGAATCACGCAACACCTCGTTAGTAGCACCTGCACACAAACAACAAATCCTTGCACTCAACGCAAACGAGAGGTTGTCAATCTCTCGGTGGTCAATTGCAAGATTAAATTGTATGAGATAGATAGATAGATAGAAACAAAAATACAAAATAAAATAAATAAAATAAAATGGCAGCAATATTTTTAGGCTTTTAGTAATATGATTTAGATAGACCCGGGGGCCATAGGCTTCACTAGAGGCTTCTCTCAAGAAAATAGCATACGGTGGGTAGACAAATTACTGTTGGGCAATTGATAGAAAAGCAAATAATCATGACGTTATCCAAGGCAATGATCATGTATATAGGCATCACATCTGAGACAAGTAGACCGTCTCCTTCCTGCATCTACTACTATTACTCCACACATCGACCGCTATCCAGCATGCATCTAGTGTATTAAGTCCATAAAGAACGGAGTAACGCCTTAAGAACGATGACATGATGTAGACAAGATAAACTCACGTATGAATAAACCCCATCTTTTTACCCTTAATAGCAATGATACATACGTGTCATGTCCCTTTCTGTCACTGGGATTGAGCAACGCAAGATCGAACCCATTACAAAGCACCTCTTCCCATGGCAAGATAAATCAACTTAGTTGGCCAAACCAAATCAATAGATCGGAGAAGAAATATGAGGCTATAATAATCATGCATAAAAGAGTGCAGCAAAGACTCAAATAATTTCATGGATAATTTGATTATAAACTCACAATTCATCGGATCCCAACAAACACACCGCAAAAAGTGATTACATCGGATAGAACTCCAAGAACATCGAGGAGAACATTGTATTGAAGATCAAAAAGAGAGAAGAAGCCATCTAGCTACTGCCTATGGACCCGAAGGTCTGTGGTAAACTACTCACGCATCATCGGAAGGGCAGCAAGGTTGATGTAGAACCCCTCCGTGATCGATTCCCCCTCCGGCGGAGTACCGTAGAAGGACCCCAGATGGGATCTCTCGAGAACAGAAACTTGCGGCGGCGGAAAAAGTATTTCGTGCACTCCCCTGAGGGTTTCTGATTTTTTCTGAATTTATAGTGCTGGAATTAGGTCAAACGGAGCAAACGGGGGCCCACGAGGCACCAGGGCGCGCCTGCCCCCCCCAGGCGCGCCCTGGTGGCTCGTGGCCACCTCCTGGGTCTTCTGGCCCTCTCCCGAAGCTTCTAGTGTTTATCTTGGCCAATAAAAAATCTCCAAAAAGTTTCGTGGCATTTGGACTCCGTTTGGTATTGATTTTCTGTAAAACAAAAACAGGGCAGAAAACAGCAACTGGCACTGGGCACTAAGTTAATAGGTTAGTCTCCAAAGATGATATATAATTGCTATAAATGATTATAAAAACAACCAAGATTGATAATATAACAGCATGGAACAATAAAAAATTATAGATACGTTGGAGACGTATCAACATCCCCAAGCTTAATTCCTGCTCGTCCTCAAGTAGGTAAATGATAAACACGGAATTTTTGATGTGGAATGCTGCCTATCATATTCATCACATATTCTTTTCTTTTATAGCATGGACATTGGACTTGAATGATTCAAAGCAATAGTCTATAATTTGACATGAAGATATAAATACTCAAGCATGCTAACAAGCAACCATGTCTTTCTAAATATCAACGCTAAAGAAAGTTATCCCTAGCCCATTATGCTCAATCATTGATCCATTCATGAAACACACTCAAATATTAGCTACACACAATGCACAAGTATGACAATAGTGCTCTCTAGTTGGTGCTTTATAAGAGAAGATGGAGACTCAAATAAAAATAAAAATTGCATAAAAGTAAATAGATAGGCCCTTCGCAGAGGGAAGCAGAGATTTGTCAAATGTGCCAGAGCTCAAAGCAGAAATTAAAGAGATAAAAAATATTTTGAGAGGCATGCTTTTCCTGTCAACGAAAACGACCGAGAATTCCCAATATTTTCCATGCTAGACACATCATAGGTGGTTCCCAAACAGAAAGTAAAGTTCATTTCCTTTCCACCATTCTTTCACAATCCATGGCTAGCCGTATCCACGGGTGCCCTCCAAACCAACACTTTCCAAGGAATTTTGTTGTTATTAATTTTGATTTCATTGTGGGACTGGGCATCCCTATTACCAACCATTCTCTCGTGCAATGACAAGTGAATAAACACTCGTCGTGAGAATAACACACCTAGCATGGAAAATAATGGCCACCCCCTGCCGCTTCATGAGCGGTACGGGCACACAAACCGGAAAAATTATTTAGGATGAGAATTCCAGCAAAGGTGAAGGGTACTGTGTACATGATATTTAGGATGAGAATTCCATGTATGCGTCTGAAAATTAGGACGAACTGTGTGCGATAAACCAACTAGCTAGAAATCTCAAAAAAGCTACCCGCCTTGAGCGATGCAAAAATTGGTGGTTCCTTGGCTTTTCCTTATTATCATACACAATTATTATGTTTGGACCGTGTGCGATCTAGTTGCTCCCGCCCCGCTTCATTTCCTTTACCCAAATTTTAGTTGCCGCGATATTTCAACCGTCGCCCTCACACCTCCACCACCGACCTCATAGTAAAATTCCAGTAGCCGAGGCATGTGAACCATCGCCCTCCCTCGTCCACCACCATCTCCACCCACCATTACTAAAATTTTCAGTAGCCGTGGCATATCCTCAAACACCACCCGCCCTAACCCCGTCCTCCCTCCACACTCTACACCCTCCCGCTCGAACCCTAGCTCGCCGCCGCCGCCGAAGCCGCCGCCGCCGCTGCCACCAACCCCTGTCGGTCTGCCCATGCCTCCTAGCTTAGATAAGTTCAGGTTACCCACCGATTCCCATACCCTCGCCGCCCTGAGTTTTTAGATGAGGCCTGCGGTGTCCCTCCCCCCAGATCCCCATCCCCTACTCCAGAGAGTCGCAGCCTAAGCCCGACCACATATCCCGGGGAGCCCGAGGAGCGTATGGCCAAAAGAAGGTCTATCATGGCCTCTCCACCGGACGATGTCGGGGTGGCCGCCGTTCGTGCCAACCTGTCGATCCTGGAGGAACACCTCGCCGCGGAAGCCGGCGAGGACGTTGACTACGTCGCCATGGCGAAGGCTTCACGTCAGCGGGCTCACGTATTACTGAATCTCAGGACAACCGGCTACGACATCAAGCTCGTTGACAGCAAAGGCTTAACACGGGCCATGTCACAGGTTAAGTGGTCCATCCCCAACGCCTCTGGTTCAATCGCCGTCGATCTCTTCGAAGGCCCCGCCGCTTATATCCTCCACCTCGCGGTCAAGGATTTGTGATCCTTGTATGCCATCGAGCCCATTATGTCATTTCTGAAGGACACGTTCTATGGCGGTGGCTTGGGATCCTCAGCTGCCAAGTCAGATCTCATCGACCACGACCACGGGAAGGGCACCCACTACGGCTCTTCCAAGGTGAGATAGCCCATCTGCGACATCAGGGATCGCACCCTGGGTCTGTGCTCTTCCAAGTGGAAGGATCCCCTCCATGACAAGTGAGGCAATATCCTATAAGCAAATCTTACTTTTTCTAGCTAGTCAACTCGTACCCATTGTTGTAGTAGCTTTTGCCATGCGATGTTTTAACCGTGTCGTGTTTAATTATTTCAGTTATGCAAAAATGTAATGTTCAATATGGCTATCTGATGTTTAAGTATGAATTGTCCACTTCAGTTTCACGAATGGCTATATTTGGTTGTTTATAGTGAGTAGATGCCTTGTTTATCTGTATTTGGTTGTTAGGTTGGTTGCAGTGAGCATTTGCCCAGTTTTCAAGCAGAAGCCCTGTTTATTTGTATTTGGTTGTTAGGTTGGTTGCAGTGAGCATTTGTCCAATTTTCAAGCAGATGCCTTGTTTATCTGTATTTGTTTGTTAGGTTGGTTGCAGTGAGCCTTTGTCCAGTTTTCAAGCAGATGCCTTGTTTATCTGTATTTGCTTGTTAGCTAGGTTGGTTGCAGTGAGCCTTTGTCCAGTTTTCAAGCAGGTGCCTTGTTTATCTGTATTTGCTTGTTAGGTTGGTTGCAGTGAGCCTCTGTCCAGTTTTCAATGGCTATATTAGGTTGTTATAGTGAGCATATATGCCTTGTTTATTTCAGTTATTCACAATGTGATGTTCATTATGTGCAAGTATGAACTGTGCAGTTCGATTTCATTAATACCAGTTTGAACGACTATATTTGGTTCCTGTTATGCCTGGTGAAGTTAACACATGCCCTTTATTTCAGTTTTACACATTTATGCAGTGTGATGTTTAAGCATGAGCTATGTTCTATTCATTTTCAACAGTACCAGTTTGAATTACAATATTTGGTCCCTGTTAAGCCTATTGTAGTTAACATTCCCTTCCATTTTTTATCTGCTTTAACATCATGCTGAAACCAACACATTCAAGCTGTCATTTTGAGATGTTATTATTTACCATGGCTATATTTGGTTGATGCTAAGCCTGTAGTACTTATCACGCCTTTCCATGTACTTACACAGGATAACAACGGGAGTGTCCAGCATTTTCCACCGAGGTTAGTTTCATCCCTCGGCTTATACTACCTCTGTTCCATAATGTAGTGCATACAAATCCACAGCTGGACACTTTTTAGCTTCCAATATTGACTTGTTGCTTGTAGGTACATATGTCCTAGGCAAAGATCCATGCCTCGGCCCTTTTTGCGTATGGGGCAATGAGATATTCATGAACCAGCATCAAGTGAGAAAACTGATAAGAATTATTAGCAAAAAGATACGACCGATGGCAATTAAATTATTTGTCTACGCTCTATCCAACACAATAGTGAGCTGTAGGATGGTAACTACGAACTCTGTAGCCTTCTCTTTTTACTGCCCATAATGAGTTGTTAGACAACAATGTCTGAATCTTTTTCGTTTGCAGTGGTTCCCAAAGCAGTTTACTCAAGAATACCTCACAAAGTACATGATTGCTGGACATGCAACGAAGGTTAAAGTATTTCATCGAGACTAAAATGAGCATCGAGAAGTCATAATGAAGACAGTGAAGGATGGGCGGGCGGCCATCACAAGGGGTTGGCCTAGAGTCGTGCGCGCATTAGGCATGGAGGAGGGAACAATATGGGCATTCCGCTTCACCTTCTGCAGCAACCATAATGTCTTCCACCTCTCTCTTTACAGTCTTTAGTACATAATTTTTGGAGGTACAGAAGTATGGTTTTCAAATCGCTCACTACATGATGTTCTGTTTTTGACATATTCTATTTTCGGTGCATAGTTTGCTTGTTTTAGTGTTTCCATAGCTTATATTGAGTAATATAAATTGTGGGAATGATAGAATATAGTAGGAATTATGTGATAACATTTATGAAACTTGTCTTGACAGTACCTAAGTGGATGATTTATTTCTATCATACTAACCTATCTCACAAGATCCGTTAAGTTTTATGTGATTGAAGTTTTCAAGTTTTGGGTGAGATATCGATATGAGGAGAATAAGGAGTGGCAAGACCCTAAGCTTGGGGATGCCCAAGGCACCTCAAGGTAATACTCAAGGAAGACTCAAGCGTCTAAGCTTGGGGATGCCCCGAAAGGCATCCCCTCTTTCGTCTTCAACATTATCGGTAACCTTAATTGGAGCTATATTTTTATTCGTCACATGATATGTGTTTTGCTTGGAGCATCATTTTATTTTGCTAATATTTTCTTGTTGTTATCAATAATCATGTTTTGTATCTTTTATTTCAATAAAATGTCAATTATAGCCTTTACCATGCTCAGTTTGCAAGTTCATGTGTTGCTGTTTGAAAACAGAAAGCTTTCTGTTATGTCAAGAATATTCCTGAATAGTAAGAACATGATAAAAATCTGAAATTTTTACACAGTCAGCATGCATGAGTTCTCTGTCACGTGGTAATTTTTCAGAATTTTTGGAGTTAGGGAAGTATGAATTCTTATTCACCCTTTACAAACTGTTCTGTTTAGACAGATTTCGGTTATAGTTGCATTGTTTGCATATGTTGCTTGTTTAATGTTTCTATTTGTGGATAGGAGTATTAAATATGCAGAGGCATTTAGTATGCAATGTTAAATTAAAATTTTAGTGATTTGTTACAGTAGAGAATGTTAAGGTTTTGAGTTGATTTATACTAACTTATCGCATGAGTTCTTGTTGAGTTTTGTGTGGATGAAGTTTTTAAGATTTAGGAGAAGCCATGGTATGAGAGGAATTAAGGAGACACAAGATCTCAAGTTTGGGGATGCCCAAGGCATCCCAAGATAACATTCCAAGAAGTCTCAAGCAACTAAGCTTGGGGATGCCCCGGTTGGCATCACACCTTTCTTCATCAACACCTATTGGTTAGCCTAAGTTTTTACTTGTTCACGTGTTATGTGCTATTCTTGGAGTGTCCTTTTATTTTCGTTTTGTGTGTTGTTTGAATAAAAGTATCAAGATCTTAAATTTTAAATGAGAGAGAGTCCTCACATAGCTACCTATTTACTTAACTACTCATTTGGTCTTCACTTATATCTTTTTGGAGTAGTTTGTCATTTACTCTTGTTCTTCACTTATATCCTATGAGTAAATTGTTGAATGAATTGAATATCATAAAGTTGAAATTATATGTGCTTCATATGCTTGTATCATGTCTAGTAGTAGTTTCACATTTGGGTTAGAAAGTGAAATCTATTGAAGCTTGACAATCACAATATTGATCATACAAGCAATTCATGAATGATTAGTATAAGGAAGAGAACTTTCACATATAAATATATTATCTTGGACATCTTTTATGATTGTGAATACCCATTAATTATTTTCAAACTTGAGCAAATTAGTTGAAGTTGGACAAGGAAAACAACGCAATGAGTTATGTTTGGGTATATTTGCATAGAAGTTATACTATTATGGATCCTCTAACATGTGGTGCTTGCTTAGGATCTTTTGCTAGCCAAAAATTCATACTAAGTAGAGATACTACTTGTGCATCCAAAAACCCTTAAACCCAGTTTCTTCCCATGAGTGTCCACCATATCTACCTATGGATTGAATAAGATCCTTCAAGTAAGTTGTCATCGGTGCAAAAAGCAATAAAAATTGTTCCTAAAATATGTATCATCTTTTATTGTAAGGGAAAATAAGCGTTGTATGAACTTGTGATGGTAAAGAAATAAAAGCAACGGACTGCATAATAAAGGTTGCTATCACAAGGGGCAATATAACGTGACGTTCCTTTGCATTAAGGGCTTGCACATCCAAAAATCAAAAGCGCATGACAACCTCTGCTTCCCTCTGCGAAGGGCCTATCTTTTACTTTATGTATTTATTTTTATGCAAGAGTCAATAATATCCCTTCTCATTTCAACCTCAATTATTCTTTAGTTGGCAAGCATCATGTGGTGAGGAAAGATCCAGGCACATATGGCCAGTCAAATATATTTGATCATGAAATATTATAGTTGACAATTATCTCTATGATAAATAAGTTGGGAGGCGAAACATTAAGCCCATATCTTTCTCTGTGTTCGATGGATGCTATTTGTTCTAAAAATATGCTTTGAGTACTAGCAATCATAGAAGACTATATGATAATTGAGTATGTGGAGCTCTTACTTAGACTTTGTTGAAATTAAGTTGAATTGCAATTGTTTGGTGACTAAGAACATAGGTTGTTAAGTTTCAAGAGAATGCATTGTTTGAACCATAACATGTGAATTGATTGCTACTTTATCATGATGAGTTTTATGAGAAAGTGTTGTTGTTATGATGCTAGGAAAAGTGATTGAAATTATCATTGATCAAACTTATGCACTATGCTAGCATTCACACTTCATAAATTATTTCTTTTATCATTTACCTACTCGAGGAAGAGCAGGAATTAAGCTTGGGGATGCTGATACGTCTCCAACGTATCTACAATTTATGAAGTATTCATGCCATGTTTACAACAATTTTATATGGTTTTGGTATGATTTGATTAGAACTAACCCGGACTGACGCTGTTTTCAGCACAACTACCATGGTGTTGTTTTTTGTGCAGAAATAAAAGTTCTCGGAATTGGACGAAACTTTTTGACAATTTTTTTTGGACCAAAAGAGACCCCCGAAGCTTCGTGGAAGGACCAGAAGCCTTACGAGGTGCTCACAAGCCACCACCGCGCGCCAGGGGGGGTATGGCGTGGTGATGCCTCATGGGCCCATCTTAGCCCATCTTCGCGTGATTCCAATGCCAAAAATTCTTATAAATAGAGAAACCCCCAGAAATAACCCTAGAACTTCGACTCCACTGCCGCAAGCCTCTGTACCTCCACGATCTCATCTACAGCCCTTTTCCGGCACCCTGCCGGAGGGGGAATCATCACCGGAGGCCATCTTCATCATCCCGGCGGTGTCCATGACGAGGAGGGAGTAGTTCACCCTCGGGGCTGAGGGTATGTACCTGTAGCTATGTGTTTGATCTCTCTCTCTCGTGTTCTTGATTTGGCACGATCTTGATGTACCGCGAGCTTTGTTAATATAGTTGGATCATATGGTGTTTTTCCTCTCTCTATCTTGTTGTGATGAATTGAGTTTTTACCTTTGAGGTTTCACTATTATCGGATTGAATACTTTTATGGATTTGAGAACACGTGATGTATGTCTTGCATATGAATACCCGTGGTGACAATGGGGTATTATATTGATTCACTTGATGTATGTTTTGGCACTCAACTCGCGGATTCCCGAGGTGACATTGGGGTAATCTATGCATAGGGGTTGATGCATGTTTTCGTCCTACTTTCTCTGGTAGAAATCTTGGGGCACTCTTTGAAGTTCTTTGTGTTGGATTGAATATTATGAATCTGAAGTTGTTTGATGCATATCGTATAATCAACTCACGGATACTTATGGTGACATTGGAGTATCTAGGTAACATTAGAGTTGGTTGATGTGTATCATATGGTGTTATTTTAGTACGAACTCTAGGGCTATTTGTGACACTTATAAGAATAGCTCAATAGATTGATCGGAAAGGATAACTTTGAGGTGGTTTCGTACCATACAAACAATTTCATCTTATGTTCTCCGTTTGATAAGAACTTTGGAGTGATTATTTATCGCACGTTGAGGGATTGTTATATGATTCAACTATGTTAGCACTGTTGAGAGATTGCACTAGTGAAAGTATGAACCCTAGGCCTTGTTTCTAAGCATTGCAATACCGTTTGTGCTCCGTTTTATCACTTGCTACCTTGCTGTTTTTATATTTTTATATTACAAAAACCTATATTTACTATCCATACTACACTTGTATCACCATCTCTTCGCCGACCTAGTGCACCTATATAATTTGCCATTGTATTGGGTGTGTTGGGGACACAAGAGATTTCTTGTATTTGATTGCAGGGTTGTTTGAGAGAGACCATGTTCATCCTACGCCTCCCACGGATTGATAAACCTTAGGTCATCCACTTGAGGGAAAATTGCTACTGTCCTACAAAACTCTGCGCTTGGAGGCCCAACACGAGTCTACGAGAATAAGTTGTGTAGTAGACATCACGCCGCAACGCGGCAGCCGTAGCAGAGATGTCCTGCCGTGCCACTGGGCCCTCGGACGAGCTCTCATGGGCAGACGAGGGCTCTCACAAGCGCTCTCACCGCGTCGGCGAACTCGACGAGCTGGCAGGGCTGAAGTCCTTAGTAGACATTCTCGCTGGCCTAATTAACCAGCAGGAGCTGCTCGCCGGCTTGGAGAAGCTGCTCAAGATTAGCGATGCCTCGGTTGATAAGGCGACCGGCCTCGTCGTGAAACTCATGGGTGACAATGCGAAGCTCCACAAGGAGCTCAACAAGCAGAAGGAGGAGGCCGCCGGCTGGAGGGAGCTGTATGAGAAGAGCGTTGCCTCGCGGATGACGTTGATAGCCGTCGTCCATGAACTTGGGGTTGACTTGAAGAAGCTCCGCCGAGCGTGAGCTGCAGGTGGAGGAATCTGTGGCTGCTGTCAAGCAAAGTCATGAGCATGTGAAGGAGCTGGAAGAACTCCTCGCCAAGCGATCCATCAAGACGTAGAGAGCAGTGACTTCCTTCTTCCTCTTTTTTTTCTTCTTCTCTTGCCCCTGTTCTTTCGGGCGTTACCGCATGTGGCATTTTAAATTGGAAATTATCCGGGATATGTAAGACAATTATTATCCGTTGCCATTGTCAATTTGTCGTCGTATTATTTCATTCGTAACCTCGTAGGTACATGTATACGAGTCGAAAACAGGCTAAAATTCATATTCTCAACGAGGCACGAACAAAACAATGCTAGCTATCGTTGAGCGGGGCCATGGGATCACAAGCTAACACCTTCCGTTCAGGTGCATTAACCGCATGTTAAACAGCGACTCGGCCGCCATTAATGGAGAAGTTGGGAGCGAGGCAGCGGCTGGAGGTCAAAGAGCTCGCTTCCCGGTGAGGCTGCTCGGCCACCATTAATGGAGAAGTTGGGAGCAAGGCGGCGGGTGGAGGTCAAAGAGCTCGCTTCCCGGTGAGCCTGCACGGCAGACAGCTCGCACGGGTCCCGTCGAGCCCGCGTGGTGGACTGCTCGCACGTGTCCCATCGAGCCTGCGCGGCGGACTGCTCGCACGCGTCCCGTCGAGCCTGCACGGCGGACTTCTCACACTCGACCCGTCTAATCAAACAGCTGCACGCACGCCACCTAGTATGGTCAAATTTTTGCACAAAATACAAAGAGGACCAATAAACCAGGACCGAGGTAGTACTCTTCAATAAAAAGAGGGACGCGTGGCTGCACGTAAATGGTTAGTGGAACGTCCACGGTTCAAACAATACAACCGTTTGCGATATTAACGTGTCATCCAAACGAACCCTGAATAATTCCATATTTCAGCGTGAATCTCCTGTTGGTCTGCGTTGCGTGTAGAAAAAAAATACATAGCGAGAAGAGGCAGCGACGATTGTCGTTTCGCCCACAAGGGTGACACGTTCCCTATCGGAACCACGAGGCTTCTTGCTAGAAGCTCCGGTTTGTAAGAGGCTTGTACCAAAACTTGCTCCAAATTGGACAAAAAATTTACCAGGGCATATATGTGACATGTCATGACACGATGCCAAGTTTCACGATTTTCGGGTGAGTTTTTGATTTACGGGAATTTAAAAACCGAGATTCTCAATGTTTAAGGCCGAGCCTGTACGCCGAGATGTTTGTAATTCATCCCCATTTCTTGCATGGGACCTAAACATACACCCAAGGACACATGTATGGTTTTTGAAGCCATTTTGGTGCACTGGAGCATGTGCTTGTAGTTCAAATTTGAATTATGTGCCTAGAAAACTCAATTAATATATGTATAAAAAGACCAAACGAACCCTAAATAATTCAATATCTCGGCGCGAATCTCCTGTTGGTCTATGTTGCTTGTAGAAGAAAAATACAAGGTGAGAAGAGGCAGCGATTGTCGTTTCGCCCACAGGGGTGACACGTTCCCTATCGGAACCACGAGGCTTCTTGCTAAAAGCTCCGGTTTGTAAGAGGCATGTACCAAAACTTGCCCCAAATTGGACAATTTTTTTGTCATGGTATATATGTGCCATGTCATGACACGATGCCAAGTTTCATGAATTTCGGGTGAGTTTTGGATTTACCGGGATTTAAAAACCGATATTCTCAATGTTTGAGGCCAAGCCAGTACATCGAGATGTTTGTAATTCATACCCATTTCTTGCATGGGACCCAAACATGCACCCAAGGACACATGTATGGTTTTTGAAGCCATTTTGGTGCACTGGATCATGTGCTTGTAGTTCAAATTTGAATTATGGACATTAAAATGCCTAGAAAACTCAATTAATGTATAAAAAGGCCAAACGAACCCTGAATAATTCCATATTACAGCACAAATCTCCTATTGGTCTATGTTGCCCATAGAAAAAAAATACAAGGCGAGAAGAGGCAGCGATTGTCATTTCGCCCACAACGGTGACACGTTCCCTATCGGAGGCTTCTTGCGAGAAGCTCCGGTTTGTAAGAGTCTTGTATCAAAACTTACCCCAAATTGGTCAGTTTTTTTACCATGGCATATATGTGCCATGTCATGACACCATGTAAAGTTTCACGAATTTCAGGTGAGTTTTGGATTTATAGGGATTTAAAAACCAAGCTTCTCAATGTTTGAGACCGAGCCAGGACGCCGAGATGTTTGTAATTCATCCCCATTCCTTGCATGTGACCTAAACATGCACCCAAGGACACATATATGATTTTTCAACCCATTTTGGTGCACTGGAGCATGTATTTGTAGTTCAAATTTGAGTTTTGCACATTAAATGCCTAGAAAACTCTATTATAATGTATAAAAAATGCCAAACGAACCCTGAATAATTTAAAGCAGTTCTATTCAACCGTCTGGCACCCGTGGGTAAGCACTGTGCGCACGCGTCGTGCTAGCTCGCGCTTCCTTCTTTCCCAAGTTTTCCATATTAATGGTCTTATATATGCAAACACGCTACCGTTTCCCGCCACTCCCCCAATTGGTTTCCCGCCACTCCCCCCAAATCGGTTTCCCGCCACTCCCCCCCATCGGTTTCCCACTGCCAGTGTCAGTGGGCAAAGAGGGCTAGGCGGCGACACACCGGCCATACCGCAGTATACCATTCCAAGCATGCCAATCCGGCGAAGCGCCGCCGCCGTCATCAACCTCCTCGACGAGGAGAATGAGCCAGAGCAGGCCAGAGAGCCAGAACAGCCGTGCGCCGCCGAGCAAGAGAGGCAGCGCGCCACCGAGCAAGAGCGGCAGCGCATCGCCGAGCGTGTGCGGTATCATCGCGCCCCAGTGCTTGAGCGGGCCAATGTCTACACATGTGTTCGTGATACGTCTCCAACGTATCTATAATTTTTGATTGTTCCATGCTGTTATATTATCAATCTTGGATGTTTTTATAATCATTTATAGCAATTATATATCATTTTTGGAGACTAACCTATTAACTTAGTGCCCAGTGCCAGTTGCTGTTTTCTGCCCTGTTTTTGTTTTACAGAAAATCAATACCAAACGAAGTCCAAATGCCACGAAACTTTTTGGAAAATTTTTATTGGCCAAGATAAACACTAGAAGCTTTGGGAGAGGGCCAGAAGACCCAGGAGGTGGCCACGAGCCACCAGGGCACGCCTGGGGGAGCAGGCGCGCCCTGGTGCCTCGTGGGCCCCCCTTTGCTCCGTTTGACCTAATTCCAGCACTATAAATTCAGAAAAAATCAGAAACCCTCAGGGGAGTCCAAGAAATACTTTTTCCGCCGCCGCAAGTTTCTGTTCTCGAGAGATCCCATCTGGGGTCCTTCTCCGGTACTCCGCCGGAGGGGGAATCGATCACGGAGGGGTTCTACATCAACCTTGCTGCCCTTCCGATGATGCGTGAGTAGTTTACCACAGACCTTTGGGTCCATAGGCAGTAGCTAGATGGCTTCTTCTCTCTTTTTGATCTTCAATACAATGTTCTCCTCGATGTTCTTGGAGTTCTATCCGATGTAATCACTTTTTGCGGTGTGTTTGTTGGGATCCGATGAATTGTGAGTTTATGATCAGATTATCCATGAAATTATTTGAGTCTTTGCTGTACTCTTTTATGCATGATTATTATAGCCTCGTATTTCTTCTCCGATCTATTGATTTGGTTTGTCCAACTGACTTGATTTATCTTGCCATGGGAAGAGGTGCTTTGTAATGGGTTCGATCATGCGTTGCTCAATCCAAGTGACAGAAAGGGACATGACGCATATGTATCATTGCTATTAAGGGTAAAAAGATGGGGTTTATTCATACGTGAGTTTATCTTGTGTACATCATGTCATTGTTCTTAAGGCGTTACTCCGTTCTTTATGGACTTAATACACTAGATGCATGCTGGATAGCGGTCGATGTGTGGAGTAATAGTAGTAGATGCAGGCAGGAGTTGGTCTACTTGTCTCAGACATGATGCCTATATACATGATCACTGCCTTGGATATCATCATGATTATTTGCTTTTGTATCAATTGCCCAACAGTAATTTGTCTACCCACCGTATGCTATTTTCTTGAGAGAAGCCTCTAGTGAAACCTATGGCCCCCGGGTCTATCTAAATCATATTACTAAAACCCTAAAAATATTGCTGCCATTTTCTTTTATTTATTTTATTTTGTATTTTTGTTTCAATCTATCTATCACATACAATTTAATCTTGCAATTGACCGCCGAGAGATTGACAATCTCTTGTTTGCGTTGGGTGCAAGGATTTGTTGTTTTTGTGCAGGTGCTGCTAACGAGGTGTTGCGTGATTCTCCTACTGGTTCGATAACCTTGGTTTCATAACTGAGGGAAATACTTATCTCTACTGTGTTGCATCATCCCTTCCTCTTCGGGGAAATACCAACGCAAGCTACAAGTAGCAGGAAGAATTTCTGGCGCCGTTGCCAGGGAGACATCATCAACATCTATCAAGTACCTTCGCATAAACTCTCATCTCCTTGCATTTATATTATTTGCCATTTGCCACTCGTTTTCATCTCCCCCACTTCTAAAACATTTTTACAAAAATACAAAAATATTTTCCGTTTGCCTTTTTCTTGTTTGCTTGTTTGCTTGCTTGAAACTTGTTATCATGAGTGATTTTGGCATGGCGGAAATCGATGATGGTAAAACTCCTAAAAAGGGAAGTTCTATCAATCTGGATGCTAAAACTTTTGTGATGGGACATGTTAATGTTATAGGAAAAAGTGTCATCCAAGAATTCTTTAATTGCATTGGGACCTTGGCTTTTGATGATGCACCTATACTTAAAGAAACTAATAATTATGCCGATGCTATTTCTGCACTTGTTCTTAAACTTGAAAGAAAATTTATTCGCACCCATCCTACTTTGCAAAGATTGTTTTATGAGTTACCGGTTATAAAAGATCCTAGAGCTAAGAAAATAGCTACCCTTGTTCTCATGAATGAATTTGACCATATAGTGCGAGAAGCTAGGGAAATCTTTGACTTTTATGGTATGAGCCGTGAAAAACTGGTAATAGATGAGATCCTTTATAATAATGATTACTTGCTGAGATATTTGTTCCGCAATGACCACATATTTGATGAGAATCTTAAAAAGGAAGTTCCTCCTTTGAATATAATCCAACAAGTTTTCAATAGCGTCAATAGACAATACTCTTGGATTGTAGCCGGTAATCAAGAGGGATTTAAAGATGGACAACTTGCTAATGCTAAAATTTCTATGGATGATATATTTCATATTACCTTTGAAAAATCCCTTGATAAAAGTGCACCTTTGGATAAGAAGAAGAAAGATGACAATACTTGAAATTATGCATTATGCCTAGCTAGGGGCATAAAACAATAGCGCTTGTTGGGAGGCAACCCAATGAATAAAATAATTTTTTTCTGTTATTGTGTGTTTTCACAATTATGCTACTGGTATGATTGTGTTTTTGTGTTTTTAATTAGTGTTTGTGCCAAGTAAAGCCTTTAGGATGATTTGGAAGATAGTATAATTGATGCTGTTTGGAAAATAGAAAGTTTTGCATCCAGTGCCCAAATTTTGTTTCTGTACTAGAGCGTCAGAAAAATCTGAAATTTTTACACAGTATTAGTATATGAATTTTCCACGTTTTCCTAATTTTTCAGAATTTTTGCAGTTACAGAAGTATGGCTTTTAAATAGATTGCTACAGACTGTTCTATTTTTGATGCACTACTTGCTTGTTTTGATGAATCTATGGATTGTATCGGGGGGTATAAGCCATGGTGAAGTTATATTACAGTAGGTATAATTCAAAATAAAATATAAATGGGTTTGCAACAGTACTTAAAGTATTGATTTATTTTGTTATACTAACGGATCTCACGAAGGTTTTGTTGAGTTTTGTGTGATTGAAGTTTTCAAGTTTTGGGTGAGATCACGATGGATGAAGGAATAAGGAGTAGCAAAAGCCTAAGATTGGGGATGCCCGAGGCACCCCAAGGTAATATTCAAGGAAGACTCAAGCGTCTAAGCTTGGGGATGCCCCGGAAGGCATCCCCTCTTTCTTCTACCAACCATCGGTAATTTTACTTGTAGCTATATTTTTATTCGTCACATGATATGAGTTTTGCTTGGAGCGTCTTGTATTATATGAGTCTTTGCTTTGTTTGCTTTTTAGTTTGTCACAATCATCTTTGCTGAACACACCTATCTTGAGAGAGCCACACGTTTATCATCATAATTTGTTAGAATACTCTATGTGCTTCACTTAAATTTCTTGAGCTAGGCAGTTGCTCTAGTGCTTCACTTAAATCTTTTTGAGCACGGTGGTGGCTATATTTTGCAGAAATAAACTCTCATGCTTAACTTATATTATTTTGGGAGTTGTTAAAATTTTGAAGAAATGAATTCTCATGCTTCACTTATATTATTTTGAGAATTGATAAGATTGAAATTTTGAAGAAATAATTGCACTCTCATGCTTCACTTAAATCTTTTTGAGAGTGATGATAGTAACGGTAATTTGCACAAGATATGAATTTGGTCCCAAAGTGATGAATATTCAAGAGGGATATAATAAAAACTTTCATATAGATCATTGGATATGATAAGTGTGATTCCTTGCAATAGTTTTGCGATATGGAAGTGATAATATGTGAGTCATGTTAGTGAGTAATTGTGATTTAGTAAGAATATTAGTGTTAAGGTTTGTGATTCCCTATGCATGCACATTAAGTCAATAGTTATGCAATGGAATTATATCCTACTTATGGTGCATTATTCGGTGTTAGTTGTGTTCAATGCATGTTTATGACCGTTTTCGTTTTTTGGTTGGTTGCTTCTTAGTCTATTTGCTAGCCTTCATTTGTACTAAGCGGAAATACTGCTTGTGCATCCAAACTCCTTAAACCCAAGTTGTGCCAAATGAGTCCACTATATCTACCTATATGCGGTATTTAAATGCCGTTCCAAGTAAATTTGCGTGTGCCAACTCTAATTTTCAAAATAATTTTTCCGGTTTGTGTGCCCGTACCGCTCATGAAGCGGCAGGGGGTGGCCATTATTTTCCATGCTAGGTGTGTTATTCTCACGACGAGTGTTTATTCACTTGTCATTGCACGAGAGAATGGTTGGTAATAGGGATGCCCAGTCCCACAATGAAATCAAAATTAATAACAACAAAATTCCCTGGAAAGTGTTGGTTTGGAGGGCACCCGTGGATACGGCTAGCCATGGATTGTGAAAGAATGGTGGAAAGGAAATGAACTTTACTTTCTGTTTGGGAACCACCTATGATGTGTCTAGCATGGAAAATATTGGGAATTCTCGGTCGTTTTCGTTGACAGGAAAAGCATGCCTCTTAAAATATTTTTTATCTCTTTAATTTCTGCTTTGAGCTCTGGCACATTTGACAAATCTCTGCTTCCCTCTGCGAAGGGCCTATCTATTTACTTTTATGCAATTTTTATTTTTATTTGAGTCTCCATCTTCTCTTATAAAGCACCAACTAGAGAGCACTATTGTCATACTTGTGCATTGTGTGTAGCTAATATTTGAGTGTGTTTCATGAATGGATCAATGATTGAGCATAATGGGCTAGGGATAACTTTCTTTAGCGTTGATATTTTGAAAGACATGGTTGCTTGTTAGCATGCTTGAGTATTTATATCTTCATGTCAAATTATAGACTATTGCTTTGAATCATTCAAGTCCAATGTCCATGCTATAAAAGAAAAGAATATGTGATGAATATGATAGGCAGCATTCCACATCAAAAATTCCGTGTTTATCATTTACCTACTCGAGGACGAGCAGGAATTAAGCTTGGGGATGTTGATACGTCTCCAACGTATCTATAATTTTTTATTGTTCCATGCTGTTATATTATCAATCTTGGTTGTTTTTATAATCATTTATAGCAATTATATATCATCTTTGGAGACTAACCTATTAACTTAGTGCCCAGTGCCAGTTGCTGTTTTCTGCCCTGTTTTTGTTTTACAGAAAATTAATACCAAACGGAGTCCAAATGCCACGAAACTTTTTGGAGATTTTTTATTGGCCAAGATAAACACTAGAAGCTTCGGGAGAGGGCCAGAAGACCCAGGAGGTGGCCACGAGCCACCAGGGCGCGCCTGGGGGGGGGGGGGGCAGGCGCGCCCTGGTGCCTCGTGGGCCCCCGTTTGCTCCGTTTGACCTAATTCCAGCACTATAAATTCAGAAAAAATCAGAAACCCTCAGGGGAGTGCACGAAATACTTTTTCCGCCGCCGCAAGTTTCTGTTCTCGAGAGATCCCATCTGGGGTCCTTCTCCGGTACTCCGCCGGAGGGGGAATCGATCACGGAGGGGTTGTACATCAACCTTGCTGCCCTTCCGATGATGCGTGAGTAGTTTACCACAGACCTTCGGGTCCATAGGCAGTAGCTAGATGGCTTCTTCTCTCTTTTTGATCTTCAATACAATGTTCTCCTCGATGTTCTTGGAGTTCTATCCGATGTAATCACTTTTTGCGGTGTGTTTGTTGGGATCCGATGAATTGTGAGTTTATGATCAAATTATCCATGAAATTATTTGAGTCTTTGCTGCACTCTTTTATGCATGATTATTATAGCCTCATATTTCTTCTCCGATCTATTGATTTGGTTTGGCCAACTGACTTGATTTATCTTGCCATGGGAAGAGGTGCTTTGTAATGGGTTCGATCTTGCGTTGCTCAATCCCAGTGACAGAAAGGGACATGACACGTATGTATCATTGCTATTAAGGGTAAAAAGATGGGGTTTATTCATACGTGAGTTTATCTTGTCTACATCATGTCATCGTTCTTAAGGCGTTACTCCGTTCTTTATGGACTTAATACACTAGATGCATGCTGGATAGCGGTCGATGTGTGGAGTAATAGTAGTAGATGCAGGAAGGAGACGGTCTACTTGTCTCGGATGTGATGCCTATATACATGATCATTGCCTTGGATAACGTCATGATTATTTGCTTTTCTATCAATTGCCCAACAGTAATTTGTCTACCCACCGTATGCTATTTTCTTGAGAGAAGCCTCTAGTGAAACCTATGGCCCCCGGGTCTATCTAAATCATATTACTAAAAGCCTAAAAATATTGCTGCCATTTTATTTATTTTATTTTATTTTGTATTTTTGTTTCTATCTATCTATCTATCACATACAATTTAATCTTGCAATTGACCACCGAGAGATTGACAACCTCTCGTTTGCGTTGAGTGCAAGGATTTGTTGTTTGTGTGCAGGTGCTGCTAACGAGGTGTTGCGTGATTCTCCTACTGGTTCGATAACCTTGGTTTCATAACTGAGGGAAATACTTATCTCTACTGTGCTGCATCATCCCTTCCTCTTCGGGGAAATACCAACGCAAACTACAAGTAGCAGTTCGTCGCCGCCCATGGAGCGGAGCGGAGCAAGAGTGGCAAAGCGCTGCCGCGCAAGAGCGGGAGAACGCCCCCGCGCATCAGGTGCGGTGCGCCGCACTATCTGAGCGGAGCCGTGTAAGCATCCTGTTGACTCAACCACTCGAGAGGCCGTTTCCAGGGCCGGTAAGCATCCCGATTCCCCGCCAGGAATGGGCAGACACCGTCAGCGCCATAATTGTGCCGGACGAAGTTCGCACTGCCAGAATCTGCCGCCACGATGCCAACGGGCTGGTCGATTGGCTCTTCGACCTCCTCGGCCCCCCAGGTGCCGCCAACGACGAAGCAGAGCAAAATACTCGTCACGGCTTGGAATCGACCATCGCCGATGAAATATCCTGGGTGGAGATCGATATTGCGGTACAGCAGTTCCGCGAGCGTATCAGACGCGTGGACGAAGGCCTGTACCAATTCATGCTCAGCCAAGAGTTCCCGTAGGTTTAGGCCCTGTTTGTATCGGTTTTAGCCCGGTTTTCCGCAATTAACTAGGCAACTATCTTGTTCTTAATTAATGAAAAGGCAAAGCTTTTGCTTCTTCCGGCTAGTGGTTTTAAGTAGTTAAAAAATAAAGTAAGTTTGAATGGAAGTGGTCCGGTATGTAAAGATTGCACACAGTTTCTAAAAGCACAAACGTGTGTGATAGTAAGGAGTAGGTCCCATGTGGTGACCATCGGTAAACGCCTTAAACGCGAGGAGGCAACTCTTATCAGCAAGGGGCAGCTTCCCATCCGCTAGCCTAGTCGAATAGAACGCACAAGTTAAGCGAGTTTGGGGCTGGAGCAGTCTAAGGATGGGTGACCGGGTGGGAAGTTGCTATATCTCAAGCTTCATTTAAGCGCCATGATACGGTCATTACAGACATTTAGCATCTAAATGTGTCTGTAGTGACCTGTCATGTCGATTAAATAAATCTTGAGATACTTGTTTTGAAAATTTGGAGAATGATGTTTTTTGTTATTTGTTGTTTTGAAAAATCGGAGAATGATCGAGATTGATCTGTGGGCCCGCCACGTTCTATCCTTTGACACACAACGTTCGAGATCTGTGGGCCCGCACGTTCTATCCTTTGACCCACAACGTACTTGTTTTCAAAATTTGGAGAATGATGTTTTTTGTTATTTGTTGTTTTGAAAAATCGGAGAATGATCGAGATTGATCTGTGGACCCGCCACGTTCTATCCTTTGACCCACCACGTTTGAGATCTGTGGGCCCGCACGTTCTATCCTTTGACCCACAACGTACTTGTTTTGAAAATTTGTCTGTAGTGACCTGTCAACGTACGAGAAGGGTTTGACCTTTACGGTTTCCTCTTGGTATAGGTCACGACATGTCAGACCAAATTTAGTTGGGGAACATTTGTTCGATTCCCTCCCGCCGGCTCGAAGTTGGGGAACCGACATCATACGTAACGTGGCTTTCTCGGGGTACGGTGTTCGGTTTGTAATGCAGCTGGTGCCCCATCGAAGTTGTGCATTGGGGATTTGAACACATCACACACCACCACCCATATATACATATATTTGGGCCGCATGCAAGGTACGTATAGGGGTCGGAGCAACGTGGGGAGGCAGTGGCTCGACGGGGAGCTCGGTCTCTATGGTCGCACGCCGTGTAGAACGCGACCTACACGCGGCCACCGAGCATGTATGCTACTGGCCTCATCAACATGCTTGCCGGCAGCGAGCGCCGGTGGCGGCGGTCCGAGCAGCACGAGTGACGGCGACTCGACGGGGAGCTCAGGAGGAGCACGAGTGGCGACTGCTCTCGAGGATCCAGATTTCGCAACAGACCAGTTGTTGCGATGGGGGAGATTGTAACACGGCCAGTTGCAAAACATAAACTATGTAGTCCGTTAAGATCAGCTCCGGCGGCCAAGAAGGTGGCGGACGCGCGCGGCGTTATCGGTCGGTTGATGCGAAGCGTTTCCGAAAAATATATTTTTAGACACTTCATTCGACAACAAATCTAAAAATATTATTATTATGACATACAACACATTTTTTTTCCTAATCAAATAGAAGACCTACAAATCAATGCCCGACTCATATTTCCATCCGATGGGAGTATATGCGATTGTTTTGAATCACAAATGGACGACCAGTGCCATAAAAAAATATTGCCTCTCATCCATATTAATTGTTGTTCAAACAAATGTATGTAGCACTATAATACGTCTAGATACATCCATTTCAGCAACAAATACAGAGTAATATGGATCGAAGTGAGTATTATATTCCAGTATTTTTTTTTACTTTACTACTATTCCTTATGAATCAAAAGGCCTCAACTTAGGTGGTCCTACATGATTCCCCTTCGTGAGTGACGCTTAATAGTGCCTTGGCGTCAAGCAGTGTTGGCTCCACCGCGCACACATACACAGGGAGTGAATCAGAGGTACCGTCTCCCCGCGTACGTGTAAGCATAAGCATCTACAATAAATAGTGGGAGTATAAAAACCAAAATAAGATTTGGCCGTAGCAATTTGCACCTGTGACGCAGACCAAAAGCTGGAATTCTCTGTGGCGCCCGTGTGCAGCTGCCCCCCGCATTGCGATGCGCTCTCTCTCTCTCTCTCTCTCTCTGTCTCTCCTCGTATATGTTGCGGCCCGGTTCTTGTGTTGCCCAACTTGCTGCTGTATGCCGTCACAAATTCAAGCCTTTTTCACAACTTTTGGAACCATGCAAGTGGCTAAAGGCAACCAACTTGTTTTCACCATGATTTTTGAAGTACTCCCTCAGTAAAGAAATATAAAAGCGTTTACATCACTAAAGTAGCGAGCTAAACACAATTATATTTCTTTACGGAGGGAGTAACTTTTAATTCATACCCCCCCTTCCCGAATTACTTGTAGCAGAAATGGATATATCTAGACGTATTTTTAGTTCTAGATACATCCATTTCTATCCATTTCTGTGACAAGTAATTTCGGACGGAGAGAGTATGATCTAAGAAGAGGCAACATAAATTCACAATGTCCTTTGCAGTCGCGCAACTAGCTTATTTGTATAAAAATAGCTTTAGCCAGTCTAAACCATTTCCAACAGAGCCAACTATACAAAGTTTAATAATAGAAGACCCAAAGAAAAAAAAAGAACAACAAATTTTTTTAATAAATAGTACATCCTCTGTTTCTAAATATTAAGAAACAAATGTAGTACGTGAGAAGAAAAAACTATACAGTCCAATCAAATGAAAAAAGAAGACACCCCAATCTCGAAGGAGAGCTTTCCGTGAAGCATTTTTGTAACAATGTGATCATAGAAGCAGGAGAACACAAATGAAATGTTTTCAAATTTATTCATGAAAATATTGACATTGAGTCTCTTCCAAATATTCCAGAGAGTTGAGATCAAGCTGTTGCACAACTAGTTTACTAAAATAGTACTCCTGTGTTTCAAAATATAAGACATTTTTGCAGTTTAATTTATTTTGGACAGAGGTAGTATTAGTTAACAAAAACGAATGTGTTGCTAGAAAAAGAAACAACATTAACACCATGTTGAGGGACTGGAGCAAACATACCCAACATCCCAACTGCTGCAGAAGCAAAAAAAAGCTAGTTTTTATTATTGATATATACCAGTTTTATAAAGTATATACGTATTAATCTTTTTTGAAGGGCCTGGACGTTTGTAATGGACTAAACTGGTTACATTTTTGCAAGGACACAATAATTATTCATTAATCCATGTGAATAAAACTTGCTACACCTAGCTCCATTTTTTTTAGAAACACATTACAGACGTAGACGCCGACGTATACACAGATACACTCACCCCTATGAATGTATGCGCGCACACTATACTCCTATGAGCACCTATGAGAGAGTGAGTCAGCGGGTCTTGAGATTGAAGAAGTCATCACAGATGCGTCGCTATCGATAGGAACGTCACCTCGACTAATCTAATTCCATATTTGTTGCAACAATCTAAGGTTTGGTTTCCTAGCAAAAGAGAGATCAAAAATCAAATTATGGGTAATACAAAAGCAAAAATATAAATTCCTCTTGTACAACGGGGTAGACATTTGTCACCTTAATACTCTATGTTTTTATTAGCAAAATAATACTATAGGTTTTATACGCCTAACTAGTTATTCTTATAGAAAATAATTTTCCACCCTACAACTTAAAATACCTAAATATGCATACTTTATCCTGGACAAACATAGGCAGGGCCATATTGTGGTTGGCCATAGACGATGATGCTCTGAAAGAGGGCATTGTAATTATTGGAGTGGGCCCGAAAGGTACCTAATGAAAACAGTGGGTCCCAGGGTGAGAGGGACGTGTGTTTGGTGGTGGCCTCTGATGGAAGACGACTCTCACTTTCGTGAGCTGATGAGAGTGAAATAAAGCATGAAAACGTCTCCTCCCAAGTACTACTAGTGTGTATTATTTATATATTTTCCACCATATATTCTAACCCATCACCTTAATTGCCAAAGGAAACCAAGCACAAATTGATGGAAGGAAACATCATATCACATGATTACCACTTCATTTTTATGCCATAAGGTGGATCAGAAGATAAATACTTTATGGGATTCGTATATTCTACCCATAATATTAAGGGTTTTATACATTTGTGCCCCTAACTCGAACCCACTACTCATATTTGCCCCTAATTCTGAAGTCTGCTCAAATTTGCCCCTCTGCCGTTATATGCACTTATAGAAATGCCCTTTTGTGCCGTTACCGTCCAGTCAAAGCCGGTCAAAGGGCTTTGACCGTCCTGAAAAAAATAGCAAAAAAAATCTAAAAAATCTGAAATTTTGTGGGATCAAAGATACTCAGGTTCGCAAGGTGCGTGCAAATTTTCGTGCTGTTTGGACATTCCAGGAGCTCGTGGCGAAGGAAAAACAGTAAATATGTACGTCTGTGAACAGTAAATTCAAAAAAAAATAGCAAGAAAATTCAAAAAAATATGAAAAATTTTGGCATCAAAGAGGCTCGGGTCCGCAAGGTGCGTGCAAATTTTTGTTATGTTTGGACATTGTAGGAGCTCGTGGAGAAAAAAACAAAATTTGGCTCGGGAAAAAACTTTGGAAAAAATGACTATTTTGTTTTTTTTGCTAGAGCTCCTCGCATGTCATTTGATCACAACAACTTGCGAGCACCTTGTGCACCCAAGCCTCTTTGATGCCAAAAAATTTCATATTTTTTTGAATTTTCTTGCTATTTTATTTCAAATTTACTGTTCACAAGCGTACAGATTTACTGTTTTTCCTCGCCACGAGCTCCTGAAATGTCCAAACAACACGAAAATTTGCACACACCTTGCGCACATGAGTATCTTCGATCCCACAAAATTTTAGATTTTTTAGATTTTTTTTGCTATTTTTTTTCAGGACGGTCAAAGCCCTTTGACCGGACGGTAACGGCACAGAAGTGCATTTCTATATGTGCACATAACGGCAGCGGGGCGAATTTGAGCAGGCTTCGAAATTAGGGGCAAATATGAGTAGGTGGTTCAAGTTAGGGATAGAAATGCAAATGGCCCTAATATTAAATATGCACGAGAACCAATGGTTGGATGGTTAAGAGTGTGGTGGCACCTCAAGCACACGAAGGGATCAAACTTCAAGTTTGACGTTGTAATATCTCAGTATGTGAATTATTCTTTCAGTAGGAGGTGATGTTCTCGCCCATAACATGTGGTGACTTCGTTAATCTTCAAGCTCCCTAACTCAACTCCGGTCTTCAGTCGTTGTAATTTGTGTTCTAAATAAAAATCAAAGTGTGCATGGGTCCTTGATATTATAAGCAAATTATATAAATATATAAATGTGACCTCCATTTTTTCTGCTTGTGATAATAAGAAGAATAATTAGGAAGCAATCATGTTTAATTCCCAAAAACACTAGGTACACACGTACTTTGAAAATATTCTTTTTTCCATTCACATAGGAATGCAAAAGTTTGAAAACCAACTTCATGTTTTTTCGGATCCCTTCATGGAGGCAGGCATGATGTCCTCGACAGAGGACAAAATATAATATCCTCCTAGGTTTTGCTCTTAGTTGCGAACTGAGTGTAGCTCAAATGGTTAGCTTCCTTGTGGTGGAACCAACCCATCAGGATTCAAGACCTAGACTTGGCACTGGTGCCAACATTTTTCTGGATTTATTTTAGGTTTTCCGGCCATGTTCGTTTAGTAGGAATCACATGTGGTGACTTTGTCAATCTCGAGATGTTGTGCCGGCTCAGTATCTCGGAGGTGCTCATAGGGACAGGGTGTGCATACGTGCTTTCGTAGGTGTGAGTGTATGTGCGTGTTTGTGGGCATCTACGGTTGTATTGTGCTAATAAAAGATTTTGCTCCTAGTTTGTTTTTCAAGACCTTTCACTCCTAGCTAGCACAATAAGTTATGCACTTATATGAAGAAAGGCATAAAGACATAATTTTACAGGTACATTTTTTTTTGCAAGTACACAGATAAGGGTGTAAATGCGAATCTCTCCTCTCATTTTTTTTGCGAGAAACTTCCAATCTATTCATCTTCAATCATGGCAGTACAAAGAACAACAGAGGTAATAAAAATTACAACCATGTTCGTGGACCACCTAGCGACGACTACAAGCACTGGAGCGAGCCGAAGGCGCGCCGCCGTCATCGCCCCTCCCTCACCGGAGCCGGGCAAACCTTGTTGTAGTAGACAGTCGGGAAGTCGTCGTGCTAAGGCCCCATAGGACCAGCGCGCCAGAGTAGCAACCATCGCCGATGAAGAAAGTCGTAGATCAGAAGGATCAAACCTGTAAACACCCAAACAAAGACGAACGAAGACCGGATCCAAACAGATCCACCGAAGACCAGCACCGACCGAATCCCGCGAGATCCGACGGAGACAAACCTCCACACGCCCTCCGACGATGCTAGACACACCATCGGGACGGGGATAGAACGTGGGAGACATTATTCCTATTAAGGGATATCGCCGCCGCCACACAGCCTCAACCAAGACGCTGAATCTAACAAGAATGAGAACGGGGTCCCTCCCGCCGGCGGGGGGCCGAGATCCTCCGCACCTCCATGGCCTAGAGGCCATCGGAGATGGGGCGGACCGGCGGCGGCGCCGACGGGAGGAGAAGAGCTTTCCTTGTGGAGGAGGAAAGAGATGGAAGAATCTCTCCTCTCATTTATTCGAACACAAATCGAATTTGAACTTCCGATTTGAGCAAATATCTGTCGATCCGACAACACCCCTCATAATTATCTCCGAAAAATGTCTCAAACTGATTGGGTGGTTGAAGCAAAGAAATTGCGATTCTCCATCACAAATATCAGAAACAGACCTTTCAGCATAAAACCATATATGCAGCGAGCTCAAAACCTTTGGCAGTAAAAATGTCACATGTTAGTGCACCGAGGGTGAAACAGCAAAATTACCCCGCGCGTAGCAACAATTTGTACTGCCAGCAGTGGCTTTGTTCCCCTCTAATAAAACCATGTTTCAATAATGCGGAAAGTACCACCACCCCCGCTTTTCAGTTGGGGTTTTCCCTTTTTAAAAGATTTAAATAGCCGAGAAACGCAGAGCAGGCGAATCCAGCGCCCCTAAAAAAGTTGCTAGAGAGAGAGAGAGGGGCGAGGAGAGAGAGAGAGAGAGCGCCCGAGAGGGAGAGAGGCGAGAGTATTTCTTCTTCCCCCTCTCAGGAGAGGAGGAGGGGTCCGTAGTCGCAGGGGCTTCTCGCGAGCGAGGCGAGGCGAGGCTCCTCCCACCTCGTTCATCAGCAGCTCATCACCATCTCCGGCCGCATACTATTATTACCATCACCCCCGCAAATCCTCCTGTTCCCCCTCCGATCGATTACCCCCAGATATTGAGAGAAAACTAAGAACAACAAAAAAAAATCAAAAATAAAGATCTCCGCTTTGGCTGTCGATCTCCGGTGAGGACCGGCGCCGCCTGCTCTCGATTTGTTTTTTTAGTTTTCTTGCTTTCCGAGGCGCTCGTCCGTCGCCCGTCGGGGATCCGATGCCCGGCGTCGCGCCTCCTTTTGCTCACCCGATTCCGATTTGTGTTCCTGCAGGTGATTGATTCCGTGAGTATCTGTTGCTGGTTCGTCCAATCTGTTCGGCCGACTCCTCTCTTCGGTTTCCTTTCTCAGGTGAGTTGGATTCGCTCT
Organism: Elymus sibiricus; assembly: GCA_039707655.1. Classification (NCBI taxonomy): domain Eukaryota; kingdom Viridiplantae; phylum Streptophyta; class Magnoliopsida; order Poales; family Poaceae; genus Elymus; species Elymus sibiricus. The sequence goes on along the minus strand of CM077670.1, from coordinate 81,410,219 downwards.
GTTGGCCTCAGCTGTTTCTTCTTTCTCCCCCTGATTCGTCTGCGTAATTGCGTGCCTGTTTCCATTTCGCAGGTTGGATCGAGGGCATTAGGCAGGGAGATGAACATGGAGGTCAAGGTGAATTTGGAGGTGAGTGGTAGTCTGAATCGAAATTCTGATGAATTATTCCATTTCTCTTAGCTCCGAGTTCCAATTGGAAAGCCTGATGGATGCTCTGTTGATTTGGAAGTAGATTGGATCCAAGGACATGGAGGTGGAGAGCAAGAACCTGAAGCTGGAGGAGCCACTGCCTTCCTCTGAGATGGACATGGACGAGCCAGGAGTTGCTGAGAGTGGCGAGGTGGATGCCAGCAATGACAGCTCCAAGGAGTGCCCCTTGACCCCCAGGGGGGATTCCAAGGCCTCCAAGGTTTCTGTGGCCAAGAAGCCGAGATCAGTCAGCACCGACTTTGGGGATGAGCAGCTGGACCTTGAGTTAGGGAGTGGAGAGCGAGACTCCGGCAGGCAGCAGGACAGGAAGCTGTCGAGGCAAGATCGGGTCGAGCTCAGCCGGTTGTTCCAGCGTGCAGTGAGTTCTCATGATTGGGAGAGCGCCAATGGCCTTCTGTGCAAAGCTGATGCGCAGGGACTCAATGATGTGCTCTGCGTGGCGGTCGATGCCATTTGGTTCTTGAGCGACAAGGAGGAGCTGTATGCGATCGTCTCCTTGATCAAGAGGATTGTGGCGGCGGGTGCGAATGATTTCACACGCGCCGCGCTCCGGACATCGTTCCTGGCATCGTGTGTGTCGGCATGCAGGGGGCGGACGACCAGCCTCGCTGATGCCGTGAGCTTCATGGGTCAAAAGTAAGTCTGCCCAAAATCGTTTTGATCGTTACAGTTTGTCTTGAATCACATGCTTTGCAATTGTATTACTTGTGTCGAATTCGATAATTCCAACTCATGGATTTGATCGTTACAGTTTGTCTTGAATCACATGCTTTGCAATTGTATTACTTGTGTCGAATTCGATAATTCCAATTCATCTTTACACCTTACATAGTGTAGTGTTGTGACGGCTTTGAATAATTCTTAGGTTGCATGAACGCCTCCAAGAATCCCATGGCGATGAGGTATTGAAGGCAGAGGCAAGTGCAAAGGTACATAAGTTCACAGAATGGGCTCTGAAGTGCATTGGATTACATGCCCGTGTGCGGGAGAGTAAGGGCAGAGGAAACCATGGCACAATCATTGAGGTTCAACTTCAGCTATCTGCTTTCAAGACATTTCTGGATATTGCTGATAATGATCTTACCGGGAAAGATTTCACTGAGGCCTTTGATGCTGCATGCTTTCCTCTTACACTGTTCTCAAGCACCTTTGACCAAGGATGGGCAGCAGGGATCTCGGCAGCTGCTATACAAGGTCTGTTAGAGTTGTTGGTAGAGGGTGGCGCAGACAATGTGAACCAATGCTTTCTTGAAGCTGCACGCTATGGAAGCACTGAACTCGTCCGCATCTTACTTCAGGTAATGACAAAGCATCGTCCTCATGTGCATCTTACTTCAGGAGATCATAAAGCATATATGAGACAATTTAGGTTAATGACACCTGTTGAGCAGATAATGTAGGTGCAACACAACTAAATGGTTGTTAGTTGCTCCCAGCACGCAGTAGTCTCCTTGTATACATGTATATGGAAAGTCTGAAACATTTTCTGGCTTACCTTATTTCCTCTGCTAGTAACTGGACCTTTTCTTTTGACTGGGAATCAGACCTTTCTTGTGGAGCTTTGCCATCATGTTTGAATGTATTTGGCATAAACTGCTTCAGTCTTCATGCACAATGCATTGTGAATATACATGCGCCTAAACGACTGAACCTTTAAAAATTGTGTGTAGACCATATAATTCATTTTATAGACTGCTTACTGATGACGGTCTCACCCAGATCTGTAATGGAACCTACTTTATGTGGTGTTCATCAAGGCAATTTAGGTGGAATGGCTCCTGCTTACCTTAGAGAGCCTCAGAAATTTGTGTGTTACTAAGTTGAGTTAGTGCTTTGAAGATATTAAAGTGAATATTTGAAATAGTAATTGAAGATGGTCATCTTGATGACTAATCTTCCCATTATATAGAAAAAATAACTAATTTTATATTTTTACTTGCATGGATGATCAAGCGTATTAGAATGGTGGAAGATATCAGAGTTGACACTTAAGGCATATTGTTTTCCTTGTTTTATTTCACTCTCCTTTTACTATCTCTCCCCCATTTCAATGGTACTTACGACAAGGATAACATGGACACTTGCTCATCTTAATATATGGTCAACTTAATCTATGCCCCACCTAAAATATGAGTTGTATGTTTGGAATGAAGGTAGTAAATTTTCTCATTTGTTTTTTTAATTAGAGTAAATTTTATAATTGTTAGGCCATTTTTCAAATATGCCAGGTGGTGATATTAATTTAGCGGCGCTTGTGGATTTCAATTAAATCATTTGCTTCCTTCCCTTTTCTAATATAGAGTATTATATATGTAAGAATCCTCTAAAAAAATATTTATGAGGATTAACACTTTCCTCTAAAAGTGTATATAATTTTTTTTGGACGCCATAATTTAGAAGCTATATATCTTTTTAACAAGATTTTCCTTTTTATCTTGTGCTTTCTGACATATGAGATTTTTTTTTTTTCTCTTTGTGCAAATGTATCGTCAATCATTGGCAGCATTTAACGTATGTTTTCACTTTTGTTCAGATTGCTCAAAGGAACAGCTTGGACATTGATGTGGATCTAGCCCTTGGCTTTGCTGCCCACTACGGGAAACTCGAAACCATGGGGTGCTTAGTTGAGGAAGGTAATACTGTCGCTTTCCTTGGCCCTTTAATGCGGGCAGCTGAGCGTGGATGCCTTGAAGTTGTGGAATGGTTCGTGAACCGTGGCTGTCGGGACATGGAGCTTTGCCTGGCTCTTACTGCTGCCACCTCCAGTAGCCAGGTTGAAGTTGCTGCCTATCTCCTGCCTCTAGTCCCCCAAATTGTTCTTGCCCCACTCAGCATCGAGATTGTGAAGGCTGCTGGCGAGAGGAGCACAGGTTCCCTCCAAGGTGTGGATTTTCTTCTCCGGTCGGACTTCCTCAATGACCCAGCCGCCACATATGCTGTAGCAGACAGCATAGCAAGATGCGCTGATGAGGCTGTAGATGCCAGGCTTAGGTTGTTCATGCTCGAGCAGTGGTCAGAGGAAGCCTTCTCCAAGGGATTCGCGTCTTCACAAGAGCACTTTGTCAACATTACAAGGATAATGCAAAGGGGTGAGTCGCCGGTCGCCCTGAGACAGCTCCCGCTTCAGCTGGTGATCGCCATGGCCTACCTGCCACTGTACAGGGAATGCGTTGAGTCAGGTGGGCGGCTTTTGCCGCAGAGGCTAAGAGGCCAGCTCGTGGAGGCTGCAGGCAGGCTGGAGGGCCGGCAACTGGACAGGGACACCCAGCAAAGCGAGCTGCTGGCCATCCTGGAGCACCACCTCCCGCGTTTTCTCGTTCAGACTTGAATGAAGGTCGCAACCTGTACTCCAACCGCATCTGCATCAGCATCGGCATCGGTCGTCGCAAGCAAGTAGCAAAGGGCGTCGCACCCACCATCCATCCTCATCGTACCCTGCTTGTCGACATCCGCAATGATAGCACCACCCTGAGGTCAACCCCCTGGCTCTCCTGGCGGCGCTCTTCGGAGAGTATATAATTTTGGTACAAGGTGTTGTGTCGTGTGTGTGTGTCTTGTGCGAGACATCTGTTGAGTATTTACCGGAACCGCAACCGTCAGAAAAAAATGATATAAGCGTCGTCGAGAACATGTTTCTCCAGTTTTCGGTAAACCGTACATATGGCCTTCGTTGTTGTTGTTGTGACTGAAACATGGGCTAGTCATCTGTAACCTTGTCTTCCCAAACATAAAACTGAAACCAAATGAAAGATGGCTGCTCCCTCAGTTGTCAATCTCTTGATGGGTGGCTGTTCCTGTGACTGTGTGCTGCATGTACGCACCCACTGCCTGAGTGAGTTAATTTGCAGAAACCAAAATTGATGGAGCCTGATACATGGCGCAGTCTCCATTCATTCATTTGGATGCCTTGCAACCAACAAGTGGGACTAGTACTGGAATGCATTCAGATGGCGTAAATGGTCTTTAGATGTCCTGTCCCTTGATGCCAACTGAAACCCTACGATGAGTGTGTGTGTGAGAGAGAGAGAGAGAGTTCAGAAATTTAGTCAGTTGAAAAGTCTGGTGACAGAGAGATGTTCTTTAGGAAAACAAATAATGCAATATTTGATTATTGTTACTGTTATTTTCTGGTGTCGAAGGAATATATCGTGTGTAGTGGAGCTGAAAAGAGAATAAAAGCCAGCAAAGGTTAGGAGAGGAAAAATGATAGGGGTCGTTGTCGTCGCGCTTCGGAGATTCCTCGAGTATTTTGCTTGCGAGTTGGGGTAGTGACTAGTTCGAGTTTGACAGCGCGGGAGAAAAGAGAATGAACTAACTTTCAGAACAACCCGGAGATCTTCTCTTTGTCCTGTAAACATTGTGACGGCATAATAAAGCTTTGTGAGATTGTCTAAAAAAAACTTGCTTTCAGAAAAAGAAAAAAGAGAGAATGAACTTCGGCGTGTGCTCAGGATGTGACACCAGTCAAAGGGCAATAATCATGGTAACTAGGAGTACATGTTTATTTAAGCTCTTCCTTTATATAAGCCCACTCGTAGGTGTTTACCGTATAGCTGCAGACTCTTCAAGGCTTTTTCCTCCGGGAACGGCGGCAGCTCTGCTCCATGGTTTGGCAATAAAGAGCACATCTCAAATAAATCATGTCAGTTAACCTAGGTCGTTTGCGCGATCTTAGTGCCTTATTCTTATGCAAGCACATGCTTCCCAGCGTGTTTAGGAAAAAAAGTTAGCAACGTCCGGCCACTGAGCATTTTTCAAATTATAACTGTATTCATACCATCATTTTTTTGTTTTGCAAATTCAGTTTGTAAAGGAGTTTTTTTACTTTCTGTTTTGATGCTGCTAAAAAAAATACCAAGGTATGCAAAATGGATGGCCTACGTGGTGGACTGGTGGGTGATCGGGCCGCGTAAGGCGATCCATAGGAGCTGGTGTAGTGTGAAATTTGCTGTATTTTGATTTTGTTTGCGAAAAGTTCATTTGACTCTCTTAGATATTCAATTCTACTACTTCGCTTCCTCGACTATTCTTGGGGACGCCCTACCCTCTGAACTTTCAACACTGCTGCAAATAGTTTCCTAGTTCGGATTTGGAGGGCGGTCTGGCCACAGAATTACCAAACAAAGATTATTCAGAGGGTGGGATGGCCCAAATGACAGTTGAAGGGGCGTGGTGGGGATGGTGGCTGAAGAACAATACTTGAGGTTTTTTTTTTTTTTGAGGAAGACAATGCTTGAGGGTGTTAAATGGGCTTTTTTCAAGACATTTTCATGGGAGGCCGAAAAAGAACACGAAGTCACTGGGCCTTGCGAATAGCCAATCTATTATCCTTAGCTCGGTCCATTAGACCCAGACCCAGTAGTATTAATACTAGATGTTGTGTTAACAAAAAATACTAGATGTAAGCAGCACTTTGGTCCATTAGTTATTAGTGGTGCACAAAATCCTCAACCTTTCAAGGCCCTGACCACACCAAACCAGGTTGGGCTCAAATTCTAGTTTTAAGTGAGAAGAGTTTGGTTCATTTTTTCTTCTTTACTTCTCCTTTTATTGAGCTGTTTTATGTTTAATTACAAAAGAATATGTACTTGGTTTTCTGAACTTTGATAATGGTGTCTGTTCTATCAAGATCCGAAGTTCAGTTTCAAGGCTCTATATAGATATTTTGCTGCAAATGAGTTTAAATTTTACCTACAGCCCTTCAATTGATTTGTCTTCTGGGAATTATTCTACCGATCTAATATATAAATGTTACTATGGGTGCAACATCATTGTTGCATAACAAAAATAAATAATAAATAAACAGTTTAGGTGCTATAATACTTATTGCCAAGACACGTTCAGCTGCTGACCATGCAATGATAGTAACACCTTCTGAAATTTCTTCATCTCAACAAAATTTCAAAGGTCGCCTTGTATAGTTCAAGAAAAAAAACAGAATAACACAAAATGCCAAAGTCTTACAAACCTTGTCCATGCTCCTGGGAGAATATAAAACCTGTGATTTGCTTCCTCTGTTCCTAAATATAAGTCTTTTTATAGAGATTCCAATATGGACTATATATAGATGAATATAGACGTATTTTAGAGTGTAGATTCACTCATTTTGCTCCGTATGTAGTATATATTGGAATCTCTAAAAAGACTTATATTTAGGAATGGAGGGAGTATAATTTATCTCACATGTTCTATTTCTTATAGTGACCCTACTTAAATTGCTTACTGTGATAGCAACCCTCCAGTTGCTTATAATGGTCAGTCATCATCATGCGTTCTTGGACCGAAACAGCCCCTCCATGCTTCCTTAGGCTAGAATTATCCTCTGAAATGAATCAGTCAACACTCAACACTGCGTTGCCATTTGACACAACCTGGTAGTATTACAGCGACAGAAACTGGTAAGATAACACAATTCTTCAGGAGCTTGCTGGAGCACAAACTGAGGAACCTGCAATTATGTTCTGTCACTAACAATAAACTGCTTGCAGGTTAACATGTTATATAACCGCATGGCCGAAAACTGACTCGATGATGCATAATGCAACGTTCTAAGCATGCATCAATGCATTAAAATGTTACTAAAAGCAGCCAATTCAAAACATTTGACTAGACCGTCCTGCTGAAAGAAGCCAAGTCATGATACAAATAAGATTTAGGATACACTGACCAATGAATTTAAAAGAACTATGTGTACTTTGCTGGTCAACATAAGAGAATAGTCACTTATCAAGAACTAATATAAATGGTCAAGTTGAGGTGGATGTAAATCCAATATAGCAGAGGCTGTTAATTTACTCAGCAGATTGGTTCCATGACAGAAAATCTGCACAATCTTGTTCAAGCAATGCACCAAAATTTCCAAACGCCAAACCAATACCCTGTAAAGTTACTAAACTTCACTGTTCAAAATATAATATTCCGATAAAGATGCTTCATATTGCACTCATCTTATGCCAACACACAATTAGAAACAAAAACCACGCAACAAGCCTATTTACAAGTAAGAGGTGGCCATGCTCCGCACATCGGTCGGCATGAAGGCCAGCACCATCAACAGGATGAGCAAGCAGACCGGCAAGAGCAGCAGCAGCGACGGTGGTGGGGGCAACGGAGGCAGCACCAATGGCAGTATGAGCAATGAAACGGTGAGGCAGGCGAGCACGAAGAACGCTTCGACGCCGAAGTAGTTCGGTAGAACAACCTTTTTGTCAGCAGCATTTGTCCTCTGCTGCTGCATATGCCACTTTGCAGTATTTGGTCTGGCTAACACAGGGCTCCTCCTCTGCCTACTACCTCCTCCGTCCATTGCACCGAACTGGCTAGACATCTTTTGTTTGGTGAGTGCAGATCAGAGGCTATCCAGGAACTGAGATGAATGAGAACTCTTGTGGATTCTGAAGGTTTTTTATGAGATCTGAAATCTCTGTGACTGAAGTGAACTGCACATCATCTGCTTTGGAAGAACTGCACCGCAAGTGGCAACACCTGTGGAGCGAAGAAAATTGTTAGAGAAGAAGAAAATCATGTTCACCTATTAACCAAGCATTCAGGTATGTTATATGCCATCCAAATTTTCAAGAAATACTAGGTGAAAGGTCATACTTCTCCACGCAAATTTGTACAAACAACCTAGCTACATGAACCAAAGAACCGATGGACCAACCAAAACATAAATATGGCAAGAGTGTAAACAATCAAACTTGAGAAAGAGGGTACCTTCGATCCTGAAACTTGCATTTTGGTGATGTCCGTACTATGCATCCACCTCTGCCCCAAGAACCCCCTCTCCTCCAAATAATCAGTACTCCCAACCAAGAAAGATACCAAGATCACAAATGGGGGGACGGCAGCGGAAAGAAATCAATACTTCCGTTCCGAACACGATGCTCTCGGATTGGATTCCGCACCCGCACCAGCAGCACGAAACGGGATTAGTTTACGGTGCCGCAGGAGAAAGGAAGAGACCAGCAAAGGCGGATCCCGTGACGGCGAAGCAGATATCGTCCGCGGGGGCGGTGCCTCGTGTACCCCCTGTGGCGACGCTGCTGCTGTGTATGGATGGGGATGGAGATGGAGATGGGGATGGGGATGGGGGGAGGAGAGGCCAAGCATGATGACGGAGGAAGCGAGAGAGGGGAGACAATTTTATGAGTGGGGTTTGAAATCTCGGGGGAGCTTGGAGGGGAGGCGAAGGGGGGCGGATACATTGCATCAAGGACCAACTTGAGGGGGCAGGCAAGCTATGCATGCATGATGGAACAGGGGGTGGGGGTGGGGTGGGCCATAAGCCTTCTTCCTCTCCTTTTGGCAGTGGATGTTACTATAGTTGGGTTTACTTCCCCTAATTGCAGTTAGCATCTGTTTGTTAGCACTAAAGCATGAAACATTTTACTCTTAGTGTGAATCTAGAAGATTCTTATTAGTTGTTGGTAGAGGTAGGCCTGTTGATGTGGCATCCTATATGGGTGTTGTTGTCGGTGTAAAGCTCAGCAGGCAGGTTAGCGGTGAAGCGTCACAAACCCTATGTCGACGGGATATTTATGGTGTCGAGAGAAATGATGGTGGAAGATGATCAAGAGTCATTATGTTAATCTTAGAACTAGCCTTTGAATGTAGTTGAGAAAAAAAAAAGACGAGGAAAATTCTGTAATATTTTAGTGTGTTAGGTGTGACATTGTTAATTTGTTACTAAGCAGAGTTGCATTTGTACTACCTTTATGTTCTAGAAAGATTTATTGTATAATCTTTTGATGAAAAAAAAATGTATTTTGACAATTTTGATGGAAAACATTGGTGTAGTTTTTTTTAGGGAATTTTACAAGACAAGGTTTTTTGAACAGTATTACAAGACAAGCTTTACTTTGTTTGCTGGTTAGTAGGAGTGTGTTGTATGTATTTGTACTGGCCCGGTCAGTGGTGTAAAGGTTAGCGGTGAAGCGCCACAAACCCTATGTCGATGGGATATTTTAGTATGTTGTATGTATTTGTACTGACCCAGTAAGTGGTGTAACGGTTAGTGGTGAAGCGCCACAAACCCTATGTTGACGAGATCTTTTTTTTGTCGAGACAAATGATGGTGGAAGATGATTGAGAATCATTATTTTAATCCTAAAGGTAGCCTTTGAAGTTGAGAAATAAGGATGGACAAGCAAATTATGTAATTTTTTAGTGTCAGGATGGATACTATGTAATTTGTTACTAATAAGAATTGCATTTGGCCTACCTTATGTTATAGAAGAATGCATTGTATGCACAATCTTTCGAAGGAAAATGTATTTTTGACCATTGTGGCGGAAAACATTGAGATAAATATGATAAAGATCTTTGTTCTTGACAAGGCAAGCTTTAATTTGTTACTATGGTTAGTAGGAGTATCTTGTATGGATTTTTACCGACTCAGTCACAGGTGTAAAGTTTAGCACTGAAGCACCAAAAACACTACATCGATTGGATGTTTTCGCTCTGCTACAATAAGTCTTGTCGAGATAATAAAATAAATAAATGGTGAAGAGTATCAAGAATCAAATCCTAATGCTAGCCTTTGAATGCAGTCGAGAATAAAGAGGGCATGAGTAGATCTATTATATTTGGTGTGTTAGGATTGATATTGTGTACCCCTCCAAGAAAAAAAAAGATTCACATTGTGTAATTTGTTACTAATAACAATCACATTCGGACTACCATTATGTTCTAGAAGAATTTATAATACAATATTTTCTTTCTCATGAAAAATGTGCGTTTGACAATTATGGTGAGAAAAAGTTGACATATAAAGATAATCAAGTACCTTTTTTGAGATAACATCTTTGATGTTTACAAGATATGCTATGTGACGCTGGTCAGTAGGAGTATCTCATATGGATTTGTGTTGACCCGCTAACGTTATACTAGTAAGATCTCTCCTACGAGACTGTGTGTCATATATCCTACACAAATGTTGTTTAAGCACTCCTATTTTGAATAAGCTTATGGGCAAATACTAGAATATACTTTTCTCCATTAGGAGATTTATATTCTTTCTCCTTATTTTGAAAAATAAGTTTTATGCAAGTGAGCAAGCCATACCATTCATCCTCCACCTCCTCGTCCGTTGACTTTCTTTTTCCGGTAAAGGCAGCATATGCCCTAAGAGCCTATTTTTCAACATCAAGAGGAAAGGAATCAGTCCCACACACATCACAAGAGTGTGTACAATGATGCTATATTAGGAGTGATAGGTATGATAACTATTGAGATGGGGGAGAGAGAAATAATAAGGAAAAGTTTGCCTTCTCTTAATTAAATTTTTGGCGTAAAGGATCACATGCGCGAGTGAAATGGCAAAAGAACCACATTTGAATGCAAATGACAAAACTACCGTGGCGGCATGCCCGACAAGTGCCACGTGGCACTTACCGCCACCGGCTATGGCGGCAAGGCCCCCTGCCGCAAAACATGTAGCGGCAAGTGCCACGTGTCACTTGCCAGGCATGTCACCACTTGTCGGGCCTGCCGCCACGGTAGTCATTGGTGTTCGGGAGTGCTCCTTTCTGTCAATTCACTCACGCAGACGATCCTTTACGCCTAAATTCCTCTTAATTAAGAGATGATCTCTTAGCGATAATATTTCTCAGTATATATTTAGTGATATCTAGTTATCGAAGATAAGACTAGGAGCTAACCCATTGTACACAATTTTTATTATCTTTTTCAAATTACGTGACACGTTTAAGATGAGAATGCCTTATCAACCATTGTACATGTCCTATTTTCAAAAAATAAAAACCTTTGTACATGTCCTAACAAGTGTAACAAAAGTTCACTTCCTTTATGTCTGCATTTGGTCACATGTCTTGTCTCTCCTAGAGTGCACTACAAATATCATTCGAGGCAATTCCCCTCGGAGAAGGCCGGTCTTGATGTGCAAGGGTTCCTCTCCCCTGGTCGCCTTTTTTGTGCATACCCAATGTGCTCAATCCTTTAGCTTGCAAAATGCAAAGTCTTTGTTCCGGCCACCATGTCAACTCCTACGAACCTAGACAACACACGTTTTCTTCCTTTTTTTCCATTTGAGAAACCTCGAAAAAACAAAGATAGAAATGACTGATTTGTCCCGGCCAAAAATTCTTACACCCGCACTTGGTTATCGTAGTCATCCTCCAAATTCTGCAACCGAATGAGTCAATGAGTTCATGGGAAGAAATCTCATAAGAGGTCTTTAGGCGCAGCTGTTAGCTACAGGATAGGAGAGCATCCACTTGCCACCTTTTACTATAGACATGCACATGCTACGTAGTTAGGACATCTCCAACGGCAACCCACAAAAATCCCCCCGCATCCGTCCACGGACAGACGGGGACCAGTCCGCGTGTGACACCCTGGTTTTTGGCAACTTTTTCTTTTCGAAATCTTTCTGGCTTTATTTGCAATTTAGTTGGATTTTGAATCTTTTTAGTTGACTTTGGACTTATGAATTCCTCTCAGTGATCCAAAGCCCTCACCATCTTGCCAAAATCTTGTCATTCACCATCTGGATCAATTTCTAATTCTTTATCCTTCCCAAATATTCATTTTCTTCCTTTGTGAAAATTTGTCATCACTATGGGTTACACAGCAACCTATAGTTCTGGTGATAAAAAAAATCCCAAATTAATCCCAGACCTTCTTGTCATCATCTACTCCCACAATCTTCAAAAACATCTCATGGTCCAGTACAAAATTTTGTCCAGAAAACTCCATTTGCTCTCTGGACAGTACTGGTCATTTGTGAAGGAGCTCATATTTTCCCTACTCAGTTAATTCCCAGAAAATTCCCTGAGCTTCTAGGGAACCTATCTTTCCACAATATCCAAAAATATCATCTTGTCCAGTACAAATTTTCATCACCAATATTCTGCCAAGTTTCTGTTCAGTTGGGACCTCTGTGAAGGAAGTACCAGCTAGAGGTATCCAATTGAGCTGCAATTTTTATGACATCTTCTCCTCACCAAATAACCCTGCCACACCAAAATCCAGCTCCAGCAAATCACCCAGATGAGTGCTACAAGCTCATCTAGGTTTCTGGTTCAGTACAACAATTGTACATGAACAATATCCAAATCTTGATGAAATCCTTTCAAATTTGGTCAGGTTGGAGTCCTTCCAACATAGATCACCCCAGACATCTCCTCTGGCTCCATCTCCAGCTCACCTCTCCTCTAGATCTCTCTCAAGATTGTTGTCAGAAACTGTAGTTGAAGCTACACTTCAACTCAGTCGGTATCTAGCCAAACCAAGTGCACAGAGGAGCTAAATGACCAAAGGAGAACACCCCAGACATGGTGCGCTGGACTTGGACGGCCTCGAGACATCACTTCCCGTGGTGAGCACGATATTGGCACGCCAGTATGCGTGCTCTGCACCTCGCCGGCGACGGCCGAGGTCATTCCAGTGACCTCTCGCTGCCATTTCGTGTCCTGGGGTGCCGACTTCGCTTCTGCCATCCACGTAGCCCTCTCCCGATCCTTCTCCTCGCCGGAATCGCCCTCGACGGCTGCCACGGCACCCGGGCACTGTGCCGCCCGTGGCTGCACTGTGACCCGCGGCGCGTCTTCTTCCTCCGCTAGCTTCCACCGCTGCATTTACTCCTCCCTGCCCTCTCCCGTCTCGTCGCCCATGCCCGGCCAGCCAGCAAGGCGTCCTCGCGCCGGCGACGTGGCCCGAGTCCCGACCGTTCCAGAGAGCTCGCCCGAGCTCGCCTCCTGCCTATAAAAGCCCTCCCCGGCCTCTCCCGAGCTCCTCACCCCACTCCTCCACCCTCCAATCGCCCTCCCGAGCAGCGAGCCACGGCCGAGAGGCCCTCTGGCCTCGAACCTCGCCGGAGATCCGCCGCCACCCGAGCACCACCGCCTCGCCGTTCCACTCCTTCCCGAACTCCACCGACCGCACCATCGAGCTCAGCTCATCCTCCTGGTCACGCCCGACCTCTTGCCCGAGCGAATCGCTGCCGGAACCGCCGTCTCCGACGACACCCGAACGCCGCCGCCGCCGGAGAGGAAGGGGACGACGTCGTCCGGCCGTCTCTCGCGAAGCTACGGGTACGTGCATGTTGGTCTTGGAGTGCTCGATCCATTCCCTCTCTCTCCCGACCTCGCCGCCGTCTGTAGCGCCGGCGAGCGTCGCCGGAGCTCCGCCGTCTCTGTTTCCCTCCCCCTCCTTTTAAATCTGACGGCTGGGACCCGCTCGTCAGCGGCTTACCGAAGCGGTAAGTGGAGACGCCCGAGCGGTTTACGCCTTCGACGTGGCCCCGGTTGATTTTCTGTTTTTCTGTTTTATTTCCAGAGTTGACCAGAAACTTTGACCCTTAATAACTTTTAAACCATAAGTCCAAATCAATTGATTCTTTTTGTATCTGGTTTGTCTTGGGCTCCTCTATTTTCTGGCAAAATTTGGTATTTTTCTCTTGTTCACAGAATTTCTGGTGCACAAAACAGTAGCATGTGACATTTTCAATTGCATTTTAAAAATATTTTCAGAGGGAAATACTTTTGGATTTGAAGCCCAGGAGTTTGTGGACAACCCAACAGAGCAAGGCAAGCCATGACATCCATTTCATGAGGCATTTCAATAGTGTTGGTCATTTGATTGAATTATGTGCATTATTTAAATAAGTGTTAATTCATAGTAAATTACTTTGATGCATAGCTACTGCCATGTTAAGTTAATTATGTTGAATATCCATACTGGTTAAATGCTTGGCAATACTAAACTTAGTTGGTTGATCAAGAGCCACCTACCCGGACTTATTCGTGCAGCCACATTTGCCGGTATGGGACGGCCTTGACTTGGTCTGGCTTTGTGCTCTTTTATCGGTACCACCAAACTAGGGAGGGTTATGCATGCGTGCTGCCCTGATCAGGTAGACGACGATAATCCTGTGAGCCCAGTTGAGTTATTTTGCCGGCGTCCCCGTTTGGGACAGTTAGTGGCCACGACGGTGGCAGGTGTCACGGGGTGACACAGGGGCCACCCAGGACATGACCCTGAGAGGGTATGATTGTCGGTGGTACGATAGAGGGGTCACAAGTCAGGCAGGTTTCGTTGGAGCACCACCGGTCCACCCGAATGGGATCACGAGGCCAGGTACTCCATAGTGTGGGTAAAGTGCGCAACCTCTGCAGAGTGTAAAACCTATTCAAATAGCCGCGTCCACGGTATTGGACAGTCCGTTTAGGCCTCTCTAGGATGGTCAACCGTAAAGATAATAATGATGGAAGAATTTGTCTTATTTTCGAAAGTGCTCTGTGGCTTGTGAGCATTCCGAGGGTTGTGGGACAACCCAGATGAGAGTAAGTTGGTACTAGGTACCAGTAAGGGAGCAACCTAATCTTTTAATCTGTTAATTGCTATGCTATTGTTTGCTGCATTGTTTTGGTTGCCATGAGCTTGCGAGTACATTCCAAGTACTCACCTGGCGTATCATGCCAGATGCAGGAGAAGCCGAGGACGGAGGTCCCGAAGGTTCGTGCTACGCTAACTAGGCCGTGTCCACAGCAGTGTCCCTGTGGATGGAGTTTCCGCGCTATGTTCCGCTACGCTGTAGAATCACCCAGTAGTATCGAGGCCCTGCTATGTTCCATAAATAATGTAGATATTGTTCTCAGCACCTACAGTGCTCTGGCCTCGCTATCCATGTAAATTATGAGCTTGTACTCGAGATATTTTAATAAAGTTCAGTTTTGTTCTGTTCCAAGTTGTTGTGTGTTTCCAGAAGACATGATCTCTGGGTTGAAAACACTGGTAAACCGGTTCTCTGAGCCGGGGTGCCACACCGCGGACACAGATGCGGGAGGACGTCATCCAACACTAGCCGCATACATCCGGCCTTTTTTAACTTTTTTTTCAAGTCCGCATGATCAAATAGCCGCATGCAATGGGTACACACGTTCAAAAAATAGCCGCATGCAGCACTAGTTCAAATTTTAAAAAGTTAAAATATTACATCCTAACATTGTTGTCCCCTTTCACCGCCAACTGATGCTCAATCAAATCTTCCTTTAGCTGCTCGTGAGTTGGTCGATGCCGAATTTGTTGATGCATTTGAATAAACTCTTCAAATGTGGCCGGATTCTGAAAGTTGGATAGGATCACCCATGTTCTCAAATTCCAGAGCTGCGGCAGCATCGTCACCCTCATCCTCGATGATCATGTTGTGCATGATCACACAACATGTCATCACCTCCCACAAGGTCTCCGGATCCCATTGTTTTGCAGGTCCACGGACAATTGCAAAACGGGCCTGAAGGACCGCCTGCATCATCGCCGTCTCATCAGAGTACTCCTCCTCGTCCGACGAGCCGTCGGACGACTCAACATACTGCTCATATATGTACTCCAAATCGGAATCCATTGCTAAAAAGAAGGGACAACTATTTTCAGCTCCGGCGATTCATCGAACAGTTGTCGGGCACGATAGAGGGTGGTACCTGGCGGAGCGGTCGGAGGACAGGGGTTGAACGGATACGGAGGAGAAGCGGCGGGGAGCCCTGCTGGAGCGTCGGAGGTGACGGAGACGCAGAGTTGCGGCAGGGGTGTGGCGTGGTGGCCGGGGTGGTGGAGCAGCGGCAAGGGCAAGAGAGAAAGAAGGAGAGAAAATGAGGAGGATGAAGTCGCGGGTCCGGGAAGGGTTTTGGGTGGGCCGGGGGTGTCGAATTCGTACGTTTCGCGTGTCCGGCCTCCCGCAAATCTCCCCCATTTTTGTCTCCGGTTTGCGGGAGAAATCGCGTCCGGACCGCCCCGCGCGTGGACCGATACAGGCCCGCGTTGGATGGCTCCCACGGTCCGGACGGATGCGGGCGGTTTGCGGGCCAGCCTTGGAGATGCCCTTACCAAGATATTGCTTTCGAAAAAAGGGTTCCGTAAGACTGCGAAAATCTACATTTGTTTTGTGGTTTTGCTGAATGTCAATCATGTGAGATTTTCTAGGTGCTCATCGACAGTGAGAACCACCAGCCCACTAAAAAAAGATTCATGCAAGATTTTGCATTTTCTGAACTATGTACAAATTTTTACTTTACTTTTTCCCACTAGGATACAAACCATTATGACACAGTGAACAGTTTTCTAGATCCATATGAACAAAATTTTAAAGTTGATTGGAATAAGGTCATATACTAACTATTTACATTGATGAGCAAATTATTACAACACAGTCAACATCATTTTAGATCTGTATGAATACACTTATAGTCAACTGAGAAATGAGGTTTTCAGTTGACTGCGATATAGGTAAACACTTCGTTTTATATTTCATCTTGGTGTATCTAAAAAAAAAACTTGGTGGTTTACCATCTTCTAAGGGACAGTTTGGCACTTCCATTGTCAAATCGTCCAGCCCACTTGTAGATTCGAAAAAATTGATGGAGGGAAACCAGCTACCTTGGTGCCATAGGCGATGAAAACACATCAAGTTTCAGAAATATTTTTCAAGTATGTCTTTAAAAGTAACTTGGAAGCAAAAAATTGAACAATTTTCAAGTAAAAAACCGGATATTCAATTTGGTGCCCGGACTCATCTGCACCCGATGAACAGTAAACGATTTTTTTTAGCAAAAATTCAAAAAAATACGATTTTTTTATGCAAGATAATTCAGTGCGTCAGGTGCGTGCAAAATTTCGTGGCTAAATGACATTCGAGGAGCTCGTGGCAAAAAAAACAAAATGAGCTCTAATCAATGTTGTTTTCAAAAGTTTCTCACATACCTGAAATTTATCTTTTTTGCTAAGAGCTATTGAAATGTTCAAACTCCACGAAATTTGGCACGCTCACACCCATCAGCATCTCGCATCACAAAAAAAAAAGATTTTTTAAAATTTTATTTTTAACTATTTTAAACAATTTTACTGTTTACCCGCGGGTGCACCCGAGCCAAAACGCCGCTCCCGTAAGAAACGCCAATCTATACTAATGAGCCCGTCACCCGCCCGACAGATTTTGATCTGTTTCAGTGGCAATATTTCAACCACGATTGCTCAGTCCTTACTGCATTCAGCAGCGCATATGTTTGGAGAATTCTGTTCAACATGGCTGACTTGTCAAGTTGTCGTTGTCAGAAAGATTGTTCCATCGTGTGCTATTTCTTAGGGCAAAATTGGGCTTTAATATCATGGATGCCCATACAACCCTGAGTCATCCCTTTGCAATTGGTCAACTGGCCACGTGAGGTTGTGCTCATCGAAAGGAACAGAGCAGTGAGTCATGGCACGGTTCAAGTTGCATTGGCACCACTACAGTTCACACTGTTGCATTATCCCATCCTATATGTCATGCATTTTGGTTACAGATCATTAACGAGGCCCGCTGAAAGAAACCCCAACCCAACTCAAAATAGAAAGAGAAAGAAACCCCAACCGCCATCACCAGATCAGTCTCCTCCCCTTCTCCGTGCCTCTAACCGCCGCTCCGGCACCAGTCCCACCATGGGACTGGTGCCGGAGGGTAGGTGAATCTCTTCTCTCGTCCGTTGTATACTAGCTTTTGGTGTCACTGCGATGTTGCTTCGACAGTGATCACAATGTTATCTCTAATAGAAGCCCCTAGCTTCAATCCCCTTTCGGTGGCCCTTGGTGCGGCGTTGTTGGTAGCTTGGAGTTTTTGTCCCATTTGTTCTTCATGGACTATGGGTTGATTATTTATGTTGTCTGTCCACATTGCTCGCCGTTGGAGCAACATCGTCTTCTTCAATAGCCATTTCATTGAGTCCTAGCAAACAAGGTGGTCAGACTGGTCCGGCGATACTAACGGGCTTGCTTGTTAAGCATCTACAACCAGACGCCCCAAACCCCACTCAAATGCCTGGGCGGACGGCCCGGTCACTGACCGGTCACAAAAAAACGACCCGGACGGATGCCTCAAACGGGGATCAAATGCCCGGGCTGACCAACACCCCTCATATCCAACCCAAATCTAGGGCGGATATGGGGCGCTCGGGCGCGTCCGCCACATCGGTCCCTGCTCACGCTGGCCCACCCCTACCTCACATATATTCCTCTCCATCCGCTCGCCGGACCAAACCCTAGCCACTTCACTCCACTCCCCTCCGCCACCCAAGCTCCTGTCCGGCGATCTCCGGCCTTCTCCGGCATGGCGAGCAGCGGATCCGAGTCCTACACCTCCAGATCCGCCGACCCCAAGCTCATCCCACGCGGCCCCGAGGACGAGATGGCCGTCCGTCTTGCGCTCCTCCGCTCCCGGGAGGAGGCCGCCCGACGGCAGCGCTCGGACTCCTTCCGTCAGGAATCCATTGCGTCCGCCCAAATGGCGCATGGATCCGGCGCTAGGTGTGCCATTGTTGCCTCACCGGAGGCGGTGCGGCCCGTCTGGCGTCCGAACACGGTGGCAGACGCGCAACCCCTCCGTTGGCACGCCGAGGCGATGGACGCACCATGGGCGTCGTCCGACGCAAACATGGCGCGGCGTGCCCGCCGTGTGAGGCAGCGGGCGCGGGATGCGGCGGCAGCCCTCGCGGTGGTGGACACTGGCGAGGCGGAGTCGCATTCTCCGGCGCCCCGTATGGTTAACCAGTCCGGGTGCTGGATGTCACCGGCTCATCCCAGGACGGCTCCATCATCGATCTGACGTCCACCGGCACCGTCCGGTTTCCGGGCTCCGACGAGGAACAGTAGGGCATGGGAGACGACGACGCCTTGAGTTCCGTGAGTCGGCTTGTGTCCCATGCCCTACTCTACCTTGCCGGTGACCGGATCAACACTTTGGGGAGCGCAGCCGGCCGGCGGACATGGGCACGGCGGAGTCGGACGAACTCCATTTAGATTAGGTTTTACGTTGCATGTAATAGTATGGATTTGAGGTATCCAGTTGTAAAATGGATTATTTGAGGCATGACCGGTCACTGTCCGCGGATGCGCCCGGGCGCGTGCGCGGGCGTTTGTGGGGTCGGATCTGCCAAGTTCGGCTGTATATGATCTTATGACCCTGTGCTCACTGGAATTGAAACGGTAGAATGTGCATGCAGGATATAAAGCCCAAGGCCAATGAGATCTACGCGTGAAGTGCTAATTTTTATGAGAATTAATAATGTATTGTCTAACACCTACTCCCTCCCTTCCGGTTTATAGGGCTCAATTCACAAATCTCACCAACCAAGGTAGATGGTGAGTGGTGGAATAATTTTTGTAGTTTGGAAAAGTACTCAATTAATGCGCTTGTTTTTCCTCAAAAAATTGTGTTTACCAATGCATTAATTGCAATACATGCATGCGTGGCCAATAAATGTATAAGAAGCTTTACATGCATGTTTTATCATATTCCTTGCATGTAGATATTTAATGCACATTGAAATCTGAACATGTGATGGAAAGTAGTACAAATGAGACTTATAAAACGGAAAAACTGAAATTTTGAGATGAGCCCTATAAACCGGAAGAGAGGTACTATGTTATTTTAGTTTACAAGGAGATAAGTGCGGATTTTTTCTTTTTCTACTCCCTCTGTCCCGTAAGGCTGCCTTAGTGAGTAGTATCACAAGTTGGTATCATCCATATGATACTAGAGTATGATATTACATCTGTAATGCATAGTATTATAAATTAGTATGATGAACTCATCGTTTTGGAACCTGGTCTCAGATAAGCCCAGGTGCAAGATGCTCCTGTGCTTGAACTCCGTGCAGAAATTTGTGAAGTTTGGACATTCGAGGAGCTCGTGGTAAAAAAGACAAATTTCGGGTGTCTGAGAAACTTTTGAAAATCACACTGTTCACACACGATTTTGTATTCTTTGCCACAAGCTCCTCAAGTGTCCAAACTTCACAAAATTTTGCACGGAGCCCATGCACAGGAGCATCTTGCACCACAAAAAATGGATTTTTTGAATTTTTTTCTATTTTATTTGATTTTACTGTTCACCGGGTGCATCTGAGCTCGGGTTCTCGATTGAAGTATTGATCTTATATGACTTTATTTATTGCCATGCAAGACATATAGTAGTACAATATTTCTTATGATACGGTATCATGATATGATATTTAATTCTATGCCACCTCATAAATTGGCTAGTTGACATGCATGATACTAGCTATGATAGTGTGACGCACTGGCCCGACCGTGCACTAATCATACACGCAAATGCACACGATCAAGCCCAGGGACTCACGGGAAGATATCACAACACAACTCTAGACACAAAATAAAATAATACAAGATTTATATTACAAGCCAGGGGCCTCGAGGGCTCGAATACATAAGCTCGAATACAAGCGTTAGCGGAAGCAACAACAGTATCTGAGTACAGACAGAAAGGTTAAACAAGGGAGCCTTAAGAAGGTGAAAACAAACAACGGCTCTGATCGAAAGAGGCAAGGCCTCCTGCCTGGGAGCCTCCTAAACTACTCCTGGTCGTCGGTCTCCATGTAGAAGTAGGCTCCACCGGGATAGTAGTAGTCGTCGACGGGATCAGCTGGCTCCGGGGCTCCGTCACCTGGTCGCAGCAATCGGGTATGGGGAAAAGAGGTAGCAAAGCAACCGTGAGTACTCATCCAAAGTACTCGCAAGACTTACATCAGAACTATGCTAAGTATGCAACGGTATCAAAGGGAAAGGCTGTATCTGTGGACTAGACTGCAGAAATGCCAGAATAGAGAGAAGGCCTAGCCTATTGAAGACTAGCATCTTGCAGCATTAGAAGAGTGCAGATTGGTAACAGAACATAAAGTAACAAGCATGTAGTAGCATAGCCCAGAGATCCTTCCTCAACTCCCTGCGAGAAAGCGATCCCGGAGCTTACAATTAAAGTAACATGTATCCAGTTCAAGTTGTAGTAGATCGGGATACAACACTAAGCGTCCTGTTACCGTGGACACGGCTATTCGAATAGATAACTTTCCTGCAGGGGTGCACTACTGTTACCCAACACGCTCGATTAACTCTGGCCGGACACACTTTTATCGGGTCATGCCCGGCCTCGGCTGATCGACACGACGTAGTCCTACCTAGGCTCAGCAGAGAGGTCCCCGCCGGTCTACATCCTAAGCGCTCAGGGGTCTTGGGCCATCGCCCTTAGCACTTCGGGTCGTTGTGTGCAGGGTGGATACCAGGCACCACCTCTGGGGCGCCGATCCGACCCAGCCACAATGCTGAACTGGACGTCTGACAGAGCTTTCGGCTGATACATACGGCGCCGAGGGTCCCATAACCATTATCCCACGTGGTGGTAGTGCGTATATGGCCAGCGGCCAACTCAGATCAAATACCCAAATCCGTTAGTGTATTGGGAGCTCGCGGTGACGATCAGTACTCCTATCGCCCCATCTCGAGGAAGCGCAACAAGGGTCAGGCCCATCCCTCTCTAGGGCGGTCTCTGCCTGCTCGGCCGCGCCCCATAATTATCTCGCGGGTACCCTCCAGGTCAACCCGACTCCACATTTCCCGCGGGTACCCCTCGGGGTCGAACCGCCTGCAACAAAGATCTGAGGTAATAGTCATGGTAACCGTGTGTCCAAAACATCAAAGGGAACCCGAGGAATCACCCTCGATGGATTCCTACTCGATGT
Source organism: Elymus sibiricus (assembly GCA_039707655.1). Taxonomy (NCBI): domain Eukaryota; kingdom Viridiplantae; phylum Streptophyta; class Magnoliopsida; order Poales; family Poaceae; genus Elymus; species Elymus sibiricus. The sequence continues at coordinate 81,388,482 of CM077670.1, read as the reverse complement.
AATCCGTTAAGGAGAACCAGGAGGAATCACCCTCGATGGTCCCCACTTAAAGGAGTTGCACGACAGAGTCATCATCGGGAAGGGGAGAGCGAGGAATCACCCTCTGCAATCACCACCGATGTGCTGTACTACAGAGATATCATCAGGAGTGAAGTACGAGGTATCACCCTCGGCACTCGATAGTAGCCCTGCAGAGCCGTACAACTAAGGGGGTGTGCGGTGATGTGACGGTCTCTGCACATGGATCACAATGATCGAGGTACTGGTAACAAAGCGGGGCAACAGGGACAAGGGTGAGGGGTCACTGATGGATCACTAACCAACCTATTCTAAGCAGTTTAGGAGGACAGGTAAAGTAACAACAGCAGGTTACAAAAACAGGCTATGCATCAGAATAGGAGCAATCAAATACGGTAGCAAAATCTAATGCAAGCACAGGGAAGAAAGAATATGTGATATAGGAATGATCAAGGGGGTTTTGCTTGCCTGGAAGCTCTGCTGAAAGGGGCTGGTCGTCAGGGACGTAGTCGTACTCGGCAGCAGCGTCGGTCTCGGGGTCTACCGGAGAGAAGAGGGGGGAGAAACAATAAATAAAAAGCAGACAAATGCAACACAGATGCATGGCATGGCAACACGTTATTCGAGGGGTGCCCTAATGCAGTACTATGCAAGTTAGTCGGAGCGGGAAACATCTGGAGGTGTTTTACCAGCTCCGGGCAACTATCGGACAGATGAATCGGAGGGGAAAGTTCCATGTTCATCATGTTAGAGGGGCGTGGCAGGTATGTGGGTAGCGTATTCATATTCGTCGTATTTTTCTGATCGTTTTTCATATATAAATTATTTCCATCCGAGTTACGGTTTATTTTATATGATTTTTTAAAGTTTTAATCATTTTCTGAATTTTCTGGAATTATTTAATTCAAATTATCCAAAACAGTGTAATGTTACGCCAGCATGACGTCAGCATTGCGTCAGCGGTCAAACCCAGCTGGTCAGGGTCAAACCTGACCAGTGGGACCCACATGTCATACACAGTAGGTTAAACAGATGCCTAATTAAACTAAACAGAGATTATCTAGTAGTGGGCCTCAGTTGTCAGCGTCTAATTAATTAATCAAATTAAGTTTATTTAGAAAACGGTTTAATTAGTTTAATTAACAGAGAAGGCCCACCTGTCAGTGACAGTAGCCACCCAGTCAGCGTGTTTGACCGGGTCAACGGGGTCAACGGACCCACTGGGCAGTGGCTCAAGGGGGAGCCACGTGGGCGCCACGTCAGCGCCGGCCGCCGGAGTTGCTCCGGCGAGCTCTAACATGGCGGCGCGCATCGGGACAGCGGCGGGATTTGCGCACAGGGGGTCTCCGGGGCTGCGGTTGGGCCCGTTCGAACGGGCGCTCTGCCGCGCGTCGAACGGTGGTGGTCGCGGGGGCTGAATTGGTCGGAGCTGGCGCCGGCGACGACGGCGGGCGGCGGCGTTCTCGGGTGGTGCTCGGAATCGGCGATGCAGCGTGCTAATGAGCAAACGAAGCGGCTAGGGAGGGCCTACGCGGTGCGGTGAGCTCAACGGGCACGAGCCCGTGACCATTTGGTCGCCGGAAGCTCACCGGCGACGAGCTCGAGCGACGACGGGCTCGGCCACGACGGGGATCGGTGCTAGGGGTCGTAATCGACGGCGAGAGAAGAGGGGAAACGGGGAGAAGCTCACTGTGAGGCGGTAGGGGATGGCAGCGTGCTCGGGGAGGCGTCGGAGAGGGTGGCGCAGCGACGGTGATCACGGCGGCCGCAGAGGAAGGAGAAGGCCGAGGGCGTCGAGGCAGGGCTCTCCGGGTCGCGTCCGTCTGCGCAGGGGAAGTAGTCGAGCACGGCGGAGCGGCGGGACAGACTGCGGCGACGAGAGGGAGACGGTGGCCGCGAGCTCTAGCTGAGGCCGGTCATGGCGGCGTCGGGCGAGGTAGGGGAGAGGGAGGGAGTAGCAGAGAGGGAGAGAGCGAGGCCAGGAGAAGGCCAGGGGAGGACAGGGCGCTGCCCTTATCCCCCACGGCGACGGCAGGCCGCGCTGTCGAGCGGGGCGAGGGGGGGCAGTGCGCGCGGGCGCGCGCGTTCTGCCAGCGCGGCGAAAGGTGGGAGACGGCGCTGGTCGGGCTGGGCCGGCTCCTGTAGCGACTAGAAGCCCATAGGCATAGTAAGCGTTAGGCATTTTTCTTTTTCTATTTTCTGTTTTCTATTTTCTTTACTGTTTTGCATTTTCTTTTAATAGCAAATGAGTTTAGAAAAATGTGAAACTTGCCAAAGTAAATACTCTACAATATTCTGCACTGCCACCATGAGTTTGGGATTTAAATGAATTCATTTGAATTTTTGTTTAATTGGAAATGAATTAAAGTGGCTGTTAAAGTCACTGTTTTTGGTTGTTAGAGTCAATTTGGGAATTTAAATAATGTTGGCTTTATTTTTATAATTGCTTTGGGAATTTTTGCAATATTATGAACATTTTTGTTTTACTGTTTGGATAACTTTTAGTTTTGACTTTATTTTAAATTTGAATTTGAAGTTGGATTATTCTCTAAATGCAATTTATTTAGGATGATCATGATGACATGGCTAATTAATTAGCTTAATGACAGGGTTGAGATCTGGGGATGTCACAGATACTCACATTACGGGCATCCTAATATAAGATTTTATTACATCCAATATATTTTAATTTTTTTATATATTTTTCTTTCTTTTTTATGTGCGTGCAAATACACTTGCTCATTCCATCGGCCACGTGCAAGTGCAGTTGCATGTCCATCAGTTATGCGCAATTACATATCTACCGACTGCACGCAATCACAGTTGCAAACTCATGCCTACGCGCAACTGCATGTCCATCAACCATATGCTCCATCGGCCATATGCAACTGCATGTACATCGGCCGCCTGCAACTATAGTTGCACGCCCCCATACTTATGAGCAACTACATGTCCATCGTGTGGGGAAACGAGGTATGCTACACCCGAGGAAAACAAAAAATTCTACCATGAACTCCCATGAACATGTTACAGTAATAGATCACGGGGGTGGGTTTACCACTAGACGAACAATCCCGTCATGGGGAGAAGAGTTGGCGAAGCGCGTCCACCGTCTCCTGCTGTTGATACCCCCAACAAACGGTTCTTCCAAAAGATGTAGCCACAACGCCTCCAAGGCATCCACACGTTTGTGATCAAAGTTGGCTAGGCAGAGGTGTGCTAGCAACTTAGAACATCAGCTGAGGAGGTGGAGGCATGCTAGGGTTTCTGAGACCCCGAGCAGGAGTGGAGGGGGTGGGGATGCGCTAGAGCAGCAACCTTTTTAACGCATTCGCTCCTCCCCACACCCTAACTTTTATATGGGATGACCCCTTATGGTTTGGAACACCCCACCACTATTTTCGAATACAACAAATAATTCAAATGAAATAAATAATCTGATCAAATAAATTGTTCAAGTAAAGAATAATGAATTTTAAACACATTATATCCCAATTAGCTACCAATGATGCTTAACGAGATCTTCCTTTAGCTGATGATGGGAGGCCCGATCTTCAATCTTCTTGTACGCCTCAAGAAATGCTTGAATGCGACATGTGTCTCTGAGACTCGACGATTGTGGCAATATCTTCATAGTTAATGGGGCTTGGCATATCCCTCTCATTCTCTATGATCATGTTGTGTAGGATCACACAATATGTCATGATATTTGCCAAGACATCATTCTTCCAGAAACGAGGAGGTCCCTGGATAATTGAAAACCTTGTTTGCAGCACTCCAAGTGCCCTTTCAATGTCTTTCCTCCGAGCTTCTTGCGCCTTGACAAAATGCATGTGTTTCTTATGCCCTTTCATTGTCTTTTCTCTAAGCTTCTTGCGCCTTGGCAAAATGCATGTGTTTCTTACTCGCGGGATTATATATTGTCTTCACAAATGTTGACCAAGATGGATATATGCCATCGGCTAGATAGTAGCCCACGTCATACTGATGGACATTTACCATGAAGTTGCAAGGTGGAGAAGCACCACCAGCTAGCCTTGCAAATAGATGAGATCTTTGCAAGAGATTGATGTCATTGTGGGATTTAGGCAACCCAAAGTAGCAATGCCAGATCCATAAATCTTCAAAGGCAATAGCTTCCAAAATAATTGTTGGATCCTTGCAATGCCCGATGAGTTGGACGTGCCAAGCTGTAGGCAATTCTTCCACCTTCAGTGCATATATTTGTTGATACCAGAGTTTGACATGGCAAAAAACTAATTAAGATGGCCTCAGATGAAAACATTTTCAGCATGAACGTTCTACGCATCGTCGAAGTGGACATTCTGGTTTTCTGGGTCATCTCCATTCGAGTTAGTATGCAGCCTTGAAAGTCAAAATAGTGTGTTGCATATGAGCAATCTAAAGATGGTCGGATTGTCCGGCCCAACCCAGACAAGTTGTGGGACAAAGGCCAGACAAAAGGTCAGAGGATAAATATGTCTTGCTCAAGCCAGACAAATGGGTCGACAAAAAGTCAAAGGAGTTATTTGTCTGGCTAAAGTTTCGTGTTTTTTCAATTACAACAGTTAGAAAATGAGCCTAAGTGTCTTCAATATGACCTCAAATCAAAAAAACTTTCAACATGAAAATTGTTGGTCTCATCGAAATGAATAAATTTGCGTTTGGTGACATCTTCATCCGATGTCATATGCAACCTATGGAGCCCACAATCGCGTTGTTGTACGCAAACCTGGGGATGGTCGGGACTGTCCGGCCTGGCGCTCGTGGTGATTCCGAGTTAGGTCAAATTTTGGCACTTTGGGTAGGAATTGAAGTCCTTTTATTGTATGGAAAGTCCAGCCACCCCCTATATAGATTAGAGGTGACGATCGATTGAAAAACCCACAATCGATCAACCAATCTACCAATTTTTAACTTTACCCTTTTTCCTTCTCTCTCGTTTTTCTTCTTGTTCTTCGTGTTGCGGGGAAGTGAACCTCGAGGCCTTAGGTGCGATCTGGTCAACCTAGTGCAGCCCATAGCTAGCGCACTCCCTGAAGGGGTCCCTTTCGGTTGTGTGGGGTTTCGGATCTCTAAAAGATCTCGCCAACATATCTTGCATATCGCGCTCCCGGCGAGACTCCTCCGACAATGTGTCTTGTGTACCGTGCTCGACCACATAGGTACACAGTGACATGTTCGTGTGTGAACAACTGCCAACACTCCCTAGCATCCCATGCCAGTCGTTTGCTTCATGCGTCTCTAGAAGTCTGGTCGTGTCATCGGTACTAGGTGCTCGCAGAAACTGCTCTCCATAAACCCACAATACAGTTTCAGCGCACACTTTTGTGCATTTTATAATTGTATTTTTGGCCATTCGAAGTGTCTCATCCCATGAATCTGTAGGAGAACCATATGCAATCATCCTAAGTGTCGCGATCCCCTTCTAAAAAGGAGAAAACCCCAGGAGACCGACGATATTTCTCCGTCGTTGGAAGAAAAGTTTGTTGGCTTTCATGTCCTCGGCAATTTGACGGAATATCCATCTGGTAATGCGGAAATGTCGCCAGAACACGTACGGATGGAAGTACAACCCGACACAAAGTAGTTGAGTATGAGTCGCTTCTGGACTACGATCTTGTTCTGGTGAAATGTCGTCTGACCAACCTACGACCCCGGACGTTTCCTCTTTGTTTCGGTTGATGCTATCCATTTAGCAACCATCAATATTACCTGCTCTACTTTGGCGTCCATGATTTCACTCTCGGACTCGTAGTTCGAATCCGACGAAGAATCGCCAAAAAACATTAGCTCCACCATCGGATCCATCTACACATAATGTGAATCCTATGCCATGTGCACAAATATATGAGCTGCTAAAATAAATCTACAAGAAAAGGGTGGGGAAATTTACCTCCGGGCAAGGGATCGAACACCATGAGGTCGCATGGCGGAAGGGGTAGTAAAGCTGGACGGCGGGAAGAAGGAGCGGCGTTGTGGTGAAGCGTGGGAGGTCTGGGAATGGCTAAACAAAGGCGACACGGCCAAATACTGATGGTCCTAGCTTTGGATGTGGCAAGAAATGAAGGCGGCACGGGGATATGGGCTACGACGAAAGGGAGCTCGTGTCCTGAAATGTCCGTGATGCCAATATTTTGGTGAATGAAAGGCGTGCTATATCGGCTCGTTCAGCATCCAAATATGAAGTCTCGTTGACTGGATTAGGAGCGCCATCAAAAAGTTACACGATTGAGGACTGAACAACGACTCTGCAGGAATGGTCTTTTCAGACAAAATGATATAATGTTATTATAAAGATCGGGGCGATATGGCCACTATGCTAGAGTTTCTCTCTGTAGGGAAAATATTTGATGCAACACACTTGTGTATTTGTATACACATGGGGCATGCACAATTATCTCTCAACACTCTTATATCACTGCATCCTGAAAAACTTTGTTTTGACATAAAAAAATGTTTTTCCTGAAAAACTTGGTTGATTTTGAGAAAGAAGTGCATGCACAGCTACAAACCTCAAAATTACCACACGTGTCAGAAAAGACGCGACGAGTAGACATCCACCAACCTCCATCCCTTCTAGATAGTCCGTGTGCCCTGTGCAAGCGATTATCCATCCTACCCTACCCGTCCTAATAAAGGCGGGCGATGGAGCGAGGACTTGACGCAATTAGCTGTGACTCGACCAGAAAGGAAAGGGGAGTGTGACGCGAATCAACTAGCTACGCACCTCCGGCTGCAAGGTTCAGTGCACCCCTCCCGCGAATCAAATCAGAATACCATAAAGGCGATCCGCTTCCGTTGCCTTTCGCCGCTGCTGCTCAGCTCTTGGGCGGCCGGCGTGTGTCCAGGTGCGCGTCATGCTGCCGCCCGGCCGCTTGCGTGCATCCCTGGACCAGAGTGTGGTCACAGCCACGAGAGACACGACCGGCCGGCTCGACCTGCTACGTGACCGTGGCTGCTGTCCACGTTAACTAAAATTTCTTTACTTCGTTTCGGGCAAGCTAGCCGCTGGTCCTGGCCTACCACGGTCAAATCTCAGGTTTTCAACGTCTTGACGTTCATTAATATGGATTTTTTTTCAGAATTTTTTTCGATTTATTCATCAACCATTAAGGCAGTACAAAGGACATCAAAAGTAATAAAGATTACATTCAGATCCGAAGACCACCTAGCGACGACTATAAGCACTGAAGCGAGACAAAGGCACGCCGCCGTCATCACCCTTTCCTCACCGGAGCCGTCAAACATTGTTGTAGTGGACAATCACTAATATGAATCATTATTTGAGTAGAAGCCGGTCCACTTTGTCGAGAGCAAGACCATCGTGGTGAAACTCCATGGCTTTACTTTTCAGCAAGCATTGCACATTTTTGCTTGCGTAGGTCCCGAGCTTCTCTTGAGAGTCACTCAAAAATCCTCCGCCTCTCTCCCCTTGCCCAACTGTCTCGTCGGCTGAAGTGGGGATGGAGAGAAGGTCGGGTCACCGTTGTAAATATTATGTCTAGGGATAGATCTAGGTTTAGGTTTGCCCTTGTGTTGGCTGGCGTTATGTTGCCATGGAGCTTCGCTTCAATGCTTGCGAACGGCGTTAGATAGTTGCATGGTTATGCTTTCGAAGGCTTTTCAAGACCTTCAAGACGGAAGTCGTATCGTGCTAGTGCATTCATTTTCTGGGCATCGGTTGCTGCAGGTGGATCTGGCGGGAGCTTCAAGAATAAACTCGGCAGCCGTCAGATTAGGCTAAATCGGATTCTTCGTCGTCATGGAGACGGAAGGAGAGTGTGATGCGGATCCTTGTTCAGAGCACTGTGGATGTAAGTAAGTCGGCATGGATGTTGTTCATCTCTCTTTACTCTCTGTAACGACCTACGGAGTTGATCATCTCATTAAATATCTCTGTGTACTTATTGGCACACTAGGTTGATCACCGTCAGACTAATATTTGTGTCCGCCATTTTCAACCTCTATTCTAGGGAGGCCCGCCCGCTAATGGCAAGGTTTTAGTCGGAGATGATGGCCAGAGCATCTCTGACGAGGTTGCAGTTTGTGCAGGGATTAGATTGTGTTTCTTCTATCTTCTCTGGGGTCATGTCTGTAAATTGGAAGGGCTTGATTAGAAATTTTACTATTTTGGGGTCCTTTATGCAGTTTTGTAACGATTTTGAAATATTAATGCCAGCTTTTGGGACCTTCTGGTCCCTCCCTATTTTTTTCAAAAAATAAACTTTTTATGTATTTTTGAATGTGATGAACGTTAAAATTACTAGTTCTACATTCTTTGAAGGATGTGTACTTGATGGCGTAGAATCCACGCCATCAAAATTCTAATATGAAAATGTCTGGATGGGCTATGTAGTGACTAATTGTTCATCCTGATCTCGCGTCGCCCCGAAGACTCACCGTGCAAAGCCCGTGCGGCAGATGGCGACGGTGGGAGGGGGGGTCTTCTCGCAGCCTTCCTAGGGCTGGGGTGGCGGTTCCTGGCAGAGATCGGCAATGCCCCGTGCGCGCGTGCTAGGCATGCGGCGGTGGGGGCGTTGCGAGCGCGGTGTTTGGCACGGCCGGAGGCGCCAACCAGTGTTGCGGTAGGGAGGTTTGCGTGGTGATGCGGGGGCGATGGTGGTGTGCGGCGCCTCTCGCGGCTTAGTACTCGGGGGCCGTTGCTGCTGCATAGGGCAGCGCGGATCAGGCCCAATTTGACGTTTGGTGGCGTTGCTTTGGATGGATCGCGACTTGAGGTAAAGGACATTGATGTGCAGCGGTGGCGGTGGATTCTCTGGTCAGGTCGGCCGTCTCTGGTGGTGAGACATCGGTGGCCTTGGTCCCACCTGCAGATACGCGGAAGGCAGTGGCGGCCTGATGCGTCCTAATATGGCGGTTCTCTACTCGGGCATAGGTGATGGTGTGGTCATGTGTTGTAGCTGATTGCCGAGACGGGGCTGGGGATGTTGTATCTTCAGATCTGGCGACAACGACTAGTATGTTTAGCTATCTGATTCTGCCACCGCAGACAAGGATGATAGAGCATGAGGAGTGTGCGGGACTGCTGGAGCGTCCTGACTTGGGATTTGGCGGTGTCGATGACCTTCCTTCTTCAATATACGCTGCAATGTGCGATGGCAACCTTCGCTAATCGAAGTTGTTGGTGGAGACCGGCTCATGTCGCGGCTCGAATGCTTGCTTATGCGAGCATTGTCTTCACTTGTGTGACATGTGAAGGTGCAACTAATCCCCGGGTGGTTTTGGTAATTCATAACAACATATACATCATTGAACTAATGCCTATTGAAAGAATATTTCAGGAAAGTTCAATTTAGGTATGGCAATGGAATGTGACTGTGGACCCCTCAAAATGCAAAGGACAAACATTGGCAAAGCTTCAAGACTCTACATTTTTGGTTAAGTGATCAAAGATCACATTGAGTCCATAGGAAAGTCAATACTATTAAAAGGGGATTGTGGCGCCCCACCTGAATACCACTGTAGTCAGAAGGTCGCCGCACACACCAGCCCAGGAAATCACTCTGGCATGCGCTTTTACAACAAGTATCATGAACACAGGCATTTCTATTAATGGATATATAAGTCTTACATGATATTTTACAAGGGTGATGGCAGCGGAAAAGCTCTATCTAGGGCAACATGGTCTTGGTGCGGCTCCAATCCACAGGGATCTGATTGGGTTACTCTTCTAGCCCGCGAACACTCCCGCTCCTAGACGGATCCTTAGGTGAACCTGGCCACATTGAAGTCCGCTGAGTACTTTTGAATGTACTCGCAAGCAAACCAAATAACATATACACCAAGCAATGCAATCCATGGCATTCAAGCATGCACTTGTTATCTTAACAATATTAACTATCATGTTATGGCAGGATTATCTAGCAAGATTAATCATCTAGCAGCATTAATCATCATGTCATAGCAGGATTATCTAGCAATATTACTACTGAAGTAAGAACAGCATGACGAAGATAAAGCATATCGGGTAATGAATTCATACTCCAAATATTCATGATCTAATACAAATCATAACCAAATCCAGTCTAACTCTTGCGGTCACCTGACCACCCATCTCATAGCCATCGCATGGCTGGCATTCATATCCCTGACATCATCTGATGTCCATGCATCTGCACTACAAGTCTGACAAGCCTTACCATTCTCTGGTTCAGTCTTAGCAGTAACGTTATATAGTTTGTTCCTCCAGACTCTACACAGACCAAATAGTGTGACCTAGTACGAACTGTGTCCCATGACTGAGGGCGCGGCTATTCGAATAGATTTATGCTCTGCAGAGGTTGCGCACTTTACCCACACTATGGAGCTCCTGGCCTCATGCTCCCATTCGGGTGGACCGGTGCTGCTCCAACAAAACTTGTCTATTGCCTGGCACTCTTACGGTCCCACCGACAACCATACCCCTTTCGGGTCATGTCCTGGGTGGCCCCTATGTCACTCCTGACACTTGCCACCGTCGTGGCCAAACAAAACTGTCCCAAACGGGGACTTGGTACCATATAACTCAACTGGGCTCACAGGATTACCGCCGCCTACCGGGCCAGGGTAGCACGCACGCATAATCCCCCTTCTTTGGTGGTACCGATAAGAGGCAAGACAGTAGACCAAGCTAGGGCCTCCCCATCCAGGCAAGTGTGGTTGCACTCGATGAGCTCGGTTCGGTGGCACTATGACTCGATCCAGCCAACGAAGGAGGTTGTCATTATTAAGTCACATTCTTAATCATTGGAGTAACAACAGTAATGCAGGATGAAAACATAACAACCTATCTCCATATTATCACATACGAGTCACTAGTGCTATAATATGATGAGTACTAGCAAGTAATGTAAATAGCAAGTTCAACTTAGCAGGAGTTTAATTATTTCTAACACGGCATATTATTAATTAAACACGCAAGAATAACATAGAGCAATGCTTTAGGGCATATATCAGATGGTTGGCTTGCCTGGGGGTCGATGGATTCACCGGAGAGAAGTGCAGTCACCTTGCAGAAAAATTTGCCGGAAAGGGTCCCCTCTCGGAGAGGCTGAATATAGGGCAGGGGCAAAATGGGCATTTTCAGAAAGTGTCAACATGGTAAAAGTGATGTCATCGGAACGGGCTTGACGAACTGAGAATGTGGGCGTTGGATTTACCACAATCGGAGTTACTGTCGCGAAGTTAGGGCCGTTCGTTCGTTAGGCAGAATAGTGGACAAAATAGTGTCCACTGTAGCTCTTAACGGGCGAACGTTCACTAACTAGAGATTTCGGCGCCGGCTGAACTGAAAACGTATTTTGGAAAATACGCTTTCGCTTCGGGAAAGCGCATTCTGCTCCGACGGCGCCAGGGAATACGCTTTCTTCGGAGGAAGACGTACTTGATAGAATACGCCTTCACTTAACGGGCTGGGCCCGACCGGCTGCCACTTATGCGCGGGACCCAGCGGCAGGTCGTCCTCCTCCTTCCTCCCGCGTACGTGCTCCTGGCCGAGGGAGGAACCCACCCCAACGACGACCGCCGGCGACTCCGGCCACCATACGAGGCGCACGACCTACCGTCGTGGTCAGGAGGGCAAGCAGCATCGGTGAGTGGTGGTCTCCACCGTCGGGGAGCTCCGAAACAAGGGCGGCCAAGCCCGAGGCGGAGGGCGGCGTTGGGTGCCATCGGGGCGTGTGGCACGGCCGAGGAGAGGAGGAGCTGGAGCTACGAGGAGGGTTTAGGAGGTTGGGGAAGGTACCCGGAGGTGACTAGGTGGGGCAGGAGACGCCATAGAGCTCGAATTCGAGCGGTGGCTGCCGGCGGAGCTCCGGTCAGAGAGAGGAAATGGGAGCTCCCCGAGCTCAAGCGAGTGGAGGGGTGGGGCTCTAGGAGGGAGGAGAGGAGTGGTGTGAGCTCGAGGGAGGCCCGGGCTGGCTATTTATAGCCGCCCGACGCGAGTGGATGGGCACGGCCTCGGTGGCGATCTTATCGGCGTACTGGAGCTCGCGGGTGGTGTGGCTGGCTGGTTGCGGCATCGGGGAGTGTCACGGAGGAGCAGGGGAGGCAGCTGGGCTTTGGGAGAGCTCGGGCGCGGCTGCATACGGCGGGGACCGCGTAGGTACAGTGGCGGTACGGCGGGGTTTGTCCCGGCGCGGCGAGGAAGCAAACGAAGGGGGAAGTGACCGAAGATGGGTGCGTGGACGACGGGGAGTCAGGTCGGCACCAGCGGACAAGCTACGGCTGGCCGGAGCGGTCGGCAGAGGCGACGCACGGCGCAGAGCGCCAATTCTGCATTCTGTTCACGCGGTCACCACCTGGACCGCGTGCCCTGGCGCATGTCTGGATGTCCGGCCTTGTCTAGTAGATGTATCCAAGGTCAGTGAGTTGACCCATCGTGGTTTGGATGCAAGTGACAGCAAGGGTTGACAGATGTGAGCTGACTTAGGTTCTGCACAGAAACTTGGCTGGTCCTTTCTGAAGAAATGGCTAGAGGGATGGAGCTAAATCTTTGTCATACTGAATTGTGGTAGAAAGGAGTAGGTTCTGGAAAAATTTGAAATCATTTGGACCAGTTTTGCATGCACTTCCTTTGCAATGCTAAATTTGGTCCAGAAACTAAACTATGATGTTGTGCTCAAATGGCTTTATGGAATGAGCTGAATTTTGGTGTAGGGAGGTTATTTGGATGCATGGAGATACTGGAAAAATTTCAGCTCATTTGGAAATGCCAAAGTCGTACCTCCTTCACAAAGCTTTCTGCTGGACAGAAGCGAGATGGAATTTTGGGAGCAATTGGCTTGGAAAAATGATGTGAATTTTTGTATGCTCACATCATATAGGTAATGTGAGGTCCTGGATTAATTTCAAGGATTTTGAAGCAATATAAAATATAGTTGCTTCACAACCTCAAAATAAGTCCAGAAACAAAAACTGGATGATGCTCTCAAACTTTGATCTGTGGAACTTGGGTTCTTGATGGAAATGGAGAAGATATGGATAGGAGAAGCTCCACAAATTATTTGGGATTTTTCCTGGCTACCAAAATGGTAGTTCCTTTGGAAAGTGCCCAAAGTGCAATATTGGCTTTAAATAGGAAAATGCAATTTCCCTTATTTAATTATTGCCAATATTTTTATGGGAGCTCAATATGATGACAAAGAATATCTCCATAAGTTTTCATGAACTTTGGAGATGGATAGATATTTTCCTGGATTTAATTCCTTTAAACAGCAGAAAAGGGAATTAATTTTAAATGAAAAATATTGCAAATGACTTGGCAATATTTTTGCATATCCAGGGTTTATAAATGTGGGATGATCACTGGGAAAAGTTTGGGAGGCAACATATCAAAAAAAATTGGGGTTCCTTTGTAACTGCAGGAATTAGGGTTTCCCTTCCGGTAGATCGGAGAGTAGGGTTTCGGCGGCAAAATCCTGAGAAATATCTTGGGTGGCAAGGTTGGACTGGAGAGAATCTCTGGTTGGATAGGAAAGGCAAGGCTACATGGCCATCTTCATATACCCAAGAGCGAGAGAAAATCCGATAACATCGAAAAAAAAAGACGGGAGTCAAATCCCGCGAAGGAAGAAAAAACAAGGAGCGAAAACCAGGGTGTTACAAACCTACCCCCCTTAAGAAAATCTCGTCCTCGAGATTTCCGGGCTTACCTCCCGGCTAAGGGGAACATACCTGTGTGTGACGTGGATCCATCAGCTGTCTTGTCTTCATTAGTTCATTGGCCCTTTCAACTGTCTCTTCTGATGACTCAGGTGTTGTCTTTTACACAACTACCTTGAATCCTTCTCTTTCCTATCAGGTGTAACTTTTGTCCTGGTAGTGGTGTTGCTGTGTGGGGTAGCGGGTAATACCAACAAACATCTTGGTTTCCATGGCCTGGAAGTAGTTGCTCCGGGTTTTATTGCGATACTTCGTGCACTGACTGCCAAGGGCGAAACATCCTTTCTGGGCACAGGGCTCACGTGCTTGTATGGCCTCGAGTAACTAGGGGTGGCTTTCTTTCTATCTTGTCAGGAGGCTTGGTCTGGCCCTGGGTTCCGTACTGATGTTTCCTTCTGTCTCATGTATTCGGACTTTGTCCTTAGGTGATCCACAATCTAACATGACCAAGCTACTGCTGCTATATCCCCAACTGAAATGTCAGGCATGATCACAAAGTAATCATAGACAATAATCTCCTGATCCAATGACACCGTGGCATCCACGAACCGTCGATGCTAACGTGTATGTGCTTTTGGCTATTCTGTCTGAAGGTTTGATTTCCAAGTGAATTCAGACTATCAAACTTTGTCAATTACTGAGGTGGCTCTGCCATATATAGCCTCTGTAGTCCTTGTTATGATCACTGAGCTGAACACAGTATGGCTAGCATCCGGTGCATCTTACGGAGCATAGCCTCTTATCTTGGTTGATGGCCCATGCTCATGAGGAGTACAACATGCTTGCTGCATTGTTGTGGCCGTATATGCAAGAGTCTGATAAGAATTGGCAATATCACTCTGTTCGTGAAGCTGTATCTTGTTGACCATCACGGAGGTTGTTTATCCAAAACTTCTTTATTCTTGAGGGTTCCTATTTGTGGACCTGTCATGACCTGCCAACATGGCTCCTTGGTCGTATCATAACTTATTCTTGCATATCTTGTAGGGATTGTTGTGTTCACATCCTTCTTTGAAGTATGGGGCCGATGTGTGTCCGGACTAGTTCGTGCTTCTGACAAGACTGTCATGGGCACGATGGCGTATTGAAGAAAGCTGAATACCTTACGCTCGAAGCTTCTGCCAAGGTAACGTGCCGAAGAAGGCTGGGTATCGTACCTCAGAAGTTTTCCCTCATGTGGCTTACTGCGGAAGGTTGGGTGCCTTATGCCGGAAGCTTTCCATGAAAGCACGCTGAGGAAGATGGGAGTGCCATACCTCGGAAGATTTTCTCACCAAGTGGTGTAGTGAGGAAGGTTGGGGACCTTGCATCGTAAGCTCTTCCCGATAGTGAAAGCACATTTGCCCCCTTGGTGGTTTTGGTAATTCATAACAACATATATCTCATTGAACTAATATCCATTCAAGATTAAGATTTCAGGATGTTCAATGATTGGCATGGCATGGACTAGAGATGTGGACCCCTCAAAATGCTAAGGACAAGAATTGGCAAAGATCAAGACTCTACATTTTTGGTTTAGTGATCCAAGATCACATTGAGTCCATAGGAAAGCCAAGACTATTAAAAGGGGATGAGGTGTTGCCTAATGGTCTTTTTGCTCAAAGTGCTTAGTGACAGTTTTCCTAAACCCTCAACCACTCACTCTACCCAAATATGTCCTAAACCCAAAGGCCAACTCGGCCCCACCGAAATTTCCAATCCGGCCTCACCGAGTTCATCCAAGACTTAGCCACTGCCAAACCCTAACAAATCGGATCCACCGAAATGGATCTCGGTCTCACCGAGATGGCCTTGCCAACTCTCTGTAATCGTTTGCATTTACTTCGGTCTCACCGAGTTTGCAAATCAGTCTCACCGAGATGGCTTGCCAACTCTCTGTTGCCTTATTGCTTCACTTCGGTCCTACCGAGTTGATGCAATCGGTGCCACCGAGATGAGGATTGCCCTAAGCCATTGCACTTCGGTCCATCCGAGTTGTTCGTATCGGTCCCACCGAGATTCCTAAAGTTCATATCTTTTACACAGTTCGGTGCTACCGAGATTATCGTTTCGGTGCCACCGAGTTGGGTCAAAAGTGTGTAATGGTTGGATTTTGTGTGGAGGCTATATATACCCCTCCACCCCATCCTTCTCAGTAAGGAGAGCCATCAGAACGTGCCTACACTTCCACCATTCATTTTCTGAGAGAGAACCACCTACTCATGTGTTGAGATCAAGATATTCCATTCCTACCATTTGAACCTTGATCTCTAGCCTTTCCCAAGTTGCTTTCCACTCAAATCCTTCTTCCACCATAGCCAAATCTGTGAGGAGTGATTGAGTGCTGGGAAGACTATCATTTGAAGCACAAGAGCAAGGAGTTCATCAACAACACACCGTCTATTACCTTTTGGAGAGTGGTGTCTCCTAGATTGGTTAGGTGTCGCTTGGGAGCCTCCAACCAGATGTGGAGTTGAACCAAGAAGTTTGTAAGGGCAAAGAGATCGCCTACTTCGTGAAGATCTACCCCGAGTGAGGCTAGTCCTTTGTGGACGTAAGCCATGGTGGAATAGGCAAGGTTGCTTCTTCGTGGACCCTTCGTGGGTGGAGCCCTCCGTGGACTCGCGCAGCCGTTACCCTTCGTGGGTTGAAGCCTCCATCAACGTGGACGTACGATAGCACCACCTATCGGAACCATGCCAAAAACCACCGTGTCTTCATTGCGTTTGAAATCTCCAATCCCTCCTTTACATACATATGCAATTGCTTATATTCCGCTGCTATACTCTTAGAATTGCATGTGTAGGGTAATGCTTGACATGTACTATTGCTCTACAACTAAAATCTGGGAAAAGGTTAAGATTTATTTGGTCAAGTAGTCTAATCACCCCCCCTCTAGACATACTTTCGATCCTACAGATAGCTTGTAGAGGAAGCTGGGTTCCTTATACCAGAAGCCTTTTTCTGTGATATGTGGTCGGATCTATGGCCGATTCTGGCTTCCTTCCGGAGTATCCAAAATTCATCCATGGGGGAGCCAAAACTTGGTATAAGCCATACCTTGACTGAAGATATCCTGTTGGTCATGCACACCGCTTGTCCTTTCGTTGATCTGCTCATTGTTGTTATCAAGGTTGCACAACTGACTCAGACTTCGTGTTGCTAATTAATTCGGAATACCCTTTGCATTTAAACCAAGTGTTGCCGGTAGTGAGCAGTTGACGGAGAATTTCCTTCGATTTGGCTGAGCTTGCAGGTGTTTGGAATTCTCATTGATTCTGAATGGCTGTGGACTTATCCATATGTCTCTTAAACCTTGTTCACAGTGCCCGGAAAATTTTGTATATACATCGGTAAATTCCCAGAATATGCTTTGAAATTTGTATCAACATACCAGAGTTCTGTTGTTGCTCTCGGCACATTCACATTCTTGTAATATGTCTTCGGTGGGTGATAAATGATTCTTGAGTCCATTGGGAAAAACTCAAGGTTCACTCCACTGACCAAAATAACCCTTGTACCGAGGATGGAATAATTTGTCCCTTCTGATGTCCATTGCTGACAACTCATCTAGCTACTTCTCAAATGTGATATGTTCTGAGGCAAACTCCCTCGGGTATATTCTAGCCTTGTCGGTTGTGCGCAAATTCTGCCTCTGACCCATTCTTCACTTGGTAGCTCTGGGGTTGCTGTTCTGAATATCAGGCAGTTGGCGTGGCTTGACTCTTACTGAATTTGGATTATTGGGTATTATCCAAGTTGTGTGCTGGTCTTCTTTGCTACTCTTGCGGATGGATCCAGTCGGAACAAAAGAACGGAACCGACAAAAGAGGCAAGAACCGCGAAAACCCAAAAATACTAAAAAGGCCAATAAAGCTCAAATTTTGCGGGACTTACACACATGGCCAAAGATTCACTAGTATAACTAGCTGTGACGCCCCCGACTTAATCGTGCACTAATCATACACGCAAATGCACACGATCAAGCCTAAGGACTCACGTGAAGATATCACAACACAACTCTAAATACAAATAAAGGTCATACAAGCTTTATATTACAAGCCAGGGGCCTCGAGGGCTCGAATACATACGCTTGAGTCATACAAACATTAGCGGAAGCATCAGATATCTTAGTACAGATATAAAGGTTAAACAAGTCTGCCTTAAGAAGGCTAAACAAAACAACGACAACTAGATCGAAAAGGCGCAGGCCTCCTGCCTGGGTGCCTCCTATCTACTCCTGGTCGTCGCTGGTCTCCACGTAGTAGTACTCTCCACCAGAGGGGTAGTAGTAGTAGTCGTCGGCTGGCGCAGCTGGCTCCTGGGCTCCGTCATCTGGTCACAGCGATCGGGTATGGGGGAAAAAGGGAAGCAAAGCAACCGTGAGTAGTCATCCAAAGTACTCGCAAGACTTACATCAGAACTATTCTACTTATGCATTGGTTTCAAAGGAAGGGGTGTATCAGTGGACTGGACTGCAAAAATGCCAGAATAGAGAGAAGGACTTAGCCTATCGTGGACTAGCATCCTCAGCGTCTTGCAACATTAGAAGAGAGCAGATTAGTACAAAAATATAGTAGTAGCAACAAGTAGTAACAACGCCCAGAGATCCTTCCTCGACTCCCTGCGAGAAAGCGATCCCGGAGCCATCATATCCATTAGCATCACAAGTATCCACTTCTAGTTGTAGAAGATCGGGATATTTTCTGAGCGTCCTGTTACCGTGGACATGGCTATTCAAATAGATATACTTCCCTGCAGGGGTGCACCAACTTACCCAACACGCTCGATTAACTATGGCCAGATACACTTACTCGGTCCATGCCCGGCCTCGGCTGATCGACATGTCGTAGCCCTATCTAGGCTCGACAGAGAGGCCAGCACGCTGGTCTACATCCTAAGCACTCAGGGGTCTTGGGCCCATCGCCCTTTGCACTCCTGCGCGTTGCGAACGCGGCCGGTGAGCAGACCTAGCCCCCTTAATACAAGCGCAAGCTTTCCCAGTCCAATCCGGCGCGTGCCGCTCAACTGCTGACATCTGAAGAGGTTTGGCTGATACATACGACAACGAGTGCCCATACTATTCCCGCGTGGTGGTTAGTGCGAAAAAGGCCAAAGGCCTACTAAGATTACATATCCTAACCCATTAGTGCGTTAGGAGCTCGCGGAAACGAGCAGAGACTCACGATCATGTGACCCCGTCGCCCCGTCTCGTGGACTTACGGCAAGGGCTAAGAATACCCGGCCGTGCCACGTAAACATCTCTCGGGTACCCTCATGGTCAACCCAATACCACATCTCTCGCGGGTACCCCTTGGGGCCGACCCGACTTTAACCAGTATCAGTAGTAAAGTCAAAGTAACCGTGTGTCCATAATCATCAAGAAGGAATCCGAGGAATCACCCTCGTTGGATTTCCACTCGATGTATCCGCCAAGGTGAACCCGGAGGAATCACCCGCGATGGCATTCACACTTGCAGGGTTGCACGACAGAAGCTTCATCGGATGTGGTGAAAGAGGAATCACCCTCGGTAACCCACAACTGGTTAGCTATACTACAGAGATCACATCAGGAGTGAGATAAGAGGTATCACCCTCGGCACTCGATGATAACTCTACAGAGTCGAGCAACTTAAGGGGTTGTGCGGTGATGTGATGGTCTCAGCCCGTCGATCACCTCGATCGGGGCACTGGTACTAAAGCGGGGCAACTAGGACAAGGATGAGGGGTCACTGATGGATCACTAACCAAACTATACTAAGCATTGTAGTCACAGGTAATGTATCAATAGCAGTTACAAAAACAGGCTATGCATCAGAATAGGATCAATCAAAAGCAGTAGCAAATTCTAATGCAAGAAGGAGGGAGAAAGAATAGGCGATATAGGTATGTTCAAGGGGGTTTGCTTGCCTGGAAGCTTTGCCGGAAAAGAAGAGTTGTCGGTGATGAAGTAGTCCTCAGGGGCCACGTCAGTGTCGGGATCTATCGGAGAAGAAGAGGGGGAAGAAACAGATAAATACACGGCAACAAAAGTAATCACAAATCATGACATGAATATAAGCTATGCCGGGGGTGATCTAACGCAGTGCTACACGTTACAGATGGAGCGGGAAAATATCTGGGAATATTTTCCCGGTATTAGGCATTTGTCAGACAGATGAACCGGAGATGAAGGTTCCATGTTGCGGTGTTGTGGGCACGTGACAGCTACACGAAGGGCGTATTCGGATTCGTTGGATTTTTCTGATCAACTTTCATGTAGAAAACTTTTCCATCCGAGCTACGGATTATTTTCTATGAATTTTGCAAGTTTAAATCATTTTCTGAAAAATCCTGGAATTAAATTAATCCGAAATTGCACAGTAAAAACGCTGGGTGCACCCGGTGCACTGCACCCAGTGTGCACCAGAGAGGCTGACAGTGGGGCCCGCCAGCTGAGTCAGCGGGTCAGCCGTTGAACAGTTGACTGGTCAACTGGGCCCCACTGGTCAGTGACTGGGGCCAACCCAGTCAGCATAGTTGACCTGGTCAACTGGTCAACTGGGCCCGTGGGTCCCAGCTGCCAGCGACCCGGGGTGGTGCCATGTGGCCGCCACGTCTGCGCCGGCGCCGGAGAGAGCTCCGGCGAGCCATTCCGCGGCGGTGAGCTCCGGCGAGCCGTCGGATTTTCGTTGCCGTGGGCCAAAATGAGTGCCGCTACTCGCGTTCGAACGAGAACGACAAGCCGCGTCTATCTATGCAACCAGCGCGAGCTCCGGTGGTCGGGAACGACGGCTACGGCGAGCGCGGGCGGCGGCCGGAATCGGGGCTCGGCGCGTCTGGCGTTCCAGTCGGTTAGCGCGCAAGCTAAAGCATGAGGAGCAGCAGGAGGTTACTCCGAACCCGGAGGCATGCCTGCTTGGCCATGACAGGGGCTAACGTGATGGCGGCGAGCTCGTCAGTGGAGCTGGAGCTCCGGCGATGGCGCCGCTGCGTACGGCTTGCTACGGCGCGGAAACAGAGCAACGGACGGGGAGAGGAGGGATGGTGCTCACCGTGCGGGCTCACAGAGGCCCCTCGGGTGAACGGTAGCGCAGAGGCGAGGCAAATTTGACGGCGATCGCCGGCGGCCACCGAGAAGGGGAACGCGTCGATCTGCGGCGTTGGGGCAGCTCCGCTCGAACGACGGCCCGCGGGTGATGTGGAACTCGAAGGCGAACCCGGCGGCACCAGCTGAGGGCGTGGGACGGCCGGTGGCCACGCGAACTGCTTTGGCGTGGCGACGGCAGCGCTCGGCCAGAGGAGGAGAGAGCGAGCGTGAGCGAGGAAGAGAGGGAGAATGGCAGGGCGTCCAGGGGGGAAGGGTTTGGCCATATCCAGGGCTCACCTGCCCCGTCGCCGTGTCGGCCAGTGGCCGGAGCTGCGCGAACTCGGCCATGGCCGCGCCGACATGCGGGAGGGAGCAGGTGGGAGACGGTGTTAACGGGCTGGGCTGGCCTGGGCCGTAGGCCAGGCGTCATGTAAGGCTTTTTCCTTTTTCTGTTTTCTCTTTTATTTAATAGACAGAGACAGAAATGGAGTTTTAGGGCTACCAAAATATTTTAGAAAAATGTGGGACTAAGCCACATAATTCAATTGTGATATATGGTACTGCCACAAAAAGTTGGGATGCAAGATGAATCCAAATGGATTTTTCACAATTGAAATAGCATTTAAAAATGCTGGAATTGAACTGATTAAATTGCTATAGTTCATTTAAGCCAACAAGTGATGTTATTTCCTCAACAGATATTTGTTTTGGAATATTTGCTAAATTATGAACATTTTTCCAGCAACTTTTGTGCAACTTCAAATTTCACTTGCCATTCAAATTTTAAATTGAAGTGGAATTTGAAATGAGATATGAATTCACTGCGATCATTCTTTGCAAAGCAAATTAGCTTAGCATAAATTTGAAGATCACTGTGGCTCATTACTCAGGGGTGTTACAATTCTCCCCCACTACAAGAAATCTCATCCTGAGATTTAGGAGGTGGAGTAAGGGTTATCTGTGGGAGAACGGACCTTGGCAAGGTCGATTATTTGGTGGACAACTCAGGGAATGTGGCTCGTGATAACATACGAAGCCATGTACAAAGGATACTTCGGAATCAATGTTGTACAGGAGAGTCAGGTTTTGATCCTGTGGAACTGTGGTGAGTGTGGATTAAGAGTAGGAAAGGCGGTGACATCTTGCGCGGTCACGACAACCAGACGTGTCCGAGGAAAGTCTGTCAGCTATGTCAGCAACAACGTCGGTACCAAGGGCGGGGAACGAAGAGAACCATTTTCCTGCTCGTTAAAACGAGGCGGACCAATAGGCAAAGTTCTCGTCCACCGGCGGTTACCGGAATGTCATCAACAATGGTAACCGGGTCTTCCTGACAGAGTTATACACCAGGGGTGTTTTCATAAGCGGAGAATTATTACTGCTTAGATCATATAGATCACAAGAAAGATTAAACAGACGAATGGAAAGGAAAAAATGTGATTATCAGATTAAACAGACCAATGGAAAGGAAAATATGTTTACACACAAGAATTGGGAGTATATCCTTCCCAAGGAGAAACAGAGCATGATATTCATGGCAGTACAGCAAGTACCACATCATTTGGATAACGGGGCGAGGAAAGTCATGACGTTACCCATACAACGGTGTTTGGATAATTGAACAAGAAACATTTGGCAATGTGCTTCCAATGTTCTCGTTGATATTCGGAATACCACAGTCATGCTTCGAGGTAGCAATGATATGGTGTTTCAAGTAAGGGTTGGGTCTGAAGATCACAAGAATACATAAGGAACGATTTCAAGAATAGCAAGGGGTTCAAGGTATAAGAAAAACATGGCCAAGTCTGGGTTGGCAGGAAGTCAAAGGATGTTGTCGATGATAACACAAATCAGCGAGGGGCAAGGATGGTATTTCTCACCATGAATACGGTTGACATCTCAGAAGAAGTCAAAATGTTGACGTTGATCACGACACATTTGTCTAGGGGTTTCAAGAAGATGAAATCGACCAGTAAGATGATCAAAGCAGATGGAATGAAGTTCAAGGTCAACGGAATCACGAATATGACGCTCGGATCCATGTTGTGTAATCCAAAATGATATGATGATGAAAGTTGACACATGCTTAGCCCATTGTCAGAAATGTGCACCGGAAAGGAGGACCAGGTAGCACAGTTAAGATTAGCATGATATTTATGTAGCTGATCGGCTGGGAATGACATTGTTGAGTACAGACTCATAAGCAACAAGGATGTAATAAGAGTTATTGAATATGAAGGACACTGTTGGATAATAATCCAACAAAGGATTTGGCGGTTCACAAGGGATCTGATGTGAGTATCGGTACTCAACCAGAATAAGAAAAATGCAAAGGCATCGGATTATAGGAACATCGGAATAATTCGACGCTTAAGTACAAAGGAGTTATGATTCCAAAACGAAGGATCAGAAGTAGAGGCTCTGATCAAAAGATGAGTAAGTTGAATAGAACTAGATGGACAACCAATTGCAACTTCATTGGCCGAGAACCAACTCATGTACAAAATGACGTCTAAGCCGGAAGGACGAACTCTAGTAAATAACTGATGATAGGGAGCATTCACAGCATTTTGAATCAAGGGACTCAAAATGATAATGGCAAAGGATGTCAATGAAGATTACCAGACATATGGAATTAACCATAGTGCAGGCAGGCAAGATTTTCCAAAGCAATAGGTTGCAGAGGAATCTCGGGAGATCAGATAGCATTTCAAAGTATTTTGGAAAGCACATGAACAACTGGGGATGAACGAATCCCCAGTATGTGTGAGGAATTACTCGCAGTGCGAAAAAGGAGCTGCAAGGCAGTAGGCTCAGAGGATTCTCGAAACAACGAGGAGTATTTCGGGGTATCTTGTAATTACAAGAGCAACTGGGAATGAAAGTACAAACGGCAAGGATGTGTAGTTATCCACGGGGATTTATCGGTGGTAGGGAACTGCAAAAGCAGTGGGCACAAGGGTCTCGGGAAATATCGAAGAGTATCTCCGGAATCTTCTGGTGAACCAAGCCATCATCTGGAATGAGGGGGCTCTCCGGGTGAATGTGAATACGAGAACCTAATGTTAGAGTTAGCAAAATCATTTAACCCGAATAGAAGAGGATTCAGAGTCCCAGAGTAAACAAGAGGAATAAAAAATCCAAATACCACCCATTGGCAACGTGGGCCCGTAAGCCACACAACCACGTTAGTAAAATCATTTTTCAAGGACTAGACTCAACTTCGGCCAAGGAGTTGGAAAGGGGCTTCCTACAGGCAGTCGGCTCTGATACCAACTTGTGACGCCCCCGACTTAATCGTGCACTAATCATACACGCAAATGCACACGATCAAGCCTAAGGACTCACGTGAAGATATCACAACACAACTCTAAATACAAATAAAAGTCATACAAGCTTTATATTACAAGCCAGGGGCCTCGAGGGCTCGAATACATAAGCTTGAGTCATACAAACATCAGCGGAAGCATCATATATCTGAGTACAGATATAAAGGTTAAACAAGTCTGCCTTAAGAAGGCTAAACAAAACAACGACAACTAGATCGAAAAGGCGCAGGCCTCCTGCCTGGGTGCCTCCTATCTACTCCTGGTCATCGCTGGTCTCCACATAGTAGTACTCTCCACCAGAGGGGTAGTAGTAGTAGTCGTTGGCTGGCGCAGCTGGCTCCTGGGCTCCGTCATCTGGTCGCAGCGATCGGGTGTGGGGGAAAAAGGGAAGCAAAGCAACCGTGAGTACTCATCCAAAGTACTCGCAAGACTTACATCAGAACTATTCTACTTATGCATTGGTTTCAAAGGAAGGGGTGTATCAGTGGACTGGACTGCAAAAATGCCAGAATAGAGAGAAGGACCTAGCCTATCATAGACTAGCATCCTCAGCGTCTTGCAGCATTAGAAGAGAGCAGATTAGTACAAAAATATAGTAGTAGCAACAAGTAGTAACAACGCCCAGAGATCCTTCCTCGACTCCCTGCGAGAAAGCGATCCCGGAGCCATCATATTGTTGGGGAACGTTGCATGGGAAACAAAAATTTTCCTACGCACACACAAGATCTATCCATGGTGATGAGCATCTACGAGAGGGAGAGTGAATCTAGATACCCTTGTAGATCGCTAAGCGGAAGCGTTAAGAAACGCGGTTGATGTAGTCGAACGTCTCCGCGATCCAAATCGCAAGTCGTCCCTCGATCCGATCACGAACTAGTGCCGAACGGACGGCACCTCCGCGTTCAACACACGTACGGCTTGATGATGCCTTCACCTCCTCGATCCAGCGAGCGATGCTGAAGTAGTAGATGAGTTCCGATAGCACGACGGCGTGGTGATGTTGGTGAGGAACAATCTCTGCAGGGCTTCGCCAAGCACTACGGAGATTATGACGGGAGAACTAGAGGGTTAGGGTTGCCGACACACGGCTTGGGAAATCTTGATGTGTTCCGTGTGCTAGCCCTGCCCCTCTATTTATATGTTGAGCCTTGGGGTCTAAACTTGGAGTAAAAGCCTCCTCCAGGTCGGTTTTGCCCGCACAAGGTCGGTTTGGCCCGCAGGGAAAGAGTCCAACTCGGATCCCTGCAGTACCGCGCACAAGCGGTAGTACCGCTCACGAGCGGTAGTACCGCTTCACACAAGCGGTAGTACCGCTTGAGCGGTAGTACCGCTTCACACAAGCGGTAGTACCACTTGGGCGGTAGTACCGCTTCCAACAAGCGGTAGTACCGCTTACGCGGTAGTACTGCCTTTACCAGCGGTAGTACCGCTTAAGGCAGAAGCAAAACTTCCTTTTGCACTTTCCAATACCTCATGGGCTTTATCCTTTTGGCTCATATAAAGTGTTGCTGCACCCGAACACTTCGGTAAACACCCGGAACCCCTTCCGGTGAATTCCGGAACCTTTCCGGAGATCAAAACACTATTATCACATATATTAATCTTTACCTCCGGACTCTTCCGGAGATCCTCGTCATGTACGGGATCTTATCCGGGACTCCGAACAACCTTCGGTCACCAACAAAATAACTCAACTATACTAATCGTCACCAAACGTTAAGTGTGTAGACCCTGCGGGTTTGAGAACTATGTAGACATGACCGAGACACCTCTACGATCAATAACCAATAGCGGGACCTGGATGCCCATATTGGCTCCTACATATTCTACGAAGATCTTTATCGGTCGAACCTCTATGTCAAAGATTCAGTTAATCCCGTATGTTGTTCCCTTTGTTCTTCGGTATGTTACTTGCCCGAGATTCGATCGTCGGTATCTCTATACCTAGTTCAATCTCGTTACCGGCAAGTCTCTTTACTCGTTCCGTAATACAAGATCCTGTGGCTAACACTTTAGTCACATTGCTTGCAAGGCTCATTGTGATGTTGTATTACCGAGTGGGCCCTGAGATACCTCTCCGTCACACGGAGTAACAAATCCCAGTCTTGATCCATGCCAACCCAACAGACACCCTCGGAGATACCTGTAGAGCACCTTTATAGTCACCCAGTTACGTTACGACGTTTGATACACACAAGGTACTCCTCCGATGTCAGGGAGTTGCATGATCTCATGGTCATAGGAACAGATACTTGACATGCAGAAAACAATAGCAATAAACTGACACGATCATATGCTACGTTCGTAGTTTGGGTCTTGTCCATCACATCATTCTCCTAATGATGTGATCCCGTTATCAAATGACATATCATGTCAATGGCTAGGAAACCTTAAGCATCTTTGATCAACGAGCTAGTCAACTAGAGGCTTACTAGGGACACAGTGTTGTCTATGTACCCACACATGTATTTGAGTTTCCAATCAATACAATTATAGCATGGATAATAAACGATTATCATGAACAAGGAAATATAATAATAACCAATTTATTATTGTTTCTAGGGCATATTTCCAACAGTCTCCCACTTGCACTAGAGTCAATAATCTAGTTCACATCACTATGTGATTTACATTGTGATGAATCGAACACCCATGCAGTTCTGGTGTTGTTCATGTTTAGCCCTTGGAAGAGGTTTAGTCATCGGATCTGCAACATTTAGATCCGTGTGTACTTTGCAAATATTTATGTCGTCCTCCTTGATGTAATCGCGGATGGAATTGAAACGTCGCTTTATGTGTCTGGTCCTCTTGTGAAATCTTGGTTCCTTGGCTAGAGCAATGGCACCAGTATTATCACAAAACAGAGTCATTGGGTTAAGCGCACTAGGCACTACTCCAAGATCTGTCATGAACTCCTTCATCCAGACACCTTCCTTCGCCGCCTCCGAGGCAGCGATGTACTCCGCTTCGCATGTAGAATCAGCTACCACGCTTTGCTTGGAACTGCACCAGCTAACCGCACCCCCGTTAAGAATAAATACGTATCCAGTTTGCGACTTAGAGTCATCCGGATCAGTGTCAAAGCTTGCATCGACGTAACCCTTTACGACGAGCTCTTGATCACCTCCATAAACGAGAAACATGTCCTTAGTCCTTTTCAGGTACTTCAGGATATTCTTGACCGCCGTCCAGTGTTCCATTCCCGGATCACTTTGAAACCTTTCGACCATACTTATGGCAAGGCTGACATCGGGTCTTGTGCACAACATTGCATACATGATAGAGCCTATGGCTGAAGCATAGGGGATGACACTCATCTTTTCTCTATCTTCTGCAATCACTGGGCATTGAGTCTTACTCAACTTCACACCTTGCAATACAGGCAAGAACCCCTTCTTGGACTGATCCATTTTGAACTTCTTCAAAACTTTGTCAAGGTATGTGCTTTGTGAAAGTCCTATTAAACGTCTTGATCTATCTCTATAGATCTTGATGCCTAATATGAAAGAAACTTCTCCTAGGTCCTTCATTGAAAAACACTTGTTCAAATATTCCTTCACGCCTTCCAACATTTCTATATTGTTTCCAATCAGTAATAAGTCATCCACATATAATATTAGAAACGCTATAGAGCTCCCACTCACTTTCTTGTAAATACAAGCTTCTCCGTAAACTTGTATAAACTCGAACGCTTTGATCACCTCATCAAAGCGAAGATTCCAACTCCGAGATTCTTGCACCAGTCCATAAATGGATCGCTGGAGTTTGCAAACTTTGTCAGCATTCTCTGGATCGACAAAACCTTCTGGTTGCATCATATACAACTCTTCCTTAAGGAAACCGTTAAGGAACGCTGTTTTGACATCCCTCTGCCAAATTTCATAATCAAAAAAGGCAGCTATTGCTAACATGATTCTGACGGACTTAAGCATCGCTACGGGTGAGAAGGTCTCATCGTAGTCAACTCCTTGAACTTGTGAAAAACCCTTTGCCACAAGTCGAGCTTTATAGACGGTGACATTACCGTCCGCGTCCGTCTTCCTCTTAAAGATCCATTTGTTCTGAATGGCCTTACGCCCTTCAGGTAATACTTCCAAAGTCCATACTTTGTTTTCATACATGGATCCCATCTCGGATTTCATGGCTTCTAACCACTTCTCGGAATCCGGGCCCATCATCGCTTCTCCATAGCTCGTAGGTTCATCGTTGTCCAACAACATGACCTCTAAGACAGGGTTGCCGTACCACTCAGGAGCAGTACGCGTCCTTGTCGACCTACGAGGTTCGATAGCAACTTGATCCAAAGTTTCATGATCATCATCATTAACTTTCTCTTCAGCTGATGTAGGCTCTACAGAAACATCTTTCTGCGCTGCTCTACTTTCAGGTTGAAGTAAAGGTTCAACAACCTCATCAAGTTCTATCTTCCTCCCACTCAATTCTTTCGAGAGAAACTCTTTCTCAAGAAATGTTCCATTTTTAGCGACAAACACTTTGCCTTCGGATCTGAGGTAGAAGGTATACCCAACTATCTCTTTTGGGTATCCTATGAAGACGCATTTCTCCGCTTTGGGTTCCAGCTTTTCTGGTTGAAGCTTTTTGACATAAGCATCACATCCCCAAACTTTAAGAAACGACAGCTTTGGCTTCCTGCCAAACCAAAGTTCATATGGCTCCGTCTCAACGGATTTTGATGGTGCCCTATTTAAAGTGAATGCAGCTGTCTCTAATGCATAACCCCAAAACGATAGTGGCAAATCAGCAAGAGACATCATAGATCGCACCATATCCAATAAGGTTCGATTACGACGTTCGGACACACCATTACGCTGTGGTGTTCCAGGCGGTGTTAGTTGTGAAACAATTCCACATTGTCTTAAGTGACTGCCAAACTCATAACTCAGATATTCTCCTCCTCGATCAGATCGTAGGAATTTAATCTTCTTGTTACGATGATTCTCAACTTCACTCTGAAATTGTTTGAACTTTTCAAATGTTTCAGACTTGTGTTTCATTAAGTAAATATACCCATATCTACTTAAGTCATCAGTGAAGGTGAGAAAGTAACGATAACCACCGCGCGCCTCAATGCTCATCGGACCGCACACATCAGTATGTATGATTTCCAATAAGTCACTTGCCCGTTCCATTGTACCAGAGAACGGCGTTTTAGTCATCTTGCCCATGAGGCATGGCTCACATGTGTCAAGTGATTCAAAATCAAGTGACTCCAAAAGTCCATCAGCATGGAGCTTCCTCATGCGTTTTACGCCAATATGACCTAAACGGCAGTGCCACAAGAAAGTGGTATTATCATTATCAATTCTACATCTTTTGGCATCAATGTTATGAACATGTGTATCATTACTATCGAGATTCAATAAGAATAAACCCCTCACATCGGGTGCATGACCATAAAAGATATTACTCATATAAATAGAACAACCATTATTCTCTGATTTAAATGAGTAACCGTCTCGCAATAAACAAGATCCAGATATAATGTTCATGCTTAACGCAGGCACTAAATAACAATTATTCAGGTTCATCACTAATCCCGATGGTAATCGAAGAGCGAGCATGCCGACGGCGATCACATCAACCTTGGAACCATTTCCCACGCGCATCGTCACTTCGTCCTTTGCCAGCCTCCGTCTATTCTGCAGTTCCTGTTTTGAGTTGCAAATATGAGCAACCGCACCGGTCTCAAATACCCAGGCACTACAACGAGAGTTGGTAAGGTACACATCAATAACATGTATATCATATATACCTTGTTTGTTGTTGGCCGCCTTCTTGTCAGCCAAATACTTGGGGCAGTTCCGCTTCCAGTGTCCAGTTCCCTTGCAATGAAAACACACAGTTTCTGGTTTGGGTCTAGCCTTGGGTTTCTTCACGAGAGGAGCAACTGCTTTGCCACTCTTCTTGGAGTTACCCTTCTTACCCTTGCCATTTTTCTTGAAACTAGTGGTTTTATTGACCATCAACACTTGATGCTCCTTCTGAATTTCAGACTCAGCGGCTTTCAGCATCGCAAACAGCTCGGCGACTGACTTGTTCATCCCGTGCATGTTATAGTTCAACACGAAGCTCTTGTAGCTAGGTGGCAATGATTGAAGAACTCTGTCAGTGATAGCCTCTGGCGGAAGGGGCATCCCCAATTCAGCCAGACGGGCGGAGTACCCAGACATTCTGAGCACGTGATCACTGATAGACCCGTTCTCCTCCATAAGCATAGAACTTATCGGAGATCTCATATCTCTCGATCCGGGCATTCTTCTGAAAGATAAACTTCAACTCCTGGAACATCTCATATGCTCCATGACGTTCAAAACGTCTTTGAAGTCCCGGTTCTAAGCCATACAATATTGCACATTGAACTATTGAGTAATCTTCAGAACGAGCCTGCCAGGCGTTCACAACGTCTAGAGACTCAACTGGAGCGGGTGGATCACCAAGCGGTGCATCAAGGACATAAGCCTTCTGGGAAGCCGTAAGGATAATCCTTAGATTACGGGCCCAGTCCACAAAGTTACTTCCATCATCTTTCAACTTAGCTTTCTCTAGGAACGCATTAAAATTCAGGGGTGCTACTGTGCGAGCCATGATCTACAACATAAATATAGCAAAGACAACTTAGACTATTGTTCTAGATAATGAGTTTAGTTAATCATATTACTTAAAAACTCCCACTCAAATTGACATCCCTCCGATCATTCGAGTGTAACATGATCCAAATTCACCAACTCAAGTCCGATCATCACGTGAGTTGAGGTGGTTTCAATGGTGAACATCTTCATGTTGATCATATCTACTATATGACTCATGTTCGACCTTTCGGTCTCTTGTGTTCCGAGGCCATGTCTGTACATGCTAGGCTCGTCAAGTTTAACCCGAGTGTTCCGCACGTGCAACATGGCTTACACCCGTTGTATGTGAACGTAGAGTTTATCACACCCGATCATCACGGTGTGTCTCGAAACGACGAACTTTCGCAACGGTGCACACTCGGGGAGAACACAATTTTATCTTGAAATTTAAGTGAGGGATCACCTTATAATGCTACCGTCGTCCTAAGAAAAATAAGATGCATAAAAGGATTAACATCACATGCAAATCATAAGTGACATGATATGGCCATGAACTTGTGCTTTTGATCTCCATCTCCAAAGCACCGGCATGATCTCCATCGTCACCGGCATGACACCATGATCTCCATCATCTTGATCTCCATCAACGTGTCGCCATGAGGTTGTCGCGCCGACTGTTGCTTCCACGACTATTGCTAACTCATAGCGATAAAGTAAAGCAAAAACGGCGAAAATAATTAAAGACAACTCTATGGCTCCTGCCAGTTGCCGTACTCATCGACATGCAAGTCGTGATATTCTATACAACACATGATCATCTCATACATCACATATATCTCATCATGTAATTGGCCATATCACATCACAACATACCCTGCAAAAACAAGTTAGACGTCCTCTAATTGTTGTTGCAAATTTTACGTGGCTGCTACGGGTTTGCAAGAACCGTTCTTACCTACGAAAAACCACAACGTGGTGTAGTGATTGCTTTTTGATCTTCTAAAAGAACCCTCTTCATTGAAATCGATTCAACTAAAGTGAGAGAGACAGACACCCGCTAGCCATCTTTATGCAACGAAGTTACATGTCAGTTGAAGGAACCTGTCTCGCGTAAGCGTACGCGTAATGTCGGTCCGGGCCGCTTCATCTCACAATACCGCCGAATCAAGTATCAACTAGTAACGGCAAGCAATATGTATACACCCACGCCCACAACTCGTTTGTGTTCTACTCGAGATCTCATCTACGCATAAACCTGGCTCTGATACCACTGTTGGGGAACGTTGCATGGGAAACAAAAATTTTCCTACGCACACACAAGATCTATCCATGGTGATGAGCATCTACGAGAGGGAGAGTGAATCTACATACCCATGTAGATCGCTAAGCGGAAGCGTTAAGAAACGCGGTTGATGTAGTCGAACGTCTCCGCGATCCAAATCGCAAGTCGTCCCTCGATCCGATCACGAACTAGTGCCGAACGGACGGCACCTCCGCGTTCAACACACGTACGGCTTGATGGCGCCTTCACCTCCTCGATCCAGCGAGCGATGATGAAGTAGTAGATGAGTTCCGGCAGCACGACGGCGTGGTGATGTTGGTGAGGAACAATCTCTGCAGGGCTTCGCCAAGCACTACGGAGATTATGACGGGAGAACTAGAGGGTTAGGGTTGCCGACACACGGCTTGGGAAATCTTGATGTGTTCCGTGTGCTAGCCCTGCCCCTCTATTTATATGTTGAGCCTTGGGGTCTAAACTTGGAGTAAAAGCCTCCTCCAGGTCGGTTTTGCCCGCACAAGGTCGGTTTGGCCCGCAGGGAAAGAGTCCAACTCGGATCCCTGCAGTACCGCGCACAAGCGGTAGTACCGCTCACGAGCGGTAGTACCTCTTGAGCGGTAGTACCGCTTCACACAAGCGGTAGTACCGCTTCCAACAAGCGGTAGTACCGCTTACGCGGTAGTACTGCCTTTACCAGCGGTAGTACCGCTTAAGGCAGAAGCAAAACTTCCTTTTGCACTTTCCAATACCTCATGGGCTTTATCCTTTTGGCTCATATAAAGTGTTGCTGCACCCGAACACTTCGTTAAACACCCGGAACCCCTTCCGGTGAATTCTGGAACCTTTCCGGAGATCAAAACACTATTATCACATATATTAATCTTTACCTCCGAACTCTTCCGGAGATCCTCGTCATGTCCGGGATCTTATCCGGGACTCCGAACAACCTTCGGTCACCAACAAAATAACTCAACTATACTAATCGTCACCAAACGTTAAGTGTGTAGACCCTGCGGGTTCGAGAACTATGTAGACATGACCGAGACACCTCTACGATCAATAACCAATAGCGGGACCTGGATGCCCATATTGGCTCCTACATATTCTACGAAGATCTTTATCGGTCGAACCTCTATGTCAAGGATTCAGTTAATCCCGTATGCTGTTCCCTTTGTTCTTCGGTATGTTACTTGCCCGAGATTCGATCGTCGGTATCTCTATACCTAGTTCAATCTCGTTACCGGCAAGTCTCTTTACTCGTTCCGTAATACAAGATCCTGTGGCTAACACTTTAGTCACATTGCTTGCAAGGCTCATTGTGATGTTGTATTACCGAGTGGGCCCTGAGATACCTCTCCGTCACACGGAGTAACAAATCCCAGTCTTGATCCATGCCAACCCAACAGACACCCTCGGAGATACCTGTAGAGCACCTTTATAGTCACCCAGTTACGTTGCGACGTTTGATACACACAAGGTACTCCTCCGATGTCAGGGAGTTGCACGATCTCATGGTCATAGGAACAGATACTTGACATGCAGAAAACAATAGCAATAAACTGACACGATCATATGCTACGTTCGTAGTTTGGGTCTTGTCCATCACATCATTCTCCTAATGATGTGATCCCGTTATCAAATGACATCTCATGTCAATGGCTAGGAAACCTTAACCATCTTTGATCAACGAGCTAGTCAACTAGAGGCTTACTAGGGACACAGTGTTGTCTATGTACCCACACATGTATTTGAGTTTCCAATCAATACAATTATAGCATGGATAATAAACGATTATCATGAACAAGGAAATATATTAATAACCAATTTATTATTGCCTCTAGGGCATATTTCCAACACATATCCATTAGCATCACAAGTATCCACTTCTAGTTGTAGAAGATCGGGATATTTTCTGAGCGTCCTGTTACCGTGGACACGACTATTCGAATAGATATACTTCCCTGCAGGGGTGTACCAACTTACCCAACACGCTCGATTAACTCTGGCCGGACACACTTACTCGGTCCATGCCCGGCCTCGGCTGATCGACATGTCGTAGCCCTACCTAGGCTCGACAGAGAGGCCAGCACGCCGGTCTACATCCTAAGCACTCAGGGGTCTTGGGCCCATCGCCCTTTGCACTCCTGCGCGTTGCGAACGCGGTCGGTGAGCAGACCTAGCCCCCTTAATACAAGCGCAAGCTTTCCCAGTCCAACCCGGCGCGCGCCGCTCAACTACTGACATCTGAAGAGCTTTGGCTGATACATACGACGCCGAGTGCCCATACTATTCCCGTGTGGTGGTTAGTGCGAAAAAGGCCAAAGGCCTACTCAGATTACATATCCTAACCCATTAGTGCGTTAGGAGCTCGCGGAAACGAGCAGAGACTCACGATCATGTGACCCCGTCGCCCCGTCTCGTGGACTTACGGCAAGGGCTAAGAATGCCAGGCCGTGCCACGTAAACATCTCTCGGGTACCCTCATGGTCAACCCGATACCACATCTCTCGCGGGTACCCCTTGGGGCCGACCCGACTTTAACCAGTATCAGTAGTAAAGTCAAAGTAACCGTGTGTCCATAATCATCAAGAAGGAATCCGAGGAATCACCCTCGTTGGATTTCCACTCGATGTATCCGCCAAGGTGAACTCGGAGGAATCACCCTCGATGGCATTCACACTTGCGGGGTTGCACGACAGAAGCTTCATCGGATGTGGTGAAAGAGGAATCACCCTCGGTAACCCACAACCGGTTAGCTATACTACAGAGATCACATCAGGAGTGAGATAAGAGGTATCACCCTTGGCACTCGATGATAACTCTACAGAGTCGAGCAACTTAAGGGGTTGTGCGGTGATGTGATGGTCTCAGCCCGTCGATCACCTCGATCGGGGCACTGGTACTAAAGCGGGGCAACTAGGACAAGGATGAGGGGTCACTGATGGATCACTAACCAAACTATACTAAGCATTGTAGGACAGCAGGTAATGTATCAATAGCAGTTATAAAAACAGGCTATGCATCAGAATAGGATCAATCAAAAGCAGTAGCAAATTCTAATGCAAGCAGAAGGGAGAAAGAATAGGCGATATAGGCATGTTCAAGGGGGTTTGCTTGCCTGGAAGCTTTGCCGGAAAAGAAGAGTTGTCAGTGATGAAGTAGTCCTCAGGGGCCACGTCAGTGTCGAGATCTACCGGAGAAGAAGAGGGGGAAGAAACAGATAAATACACGGCAACAAAAGCAATCACAAATCATGACATGAATATAAGCTATGTCGGGGGTGATCTAACGCAGTGCTACACGTTACAGACGGAGCGGGAAAATATCTGGGAATATTTTCCCGATATTAGGCATCTGTCAGACAGATGAACCGGAGATGAAGGTTCCATGTTGCGGTGTTGTGGGCACGTGACAGCTACACGGAGGGCGTATTCGGATTCGTTGGATTTTTCTGATCAACTTTCATGTAGAAAACTTTTCCATCCGAGCTACGGATTATTTTCTACGAATTTTGCAAGTTTAAATCATTTTCTGAAAAATCCTGGAATTAAATTAATCCGAAATTGCACAGTAAAACGCTGGGTGCACCCGGTGCACTGCACCCAGTGTGCACCAGAGAGGCTGACAGTGGGGCCTGCCAGCTGAGTCAGCGGGTCAGCCGTTGACCAGTTGACTGGTCAACTGGGCCCCACTGGTCAGTGACTGGGGCCAGCCCAGTCAGCACAGTTGACCTGGTCAACTGGGCCCGCAGGTCCCAACTGCCAGCGACCCGGAGTGGTGCCATGTGGCCGCCACGTCTGCGCCGGCGCCGGAGAGAGCTCCGGCGAGCTGTTCCGCGGCTGTGAGCTCCGGCGAGCCGTCGGATTTTCGTTGCCATGGGCCAAAACGAGTGCCGCTAGTCGCGTTCGAACGAGAAGGACAAGCCGTGTCGATCTATGCAACCAGCGCGAGCTCCGGTGGTCGGGAATGACGGCTACGGCGAGCGCGGGCGGCGGCCGGAATCGGGGCTCGACGCGTCTGGCGTTCCGGTCAGTTAGTGCGCAAGCTAAAGCCACGAGGAGCACCAGGAGGTTACTCCGAGCCCGTAGGTGTGCCTGCTTGGCCATGACTGGGGCTAACGTGACGGCGGCGAGCTCGTCAGCGGAGCTGGAGCTCCGGCGATGGCGCCGCTGCGTACGGCTTGCTACGGCGCGGAAACAGAGCAACGGGCGGGGAGAGGAGGGATGGTGCTCACCGTGCGGGCTCACGGAGGCCCCTAGGGTGAACGGTAGCGCAGAGGCGAGGCAAATTTGACGGCGATCGCCGGCGGCCACCGAGAAGGGGAACGCGTCGATCTGCGATGTTGGGGCTGCTCCGCTCGAACGACGGCCCGCGGGTGATGTGGAACTCGAAGGCGAACTCGGCGGCACCAGCTGAGGGCGTGGGACGGCCGGTGGCCACGCGAACTGCGACGACGCGCTCGACCAGAGGAGGAGAGAGCGAGCGCGAGCGAGGAAGAGAGGGAGAATGGTGGGGCGTCCAGGGGGAAGGGTTCGGCCTTATCCAGGGCTCACCTGCCCCGTCGCCGTGTCAGCCAGTGGCCGGCGCGAGCTCGGCCATGGCCGCGCCGACACGCGGGAGGGAGCAGGTGGGAGACGGTGTTAACGGGCTGGGCTGGGCTGGGCCGTAGGCCAGGCGTCAGGTATGGCTTTTTCCTTTTTCTGTTTTTTTTCTTCTGTTTTCTCTTTTATTTAATAGACAGAGACAGAAATGGTGTTTTAGGGCTACCAAAATATTTTAGAAAAATGTGGGACTAAGCCACATAATTCCATTGTGATATATTGTACTGCCACAAAAAGTTTGGATGCAAGATGAATCCAAATGGATTTTTCACAATTGAAATAACATTTAAAAATGCTGGAATTGCACTGATTAAATTGCTATAGTTCATTTAAGCCAACAAGTGATGTTGTTTCCTCAACAGATATTTGTTTTGGAATATTTGCTAAATTATGAACATTTTTCCAGTAACTTTTGTGCAACTTCAAATTTCACTTGCCATTCAAATTTTAAATTGAAGTGGAATTTGAAATGAGATATGAATTCACTGTGATCATTCTTTGCAAAGCAAATTAACTTAGCAAAAATTTGAAGATCACTGTGGCTCATTACTCAGGGGTGTTACACTAGCCTAATGCACTCGATGTACCTCTAAGGACTTGGAAGCAAAACCACACAATGCCCCTGGGAGCAATTGGTGTCAAGCTCCTACTACTTCCTTAGGGAACATCAAACTCGACACGCAACCATAGCCAAAGTGGCTTAGTCAATGATCCTAGGGTCGTCGGAGAAAGATGGAATTTATAGGCGTTTCCCAAGGAAACTAGATTTGAGGAGAGAAATGCCATGTTTAGCAAGCAAGGTGGGGATATCTGGTTTACCTAGGGGTTCAGGGCTCACGGGTCATTGCCTGGTGCGGACATTTCATACCGGAGGCAAAGGCCACGAGAGTTGGGGTCTGATGGAGCCAAAATCCTAGGGGGTTGCCTTATGATCAATAGTAGATGTGCCTGTCTGGCAAAGATGGCTAAAATCCATCTGGGCTTTCTACTGACCAAGAGGCAATGAAGTCTGGCTAGGGTAACCTACAGTCAACCTGGCTCTGATACCATCCGTTGTGGCGCCCCGCCTGAATACCACTGTAGTCAGAAGGTCGCCGCACACACCAGCCCAGAAAATCACTCTGGCATGCGCTTTTACAACAAGTATCATGAACACATGCATTTCTATTAATGGATATATAAGTCTTACATGATATTTTACAAGGGTGATGGCAGCGGAAAAGCTCTATCTAGGGCAGCATGGTCTTGGTGCGGCTCCAATCCACAGGGATCTTACTGGGTTACTCTTCTAGCCCGCGAACACTCCCGCTCCTCGACAGATCCTTAGGTGAACCTGGCCACATTGAAGGCCGCTGAGTACTTTTGAATGTACTCGCAAGCAAACCAAATAGCATATACACCAAGCAATGCAATCCATGGCATTCAAGCATGCACTTGTTATCTTAACAATATTAACTATCATGTTATGGCAGGATTATCTAGCAAGATTAATCATCTAGCAGCATTAATCATCATGTCATAGCAGGATTATCTAGCAATATTACTACGGAAGTAAGAACAGCATGACGAAGATAAAGCATATCGGGTAATGAATTCATACTCCAAATATTCATGATCTAATACAAATCATAACCAAATCTAGTCTAACTCTTGCGGTCACCTGACCACCCATCTCATAGCCATTGCATGGCTGCCATTCATATCCCTGACATCATCTGATGTCCATGCATCTGCACTGCAAGTCTGACAAGCCTTACCATTCTCTGGTTCAGTCTTAGCAGTAACGTTATATAGTTTGTTCCTCCAGACTCGACACAGACCAAATAGTGTGACATAGTACGAACTGTGTCCCATGACCGAGGACGCGGCTATTCGAATAGATTTACGCTCTGCAGAGGTTGCGCACTTTACCCACACTATGGATCTCCTGGCCTCATGCTCCCATTCGGGTGGACCGGTGCTGCTCCAACAAAACTTGTCTATTGACTGGCACTCTTACGGTCCCACCGACAACCATACCCCTTCCAGGTCATGTCCTGGGTGGCCCCTGTGTCACTCCTGAGACCTGCCACCGTCGTGGACAAACAAAACTGTCCCAAACGGGGACCTGGTACCATATAACTCAACTGGGCTCACAGGATTACCGCCGCCTACCGGGCCAGGGTAGCACGCACGCATAATCCCCCCTCTTTGGTGGTACCGATAAGAGGCAAGACAGTAGACCAAGCTAGGGCCTCCCCATCCAGGCAAGTGTGGTTGCACTCGATGAGCTCGGTTCGGTGGCACTATGACTCGATCCAGCCGACGGAGGAGGTTGTCATTATTAAGTCACATTCTTAATCATTGGAGTAACAACAGTAATGCACGATGAAAACATAACAACCTATCTCCATATTATCACATGCGAGTCACTAGTGCTATAATATGATGAGTACTAGCAAGTAATGTAAATAGCAAGTTCAACTTAGCAGGAGTTTAATTATTTCTAACATGACATATTTATTAATTAAACATGCAAGAATAACACAGAGCAATGCTTTAGGGCATATATCAGATGGTCGGCTTGCCTGGGGGTCGATGGATTCACCGGAGAGAAGTGCGGTCACCTCGCGGAAAAATTTGCCAGAAAGGGTCCCCTCTTGGAGAGGCTAAATATAGGGCAGGGGCAAAATGGGCATTTTCAGAAAGTGTCAACATGGTCAAAGTGATGTCATCGGAACGGGCTTGATGAACTGAGAACGTGGGCGTTGGATTTACCTCAATCGGAGTTATTGTCGCGAAGTTAGGGCCGTTCGTTCGTTAGGCAAAATAGTGGACAAAATAGTGTCCACTGTAGCTCTTAACGGGCGAACGTTCACTAACTAGAGGTTTCGGCGCCGGCTGAACTGAAAACGTATTTTGGAAAATACGCTTTCGCTTCGGGAAAGCGCATTCTGCTCCGACGGCGCCAGGGAATACGCTTTCTTCGGAGGAAGACGTACTTGATAGAATACGCCTTCACTTAACGGGCTGGGCCCAGCCGGCTGCCACTTACGCGTGGGACCCAGCGGCAGGTCGTCCTCCTCCTTCCTCCCGCATACGTGCTCCTGGCCGAGGGAGGAACCCACCCCGACGACGACCGCCGGCGACTCCGGCCACCATACGAGGCGCACGACCTACCGTCGTGGTTAGAAGGGCAAGCCGCATCAGTGAGTGGTGGTCTCCACCATCGGGAAGCTCCAAAACAAGGGCGGCTAAGCCCGAGGCGGAGGGTGGCATTGGGTGCCATCGGGGCGTGTGGCACGGCCGCGGAGAGGAGGAGCTGGAGCTACGAGGAGGGTTTAGGAGGTTGGGGAAGGTACCCGAAGGTGACTAGGTGGGGCGGGAGACGCCATAGAGCTCGAATTCGAGCGGTGGCTGCCGGCGGAGCTCCGGCCAGAGAGAGGAAATGGGGGCTCCCCGAGCTCAAGCGAGTGGAGGGGTGGGGCTCTAGGAGGGAGGAGAGGAGTGGTGTGAGCTCGAGGGAGGCCCGGGCTGGCTATTTATAGCCGCCCGGCGCGAGTGGATGGGCACGGCCTCGGTGGCGATCTTATCGGCGTACTGGAGCTCGCGGGTGGCGTGGCTGGCTGGTTGCGGCGTCAGGGAGTGTCACGGAGGAGCAGAGGAGGCCAGCTGGGCTTCGGGAG
Organism: Elymus sibiricus; assembly: GCA_039707655.1. Lineage (NCBI taxonomy): Eukaryota > Viridiplantae > Streptophyta > Magnoliopsida > Poales > Poaceae > Elymus > Elymus sibiricus. The sequence goes on along the minus strand of CM077670.1, from coordinate 81,348,287 downwards.
AGCTCGGGCGCGGCTGCATACGGCGGCGACCGCGTAGGTACAGTGGCGGTACGGCGGGGTTTGTCCCGGCGCGGCGAGGAAGCAAACGAAGGGGGAAGTGACCGAAGATGGGTGCGTGGACGACGGGGAGTCAGGTCGGCACCAGCGGACAGGCTACGGCTGGCCGGAGCGGTCGGCAGAGGCGACGCGCGGCGCAGAGCGCCAATTCTGCATTCTGTTCACGCGGTCACCACCTGGACCGTGTGCCCTGGCGCATGTCTGGATGTCCGGCGTTGTCTACTAGATGTATCAAAGGTCAGTGAGTTGACCCATCGTGGTTTGGATGCAAGTGACAGCAAGGGTTGACAGATGTGAGCTGATTTAGGTTCTACACAGAAACTTGGCTGGTCCTTTCTGAAGAAATGGCTAGAGGGATGGAGCTAAATCTTTGTCATACTGAATTGTGGTAGAAAGGAGTAGGTTCTGGAAAAATTTCAAGTCATTTGGACCAGTTTTGCATGCACTTCCTTTGCAATGCTAAATTTAGTCCAGAAACTAAACTATGATGTTGTGCTCAAATGGCTTTATGGAATGAGCTGAATTTTGGTGTAGGGAGGTTATTTGGATGCATGGAGGTACTGGAAAAATTTCAGCTCATTTGGAAATGCCAAAGTCGTACCTCCTTCACAAAGCTTTCTGCTGGACAGAAGCTAGATGGAATTTTTGGGAGAAATTGGCTTGGAAAAATGATGTGAATTTTTGTATGCTCACATCATATAGGGAATGTGAGGTCCTGGATTAATTTCAAGGATTTTGAAGCAATATAAAATATAGTTGCTTCACAACCTCAAAATAAGTCCAGAAACAAAAACTGGATGATGCTCTCAAACTTTGATCTGTGGAACTTGGGTTCTTGATGGAAATGGAGAAGATATGGATAGGAGAAGCTCCACAAATTATTTGGGATTTTTCCTGGCTACCAAAATGGTAGTTCCTTTGGAAAGTGCCCAAAGTGCAATATTGGCTTTAAATAGGAAAATGCAATTTCCCTTATTTAATTATTGCCAATATTTTTATGGGAGCTCAATATGATGACAAAGAATATCTCCATAAGTTTTCATGAACTTTGGAGATGGATAGATATTTTCCTGGATTTAATTCCTTTAAACAACAGAAAAGGGAATTAATTTTAAATGAAAAATATTGCAAATGACTTGGCAATATTTTTGCATATCCAGGGTTTATAAATGTGGGATGATCACTGGGAAAAGTTTGGGAGGCAACAGATCAAAGAAAATTGGGGTTCCTTTGTAACTGCAGGAATTAGGGTTTCCCTTCCGGTAGATCGGAGAGTAGGGTTTCGGCGGCAAAATCCTGAGAAAATATCTTGGGTGGCAAGGTTGGACTGGAGAGAATCTCTGGTTGGATAGGAAAGGCAAGGCTACATGGCCATCTTCATATACCCAAGAGCGAGACAAAATCCGATAACATCGGAAAAAAAAGACAGGAGTTAAATCCCGTGAAGGAAAAAAAACAAGGAGCGAAAACCAGGGTGTTACAGGGATGAGGTTTTGATGATGAACTAACTGCTCAAGTGCTTAGATATTGCTCCAAAACCCTCAGGCACGCTATCACATTCATCTATGTCCAAAACCCTAATGTCTATCTTGGTCCCACCGAAATACATCCAGCCAGACCCACTGAGAAACACTTGACATAGCCACAGCCAAAACCCTAGCAAGTCGGTCCCACCGAGATGACCCTTCAGTCCCAGCGAAGAGCACTGGAAAACCTTCTGTAACCTATCGACTTCACTTTGGAATTTCCGAGTGGTTTCGATCGATCTCACCGAAGTGTAGAAAGTGCTTAGGTCAGCTTCATTCGGTCTCATCGGGCTGTTCCATCCGGCCTCACAGACAAGCCTAAAGTTCATACCTTTTGAACTAGTCAGTCTCAATGAGTGTTCTCACCCGGTCTCACCGAGTAGTGCATAAAGTTATGTAGCAGTTAGATTTTTTGTGCTGCCTATATATACCCCCACCCATTCCACCAACTCTCAGAGGGCAACCAGAACGAAACTACCACTTCCCATATCCAATTTCTGAGAGAGAACCACCTACACTTGTGTTGAAATCAAGGGGATTTCACTCCAACCTTTGATCCTTGATTTCTAGCCTCCCCAAGTTGCTTTCCACTCCAATCCTTCTCCTACCACATAGCCAAATCCGTGAGAGAGTGATTGAGTGTTGAGGAGACTATCTTTTCAAGCACAAGAGCAAGGATTTCATCATCAACAACAATATCTATTACCTTTTGAAGAGTGTGTCTCCTAAATTGGTTAGGTGTCACTTGGGAGCCTCCAAGATGTGGAGTTGAACCAAGGAGTTTGTAAGGGCAAGGGGATCACCTACTTCATGAAGATCTACCCCGAGTGAGGCTAGTCTTTCGTGGGCGTAAGCCATGATGGCATAGACGAGGTTGCTTCTTCGTGGACCCTTCGTGGGTGGAGCCCTTCGTGGACTCGCGCAGCCGTTACCCTCCATGGGTTGAAGTCTCTATCAACGTGGATGTACGATAGCACCACCTATCGGAACCACGAGAAAAATCACCGTGTCTTCATTGCGTTTAATTTTCTCCAACCCCTCATTTATGTTCATGTGCAAAGTCTTTACTTTCCGCTGCCTACTATCTTAGACTTGCATGTGTAGGGTGTGACTATACTTGTTAGTATTGTTAAAACTTGCCAAGAACTAAAATTGGGAAAATTCTAAGTTTTTATTTGGTCAAGTAGTCTAATCACCCCCTCTAGACCTACTTGTGATCCTACAACATGTCACGTTTAGATCAAGCTATGAATGTAGTTGTGGGGATCTAAACTAATGGCGACAACCCATGATGACTTCGATTTGGTGGTGCTTCTCAAGTATTGGTCTCGAGCTCAAGTGTGAAAACCTGAGGTCTGGTCCTTAGTGATTATATCTAACAATAGCGATGTCCTATGCGTCATCACGTTGTTGAAGGCATTGCTCGAACTTATTCTTTAGGGTGAAAACCATGATCTAGCCTTCGTCGGTTGGATCCGGTTACGACAGCGCATGAGCAACATTTCCTTACTAAAGGCATTGTTGTTGGAGAATCCTTCTTGTTGTACTTGTGATGTCAAGAGATAGTTGGTGCAGGTATGGTTTCTTCTGTAGATTGTTGGTCATTATTTTGATTACTTCGGAGTTTTTTCTTCTTTTTACTCAGCTAAGGCATGGCTTCAGTCTTATTTGACTTTACTAGTTGCCGGTGTAATTTTTCGTGCGTGTGTGTTCGTGTTGGTTGTATGGATCCTAACTATGCAAAGGCAAGACGTGTACTAATTATGTCTATGCTTCACTTTAACATAATAAAATTCACCTTTGTCGAAAAGACTGTTCTATTGTTCGTTACTATCTTTGTTTCAAAATATAATATGTCTTCATGCGACCTGAACGTAGAGTTTCTACTCCGAAGTTCAAATGTACGCTCATGAACAGTAAAATTAAAAAGGAGTTTGAATTATTTTGGCAATAAACATTATAAAATGTTCTACATACCTGAAAATTTCGTGAAGAAAAATCGTTCCTAATGTTCTGGGCGGAAAAAAAAATGCTCCAAAAGACTATGTTTGAAAGCATTTTGGGGTGCTAATTTTGTTAATTTTTTCAGACCTTCATGAATGTGATTTCATCACGAAAACTTACTCTGGGAAGAAAACTAAGCAATGTTGTTGTAAAAAAAATCAGAATTTTTCGAGTTACATTTGAGCTCGAGATCGGAAGGGCACATTCACATCTGGCTATGGTTTCAACTTATAATATGTTGTAAAGTTATAAAAACAACATATGGCAGATTGTTTTTACAAGATAGATACATTGATATTTTTCTTACATGTTCGGTCCATATACTTTTGTATATATTAGAAGTTTAAGTTTTAAAATGTTGACCACATATCTAGGCGCTATAGTCAACTGATTCACTCCATGAAAGTAATATCTCATTAGATTAATGTTGCGATTTTTTTTCACATTATCTGATGTTCTTCATATCACATCATGGTTGTAAATTGCATTTAGTGTATTTGCTTGGAAAGTATGAAATGTAGAAATATAGCATAAATCTCTGAATGTTGGGGGTTTAAACGGCAAAGCCTTCCTCCCCTCGATTTTAAACGGCAAGCCCGTAATTAGCCTCCCCTCTACCTGCCGCTCCAGCGATCGGTGGCGGGGAGGGGAATCCTGGTGCCTCAACTCCGACTAGTAGATAGGGGAGGGTTTTAGTCCTCGCAGGGTAGCAGCGCTTCTTCTTCGAGTCAGTTTTCCGGGCTCCGATCCTCTTCAAGTTTGTTTGTCGGGATGGATTGGACGGAGCTCCGGCGTAGATTAGTGCCAGCTCCTCGGGGCGACGAGATTAAGGTTTTTTGTTGTGTGCAGTGACATCAAAATTTGGTGTCAGGTTCTTCAGATTGATTCAACGGTTCACTGCGACGACTGCCACTATAGGGCGTTGCCCCTTAGGGAACAGGTGCATGAAGACTTCTCGGCTGTCACCGACAAAGTCAGGTCGGCTCCGGTATGGTAGCGGCGACAATAGCGCATCAGCGGCTCCTTCTTGCTGCGGCACGGTCGTTTGGTGGCGCAGTGATCTTGGTGTAATTTCTATTATGTCTTGGGTGCTTTGTACTTCTAGTAAACCTTCATAACAGATCTGAGTCCATTTCCAAGAAAACATTGCTTACTTTTTAACACATATTTTTTGTTTACCTATATTTGTCATTTTGTTCACCACCTAATTTTATCGATTCTCTTTTTACGTGGTACTCCCTCCGTTCCTTTATGTAAGGTGTATTATTTTCGTCACGGTGACCAAGGCACATAATTATAGACATGTTAAGGCTAAATTACCCTTGGTAAATTTGTTGGTTAGTGGAAAGTGAATCAATTAGTCCCGAAAAATATGAGATACATGCAATCGACAAAGAGATAGTTTCCTTCTTTTCCTATAAGGAGAGATACAGATAATCAGAAAAGAGATACTTTCCTTTTTTAAGAGGGCTAACAAGGGAATTATGCAGAATTAGGATAAATGCACCTTACATTTTGGAATTTTATCAAAAAACAAATACACCTTATATAAAGGAACGGAGGGAGTATGTTTCTTTTTTTTAAAGGATCAGATCTATTTAAAAAAATCATCAAAAGTACAAAGCACCTCAAACATAATAAAAATTACATCGAGATTCCAAGACCACCGAACGACCACTACTGCCGTCAGAACGAGCTGCCGATGCGCCGTTGTTGCCGCTCCCCTACCGGAGCAGGCTTTGAGTTTGTCGATGACAGTCGGGAAGTCTTTTTCACGTGCCACTAAGGACCAACGTCCTGGAGCCGCAGTCGTCGTCGTTGAACCCTTGCATAGATCTGAAGTATCTGACACCAAATCTTGCCACATGACGAGAAACCCTAACCTCACCGTCCCAATGAGACGGTAGGAATCTACGCTAAAGCTCGTCGACTACGTTCAGACGGACGAACTCGTTGAGGATCAGAGTCCGGAAGACAAACTCGAAGAAGAAGCGCCGCATCAGGATTCCCCTCCCCGTCATCGGCCGCCGGAGCGGCAGGCAGAGAGGAGGTGAATCCACAGGTTCGCCGGTGAAGTCTGGAGGGGAGAGTTTGCCCTAGTTGTCTAGGGTTAAGAGAGGAAAACGAGAGGAAGTTGTGAAAATTCCGGGGAATGTTTCTTTATCTAGTGTATTCCAACATGTACACGTGAGGATGTTTCTTTTTTTTCGAACTATTAAATGCATTTGTTATATTTAGTTTCGAATAAAAGGACGCTGACCCGCTCTCCTTCGGGAGTTTCGTAATGGTGCCCCATATTGCCCATTCGTCGACACCATTATCGTAGGTATGGCTCTCTCGCAACATATCTGCTCGTTGCACATCGCCGAGCAGACAACCTAAGTTAGATGGTCTTGATTTGGTGGCAATCCCACATGGCCATAATTTGGTGATGTCGAGTGGATGCATCGAATCTTTTTCTCTTGGATTCTCGATTCCTAGTAAAACCACATGCTCCGGGTCCAATTCAAAGAACCTTACAAAACTTTGTCGGTCAGATACATTTGCTTTGTCATGGGTTTTTTTCATGAAAAATTTCCAATCTATTCATCATCTATCATGGCAAAGATCACTACAAGTAACAAAAATTACATTAAAGTCCGTAGACCACCTAGCGACGACTATAAGCACTGAAGCAAGCGAAAGGCACGCCGCCGTTATCACCCCTCCCTCACCGAAGCTGGACAAAACTTGTTGTAGTAGACAGTCGAAAAGTCATTGTGCTAAGGCTCCGCAGGACCAGCGCACTAGAACAACAACCGCCGTCGATGAAGAGAAGCGTAGATCGGAAGGATCCAACCTGTAGACACACGAACAAAGACTGGATCCAAGGACCAAGGGCATCCGCCGAAGACCAAGACCGGTCAAATCCCGCGAGATCCATCGGAAATACACCTCCACACGCCCTCCGATGATACTAAACACACCAACGGGACAGGGGTTAGGCAGGGAGACCGTTATTCCATCTTCAGGAGCCGCCCTCGCCACGCCTTCCTGAGCAGGACACAAACCCTAACCGACCTCAAGAAAACACCTAAGAACGGAGCAGAAACCCTCCCATCGGAAAGGACTGGGGTCCACCACGCCTCCATGACCCTAAGGTTACCGGAGACGAGGCGGACCGGCAGCTGCGCCTACGGGAGGTAGATAAAACCCTAGTCTCCTTTCGTCTGGTCACGAGACGAAGGGGTGCCGCAATCGTCTCCTGCTCTGTCATGGATTTTTTGGGCGGTGAGATGAGCTAACTTGAAATTCAGTTTGCATCATGTCAATATTGCAATCTGTAATGTGCAATGAAAGATTTTATTTGCTGATTTGACATTGAATAATAAAGTAATGAGATGTATACTCGTCTTACTTTCAAATTTTGTCAAAGCCCTATTATTATGCCACGCAATCTGGTCACTGGCAAATGGGCCACTTAGTTAATGGAAGTCCATTGGCATGTATAGCCATATATGATTGGGGGTGCTTCTTTAGATGTTCTATTTTAGGTTAAATTCAAAAAGAAAATAATGTAAATAACCAGTCTGTCAAGCCCAATAGCCAAACTTGTGATAATCTCTTCTGCTCTTAATGGAGCAGTTGGTACATTGTTCGTTCCTCCTCCCTCACCTCCCCATCGATCGGAAGTCCCTTGCCACACCCCCACCGATTTTTATTCCCGTGGGAGCCGGTGGAAAAAAAAACCAAAAAAAACGCGTGACAAAACCTAATCCTCCCCACGATCACACCCCACCCCTTTACCCTCCCGCCTACGACGCTGCCCCCGTTCCCCACCGACGCCATGGCGGCCGCAGCCTCCCGATCTGCGACGCCGCCTACCACGGTCTCCACTGGCGCTGCGATGTCCGCGGCCTCCACTCAGATCCATCCGCCGTTGACCCCGTACCCTCCCTCCTGACGGGATCCGGCCTCCACCACTGTGCACGGTGCGACCGGATGTCGGGATCCACCACTCCTCGGCCGCCGATCGGCCTCCATGACCGCGCCTCGCCAATGCTTGCTTCCCCGCATCCCGCCCTTCATCGATATGGACTCATGCTCCTCGACCCCATGGTGCCATGCTGGACGCGTGCTCCGCGGCCCCTCCTCCACGGTCTCGTATAGTCTGAATTGAAGGACGAATGTGCGGACGCGTGGGGTGTTGCTGTTCTGGCTGGTAAGTTTTTCATTGATTTCTTCTCCGTTGGAAATCGTTCAGTGAACATTGTATTTCTGAGGTTTTTCACGACTCAACTTTTCTTTTTCACTTAATGAATTACATGAACACACCTATCAGATGTCCTACCTGTGCAGGCATGAACACATGTATATCAGTATATGGATGATTAATGGGTACTGCCTTGAACCATCAGCACATTAGCATTGCCTGCGTTGATCAAACGTTTGCCCTGGACAGCCTGCTCAACGTCGACGGCGGCGGCAAGATCAGCAGGCTCGAGATAATCGCGTTGCTCCACTCGCTCGGCCTCCTGCCCGCACGGGACGAGATCGGCACGGTGATGGTAACAGCGCCGTCGAGTTCGACGAGGTCGCCCTCTCCTTTGCAGCTTCTCCTCTAACCTTGTCGCTCCTCTATCTCCGTCGACCACTCGCAGGTCGCCGAGGCCTTCCGCGCATTTGACCAAGACAACAGCGGATACATCTCAACTGCCCAGCTCGCTCCATGGTGGCATTACAAGTGGCTGGAGGAATGGTGTATGCTCACAAGGTGCGTGATCCTTCTATCAAATTCTGGCTATATGTGCATGGCCTCATTGGTTCTAATTTAGCTGTGGTGGCTATATTTGGGTTTCTATAGGCCAAGTTGTTTCACCGGACAAGAATCCCACAAACCTTAATGTGGTGTGGAAGTTTCAGGTACATCATTCTCTTCTGCTCTATTGCGTCTTGTGCTCCACGCCCGTGCCTTCTGATTCTGGAGTGCCCAGTGACAAAATGTGTTATATTTGTAGAGTCGATGCTCTAGGAGAGGGACAAGCATCCACGCAATGGTTTCCAGTTATGTGAAACCAAGCTGTTTAAAAATGATAAAGTAAAGAAATAAATCTTTCATGGTTGTACCTATTTCATTCGTGGGATTTAGAGGGTTACTAGCTCGCTATGACGAGACACTTAATTTGTTTGCTTTTGAACTAAGTTTGGTAAGGCGTATGAAGTCCCAAGTTATCTTGTAAAAAGGATTCTTATGATAAGCGTGGAAAACAACTTCTAAACTTTTATATAGATATTTAAGTGTGAATACCATATTTTGTTACGACACACAGGAAACCCAAGTTTTGAGGCCAGAGATTTACCTTGGATGTTGCGTGTGCATTACTTACTTTAGCTAATCGTCCTACGGTCGGGCTTTTAGTTGAAGTTCACTGAATTTCTTGTAATGACATTTCAAGGATAATACGATCGACCCAACTGTTAGCTTTGGGGTGCTTTTTGGGGTCAACTCATGAAGATGATGGCTAGCTTGCACCAACATTTGTAGCTTCTGTATAAATGATTCAGATAGTCTACAAGCAAGGGAAATGATTTTAGGGAATAAATAGGTACGCTGCTCCCATAGTACCCAGTTATTGTCAGCAAACTTGCTTGTGCGCCATGCCAACAACGACAGGTGGATGAACATGCAGCTCAACGACGGCGATTCAGGCACCGACGCGGGCGACCTAGCGATTTGACGCCACCGACTCGACCTACGCCAGCGGCATCGCGGAGGGCGTGGAGCTCCTGGCCTCCCGAGGACGCCGCCGGGCTCGTCTCGTTAGCCCGCCATGGTTGCAGTATAGAAACCCTTAATGACACACGTGTCCCTTTTTCACTCCCCATTGCTTCTGTGGATCAAAACCCTACCAAACTCCTCTCCAAACACGTGATCGATTCCGTTCGTATACATCTAATGGTTTAACAAAGATGCAACAAATTTCATTTTGTAGTTTTGCCTGGCGAGGTGAATGTCATTGAAAAGCATAATTTTTTTAATGGATGTTACTTGCCAACTCGGATGGCTCTTTATATTTTTAAAATTGTTTGTAAACCATGGGTGAGACTTCATTGTTTGCAAAACATGGATTAGACTTATTTCGGCATTGGCAGTGTGGAAATTGACATGGGATGCACTATACTGTCTCTATGTTGAACTCGTACGGGTTTTGTCAGTACGTAGAGATAATAATATGCAGATTCAGTGATACATATGCAGAATGTTTGTTTGTTCTCTTTTAGTAATTATGCAGATCAACAATATTCAATATTAGATGACACATTGGCCACATCATCCAGTAAATGTGTTAATGCTAATAAATCATGGACGGTTGCTGATTCCAGATATTGATAGAAGCTAATAAGTTACATCCTTGAGTAATACGAGAGAATTAATATTTTGATGGAGGTAAACCTATCCAGCACGGTACACAAGCTCTTGTTAGTTGCACTATTTTAGAATTTCGACTTCTCAGGTTTGAATTTTTTTTGTACCGGAGCTAAACCTATCCAGCGTGTTTGACCTGAAGGCACTGGCATGGTTGTCAAAAAGACTAGAGGTAAATTTCTTGGTACTTACACTGTTATGTTACTGCTATTAGTCATTGCTTGTGAAAAAATGTAATGAATTGACCCTTATGTTGCAAGGTATGTATTTACTGATATATTTTTTTTGTTTTATACTTTCTTGCGAGCGTGTAGTTTTAAAAAGAACAACACAAAGAATACATAATCCGTGATGCAATTTTGGATATCAGTATAAAAGGTTTTGCCATGGAGTTTTATGCGCCATACTTTTGCCGCTTTTATTGTGTTCTTTGTTCTTTCCTTTTTTATTAGAACTAAAAATCAGCATGCAGGAAAATGTGGGTTTAAGCCCTGGCTGTGTTCGGTTGAAAACATTACCCTACTTTTTTTTATCACTTTTGGAGGATCTGTCATTTTGAGAAAGTCATTATCTCAACTGCAAGCAGGCAGTTTGGCCAAAGATGTAGGACGATCCAGTTCTTTTGGACTCCAATTTTTTGGATTGGTACTATATATTTTGAATTTCTTTCGTAAACGGATGTGGAGACTGGGAGAGGATCTGCAGTTATAAAAATTTACTTGTGCATGTGGAGTTTTTTTTAAAGATCCTATTGTTGTTTGTCCTTTTCCACTGTAACTATTTACCAATTATGAAATGATTTTTATTTCTTTTGGATTGATTGGACTGTCTGCCAAGTGGATCCGTGGGACTATCTGAGAAGATGAAACAACTAACAGTTGTTTTACAGCAGGACAATTGCTCCTGAGAGGTGGAACACTTGGATGGCGGGTACATTAAAGCAGATCAAGTCTCTGAGGCCCTCGTGGCTATGTTTGAACATGGAGATGAGGATGACATGGAGCTGTCTTAAAGGAGAGTCTACGATATGAAGTTTGGTCTTAAAAGGAGAGTCTACGATATGAAGTTTGTGTTTGAGTCAAATACTATTGGGCAGATAGGTCTCCTTACGTTGACAACACTGAAATGGAGAATGCAGGCCATGTTGTCATCCTCTTTGGATAAATTTGGTTATGGAACCCCTTGAGTTTTGAACCAAGCTTGCGGTGTGCTGAGACCAATGTTGCCATTCTCAAATGTTCCATTAACATTATCTATCTTATTTAATTATTTGGTTTATCCATTCAATTACATTATTGCCCGTAGCAACGCACGGGCACTCTACTAGTTATCATAGTATCTGAAAAGAGAGTTAACTGAATCAGTTAGCTTCTTAATTATCTTGAGAAAAAAAATGTTTGGGTCTTGCATGCAGTGAAACCATTTTTTACCAGTACAATGCTACTCCCTCCGTTCCTAAATATAAGACCTCTTAGAGATTTCACTATGGACTACATACGGAGTAAAATGAGTGAATCTACACTCTAAAATATGTCTATATACATCCGTATGTAATGTATAGTGGAATCTCTAAAATGTCTTATATTTAGGAACGGAGGGAGTAGAATACTTATCCTACTGTTCTGGTTTTGAAAAATCGTTGACCTTGGAGATGGTGCCAACTTACCATGTAATCTATCATTTGAAGTGCAGATGAGTTTTTCTCAAGTCGTACTATCATGCAAAGGAATCTTCCTGGAACTAGCTAGATTTCCGGGTGGTCATGTGAATCTGTCTGTCTGGCACAGATCTCTCTGCATTTTCTATGCACATGCCTCATACCATTGTGGTGCATCTGATTCTTGTTCTCCAAGAACGGAACATACTTTGGTGCTTAATCACACTCTATTGCCTGCACTTAGACTAGGAACCCCATGCAAATGCAATGTTTTGTTGCCATTCCAGCACTGAATTTAGACGCACTGCTGGAAAGAAAATTGAAGAATCTTTTCAGGTCAGTTTACACGCGCAGCAATATATGAAAATGTGACTTGTTATAGCATGGCGAGATCACAATCCGATAAGAGCTCAACTCTATCCCCGTTTCAGAGAAGTTTCCGAGGGAATAGATTCTCCACGTACTCTTAACTACTCGATGAACCTTGTAGGTTGGACACAACTGACAACCCGCCTGCACAGATAGAAAAAAGAAAATGAAAGGAAATTGCGGCAGAGAGAGGTTGCACATCATCTTGAACAATTTTTCAGTTCAAATCTTTTCATCAGATTCACAAAAGGTAGAAGATTGTAAGCACAACTGTGTTCTACCTTCTCGGTGAACAACGAGCACATCCCGTATTGCTGAGATAAAACAAATATCACTGGAGCTTCCATTCCAATTTTTTCAATTTTGTATACAAAATACAATTGAGTACATGACTGTCATGTCTGGATCTACTCTGTCGTTCTTGCACAACTCAATTTTCGAGCTCCCCAGCTGCATATGCAAAAAAATCCCCAGTATACTTCTAACTTCCTATGACGAACTTGGCTACAGCAAAGGAGATCTCTCATATCACAGCATGCTTAATCTCTTATAACTTCCTTGGTTACAGAATGATCAGAATTCTTCAGCTATTCTCCAAAAAATTTCCCATGCCATGGACATAATAAGAATCATGTTTCCTTTGGCTCTGCCTCTGCTTCTGCCACTGCCTCTGCCTCTCCCTCTGCATCTGCCTGTCCCTCTCCCTCTCCCTCTGCGTGTGGCTCTCGCATTGGGATCCTCTGGAAGCAGGCAAGAAACTCTATGTTCCCTTCTGCGCCCTTCAGCGGAGACTCGATCCAGCCCCCATTGCGGAATCCAAACTGCTCAACGCCTGAAATTATCCTATCTAACACCTGTAATGAATCGATTGAACAGGTTGGTCTACAACTCAAAGAAGGAACTTCAGGTAAAAGGAAACAACAAACAAACACTACACACATGGGATCATTCCTCAGGGTAGTCCGATATTCTGAGGCGGAGTTTTTCTTATTTGCAGGTGTACTATTGCTGGTGGATTTCAAGGGAAAGCAGGAATCCATCATAATCAAAAAGAAGATCTATAGCAGGCTAGCAGCCTTAGCCAAGGGAAACTCACATAAAGGAATGACAAATAATCCATGAAATGCTTAATGTGATCAGAAAGGCACAAAACAGGATGATGAACAATGGAAGTAAAATATCCCCCGTCAAAAGAGAAAACAAAAGCAAAGTATCATTACCTCCTTATGAACCAGAGGGTCTCGAACAATCCCACCTTTTCCTACCTGAGCAGGATAAAAACAGATATATTGGCTTGTGCATCAGTATTATTGTGCTTATCCAGACGATCATTAACTGAAAAATTATAAAGAAAACGAAGAGGGAACTCGTTTTATACCTGAGATCTACGGGCTTCAAATTGAGGTTTGATAAGTGTTATCAATGTTGAGTCTGTCTTCATTACTTTGACCACAGCAGGCATAACCTAGATTCCACATATATATTATCACTAAATACTGGACAATAGTATGTTACAGCAGTTTCTTTAAGCTGACAGTGAAAGGCCTTTGTGCGTGCAAAATATTTGGAGAACATCAACAACAGCACATCTTAGGCATGCACAATATTGGAGAACATGAAAAATGACACGACTTGAATTGCATAAGCGTGTGCACCTTGTTATTACCAGTTTACCACAGAACTACATCACTCATAATGCATGCATTTTAACTATTTGGGTCAGTGAAGCTGACCTAGTGTGCCTAAATACGAACTACAACCTTATAGCTTCAATGCATACACTGATGCAATTAGGTTGGCCATCTGTTAGTTGATTGGGTTGCTCAGGATACGCTATAGGCAACTTCAGATGAATTGGATTTTACAGCATTGTGATCTTTTACATCACACTAACCATATGAAGAAAGCATAACAAAAGGTAATCTCATGCAAATAAGAATGATAAAAGAACAGAGCAACAAATCAGAAACAGCCTAGTGTACTCTTTCATTAACTGTGGGAAATAAATCAATATGAACATATGGTAAGGCCACTATAAAAGTATAAATGTATCATAACCATGTGCGCACCAAACCATACCACAAGAATTGAGATGAATGATAGGTCCAGTGTCACCAAGTCAACCAGTTGTGGCAGCTTAGAAAGATGTCTTAAATTCGTCCGTTCAATTACTGAGACATGTTCATGCACACGAATTTTTTCAGCCACCTGAAATGAAGTAGAGCATCTTGAGATTTAATTAGTTATGCTATTCCAACAGGTAGCAACCACGCTCAGCAAACAAATAAAGGAGAGGAGCTGGATTAAAATAGACATCTCAATGAATAATGTTACCTGTCCATAGCCAACATCAACACCGTACACATGTGATGCCCCATGCTGAAGTAAACAGTCGGTAAAACCACCTGTAGACAGCCCTGAATCAAGGGCTACCTTTCCATCACAGTCAACTCCAAATTCTTTGATAGCTGCCTCAAGCTTATGCCCAGCCCTGAATTAGGTCACAACAAATGATACAATTATGTACTTTGTGAACCTGATATTACTATTACTTTTCCATAGGATAATAAACCTAAATATAAAGCTAATTATTTAGAGCATCACCTACATACATATTTCGGGATTTCAGCCTTGATTTCTATGACCGACTTGTCAGATACTTGCGTTCCAGCTTTGTTCACAACTCTTCCATTCACATGGACCTTACCTATAACATTCACGAGGTTGAATAATGCAAGGTATTTTACAGATATGGTTGTACATACAAAATATATAAGGTTCAAAGGTCACATCTGAAAGGGCAAGTGTCTAAATAATTCCAGAAACCGCTTGCACATATCAAATGTGGCATTAGCATGAGAACCATGTATAAGTATACAACCTACTGCAGTAGGGAAGTTTAAGTGCCAACCATGTACAAGTATACAACCTATGTTGTCTCAACGTAGCCGATCCCAAGCCCGGGTAAAGGAGGAGGGTTGTGATAGGCTTGGCGAGCCAACGTCAAAACTCAGCCACTCTTATGGAGATGAAACCCAGGAGAACAGTTTCGATTTCTTGTGGGTTTCAACTCTAGCCTACCCCAACTTGTTTGGGACTGAAAGGCTTTGTTGTTGTTGAATTTGAAGTTTCCCAACCAATTCCACAGAACCTATCTTAACATATTAGGCACTACCAATGTAGATATGCTGAAGACAGACAACTAGACAACAATGGTTAATACCCCCTCTGTTCCCTAGGCGTAGTTCTCACTAGCACAGGGAATACGGAAGCCTTAGTTGGCTCCAGTTAAGGGATGTAATCTCTGTTATCTTAAAGTTAGGAATAGTATCATTCAAGTTAGTTAGTTGTCAGTTAGAGATAAGATATCCCTTAGCCTGGGCCTTAAGCCAATTAAAGATAAGATATGTGTTTGTTAATCCTCTATACAGAACCACACCGTTAACTGTCTAGAAGCATGAGAACGTCAGTGCGACAACATGCTATACGAGGCATCAAACACCATTGCAAATTGGAACTCCCCTGGGTCCATAATGTCAAGAGGCAAGAATTGTTCATGGTACATCTGTGTTGATTATCTAGCACTCAACAACGGAGTTGTCAAGGACAAAATCCTGATCTCCGTGGTGGATGAGCTCCTTTATGAGTTAAATGGCCATAGGTATAACCACGTTCTTATGCACATGTCAGACATCGAGAAGACTGTGTTTCAGATGCACCATGACCATTCAGCCTAAACAACACACATGCCTCCTATGCACCAGTTATATTGTGACACGCCATTAAAACGGGTGCACAAAAAACTAAAAATCTACCTTTATTTTGAAAGTGCATCTTTTCTTTCGGTACTTGCTAATCTAGTTTCATCAATATATGAGCAAGACTAGCCATTCTCATTGTTTCTAGATTTGGTTCAGCATGAAAAGCTAATAGCATGCCATCCATTTCGGTTTATTTGGCATGGTCTGAGTTTGCTTCTTGAAGTATAGGTTATTAAAACGCAGAGTACCCAATCAACTTATGCAAGTATGTAGGTTACGAAGATTCAAATGCACAAAAAATTGTGTGGGAAGACTAACCCTGAAGAATCCATGACTGGATGTACGTTCTACTGTATTGTTGATACCTCTCAAGGCACGCCTCGTCCAATCGCTTTTTCCTGAGTGAGAAGAACAAAAAAAGATTAGTTGAACAATATATTCCAAAGAGATTGAAAATCGTCTTCCTACCAACACGTTTTTGTACCACAATTGCACCCCTGTTATTTATGACTAAGCTGAAATAACCATCACATCAATAAGAGCAAAAATGGTAATAAATGACACAAGAACTGCCTAGAGGCTGAAACTGGCGTATCTTATCGTATTGCTACATAAGCACCCTGCAATCTAGTATCAAAATGCTGCTGCAATGGCATGCTTATTGATGTTCCGAATATACTAGCATCACAATCATCCTAGACAAGTAGAGAGGTAAGGAAATGAGGTATACACCACAAATCATGTCATTGCCAACTGCTGATCTACAAGGCACTAGCAGTTCTTCCGTAGCGCGGAAATGAGAAATCTGAAAAGAAAAGAGGAAAAGGATAGAAAAGCTGGAAGCTTACTTCTTGGGGGGCTGGATTTTCTGGGGTTTGACAGCCGCCAAGTTCCTGGAGGGAGAGCAGCAGGTCGGCCAGACTCCAACCAGCCTAACTGTGGAAGGAAAGCGCACCTGGTTGATTAAACGATGGAACGATATACTTGATTCCACCAGACGAAACATTTGCAACAGCTCAAGTAATATTCGTGGGATGGGTGCTCTAATTTCATGGATGCAGAGAAATTCAAGAATGGAGGAAGGGAACGTGGGGAAGGCAGCAAACGAAGAAGACGGGCAAAATATTGCGGCGGCGGAGCTCTGGTGTATGCAAAACGAAAAAAGAAAAAGAAAAAGGACAGAGAAGAAGATTTAGGAGGGGGGAGCTCTTACGCTGGTGGAACCGTAGCCGGCAAGCCAACATCGCCACCTCCTCCTTCTCGACGGCAGACCCTAATCTCGGTCGGATTCTGCGGCTGCGCCGAGCCGCCGACGACTGGGGCTGAGAGAGATGCAAAGCGCCAAGCCGCCAAGACCAAAGGAGTGGGATAGGGTTTGATACTGGCTGGTGGGGCCCACGTGGCAGAGGGACGGCGAAGCGCACGCTCTCTTTCTTGCTCCCACCGCACCTGCGGCCCATGGCATGGCTCCAAGGGACGGCACGGCGCGTCGGCTGCACTCACCTCAGCGGTGCAACGCCGGCGCACGTCAGGGCCGGACGTCGGCACGCCCACAATTTGTTGGATACCTGATGTAACTAACCTTCAATTCATCGTAGTACAATTTCTGCACACCATCACAGTTCCTGTACATGAAACTGGGCAGAAGCAACTGTCGATAATAGCAGATGCACCGAGATGTCATGTCACCAGCTCACAGAAATACTCCCTCCGTTCCGAAATGCTTTTGAACTAAGACCAAGTCAAGTATTTCCGAACGGAGGTACAACAATAATCAGCGTGGTAAAGCTCTTCGTAAACTCCAGCAGATTGATTCTTTCTGGAGGCATGCATAGTTATTCAGGATAATCATACCGAATGACAGCCAATCGCTGCTGCTATACTCATGTTGCTCTGAACTGTGAGCACTGGGTTGAAAAATGAACCAGGAGTGACTATTCCAGAAACAAATATTCATCTGCCAATGATATCTACACGCGCCGCCGAAAAAGATAAAAGACGTACTCATAACTCGAAAATAAGTATACAAGGCTCAGGATCCCAAAATCCTGTGCTTCCTCCTGACATAAACTAACTAGTAGTACAACATCTGAACAAGGATGATAACCCTCTAACCTCATGTTTCAAACAAGCCATTCTTGTACAAGAGAGTCCAATCCGAGTCATCGGACGAGACGAGCTCGAATCCTTCTGCTCTCATAGACTCTGCCACTTGAACAGGGTTTGGAGTGGCCTTACTACTGTCATAATTTAATCCACCACCACTGCAACCAAACTCGACTGACCCGAAGCCGGATTGCTCGCTATCCTCTTGCAGGCAACAAGCGTTAACTGGCTGAAGAGTTGTATCGGGCAACGCCTCGACATTGCCTGGGATAACTGGTCCATCTTCATCATCAGACAACCATTGGCAGCAATCCAGATCACCCATATCGAATATTCTGCTAACTAGCCCTTCTCGCCAAGATATCCGAGCCTCAGTTGATGCCGGCTTCCGGAAACTTGCCTCCTTCCCCTTCAATTCTGTGTCGCAAGGAGATCTCTTGAAAGAGCTCAAGTCTATGGATTCCAGCGGTGTCGAAGCACCGGCAAACTCGAAGCTGAGCTCAGGCAATGTTGCAGGCAGGGCACCATTTTCATCATTTTGATCATAATCAGCATCCCCAGGCCTTGGGGACAAACTCATCATCTCAAGGCATTCTACCACTGGATCCATCCTCGTTAGTGGGCGACTGCTAACCCTCGCTAACCCCGAGCACTTGCCTGTGCTGCCATTTTCAGACCATGACTCACCAGAGATCCGTGTCGGATCTGTTGCCGAATCGTAGCCATAGCTGCTGCCCAGTCCTCGCTGGGCACACAATGAGCTTAGCCTAGAGGAATGTGATGATGCCCTCTTCACAATAAGCGAGAAGGGGCTAATGCTATCACCAGTGCTCGGCGTCCTCTGCACCGGAAGAAATCCGGACGATGGTGTCGTTTCGGACAATTCCGACACCGGCGTGTCAAAATCCAGCAGACCTCCGAGCACCGGCGACCCCAACAGCCCCGTGCAGTCCGGGGAGAGTTGCCAGAATGGGTCCTCCGATGAGCATCTCGGCAAGAAGATCTCTTCGTCGAACAAACACGCCGCACCTTCATCGCGTGGAGATGACAGCCAGATGACTGACGCCTCCTTTCCGCAATTCGTCGAACACGTCCCGGCCTCCCCCAATGGCGAGGACAGCCAGTGGATCGACGCCCGGGACGGCTCAGGGTCGAGCTCCTCGCTGGTGCCCTCGCCGGCGATGTCAAGGATGCCCCTCGCCCGGCATTTGCGCCGGTCGCGGACGCCTGGTACGACGTGGTGCCCGGCCGCGAAGCACGCCGGCGTCGCGGCACCGCCGGCCAGCACCTCCGGCGAGATCGACGCGTGGATCGGGGGCGTCGCTCCAGAGGACGGGTTGGACCCCGCGTCCGCCTTCCTCTCCGGCGTCAGGGCCTCGAGGTCCTGCTGCTCCTGCTGTCTCCTCGCCAGCCCCTGCTGCTTCTTGTTCGGCTCCACCCTCCTGATCTGACAACCGATCGGATCCTCCCTCCTTCTTCTGGGTTCACGACCCGGCCACTGCTCCGCCTTGGTCCTCGACTCCTGATCCGGCAGGCGGCCAGCGCCCGCCACGCGCCTCTTGGTCTCCGCGCGGGGCATCTGGGCGGACGCGGGGGTCCTCGGGGTGGACGCGCATCGCGGCTTGGAGCCCGAGGCGGAGGAGAGGAGGAAGCGGAAGCATCCGGCCCGCGCTGCGGAGGCGTCCCCGGAGTTGAGGTCCGACAGGGGGCTGCGGCGGCGCTGCGCCGCGGCGCCGGGGTTCTTGGGCCTGGGCGCGGTGGCTGGGGAAGGGGTCGGCGAAGGGGAGGCCCTCCTGGGCTGGGACGTGGAGGGTGTCCTGGAGGATGGCCTGGGCATGGCGGCGACGGCGGTGGGCAGGCGAGGCACGGCGGCGATGGAGGATGGAATGGGGTTAAAGGGGCAATGTCATCGGGGTTTGGACAGGAAGAGAGAGCCGTTGGAGGAGAGGGGGGAGGGGTGTCGAGATCTGCGTCCGTAAACTGAGCCCTCGAAGCATTCAATTTGCTGTAACGGTGATTGGGCCGATGACGACGCATTGATTATTTTTCTAGTTATTATTGTACAATATTTATTCTCACACTAATACTATACTCCAAAAGATCGCATGATTTATCTACGAGTATCTAATATTATATACTCCCTCTATAAAGAAATATATGATCTAAAAAATCACTAATAAAACGCTCTTATATTATGAGACTGCGGGAGTAGTAATCTAAAATATCTTATATTTCTTCACAGATGGAGTACTTATGTATTTTATATTGGTTTCAAAAAATATCAACATCTACAATTCTAAAGTTAATGCAATATGAAAATTAAATTTGACGCATCTAATGATATTGATTCTATATTGTGAATGTTGATATTTTTCTCCATAAAATTGGTCAGCCTTTTATGAAGTTTGACTTTAGACAAATCTCATATGCGGAGTAAAAATGACCAGAGAGGGTATCTAACATCACATGTCGCTCCAATGATGTACTCCATTCACCACATCACCAACAATCTGAAAATAACTTTAGTTACGATTAATCTTGAAAATAACATTAATTGTATTAATTACGATTAATTTCATAATGGTGAGGTATCAACTCACACAAGTACCATGAAGCAAGTCATTTTTTTTGCGAGAAAACTTCCGATCTATTCATCATGCCATGGCAGTAAAAGAACACAAAAATAATAAAAATTACGTTCATATCCGTAGACCACCTAGCATATATTGACTTTCGCAATCATAAAACTAAGTAAATTTAATTTGACAAGTAAGTAACTAATAGCCCAATGAGTAACAATAATCTAAGTACCAACAAAAACAAAAGTTGTGGAAACATACCGATGTGGAATCTAGTCTAAAAGATGTTGCCACGAGAAAGTTAAAGGTGAAAGAGGCGCTTTAGGAGATAAAACCTTTTTTAATTCAAATTTAAGATCTTTGTTGATATCGAGCCGCAAAAAGAAGAAAAAATCTTGTTGATAACATGTTTATGTGCATCGTTGCATGCAAGATAGAAGAGGAAGTTGCTCATGAAAAGGTAACAATGCGTCGCTTCTAATCCTATCGATAGTAAAACGGTAATGTTATCTGGCGAACAGTCGCCAGGAACACCCCTCCAGCGACCCCTCTAGCTGCCACACGATCAAGACCTGATGGTGGCAGTTTCTAAATGAAAAATGCACTAAAATAAACAAAATGTCATGCTTTTTGTAAAACTACCATCCCGAGAAACACTAAAACTGCCATCTAGGCAGTTCGCAAATGCCACCCCTAGCTGGCGAACGGTCGCCGGCTAAGGGGTCCAAGTAAAATTGGTTGTCTCGTTCTGATTACAATGAGGTAACGCACGACGCTGCTCGATGCCACAATAGCTGTTGGGGAACGCGACAGAAAACAAAAAAATTCGGTACAGCGAGCACGCCCAGGATCACTATGGAGACTGCATACAAGGTTTGATCTGATCCGTACCGACTCGTAGCGCAGCGGAAGAAGAGTTGGTGTAGATCGTCGGTGCAGATCCCTGCAGCTAGGATTTACAACCTTCCAACCGCAAGGATGTACTCCCTCGCCGGACAGCCCTTCGGGAGGCGGTCGGACAGTCCCTCGGACGATGTCGCGGACAGCCCTTCGGAAGGACCCTCGAAAAACGAACCGAAACTCGGACAGCCCTTCGGGAGGACACTCGAACAGCCCCTCGGGCAAAAGATCAGAACTATGACCTCTCTACGGGGTTGCACACATACGGTGTCAGCTATCCGGCAGGGCTTCGCCGTCCAGAACTAGTTCCTGCCGGAACCCAGACAGCCTTTCGGCTCTACGAAACTATTTCGCTGGGAGGGAGAAAGAAGCCAGACAAGTCAAATGGCATGTGTATGAGAGCAAGGGTGAGTTTTGGGGCAGCCCCCTCACCTCTATTTATAGAATAGCCAAGGGGTAAAGATGGTATTCAAAAATACCAAAAGTGCCCCCACTTTATGCCTTTACATAAAAGAATAAAGCAAAAAGGGGTGCCATGTGGAGCTCCAAGGAGCTCCACCTCCCTTGGCCGGCCACACTTGGGGGCCCCCCCATGAGGGGGCTTCCTTGAATCCCAAGTCCTTCTAGAAGGCTTTTGGAAAATATCCCAAAAGGTGCTTTCCAAAAAATATCCATAAATCACTTTTACTATTCACGAAGACATTTTTCTGCGTCCGTTAAATCCCAAATAATTTATGTGTGCCTAGAATAAATCCAGTACCCACCAAAACAATTTTGAACGCATTCCGAAACAATTTCGGAACAATGTTTCTTCAGCGAAAAGCAACCAAAGCGGTTCCGGCTGCTCCGGAACATTTCCGGTTTTTATCCCGGAAAATTCCCAGAAGTTTCCAGAACACTTCTGGCATCCTCCAAGAATTTCCAGGCGTGTTCCGGAACCAATTTGACTTAATGGAATACCCTGAAACAACTTTTCAGTTTCACCGAAACTATTCCGGTGTTCTCTCCGGAACATTTCCGTTTCATCAGAAACTTTTCCGGTGATTTTCTCTCAGACTCCCCGTCTAGTATTCAGCAGATAGATGACCCTTAAGCGTGTGACCCTATAGGTTCGGTGAAGTATAGGCATGACCCGGAACACTTTCCGATCAATGATCAACATCGGAGCCGTGGACACCCATATTGACCCCTATACCCACACGAATGAATATTCGAGTGAACCTCCAGTTGCCGTGTGCTATTCATGTGCTTCACGATATATTACAAATACCCGAGGTGAGATTTATAGCATCCCCGTGGATCAACAACTTGTCCACTATGCAAGTTACCTCGTTACCGGTTTTGTTCTCTTTTCTCGTTTCCGTGTTCCGGCATCCTAGTGATCAAATCACAATGTGTCTGGCCAGACGATGATGGATACCGTAACACCGAGAGGGCCCGAGAATATCTCTCCATCGTCGGAGGAGCAAATCCCAATCTAGAGCTATCTCGTTTCTTGTCATACTTTTCCGTGAACCCGTAAGCCGCCGTAATAGCCACCCATTTACGGATGACGTTTAACAAACCCCAAAGTTCACGAAGCAAGTACGAAGGAACTCGATACTCTCATGGTCTAAGGAATTATGCAAACATTAACTATCTCTGTGTTATTAACCATTAACTTGTGACGAATGAATCTCATAGCATAACATCAATTCGGGTCGATTCAACACAAGTGTTCTACTAACATTGTGCCCTCAAAATTGCCGGCATAGCCATGCCCATGATCAGGAAAACAGGATCATCATGCAATACTTGAGCCAGTCATAGAGGCATGACTAGGAATACATTTTCCGTTTATTATACCACACGTGCACATGAGTTTCCCTCCGAGCCTCGTGGTTATTGTAGACTCGAGAATCATTGCAGTTATAGCATGGAACATAAACATTCATTACAAACTCGGAGATACAAAATAACTGTTATTACTGCCTCTAGGGCATATCTCCTACAGACTCCCACTTGCACTAGAGTCATAATCCAGTTACATGGCTTCCCTAACACCAATGGCTGTCCGGTGCTGCTCATGCTTTGCTCGTGGTAGAGGTTTTGTCATCAGGTCTGACATGTTCAGATCCGTGTGAACTTTGCGTACTTTCACTAAACCCGCTTCGACATGATGTCGAATGAGTTTATATTTGCGTTCAATATGTCTTGTCTTATGGTGCGAACTTGGCTCCCTTGCCTGATCTACGGCGCCACTATTATCACAATAGATCTCCACCGGGTCCAGAGTACTTGGAACCACACCAAGGTCTTCAAGAAATTGCTTGATCCATACCGCCTCCTTGGAGGCTTCTGAAGCAGCAACATATTCCGCCTCCGTCGTAGAATCCTCTATAGTCTTTTGTTTGGAATTTTTCCAATCAACTGCGCCGCCGTTCAATATGAAAACATAGCCTGATTGAGATTTGAAGTCATCTGGGTCAGTTATGAAGCCTGCATCAGTGTAACCATTTACAATGAGCTCTTCATCACCTCCGTACACAAGGAGTAAATCCTTGGTCCTTCTGAGGTACTGAAGAATACCCTTGACTGCGGCCCAGTGTTCCAATCCTGGATCACTTTGGTACCGGCTGCTAACACTTAGCGCATAGGAAACGTCCGGTCTTGTACATAGCATGGCATACATAATAGAACCAACTGCCGGGGCATATGGAACATCATTCATTTGTACTCGCTCATCGAGAGTCCGAGGACACTGATTCTTGCAAAGCACTGTGCCAGGTGACATGGGGAGTAGGCCTTTCTTGGAGTTCTCCATGTTGAACCTTTTCAACACCTTGTCAATGTACGTGCTTTGGCTAAGCGCTATTAGGCGTCTTGATCTATCTCTATAGATCCTGATGCCCAATACATATGCCGCTTCGCCTAAGTCTTTCATTGAAAAACTCTTTTTCAATGAGTCTTTTATTTCGTTAAGAAAATTCACGTCATTTCCAATCAATAATATGTCATCCACATACAAGATTAGAAATGCTTTTGCGCTCCCACTAAACTTCTTGTAAACACAAGATTCTTCGTCATTCCTGATGAAGCCAAACTGTTTGACCACTTCATCAAAACGAATGTTCCAGCTCCTTGACGCTTGCTTCAGACCATAAATGGCTTTCTGAAGTTTGCATACCTTTCCAGCATCCTTATGGACGACAAAACCTTCTGGCTGTATCATGTATACATCCTCTTTGAGGTTTCCATTTAGGAAAGCCGTTTTGACGTCCATCTGCCATATTTCATAATCGAAATAAGCAGCAATTGCTAGTAATATCCGAACAGACCTAAGCATAGCTACGGGCGAGAAAGTCTCATCGTAGTCCACTCCTGGAACTTGCATGAACCCTTTCGCGACAAGTCTAGCTTTGTGGATAGTAATGTTACCATCCGCGTCCGTCTTTCTTTTGAAAATCCATTTACAACCAATGGGCTTTACGCCTTCTGGAAGTTCTTCCAAGTTCCAAACTTGGTTTTCGTACATGGATTCCATCTCGGATTTCATGGCCTTGTGCCATTCCTTTGAGCTGGACCCCGCCATCACTTCCTTGTAGTGCGCAGGTTCATCGTCTTCAAGAATGAAGATTTCGTTATGAAACCATTCAGGTGGCTGGATAGCCCTACCTGATCTGCGCGGTTCAGTTACAACATGGTCTGAAGTTTCCGCATCACATGCGACAACTTCCGGCTCGGTTGTAGGGATAATTAGCGGAATTGCTTCCGGTTACTTAGCCATATCAACGGTTGCCGAAGATTCACTAATCTCATTAAGTTGTACTGTCCTTCCACTTACTTCTTTAGCGAGAAACTCTTTCTCAAGAAAGACTCCGTTTCTAGCGACAAACACTTTGTGCTCGGAGGGAAAAGGAATACCCAATGGTCTCATTTGGATAACCTACAAAGTAGCATTTATCTGCTTTGGGATCGAGTTTGCTAGGCTGTAAACGTTTTACGTATGCCTCACAACCCCAAATTTTGAGATGCGACACAATGGGTTTCTTCCCATACCATAATTCAAATGGCGTCGTCTCAACAGACTTAGACGGTGCTCTGTTTAATGTATAAGCGGCAGTTTGTAGTGCGTGACCCCAAAAAGATATCAGCAGATCTGTAAGAGACATCATTGACCTAACCATGTCAAACAGGGTTCGGTTATGTCTTTCCGATACTCCGTTTCTCTGTGGAGTTCCGGGAGGCGTAAGCTGTGAAACGATTCCACGATCACTCGGATGTTGGCTAAACTCATGACTAAGATATTCGCCCCCGCGATCAGACCGCAGAAACTTAATCTTTTTGTTACGATGATTTTCTACCTCATTCTGAAATTCTTTGAACTTTTCAAAGGTTTCCGACTTATGCTTCTGTTGGGGAACGTTGCATGGGAAACAGAAAATTTCCTACGCACACACAAGATCTATCCATGGTGATGAGCATCTACGAGAGGGAGAGTGAATCTACATACCCTTGTAGATCGCTAAGCGGAAGCGTTTAAGAAACGCGGTTGATGTAGTCGAACGTCTCCGCGATCCAAATCGCAAGTCGTCCCTCGATCCGATCACGAACTAGCGCCGAACGGACGGCACCTCCGCGTTCAACACACGTACGGCTTGATGACGCCTTCACCTCCTCGATCCAGCGAGAGATGGTGAAGTAGTGGTTGAGTTCCAGCAGCACGACGGCGTGGTGATGGTGGTGAGGAACAATCTCAGCAGGGCTTCGCCAAGCGCTACGGAGATTATGACGGAGGAACTAGAGGGTTAGGGTTGCCGCACACGGCTTGGGGAAATCTTGATGTATCACGTGTGCTAGCCCTGCCCCTCTATTTATATGTTGAGCCTTGGGGTCTAAACTTGGAGTAAAAGCCTCCTCGAGGTCGGTTTTGCCCGCACAAGGTCGGTTTGGCCCGCAGGAAAAGAGTCCAACTCGGATCCCTGCCGAACCGTGCACAGCCGCGCACAAGCGGTAGTACCGCTCACAAGCGGTAGTACCGCTTCACACAAGCGGTAGTACCGCTCGGGCGGTAGTACCGCTTCACCAAGCGGTAGTACCGCTTACGCGGCAGCAAAACTACTTTTGCACTTTCCAATACCTCGTGGGCTTTATCCCTTTGGCCCATATAAAGTGTTGCTGCACCCGAACACTTCGGTAAACATCCGGAACCCATTCCGGTGAACTCCGGAACTCTTCCGGAGATCAAAACACTATTATCACATATATCAATCTTTACCTCTGGACTATTCCGGAGATCCTCGTCATGTCCGGGATCTTATCCGGGACTCCGAACAACTTTCGGTCACAAACATAATAACTCAATTATACTAATCGTCACCAAACGTTAAGTGTGTAGACCCTGCGGGTTCGAGAACTATGTAGACATGACCGAGACACCTCTACGGCCAATAACCAATAGCGGGACCTGGATGCCCATATTGGCTCCTACATATTCTACGAAGATCTTTTATCGGTCGAACCTCTATGTCAAGGATTCAGTTAATCCCGTATGCTGTTCCCTTTGTTCTTCGGTATGTTACTTGCCCGAGATTCGATCGTCGGTATCTCTATACCTAGTTCAATCTCGTTACCGGCAAGTCTCTTTACTCGTTTCGTAATACAAGATCTCGTGGCTAACACTTTAGTCACATTGCTTGCAAGGCTCATTGTGATGTTGTATTACCGAGTGGGCCCTGAGATACCTCTCCGTCATACGGAGTAACAAATCCCAGTCTTGATCCATGCCAACCCAACAGACACCCTCGGAGATACCTGTAGAGCACCTTTATAGTCGCCCAGTTACGTTGCGACGTTTGATACACACAAGGTATTCCTCCGGTGTCAGTGAGTTGCATGATCTCATGGTCAAAGGAACAGATACTTGACATGCAGAAAACAATAGCAATAAACTAACACGATCATATGCTACGTTCGTAGTTTGGGTCTTGTCCATCACATCATTCTCCTAATGATGTGATCCCGTCATCAAATGACATCTCATGTCAATGGTTAGGAAACCTTAACCATCTTTGATCAACGAGCTAGTCAACTAGAGGCTTACTAGGGACACAGTGTTGTCTATGTACCCACACATGTATTTGAGTTTCCAATCAATACAATTATAGCATGGATAATAAACGATTATCATGAACAAGGAAATATAATAATAACCAATTTATTATTGCCTCTAGGGCATATTTCCAACAGTCTCCCACTTGCACTAGAGTCAATAATCTAGTTCACATCACTATGTGATTTACATTGTAATGAATCGAACACCCATGCAGTTCTGGTGTTGTTCATGTTTAGCCCTTGGAAGAGGTTTAGTCATCGGATCTGCAACATTTAGATCCGTGTGTACTTTGCAAATATTTATGTCGTCCTCCTTGATGTAATCGCGGATGGAATTGAAACGTCGCTTTATGTGTCTGGTCCTCTTGTGAAATCTTGGTTCCTTGGCTAGAGCAATGGCACCAGTATTATCACAAAACAGAGTCATTGGTTTAAGTGCACTAGGCACTACTCCAAGATCTGTCATGAACTCCTTCATCCAGACACCTTCCTTCGCCGCCTCCGAGGCAGCGATGTACTCCGCTTCGCATGTAGAATCAGCTACCACGCTTTGCTTGGAACTGCACCAGCTAACCGCACCCCCATTAAGAATAAATACGTATCCGGTTTGCGACTTAGAGTCATCCGGATCAGTGTCAAAGCTTGCATCGACGTAACCCTTTACGACGAGCTCTTGATCACCTCCATAAACGAGAAACATGTCCTTAGTCCTTTTCAGGTACTTCAGGATATTCTTGACCGCCGTCCAGTGTTCCATTCCTGGATCACCTTGAAACCTTCCGACCATACTTATGGCAAGGCTGACATCGGGTCTTGTGCACAGCATTGCATACATGATAGAGCCTATGGCCGAAGCATAGGGGATAACACTCATCTTTTCTCTATCTTCTGCAGTCACTGGGCATTGAGTCTTACTCAACTTCACACCTTGCAATACAGGCAAGAACCCCTTCTTGGACTGATCCATTTTGAACTTCTTCAAAACTTTATCAAGGTATGTGCTTTGTGAAAGTCCTATTAAGCGTCTCGATCTATCTCTATAGATCTTGATGCCTAATATGAAAGCAGCTTCTCCTAGGTCCTTCATTGAAAAACTCTTGTTCAAATATTCCTTTACGCTTTCCAGCATTTCTATATTGTTTCCAATCAGCAATATGTCATCCACATATAATATTAGAAACGCTATAGAGCTCCCACTCACTTTCTTGTAAATACAAGCTTCTCCGTAAACTTGTATAAACTCGAACGCTTTGATCACCTCATCAAAACGAAGATTCCAACTCCGAGATGCTTGCACCAGTCCATAAATGGATCGCTGGAGTTTGCAAACTTTGTCAGCATTCTCTGGATCGACAAAACCTTCTGGTTGCATCATATACAACTCTTCCTTAAGGTAACCGTTAAGGAACGCTGTTTTGACATCCATCTGCCAAATTTCATAATCGAAAAAGGCAGCTATTGCTAACATGATTCTGACGGACTTAAGCATCACTACGGGTGAGAAGGTCTCATCGTAGTCAACTCCTTGAACTTGTGAAAAACCCTTTGCCACAAGTCGAGCTTTATAGACGGTGACATTACCGTCCGCGTCCGTCTTCCTCTTAAAGATCCATTTGTTCTGAATGGCCTTACGCCCTTCAGGTAATACTTCCAAAGTCCAGACTTTGTTTTCATACATGGATCCCATCTCGGATTTCATGGCCTCTAACCACTTCTCGGAATCCGGGCCCATCATCGCTTCTCCATAGCTCGTAGGTTCATCGTTGTCTAACAACATGACCTCTAAGACAGGGTTGCCGTACCACTCGGAAGCAGTACGCGTCCTTGTCGACCTACGAGGTTCGATAGCAACTTGATCCAAAGTTTCATGATCATCATCATTAACTTCCTCTTCAGCTAATGTAGGCTCCACAGAAACAACTTTCTGCGCTGTGCTACTCTCAGGTTGAAGTAAAGGTTCAACAACCTCATCAAGTTCTATCTTCCTCCCACTCAATTCTTTCGAGAGAAACTCTTTCTCAAGAAATGTTCCGTTTTTAGCGACAAACACTTTGCCTTCGGATCTGAGGTAGAAGGTATACCCAACTGTCTCTTTTGGGTATCCTATGAAGACGCATTTCTCCGCTTTGGGTTCCAGCTTTTCAGGCTGAAGCTTTTTGACATAAGCATCACATCCCCAAACTTTAAGAAACGACAGCTTTGGCTTCTTGCCAAACCAAAGTTCATATGGCGTCGTCTCAACGGATTTCGATGGTGCCCTATTTAAAGTGAATGCAGCTGTCTCTAATGCATAACCCCAAAACGATAGTGGCAAATCGGCAAGAGACATCATAGATCGCACCATATCCAATAAGGTTCGATTACGACGTTCGGACACACCATTACGCTGTGGTGTTCCAGGCGGTGTCAATTGTGAAACAATTCCACACTGTCTTAAGTGACTGCCAAACTCATAACTCAGATATTCTCCTCCTCGATCAGATCGCAGGAATTTAATCTTCTTGTTACGATGATTCTCAACTTCACTCTGAAATTGTTTGAACTTTTCAAATGTTTCAGACTTGTGTTTCATTAAGTAAATATACCCATATCTACTTAAGTCATCAGTGAAGGTGAGAAAATAACGATAACCACCGCGCGCCTCAATACTCATCGGACCACACACATCAGTATGTATGATTTCCAATAAGTCACTTGCCCGTTCCATTGTTCCAGAGAACGGCGTTTTAGTCATCTTGCCCATGAGGCATGGCTCACATGTGTCAAGTGATTCAAAATCAAGTGACTCCAAAAGTCCATCAGCATGGAGCTTCCTCATGCGTTTAACGCCAATATGACCTAAACGGCAGTGCCACAAGAAAGTGGTATTATCATTATCAATTCTACATCTTTTAGCATCAATGTTATGAACATGTGTATCATTACTATCGAGATTCAATAAGAATAAACCCCTCACATTGGGTGCATGACCATAAAAGATATTACTCATATAAATAGAACAACCATTATTCTCTGATTTAAATGAGTAACCGTCTCGCAATAAACAAGATCCAGATATAATGTTCATGCTTAACGCAGGCACCAAATAACACTTATTTAGGTTCATCACTAATCCCGACGGTAATCGAAGAGCGAGCGTGCCGACGGCGATCACATCAACCTTGGAACCATTTCCCACGCGCATCGTCACTTCGTCCTTTGCCAGCCTCCGTCTATTCCGCAGTTCCTGTTTAGAGTTGCAAATATGAGCAACCGCACCGGTATCAAATACCCAGGCACTACAACGAGAGTTGGTAAGGTACACATCAATAACATGTATATCATATATACCTTGTTTGTTGTTGGCCGCCTTCTTGTCAGCCAAATACTTGGGGCAGTTCCGCTTCCAGTGTCCAGTTCCCTTGCAATGAAAACACACAGTTTCTGGCTTGGGTCCAGCCTTGGGTTTCTTCACGAGAGGAGCAACTGTTTTGCCACTCTTCTTGGAGTTACCCTTCTTACCCTTGCCATTTTTCTTGAAACTAGTGGTTTTATTGACCATCAACACTTGATGCTCCTTCTGAATTTCAGACTCAGCGGCTTTCAGCATCGCAAACAGCTCGGCGACTGACTTGTTCATCCCGTGCATGTTATAGTTCAACACGAAGCTTTTGTAGCTAGGTGGCAACGATTGAAGAACTCTGTCAGTGATAGCCTCTGGCGGAAGGGGCATCCCCAATTCAGCTAGACGGGTGGAGTACCCAGACATTCTGAGCACGTGATCACTGATAGACCCGTTCTCCTCCATCTTGCAAGCATAGAACTTATCGGAGATCTCATATCTCTCGATCCGGGCATTCTTCTGAAAGATAAACTTCAACTCCTGGAACATCTCATATGCTCCATGACGTTCAAAACGTCTTTGAAGTCCCGGTTCTAAGCCATACAACATTGCACATTGAACTATTGAGTAATCATCAGAACGAGCCTGCCAGGCGTTCACAACGTCTAGAGACTCAACTGGAGCGGGTGGATCACCAAGCGGTGCATCAAGGACATAAGCTTTCTGGGAAGCCGTAAGGATAATCCTTAGATTACGGGCCCAGTCCACAAAGTTACTTCCATCATCTTTCAACTTAGCTTTCTCTAGGAATGCATTAAAATTCAGGGGTGCTACTGCGCGAGCCATGATCTACAACATAAATATAGCAAAGACAACTTAGACTATTGTTCTAGATAATGAGTTTAGTTAATCATATTACTTAAAAAACTCCCACTCAAATTGACATCCCTCCGGTCATTCGAGTGTAACATGATCCAAATCCACCAACTCAAGTCCGATCATCACGTGAGTTGAGGTGGTTTCAATGGTGAACATCTTCATGTTGATCATATCTACTATATGACTCATGTTCGACCTTTCGGTCTCTTGTGTTCCGAGGCCATGTCTGTACATGCTAGGCTCGTCAAGTTTAACCCGAGTGTTCCGCGTGTGCAACATGGCTTGCACCCGTTGTATGTGAACGTGGAGTCTATCACACCCGATCATCACGGCGTGTCTCGAAACGACGAACTTTCGCAACGGTGCACACTCGGGGAGAACACAATTTATCTTGAAATTTAAGTGAGGGATCACCTTATAATGCTACCGTCGTCCTAAGCAAAATAAGATGCATAAAAGGATTAACATCACATGCAAATCATAAGTGACATGATATGGCCATGAACTTGTGCTTTTGATCTCCATCTCCAAAGCACCGGCATGATCTCCATCGTCACCGGCATGACACCATGATCTCCATCATCTTGATCTCTATCAACGTGTCGCCATGAGGTTGTCGCGCCGACTGTTGCTTCCACGACTATTGCTAACGTTTAGCGATAAAGTAAAGCATTACATAGCGCTTAATGATTGACACGCAGGTCATACAATAATTAAAGACAACTCTATGGCTCCTGCCAGTTGCCGTACTCATCGACATGCAAGTCGTGATATTCTGTACAACACATGATCATCTCATACATCACATATATCTCATCATGTAATTGGCCATATCACATCACAACATACCCTGCAAAAACAAGTTAGACGTCCTCTAATTGTTGTTGCAAATTTTACGTGGCTGCTACGGGTTTGCAAGAACCGTTCTTACCTACGCAAAACCACAACGTGGTGTAGTGATTGCTTTTTGATCTTCTAAAAGAACCCTCTTCATTGAAATCGATTCAACTAAAGTGAGAGAGACAGACACCCGCTAGCCATCTTTATGCAACGAAGTTACATGTCAGTTGAAGGAACCTGTCTCGCGTAAGTGTACGCGTAATGTCGGTCCGGGCCGCTTCATCTCACAGTACCGCCGAATCAAATATCAACTAGTAACGGCAAGCAATATGTATACACCCACGCCCACAACTCGTTTGTGTTCTACTCGAGATCTCATCTACGCATAGACCTAGCTCGGATGCCACTGTTGGGGAACGTTGCATGGGAAACAAAAATTTTCCTACGCACACACAAGATCTATCCATGGTGATGAGCATCTACGAGAGGGAGAGTGAATCTACATACCCTTGTAGATCGCTAAGCGGAAGCGTTTAAGAAACGCGGTTGATGTAGTCGAACGTCTCCGCGATCCAAATCGCAAGTCGTCCCTCGATCCGATCACGAACTAGCGCCGAACGGACGGCACCTCCGCGTTCAACACACGTACGGCTTGATGACGCCTTCACCTCCTCGATCCAGCGAGCGATGGTGAAGTAGTGGTTGAGTTCCAGCAGCACGACGGCGTGGTGATGGTGGTGAGGAACAATCTCAGCAGGGCTTCGCCAAGCGCTACGGAGATTATGACGGAGGAACTAGAGGGTTAGGGTTGCCGCACACGGCTTGGGGAAATTTTGATGTATCACGTGTGCTAGCCCTGCCCCTCTATTTATATGTTGAGCCTTGGGGTCTAAACTTGGAGTAAAAGCCTCCTCCAGGTCGGTTTTGCCCGCACAAGGTCGGTTTGGCCCGCAGGAAAAGAGTCCAACTCGGATCCCTGCCGAACCGTGCACAGCCGCGCACAAGCGGTAGTACCGCTCACAAGCGGTAGTACCGCTTGGGCGGTAGTACCGCTTCACACAAGCGGTAGTACCGCTCGGGCGGTAGTACCGCTTCACCAAGCGGTAGTACCGCTTACGCGGCAGCAAAACTACTTTTGCACTTTCCAATACCTCGTGGGCTTTATCCCTTTGGCCCATATAAAGTGTTGCTGCACCCGAACACTTCGGTAAACATCCGGAACCCATTCCGGTGAACTCCGGAACTCTTCCGGAGATCAAAACACTATTATCACATATATCAATCTTTACCTCCGGACTATTCCGGAGATCCTCGTCATGTCCGGGATCTTATCCGGGACTCCGAACAACTTTTGGTCACCAACATAATAACTCAATTATACTAATCGTCACCAAACATTAAGTGTGTAGACCCTGCGGGTTCGAGAACTATGTAGACATGACCGAGACACCTCTACGGCCAATAACCAATAGCGGGACCTGGATGCCCATATTGGCTCCTACATATTCTACGAAGATCTTTTATCGGTCGAACCTCTATGTCAAGGATTCAGTTAATCCCGTATGCTGTTCCCTTTGTTCTTCGGTATGTTACTTGCCCGAGATTCGATCGTCGGTATCTCTATACCTAGTTCAATCTCGTTACCGGCAAGTCTCTTTACTCGTTCCGTAATACAAGATCTCGTGGCTAACACTTTAGTCACATTGCTTGCAAGGCTCATTGTGATGTTGTATTACCGAGTGGGCCCTGAGATACCTCTCCGTCATACGGAGTAACAAATCCCAGTCTTGATCCATGCCAACCCAACAGACACCCTCGGAGATACCTGTAGAGCACCTTTATAGTCGCCCAGTTACGTTGCGACGTTTGATACACACAAGGTATTCCTCCGGTGTCAGTGAGTTGCATGATCTCATGGTCAAAGGAACAGATACTTGACATGCAGAAAACAATAGCAATAAACTAACATGATCATATGCTACGTTCGTAGTTTGGGTCTTGTCCATCACATCATTCTCCTAATGATGTGATCCCGTCATCAAATGACATCTCATGTCAATGGTTAGGAAACCTTAACCATCTTTGATCAACGAGCTAGTCAACTAGAGGCTTACTAGGGACACAGTGTTGTCTATGTACCCACACATGTATTTGAGTTTCCAATCAATACAATTATAGCATGGATAATAAACGATTATCATGAACAAGGAAATATAATAATAACCAATTTATTATTGCCTCTAGGGCATATTTCCAACAGCTTCATCAAGTAGATATATCCATACCTACTTAAATTATCAGTAAAAGTCACGAAGTAGAAATAACCACTCCGTGCGGCCGTGCTCATTGGACCACATACATCACTATGTATTATTTCCAACAACTCACCCGCCCGTTCAGGATGACCCGTGAACGGCGTCTTGGTCATTTTCCCCATCAAGCAAGCTTCACATGTGTCAAATGATTCAAAATCAAAGGACGGTAAAACTCCATCTTTATGGAGTCTTTGCATGCGTTTCTTTCCGATGTGGCCAAGCCGACAGTGCCACAAGTAAGTGGTGGTGGTATCAGCCTTCTTAAGGCGTTTAGCATTCACGTTAAAGACATCATTTCCACATTCAAGATTTAATATGAAAAGGCCCCCAACAATGGGTGCAAATCCATAAAACATATCCTTACAATAAAGTGAACAACCATTGTTCTCAGACTTGTACGAATACCCATCGTGTACTAAACATGATCCGGAGATAATGTTTCTACACAATGCCGGAACAAAATAACAGTTATTTAGTTCTAAGGTAAATCCTGAAGGGAAACGTAGAGGCATAATGCCGACGGCTTGAGCGGCGATCCCAGCGCCGTTCCCGACGCGCATCACGACTTCATTCTTTGCTAGCTTGCGCACCTTCTGAAGTCCCTGTATCGAGTTGTAAATGTGAGCAACCGATCCGGTATCAAATACCCAAGACTTAGAATTTTCGCTAGCAAGCAAAACGTCAATGACATTAACTTGTATAACAATTATAGCTTTTCCGGTTTTCCCGGACTTCTTATCTTCCAGATACTTCTTGCAGTTTCTCTTCCAGTGTCCTGTGCCCTTGCAGTAGAAGCACTCAGTTTCATTCTTGGCTCCGCCCTTAGAGTTGCTTTGGGAGCCGGTCTTACCGGCGCCCTTGCCCTTCTTTGGCTTGCCTTTCTTTTTGAAACTGGCGGTTTTATTCACAAGCAACACTTGCTTGCGATTTTTCCGCAGTCCTCCTTCCGCAGATTTCAGCATGGCGAGCACCTCTTCCGGTGTCTTCTCCATCCCACTCATGCTGTAGTTTATGATAAAACCGTCGTAAGACGGGGGAGTGAAGAAAGCATCATGTCCATCATATGGTCAGGTGGAAGTGCAAATTCCAGGGTTTTAAGCTTTTCAGCATAGCCAATCATTTTGACTACGTGTTTGCCAACTGAACTGCCCTCAGCCATCTTGCATTCCATCAAGGTCTTCATGATATCAAATCGTTCAGACCTTGCGGTTTCCTTGTACAGGGCATCCAAATCCCGGATCATATCGCGGGGTTTATGGAATTCAAAACGTTTTTGAAGCCCTGCACTCATGCAAGCTAGCATGAGGCACTGCACTAAGTTATGATCATCATCCTTAGTGGCCCGGACATTTTGTTCCTCTTCCGGGGCAGTGGCCGCCGGTTTGGCTGGAAGAGCATTTTCAAGCACATACATTTTCTTAGCGCTCCTGAGGACAATCCTCAGGTTACGGACCCAGTCCGCATAGTTGTTTCCAGTCGCAGCTAACTTCTCTTTCTCTAACATTGGGCCTAAGTTGAACGCGGTGTTGCGAGCC
Source organism: Elymus sibiricus (assembly GCA_039707655.1). Lineage (NCBI taxonomy): Eukaryota > Viridiplantae > Streptophyta > Magnoliopsida > Poales > Poaceae > Elymus > Elymus sibiricus. The sequence goes on along the minus strand of CM077670.1, from coordinate 81,311,938 downwards.
ATTTGATCTACAACGGAAAACACAAGTTTCACTTAGACTTTGTTTATAATGATTTTGGCACTAGTGAATAAACAATTTTATTCTAAAGTGCGCTCCCACTCAAATCAATATCTCTCAAAATTGATTATGAGTGATTCAAGATCCAAATTGTAATTCAACGTCATTGTTCGAGATGAACACTGATGGCGCGAACTATAATTGGTAGGCAAACTTGCCGATCACATCTCTATGTGACTCTTGTTCATCTTTCGATGCGTGTGTTCCGAGCTCAGGACGATCCTGCCATGAACGTCATGACAACCAAGTGATCTTGCTGCAAGGTCTGACCTCACCCGCCTTACATCCGTACAATCATTCGTACCCATGTAGATCATGGCGCACCCCGAAAGGAAAGATGTTGTGACGGTGCTACACTTAGGAGAACACTAACTACTTGATATTTTTAGTGAGAGATCACCCTAATAAAAAGCGACTACCGCGCAATCAAAAGGGTGCATCATAAGGAATAAACATCTCAGGCAATTTATAATTAGCATGATATGGTATAGCCCTTTCTGACGGAGAAGTCAAGTATTTCTTCGTCTTCGGCATTTGCGTCGGTGTTCACCTTCGCGAAGATTGCCATCACCTTGTCGATGCACCAGATAATATTGCTATCTCTATAGCTAATAAAATAAGTGCATTACTTAAGGTTGACACGCAGGTCATTAAAGTGACAATCATATGGCTCCAGCCATCATGCCGAATCATGACACGCAGGTCATGTTAATAAATTTACATCATATAGTCATCTCATACATAATCGAATTAATATCAGCACTGCTATACCACATCACATGCACATCCTGCAAAACCAAGTTAGACGCCTCTAATCGGTTTATGCAAAATTTTATTTTACGTGGCTTCTAAGGTTTTGACTTAAACTGCAGCTACCAACGTTTTATCATCAAGTATGATTATTCAAGTCACTAGATTAACTTTTCAGGGTGTATGAAACACGAGATAATAAAATCTCGAGCCCCATACTAAACTTCCTCATACGCATGACCCCCGTGCAGATCATATCTGCATTGCCCTTTCATCTGTGAATTTCATCTTTCTTTTGACTATGGCGGAACCCAAAGAACTGTTAGCACTTCGTTGATCAACCAGGATCGCGGATTGCCAGAACTTTGTGAAATTCCACCATGCTGTCTCGAGATCAGAAATACGCAAATTCTAGGGAAGCAACAAGAACATCGGGTAACAGATTTCATCTGCTACCCGCATAAATAATTTTCAGCAATAGATCTCATCTACTCCAAAATTATATTATGCAATACCCATACATCTCCATGTATTCTAGATCGTAACCTGCATCTACGCATAGCACGGCTCATGATGACACTGTTGGGGAACGCGACAGAAAACAAAAAAAATCGGTACAACGAGCACGCCCAGGATCACTATGGAGACTGCATACAAGGTTTGATCTGATCCGTACCGACTCGTAGCGCAGCGGAAGAAGAGTCGGTGTAGATCGTCGGTGCAGATCCCTACAACTAGGATTTACAACCTCCCAGCCGCAAGGATGTACTCCCTCACCGGACAGCCCTTCGGGAGGCGGTCGGACAGTCCCTCGGACGATGTCGCGGACAGCCCTTCGGGGGGACCCTCGAAAAACGAACCGAAACTCGGACAGCCCTTCGGGAGGACACTCGAACAGCCACTCGGGCAAAAGATCAGAACTATGACCTCTCTACGGGGTTGCACACATACGGTGTCAGCTATCCGGCATGGCTTCGCCGTCCAGAACTAGTTCCTGCCGGAACCCAGACAGCCTTTCGGCTCTACGAAACTATTTCGCTGGGAGGGAGGGAGAAGCCAGACAAGTCAAATGGCATGTGTATGAGAGCAAGGGTGAGTTTTGGGGCAGCCCCTCACCTCTATTTATAGGATAGCCAAGGGGTAAAGATGGTATTCAAAAATACCAAAAGTGCCCCCACTTTATGCCTTTACATAAAAGAATGAAGCAAAAAGGGGTGCCATGTGGAGCTCCAAGGAGCTCCACCTCCCTTGGCCGGCCACACTTGCCCCCCCCCCCATGAGGGGGCTTCCTTGGCTCCCAAGTCCTTCTAGAAGGCTTTTGGAAAATATCCCAAAAGGTGCTTTCCAAAAAATATTCATAAATCACTTTTACTATTCACGAAGACATTTTTCTGCGTCCGTTAAATCCAAAATAATTTCTGTGTGCCTAGAATAAATCCAGCACCCACCAAAACAATTTTGAACGCATTCCGAAACAATTTCGGAATAATATTTCTTCAGCGAAAAGCAACCAAAGCGATTCCGGCTGCTCCGGAACATTTCCGGTTTTTATCCCGGAAAATTCCCAGAAGTTTCCAGAACACTTCTGGCATCCTCCAAGAATTTCCAGGCGTGTGCCGGAACCAATTTGACTTAATGGAATACCCTGAAACAACTTTTCAGTTTCACCGAAACTATTCCGGTGTTCTCTCCGGAACGTTTCCGTTTCGTCCGAAACTTTTCCCGTGATTTTCTCTCAAACTCCCCGTCTAGTATTCAGCAGATAGATGACCCTTAAGCGTGTGACCCTATAGGTTCGGTGAAGTATAGACATGACCCGGAACACTTTCCGATCAATGATCAACATCGGAGCCGTGGACACCCATATTGACCCCTATACCCACACGAATGAATATTCGAGTGAACCTCCAGTTGCCATGTGCTATTCCTGTGCTTCACGATATATTACAAATACCCGTGGTGAGATTTATAGCATCCCCGTGGATCAACAACTTGTCCACTATGCAAGTTACCTCGTTACCGGTTTTGTTCTCTTTTCTCGTTTCCGTGTTCCGGCATCCCAGTGATCAAATCACAATGTGTCTGGCCAGACGATGATGGATACCGTAACACCGAGAGGGCCCGAGAATATCTCTCCATCGTCGGAGGAGCAAATCCCAATCTTGAGCTATCTCGTTTCTTGTCATACTTTTTCGTGAACCCGTAAGCCGCCGTAATAGCCACCCATTTACGGATGACGTTTAACAAACCCCAAAGTTCACGAAGCAAGTACGAAGGAACTCGATACTCTCATGGTCTAAGGAATTATGCAAACATTAACTATCTCTGTGTTATTAACCATTAACTTGTGACGAATGAATCTCATAACATAACATCAATTCGGGTCGATTCAACACAAGTGTTCTACTAACATTGTGCCCTCAAAATTGCCGGCATAGCCATACCCATGATCAGGAAAACAGGATCATCATGCAATACTTGAGCCAGTCATAGAGGCATGACTAGGAATACATTTTCCGTTTATTATACCACACGTGCACATGAGTTTCCCTCCGAGCCTCGTGGTTATTGTAGACTCGAGAATCATTGTAGTTATAGCATGGAACATAAACATTCATTACAAACTCGGAGATACAAAATAACTGTTATTACTGCCTCTAGGGCATATCTCCTACAATAGCTACTTGTAAGTCGCCTGAAAATAGTTTTTGGGTTAGTCGGTTTTGGAAGGAAGGAATAAGCCGGTGGAGAGAAGGAAGAAGCAGTCGCCGGCTCGCCGGAGAAGCCCTCTGGTCTATCTTAGGGTGGCAGGCAACCTCACTATCTATTTTAGGGTACAGGCGACCCCATTATCTATCTTAGGGGTGTTGGCGGTAGGGGTGCAGGTTCGTCGAAAAAAATGGTTCATGGCTGGTTTAGAGGAATGGTCTGGGGCAGCGGCGGCACGACTGTGGGCGGCGGTTGGGAGGAGGGCGAGGCTAGCACGGGAGCGCCCGAAAGAAAGCAATCGCCAGTGCTCTTGGTTCCAACAACGAGTCCTTTCTCTGAGAATTAAGGAAAACAAACTAACCATGTCTGTCTATGTTCACCTTGACATGAAAGACTCTTTTCCTAACTTGACTGTTCTACCTGGCTAATTCACTTCACTTTTCGAGGGATCCTGAATTGGAGTTCACTTGTCTATGAGGTGTCCAAACAGCTTCATATCCTTCCAAGGCGCAGGGGTTCTCTCTCCATTCACTTTGAGCTGGAGTCCGGTGGTAGATCTGACGGTTCGAGGTTGAAGAAGATGAACAATGACCGTTTTCAGAGGTTGAAGAAGCTGATCTGGCCATCCATCGGCTCACAGTGAATCGACTGGCCCAAATTGGATTTTCAATCACTTGACATCTAGCCAATCCCGCTCCATGCTAGCTCTTCGCGCGCTAGTGCCCTTAACTAAAAGTTCCAAATGGATTGTACAATTATTTGTTAGAATTGTGATCAACGAAATATTTTCTATCTCTTCTCTTTGCTACACTCTTCTGAATCAAACTGATGAGTAGTGTTCCCCAAAGAAAAATCGTGTCTCTCATCCCTTTTTCTATCATAACGAATGAAAACTTTATGCAGGTTTGACGTTATCGCCATCATGAAATTGAGACATACAGAACAAGAAACTTGCCAATCTTCAACAGGACATATATAAATCAGGCGTCATTTTATGATTTACTTGCAAAAATATTTGCAAAACGTCATGAATCTCACTCAGTTGAGCGACGGATGTATAAAAGCGCATTACATAAAACATCACCATCTTTTATCATGTTCCTTTTATTTTCTTTACTTTTTCTGTGCCCAAATGAGCTTTTACTTCTACAATCTTACAGTCAAAGAGGCAAAAAGGAGCAAAAAATAGGAGTTACAAAATGGTGGCCATAATCACTCCTGAAACCACTGCGCTACCGATTTTAAAGTACACACAGCACGCGCAAAACCATATTATGGTCTGTAAATCAGAAAGCACACTCCAAAAGACAAGACTTCTAAAAGACAGTCCCTCGCCATCTCTCTATCAACATGGCAATCAGCAGCACAAGATGTGTCTCGTCTCTCCTGTGGCACGAATCAAGTTCAAGGTTCACTAGTCGATATGCTGGGCGTCGATGTTTGCGGCATTCCTCTGCCCATTGAGAACCCACGGGTGCCGTCTGGCATACGCGGCCCTGGAAGCTGTTTGTTCGCTCCCGCGGGAGGCGATGATGACCGTGTCTGCTGCTGCTCGGCCTTCACTGGGTGGCTGGAAGGCGGGGTTCCGACAGGATGGGCGCCACTCCGGTTGTTGTTACCTTGATTGCTGCTGTTTTGGTGGTGCTGCTGCTGCTGCGGATGGTTGTTATGGTGGTATTGATTGTTGTTATGGTTGTTATGGTAGCCACGCCCTCTGCCTCTGCCTCCACGCCCTCGGCCTCTGCTGCGCCCGCGGCCCATATCTCCAGTGCTTTCCTCAGACTGTACAAAATAAATGTTTTTCAGGTCTATGGGGAAAAGTCCCTTGAAACAAGCTTGGAGGTACATAAACAGACAAAATCAATTGAATCTCAAAACATTCAGGTGACAACTCAAAGAAAAACAGGTAACCTTGCAGCGACATACTGCTGAAACTACAGGACAAGTACCAAGTTGAATATTCTTCTGGTATTAGCTGGTTGACAGCAAACACAAAGACTGCTCTTCCAAATTGGGCTTATATTTGGACAAATGTTGGCAATGGTACTTTTTAAATTCTTTCTATGGTATGTTCAATAATGAACAAAACTAGTAGAGACTATAAAGTACTTCATGCATTTCTCTTCTGAAGGTGCACTCCGGTCAGGCTGGGCATTATAATTAGCTTACAAAAGTAAGAGAGTGGTAGAAAAAAACGTTGGCTAAGGGGAGAGAATCCCTCCTTTAACTGCCCGTTAGTTAGATAGAAGATGAGACCTCTCTGCAGAAATATTGCAGATAACACCCCAGTGGAATCCACTTCGAGGCGGACTCAAACGCGGGTGGGTGAGACCACCACCATGGGGTCAAACCACTGAGCTAGCACTCAGTTCTCAGAGAATGGTAGAAACGAGGGAGCATATTATCAATGGTCTTAATGTCTTGTGAAGGAGAAAGAACAGTTAAGTGTGGTGCTTACCCAAATATGCTGAATAGAGACAGAAGATAATGAGGCTAATCAAGATAAAATATCATTAAATCTCATGCACACCTTTATTAAGACTGGAAAAAAAGACTGTATGTTCCAAAACGGCGGAAGGAATACTTACAACATGCTCTCCTATTGCATCTGGCGGTTGAGATATTTCTTCTGAATGTTTATCATTTGGTTGATCAGAAGTGGAAACATCCTCCTCACCATGTACATCAGTTTCATGCCCACCCTTCTTGCCTTTGCCACCCTTAGCCTATAACACAAAACCATTAGAATGTTTTAGGAAACAGTTTTTTTATGCAACATGCAAACAAACGAAACAAAGGATTGTTGGCGTATATTTAAGCAAAGTTAAAAGAAAAGCACTAGGCGCTAATTGTGCGCTTTTCTAACCAAAGCGCTGAGTGTTTTGCTATCGCCTAGAGCTTAGGCGCGCTTAAGCGGGTCACGCCTTTTTTTAACTATGATATTAAGGTACTTCTACGATACACAGACAAATTTTTAAAAGAACTGTGACATATTTTAAGCTGTTATTGATGTAATTCTCAAATGATACATCAAATTTACGATTCTTCCTAATAGATCAGAAGTGAAATAAATGGGTCACTGTTTGAAGTTTGAACATACTGTAGGGCGAAGGTGTGATTAAACAGGGAGGTGGACTACTTATGTTAAAAGATGCCTTGCTAACACCAAAAGGTTCATGATTTTTTATTTTTGAGGAACAAGGTCCATGATTTTGATCCAAATGCACATCAAAAATCCTTTTTTGTAAGTTACAGTTTCTCAAAAGCAATTGCTTTTGTTTTCATATTAACAAGCTAAACTTATACTCCCTCCGTCCGGAAATACTTGTCGGAGAAATGGATGAAAATGGATGTATCTAGAACTAAAATACGTCTAGAGACATCCATTTCCCCGACAAGTATTTCCGCACGGAGGGAGTACATGTTAACACATCAACCTTCTAGCATATATTAGTCGTAATTTCCTTGGAGGTGCATCCAACAAAGATGGAGAAATTTTGTGGTGATACTTCATACGGACACGAATAATAAAAATGAGTTGCAACTTCAAGTAACGACAATCTTCGAAAAGCATGACGAGCCAAAAAAAAGATTGGCGTTGCTACAATTAGTTCTTGTGTAACGGTTCAAGCCTAACGCATCCTCTATTTCACATCCATAACCTCAGAAGAGACTCGAACGCAGTTTTTTTTAAGGAAACCATACAATGGCACAGTTTGGCTTGAATACAGCCACACTTTAGTGCCAGCTAATTTGAAACACAAACCGTGCATGAACATCACCAAGCATACTTCCATTTTCGTTCCTTGGCATAGGTAATTGTGTCAACTGGTGCTGGATGCCACCAAAAAGTGAAGTAAATGCAACTAATGGTAATTTCATTATGGCAAACTTCATATTTGATATGTCCGGAGGGTTCAAAATGGATAGTGTTGAGCCACTCAGTATTTCCTTCTAAGGGACTTGCAATATTCTTTTCTGAGAGCAAATTTGGAATGTATATTTCTAAGTGGCATTCCCATATACTTTACATATTCAATTATCGCCGATTAACATCCAATCGAACAAGATGTTATTTTTGAGCGAACTAGGGCATGATTAAATCAGTCTATAAGGACATGATCTCAAACAAAGATGCTCGAATCAAGAATTTTGTGCAGTGTAGAAAGTGGCCGAAACAGGATGGAGGGGTGTAACAATGAGCATGACTGAAAATTCCATCACTTGAACAGTTGAAGCCATCTCCATGAGTCAACTCTATATGATTATATGCCAAACATGCTTACTGCAGAAGCTCAGTCCAGGTGATGCAACATGAATTATCAGCTTGCGATTGGTAGGCTTTGGAGTCGTTGAGGAGAACAAGTGAGAATCATAGGGCGAGCCATTTGCCGATTCTAAATTAGATCCAACAGCTTGGCACGGGTGGTGGTGGTAGTTATTTTGAGATTGTTTTTCTGAGCCAAGGGGGGGGGGGGGGGGGGGGGGTGTAAGTTCACAGCCAGACAGTGTCTGGCTGCCCCATGATCTTTGTAATCCCGTGCATTCAGTATGATTGTAATTTGCCAATCAAAAAGTATATATTTTGGCTCCTAAAAGAAGAAACGAGTCTTTCTAAACACACTTTGACCTTAGATCCTAGTAATAAATGTACATACGTAAGCTGACCTACAAGAACTAAGGAGAAAATATGCATTATTAATGCATCATTCCAAATGTAAACAGAGTCGCATTTGCAAAATGACAGAATTACGTGTATAAGAAATAAAGTTGTACAAATGCTTCATTCTTGTAGCCTCATCGCAACCTGATGACTTGAGATGTTATGGCAAGTACTTATCATCATGATGTTTTGCTTAAGCAGTTAAGCACCAAAACTATCTCATGTCCAATTGATTAAACCCAATGGATGGTTACCATGCAAGAATTCAACAACCGAACTCTAAGCCCGCTTCTCCAGTTCCTCTCATCATTAAGCACCACAATCTGTATTGGATGAAGTGATGTCATTGGTAATATACGGGCAAACAAGTTATTATGCTATTAAAGAGGTTGTGTAATGATAAATACCGCTTTCTCAGCATCCTCAACAGTCTCATACTCAACAAAAGCGTGCAGCTGCCATCAGGGAAAAACTATTAGCTTGACATACATACATTAGCAAAAGGTGCACTGACACACATCAAGGCAATGGTGAGAACAAAGACTATCACAACAACAGTTTAACTGTAAAAATGCAAACATTCATTTAAACCAAGCTGCATATCGTACAATTATTGGCCAATCTGCATAACACAGACAAAATTATTGGAATTTGTTTTTCCTATGGAGCTAGGATTTGTGGGGGCTCTGGGGGAGAGAGAGAGAGGATGTATGTGGCCGTTGGTGGGGAGGCAATGTATACATGTATCTTATTGTATAATTGCTAATGAGAAAATGGCACATGATATTAAAACCTTTTATGGGGACGCCGTGGCCTCTTATAAAGTACTTATCCAGCTGATTTTAAAATCTCAATTTTAATGACTATTTTCTTGTATGGAGAGAGACCCCTTAATAAGCCTAGTCCACACCCCTACTACACAACATGACAGCTACCTAAGCATGCTGCATGCTAGCGCGGAAACTGAATGCATGCAACCACATCCAGAACATTAATAAAAATCACATAAACTTCTTATCTCTCCTACTTAAAAAGAACATAACGTTCTGTCATCCGCTCATCCTTCGTCTAACCTTACGCACGTTCCTCCCTCCCTCCCCCCCTCTCCATTTTGATCTTTTTTCTTTTCATCCCTGATTTTTTTGCACCGGTTTTCCCTAAAAAACACATCAACAACCCCACCTCTTATTGACTTACCAAATAATATTATGTTTTCTTTGGTAAACCAATAGATGCTTACCAAATAAGAGTTTGCCAAATAAGATCTTATATTTTTACACAATCACACTAATACGGGAACGTAACTCACAGACTAACCTACTAGAATATTTATGCCTCTGTTGCAATGCACGGGCTATTATCTAGTCTAATAATACCATGTAAATAATGCATTCACACATATCCACCCCTACTTCACATCAAATGAATATATGTTGCACTGAACTTAGTCCATTCAGGCTGTCCAAGGATACAGGGTTCAGGGAAGATTCAATGGATCAAATATAGTTACCCATGCGACCATCAGAAAACAACTGCCATTAAGAATATGATATTATATTTGAGTGTTATAAACAGAAATAATAATTACCTTGTTGGCAAAAAGCATATCTAGTTTAGCAGATCTATTAGTGACTGGACCACTGCCGTTTGGGGTCTGAGGATAGCATGTTCTGATTGTCTTTACACTGCAACATGGCAAACAAGAATCAGCAGAGAAAAATGTAGCAGATTTCTCAAGACCGAAAGAGAATAGCTGCACTCTTTGCTGATCTACAATAACTATTACCTGCCAACAGATGAGAATATCTTCATAAGGTTCTGGTAACAATGATCATCTGGGAGATTTTCTGCAACAACGATTCGGGCCTACAAGACAGAGCACATCTTCCTTATTAGTTATCACAGTCTAGCTATTTTACCATAAAAAGGAAACTAAAGCATATGGCTGTTGCATACAATGTATAAAGACCTCATAATTACCTGGAGTTCTTCTAAATCTGATTCTGTAAATGGCTGTCCGCGCTTTACTCTGTTTCCATCTTCACTAACCACCTGCATGTATAACCAAACAATCATAAATGTAACTGCAGTCATAAGTAACATGCAGAGGAATGACAAGCAAGCAGTAGTAGATGTGCTGCAATTGATCATATTCTTATGACTTATGAAGGACAGTACCCTGTTGATGAATGAAATAATTTCAAAAATAATAAAAGTCCGTTCTGAGATCTGGCCGCAATATACAACAGGGTTATCATTGAACTTACAAGCTTTGATGAAGTCCGAAGAGCTGAAGCAAGCATGGAACTACTTTGCACCAGAGCCTTAATTTTCTTAAAGGAAGCAACGACTGACATCGGTACTGCATTGAGTGAGAATGTAAATCAGATAGGTGTAATTATATTTGTTTGACTAAGTATCAAAGGTGGTAATTTTTCTCTATAATAGACAGAACCTAATTTCCCTTTTTTTAATCAAAAATAAGTAAATAAAACAAATATAGGTAACTATTTTCTGATCAGTATGGCAACCACTGTCCTGTTAATAACTGAGGCAGTAGAAGATAATAATACATGATAAGATCAAAAAATGTTTATCTTGATTTGTCAATTGGTATTGGACAAATTATAGTCCAATACTTTGACCAAATTTTAGAATAGAATGAATCAATGCAATCCTAATTCCTAATTAGATCAAAGACAGTCCAAGAGAAAATCTATCCAAAGTAACATAAGATACTGCAAAAAAAAAAGCAAGATCTATGTTGTGTTAAGTAGATGCTATCTTCGTTTCAAAGAAAGAAACATATCTAGGAAAGTAACGAAACAGTAGCATGCATAATATATCCAGTTATTCAGCTGAAAGCTTTAAAGTAGCAAGATCATAAATATGATATTTTCTTCAATTCATGGAATAGAAAGCTACAAAAATAAAATTACAAAAAGAGTGAATGATGGTGACATCTTCCCAAAACAATCATACAATCAACACCAAGAATCAGTTTGATGAATTTGCATTACAAGTCTCAACGAAATAGCTTCAAATGCAAGCATACAACTCACCATATCCTTCAGGATCCTTAGAAATAAACCTCATCAAATGTTCTGTAGTGGCCAGGTTTATATCACTGAAGTAATACTCCACCTGCACGATTAAAATTTACGAAATGAGAAGGTGGTGAAAAAAACTATTCTTGTAACATAACAAATGAAAAAGAAAAACAACGACATTCTCAGTAAAATATAACACCACAAGACGGAAATGTGAGCGCACCAAAGATAACGATCTACAGAAGAGTTGAAACTTGACTGGATTAAACTTTCAAATCAAGACGCTACTCACAACACGGACCTATTTAATTGACATGATTGGCTCCAGGAAACTTCACATGTAATTATGTGTTACAGCCCCCAGAACAATCACTGTCCTGATCTAACACCTATTCGAAATCGAGCAACACAATAAGGAACAAGAGGAGCACCAACCTGCTTGGTGATCTTGTGCAGCACGTCGTCCGTAGTCAGCTCTCTCCCCTGCTGGTGTGCCTGGGGCGCCGGCGGCGGCGGCACCGCTTGCTCGGCCCCCATCTCATGCTCAGGCACGGCAACGAAGCCCGGGCCAGCAGCACCGACAGCCGCGTAAAACTCGAACGGCGGCCGCGGCGGGGGCGGGCCCGCGGCGAAGAACGACGCGGGGGGCGGCGCGGCGAAGACGTGGATCACGGGCTGCACCGGCGCGGGCGGCGGCACCGCGGCGACACGCGGCACGAACTCCGGCGCCTGCGCGTTGAGCCGGCTGGCGGAGCTGCTCCGCGAGAGCCCCCCCGGCAGCTCCTCCCCGGCAGCCGGATCCTGCTGCGACATCGGGCGGAGCTAGGGTTTCGGCGCCAGTTAGCAGCAGCAGCAGGAGCAGCCGACGCTGCCGTGGCAACAGGGTAGTGGTGGGATTAGTAGCAGCAGCAGGGCGGTACTAGTGCTAGGCGGGTTGCTGGTTAGGGTTTGGGCACGGCGGGCGCGGCGGAGAAGGGGAGTTCTCGGAGGTCGCGGGCGCCGGCGAGGTCAGATATTTATGGGGCGCGACACGCGGAGGCTTCCACGGGGGATCGGCGCCGCGGCCACGCTCCGCCTCCGATCGGAGAGGGAGGTGACTGGAGCGGAGGACGGGTGGACCCGGCGTATGGTCTGGTGGTTGAGCCGACGAAGGGCGTGGCGTCCGTCTGGGTATGGGTGTATGGGCCAGACGTAGGGAGAGGAGGAGCGAGCAGGGCGTGGGGCCGGGGGGGCAAGCGAGGATTGGATCGAGGCGGACCGCACCCGTTGGGTGTCGTGTCCGTATGATTCCTCGTGCGCGAGCAAATCGGGTGCCTGTTTGTGTAGGCGCGTGTGCGGGCAGGAGTAGCCTACTCGTGGAAAACGGCTTTCTACTGGCGTATGATGGACTGAGACTGCTACTGCAACGGCTGTGACCACGACACATGGCGGCAGTCCATCACTGAAGAAGAAGTTTCAACGCTATACCAAAAGGAGTACCAAATACTCCTTCAGTCCGAAATTACTTGTTACAGAAATAGATGTATCTAAACGTATTTTTAGTTCTAAATATATCCGTTTCTATTCATTTCTAGACAAGTAATTCGGGACGAAGGGGGTATTTATTTACTATTACCTTCGTCCCAAAAGCTCATATCTAGACAAATTTAAGACAAGCTTATTAGGATGAAGGGAGTATAAAAAATCCGAATTTTCAATAATATTTCAGCAAGGTGTGTCTGCTATGCCATGAATTCTAGACATTGCTCTGATCTACACATTAAGGTATAAAAGGAAAAATAATAATGGTGAAAAGTAGTAGCTCAGGTGAGGAAAATGAGAAGATACTATCAATTTCATGAGGAAAAATGATCTTATAAGTTATAAAAGGAAAATTCTAGATTACGGGGCAACTTATCTATACATAGTTTCCTCAAGGAGCGTCATTATTTGTTGGTGTTGCCGTTAGCTGGTACCAGAAAATATATGTTGTCTTGTTATTTGAGCTCTCCGTCGGGGTACCGTGAAATTCTTCTGCTACTTGCGATGGTGTTGGGATTCCCCGAAGAAGAGGGGTGATATAATAAAATAGTATAAAGTATTTCCCTCAGTTAAGAACCAAGGTTTATCGAACCAATAGGAGACGCCACACAAACAAGATAAACGGTACCTGCACACACAAAGCAAATGCTTGCACCCAACGAAGGCAAGAGGGTTGTCAATCCCCTTGTTCTCGCCAATTGTAAGGATTAAATCTGATAGTGATAGATATATAAAATAAAATAAAATAAAATTAAAAAAAAACAGCGAGCAATTTTTAGGGTTTAGTAAATATGGAGAATGGACCCGGGGGCCATAGGTTCACTAGAGGTGTCTCTCTCATGAGCATAGCAACGGTGGGTAAACAAATTACTGTTAGGCAATTGACAGAATAACGCATAGTTATGATGATTCTTCATGGCATGATCAATATATAGGCATTACGTCTGTGCAAGTAGACCGTTAAACTTACTGACGCCTACTACTATCACTTCACCCCAAAACCGCTATCCAGCATGCATATTGAAGTATTAAGTTCATGACAAACAGAGTAACGCTTTAAGCAAGATGACATAATGTAGACAAAGTAAGACCAAATAATATGTTCAGACCCCGTCGTTTTATCCTTAGTAGCAACAATACAATACGTGCCTTGCAACCCCTCCTGTCATAGAGTAAGGACACACAAGATTGAACCTACTACCAAGCACTTCTTCCACTGAAAATAAATCAACCTAATTGGCCAAAGAAGATGGATAGATTGGAGAGAAATACAAGGCTATAAAAATCACACATAATAAATCTCAGAAAAGACTCAAATACTTTCAATGAATAATCTGATCATAAACCCACAATTCATCGGATCCCAACAAACACGTCGCGAGAATTACATCGAATAGATCTCCGAAGAGATCATTGTATTGAACATCAAAAGGAGAGAGAAAGTCATCTAGCTACTGCTATGGACCTGTAGGTCCTGTGGGAACTACTCACACATCATCATGGAGGCAGCAAGGTCGATGAAGATTGCCGCCCCAATGGTTTCCCCCTCCGGCAGAGTATCGGAAAAGGCCTCCAGATGGGATCGCAGAAGAACATAGGCTTGCGGCGGCGATAAAATTGTTTCGGGTCTCGCTTCGGGCGTTTTGGAATATTAGGGAATTATAGGCCGGAGATTAGGTCAAATGGAGCCACGTGGGCCCCACAAGTGCTGATGGCGCGCCTGCCCCCTTGGGGACGCCCCTTGAGCTTGTCGCTCCCTCGTGCATCTTCTGGTCTCTCCCCGAAGCTTCTAGGGTCTCTTCTGGTCCAGAAAAAATCACTGTAAAGTTACATCGTGTTTGGACTTCGTTTGGTATGTTTTTTCTCCGAAACAAAGAAATAGACAAAAAACAGGAATTGGTACTAGACACTAAGTTAATAGGTTAGTCCACACAAAATGATATAAAATGGCATATAAAGCATACAAGATTGGTAATATAATAGCATGAAACAATAAAAAATTATAGATACATTGGAGACGTATCAACGAGCTTCCTCAGATGCTCGAGGTCTTCATGAGCAAGTAAGTTGGATGCACACCCACTTAGTTTGATATATAGAGCTTTTATACACTTATAGGCTTATAGCTCTAGTGCATCCGTTACATGGCAATCCCTACTCCTCGCATTGACATCGATTGTAAGGCCTCCCCATTGCCTATCGATCAAGCCTCATTGATGTGAGACTTTCCTATACCTTTTTGTCTTCTCCTATAAACCCCCATCATCATTCTTTTTGCCATCCAGAGTGCTTAGTCCTTGGCTCACGCTCAAGTATTGCGTGGGAGTTGAAAAAGCTGAAGCGAGAAAATGTATAATTTAATTGCTTGGTTTGGCACCGGGGTGTTCATGATTGATATCTTTATGTTAGGAAGACTGAGTCATGCCATGCTAACATGATTAAGTGGGTAGGGATATTGTTCTTCAGCATTTTTATTTTGAAAGGCAATGATTGTTTGCTAGTATGCTTGTGTATTACTGTTTTGATGTAAAATTGATAAACTATTGCCTTGAATCACTCGTTTCCCAATATTCATACCGCAAATGAATTACTTGATCAAGAACATGTTAGGTAGCATCAACATAAAAAATTCCTTATTTTATCATTTACCTACTCGAGGATGAGCAAGAATTAAGCTCGGGGATGCTGATACGTCTCCTACGTATCTATAATTTTTTATTCTTAAATGCTATTATATTATCACTTTTGTATGCTTTATATGCCATTTTATATTGTTTTTCTGGACTAACCTATTAATCTAGTGCCAAGGGCTAGTTCCTATTTGTTGCATGTTTTTTGTTTCGCAGAAAAATCATACCTACCAAAGTCCAAACACGATGAAACTTTACGGTGATTTTTTCTGGAACATAAGAGACCCTAGAAGCTTAGGGGGAGGTTGAGAAGACCCACGAGGGGCCCACAAGCTAGGCCGGCGCGTCCAGGGGGTAGGCGCGCCCCCTGACTTGTGGGCACCTCGTTGCTTTGTTTGCCCTAATTCATGGCCTATAAATTCCCAAATATTCAGAAACCCTCGGAGCGAGACCCAAAACAATTTTATCGCCGCCACAAGCCTCTGTTCTTCCGTGATCCCATTTGGAGCCCTTTTTCGGTACTCTGTCGGAGGGGGGAATCATTGGGGAGGCTATTTTCATCAACCTTGCTGCCTCCATGATGATGTGTGAGTAGTTCCTTTAGGACCTACGGGTCCATAGTAGTAGCTAGATGACTCTCTCTCTCTCTCTCTCTCTCTCTCTCTTGATCTTCAATACAACGATCTTCTCTAAGATCAATCCGATGTAATCTTTTGCAGTGTGTTTGTTGGGACCCGATGAATTATGGTTTTATGATCAGAATTATCCATTGAATTATTTGAGTCTCTTGAGATTTATTTACTATGTAATTTTATAGCTTTGTATATCTCTCCCATCTATTCGTCTTCTTTGGCCAATTAGATTGATTTATCTTGAGCGAGAGAGGTGCTTTGTAGTAGGTTCAATCTTGCGGTGATCTTGCCCTGTGATAGGAGGGGCGAAGGCACATATTTGTATTCTTGTTACTAAGGATAAAACGACAGGGTTCGGTCATATTAATTGGTCTTACTTTGTCTACATTATGTCATCTTGCTTAAAGCGTTACTCTATTTGTCATGAACTTAATACTTTGATATTGTAACATCCCCAGATCTCAACCCCTGTCATTAAGCTAATTAATTAGCCATGTCATCATGATCATCCTAAATAAATTGCATTTAGAAAATAATCCAACTTCGAGTTCAAATTCAAAATTTAAATGCAAGTCAAATTATTACTTCTTCAAATAATTAAACAAAATAGTTCATAATATTGCAAAAATTCCCAAAGCTATTATAAAAATAAAACCAACATTATTTAAATTCCCAAATTGACCCTATCAACCAAAACAGTGGACCAGCAACAATTATTTTTGCCTTTTCAATTTCTAAAAATGTTTAAACAATTTCAATTGGCCCCAAACTTTTTGTACCAGTCCAGTATAGTGCCTATTATTTATGAGACAAGATTCACATTCAACAAAAATCGTTTGATGCACTAACTAAATGTAAAACAGAGGAGAAAATATAAAACAGAAAAGAAAAAGAATAAAACAAATGGGGCACTGTGCCCCTGGGCTTCTAGTCGCTACAGGGAGGCCCAGCCCACCTACCCCGCCATCCCCAACCTCTCTCTCTCCCCGTGCGTGCCGCGCCCGCAGCGCCCGCGCACGCCATGCCCCCCCCTCGCGGCTGCCGACGCGTGCCGCTCGCCTCGCGGTGGATAAGGGCAACCCCCCGTGCTCCCTCGTCGAAACCCTAGTCTCCATTCCCCTTCTCCTCGTCGCTCTCATCGTTTTGGACACACACCCGACGCAGCCGTCGCCGCCGCCTCGCCATTAACGCAGCCACCGGCCACCGTTCGTCTCCCCGTCGAGTCCAGGAGCCCCGGCGTCCTCCTCTACACCCCGTGCGAGCACCCATTCGAGCTGGAGCCTCCCCAAGCCGCCGCAACTGTCGTCCCCGTCGCCTGCATCAACCACGGCCGTAGCCTCGATCCGTCGTCGTTTGAGCTCCCACGGCCCCCTCGACCTCGCCATCGGCTCCGCTGTGAGCATCCGGTTCCCTCTGGCCTCTCCCTTCTCTTCCCCCGTGCCCCGTAGCTGCCCTGCCGGCGAGGCCGTGCCTCGGCCGCCGCTCACCACCGCTACCGCCGCCGTCTTAGCCCACCACATCTCGAGCCGCTTGGACCAGCAGATGCGCGGTGATGCGCTCGTCCGAATCGTGCCCTCCGCCGCTTGGTTGGTCGCCGGAGCTCAGCTCCGGTGGACCGCCGCCGCGTCTGACTCGTCGCCGGCGGGCACGCGCATGCGCGCGCGCGTTAAACCAGGGGTTGACCCACTGTAGCGTGGGCCCGCTTGGGTTAACTAACCCCCCTAATTAGTTTAGGGCCAGTGCTAGGCATCATCCGGATGATGTTTGCGAAATTTAAGCCGCCTAGCCAGCCCTGCGATCCGGCCTATCCAACGATCCTAATTTCCTTTGTTGACGGACGTGTCACGTGGGATGGGCTGGGTGGGCCACACGCTTTTTGCATGCACACATGCGTCAACTGACTGCATGGCAAATCCATAAAAAGCAATGTACATGCTACTATGCGACGATCACGCAAATGGATTCCATGAGCACACACGTATCCCTATTTCTACATGGAAGTGTCAAGTTGTTGTCTCAGTCATTGCCGTCCAATATCACTGTTAGTCTTTCCCGTCGCAACACCCCCGCCAGTTGCCGTCCCTGCCCATTGCAACAATTGGTGATGCTGCGACAGGATGAGCACAACACCAATTAGCACTGCGAGCCTTCGAACCTGGTTGCATCGCTGCCGCCGTTGCGCATCGTCGCCGTCGTTCGAGGTTGCAATATGACCGATGTTGTGGTCACCGCCCCCATTGCAGCATCACCCGACAACCTTCGCATCACCACTCGCTTACCAGACAGCCAGGCCTCGTAGCACCCTCAGCGGGCGGTTCCCTCACGGCATAGACCACTTGCAGCAGTGGCAATCGACCCTTTGTAGCGTCGTGTGTTGCAGCAGTGGTGGTCGGCAATTGCAATGTCATGCGTACCGCTTGCAGCACCAACGGTTAATCCTTGTAGCGTCGTGCATCTTGGCTTGCAGCAATGGTGGCTGACCTTGCAGCGTTGTGTGTCCATCTTGTAGCAGTGGTGGCCACCCATTGCAATGTCGGGTTTCTTCATCTTGCTTCCATGGTTCGTCTTGCAGCAGTGGCGGTCACTCCTTTGCAGCTTTGCGCGTCCCGGCTTGTAACAACAACGATGGGCTTTGCAGTAACGTTGACAATCCTTACAGCGGTTCCAGTTGCAGCGTTGGCCTTTCGTCATCCATTGCAACATGGACCATGTTGCGGTCACCCAATGCAACATCATCTCCAGCTTGCATGGCATTGGAAGATGTTACAAAATACATGGGCCTTTAGTCACCCATTGATACATGGACCATGTTGCGGTTATCCAATGCAACATTGACCGCGATGCGGTCACCCATTGCAACATGGACCATTTTACGGTCACCTCTAGCTTGCATGGAGTTGTAGACACGTGGTCCTTTGATCACCCATTGCAACAAGGACCATGTTGCGGTCATCGATTGCAACAAGGATCATTTTGCGTCTTCTTTTTCCTTGCCCTCCTCCTTCAGCCAGTTTGCTTCACCGTCTCGGCCGTTCTCTCCTCCGGGATGACCTCTTTCTTATGCTACTTCGGGTCCACGGCGTGGGCGACCATGACGGGGACGGTCACGGCGGGGACGAGCGGCGACAGGGGTGGGTGTGTCGATCATGGCTCTAGGGTGGGAGGGTTATTGGGAGAGAAATGGTGAGAATGGAGATGGTGTGCCACCGACGGACGGGTCAGGGAAGGACAGGGGGAGGACGCCGCGGCGTCCGCGACGTGTTCGCGTGGACGCAAACCCGGTCCAAAATTAGACCGAAAATGGGTCTAAACAGACAAGCCGTTTGCATTGGCACGTTGGACTGTGTTTTGTATTCGCGCACACGCAAACGGACGGCGGACGGACGAAATACGTGGGCCCGTTGGAGTTGCCTAATGGCCAACGATGGTGGCGTACAATGCATTCTAGGGTCATGGACTCATGGGTGGCAAGCGACAGCGGCTGCATGCAGGGACCGGGGGGTCAGGAGAACGCACTGCTTTTGATTGCAACAGTGCAGGCACGAGAGAATATAATGATTTTTCCTAATTTCTAGGAGGTCCCACGAGGACACGTGGTTGGGAGTATATCCAGTGATCGCAGGCGTCGGTTGCTGCGCGGTGTGGATGGTGCGATGCGCGACTGATTTTTCTAGAAATCAGCCGGCTGAATATAATGCTTTTCCTTACTTTAGGCCTAACAGCCCCCTGTGGCACTGACTGATGGGCCCCACTGACTAATTAGCTAGCTTAAAATAACCTAATAGCCCAAATAGTCACTGACATCCGGGGCCCATCCGCTAATTAACTATGTTTAATAAACTAAAACGCTAGTTAACTTACTGTGTATGACATGTGGGACCCACCGCTACTATTCAAACGGATAAGATGGGTCCAGTCAGCCTGCTGACTCAGCAGAGGGCCCACCAGTCAGCCTCTGTTGACTGGACCCTTGACCAGTCAACGTTGACCCAGTCAACTGCTGACTGGGTAGTTGACTGGGCTCACATGTCAGCCTATGTTGCACATTTCTGGGTACACTTCTGTGTACCCATAGCAATTAATATTTAAATGATTTTCGAATTAAAATAATTCCAGAAATTCCAGAAAATGATTAAAACTTTGAAAAATCATATAAAATAAACCATAACTCGGATGAAAATAATTTATATATGAAAAATGATCAGAAAAATATGACGAATCCGAATATGTCATTCATATACCTGCCACACCCCTTCATCACTACAAACATGGAACCTTCCCCTCCGGAACGCTTGTCCGATAATTGCCCAAAGTCGGGAAAATATTCTCGGATATTTCCCCGCTCCCTCTAAATTACTTAGCGATGTAGTAGAGCACGTAATCAACCCCTACTGCCCTGTCATGCATCTGTGTTGCATTTGTTTGCTATGTATTTATTTGTTCCCCCCCCTCTTCTCTCCGGTAGCCCCGAGTCTGACGTGACCCCTGAGGACTGCTACGCCACCGATGACCCCTCTTTCACCGCAGAGCTTCCAGGCAAGCAAACCCCCTTGAACATTCCTATATCACCTATTCCTTCTTCCCCGTGCTTGCATTAGAATTTGCTACCGTATTTGATTGCTCCTATTCTGATGCATAGCCTGATGTTGTAACTGTTGTTGATACCTTACCTGCTATCCTAAATGCTTAGTATAGGTCGGTTAGCGATCCATCAGTGGCCCCACACCCTTGTCCGTGTTGCCAGGCTTTACTACCAATGACTCGATCGGTGTGATCGATGTACAGAGACCGAACACAGCACCGCACACCCCCTTAGTTGTACGACTCTGCAGAGCTACTATCGAGTGCCGAGGGTGATACCTCTTACCTCACTCCTGATGATATCTCTGTAGTGTAGCTAGTCGGTTGTGGGTTACCGAGGGTGATTCCTCTTTCACCACCTCCGATGAGGCCTCTGTCGTGCAACCCCTCAAGTGTGAACCCATCAAGGGTGGTTCCTCCAAGTTCACCTTGACGAATACGTCGAGTGGGAATCCATCGAGGGTGATTCCTCAGATTTCCCCTTGATGTTACAGACACACGAGTACCTTGACATTCACCTCAGACCTTTGTTGAAGTCGGGTTGACCCAAGGTACCCGCGAGAGATGGGAAGTCGGGTTGACCATGAGGGTACCCGCGAGATAATTACGTGGCACGGCCGGGCAGGCAGACCGCCCCAGGAGAGGGATAGGGCCTGGCCCTTGCCGTAAGTCCACGAGACGGGGCGACGGGGTCACATGATCGTGGATCTCTGTTCGTTTCCGCGAGCTCCCAATACACTAACGGATTTGGGTATTTGATCTGAGTTGGCCACTGGCCTATACGCACTACCACCACGTGGGATAATGGTTTAATGGGGCCCTCAGCGTCGTATGTATCAGCCGAAAGCTCTGTCAGATGTCCAGTTCAGCATTGTGGCACGGTCGGATCGTGCCATCCAGGAGAGGGGTGGCGCTGGTATCCACCGTCCTCACAACGACCCGGGGTGCAAAGGGCGATGGGCCCAAGACCCCTGAGCACTTAGGATGTAGACCGGCGGGGATCTCTCTGCGGAGCCTAGGTAGGACTACGTCATGTCGATCAGCCGAGGCCGGGCATGACCGAGAAAAGTGTGTCCGGCCAGAGTTAATCGAGTGTGTTGGGTAACAGTAGTGCACCCCTGCAGGGAAGTTATCTATTCGAATAGCCGTGTCCACGGTAATAGGACACTCAGTGTTGTATCCCGATCTACTACAACTTAAACTGGATATTTGTGTTACTTAATAATTTGATAGCTCCGGGATTGCTTCCTCGCAGGGAGTCGAGGAAGGATCTCTGGGCATTGCTACTATTACTTACTATTATATGTTATGATACTAATCTACACTCTTCTAATGCTGCAAGACGCTGAAGATGCTAGTCTTCGATAGGCTAGGCTATCCCCTCTATTCTGGCATTTCTGCAGTCTAGTCCACAGATACAGCCCCTTCATTTGATACTGATGCATAAATAGAATAGTTCTGATGTAAGTCTTGCGAGTACTTTGGATGAGTACTCACGGTTGCTTTGCTACCTCTTTTTCCCCATACCCGATTGCTGCGACCAGATGACGGAGCCCCGGAGCCAGCTGACCCCGTCGACGACTACTTCTACCCCAACGGAGCCTATTACTACGTGGAGACCGACGACCAGGAGTAGTTTAGGAGGCTCCCAGGCAGGAGGCCTGCGCCTTTTCGATCTAGTTGTCGTTGTTTTGCTATGCCTTCTTAAGGCATCCTTGCTAACTATGTCTGTACTCAGATACTAATGCTTCCGCTGACTCTTGTGTAACTCGAGCTTATGTATTCGAGCCCTCGAGGCCCCTGGCTTGTAATATAAAGCTTGTATTATTTTATCTTGTGTCTAGAGTTGTGTTGTGATATCTTCCCGTGAGTCCCTGGGCTTGATCGTGCGCATTTGCGTGTATGATTAGTGCACGGTCGAGTCGGGGGCGTAACAGATATGCATGCTGGATAGCGGTCTTGGGGTGGAGTAATAGTAGTAGATGCAGTTGGATTACGGTCTACTTGTCACGGACATAATGCCTATATATTGATTATGCCTTGGATGATCATTATCTATGCGCAATTCTGTCAATTACCCAACAGTAATTTGTTTACCCACTGTTGTTATGCGTATGAGATAGATGCCTCTAGTGAACCTATGGCCCCCGGGTCCATTCTCCATTAATACTAAGAAATCGACAATTGCTTTGCGTTCTTTGTTTTACTTTATTTTTACTTTCATTTGTTTTGCCTATCACTACCAGATTTAATTCTTGCAACTGGCAAGAACAAGGGGAGCGACGACCCCCTTGCCTTTATTGGGTGCAAGCATTTGCTTTGTGTGTGTGCAGGTACCGTTCATGTTGTTCATCTGTTGCCTCCTTCTGGTTCGATAACCTTGGTTCTTAACTGAGATAAATACTATTTGCTACTATACTACTTCACCCTTCCTCTTCGGGGAAATCCAACAACTATCACGAGTAGCAGAGGCTGTTCAAAAAAAGGAGAAAAGAAAAAAAGGAAAAAAATTGTGAGAAAAAGAGAGAGGGGGCACACTACTATCCTCTTACCACACTTGTGCTTCAAAGTAGCACCATGTATTTCATATAGAGAGTCTCCATGATTTTCATTTTCATATACTAGTGGTTTTTTTTACATTATAGAACTTGACTCGCATATTCCGATGACGAGCTTCCTCAAAATGCTCGAGGTCTTCATGAGCAAGTAAGTTGGATGCACACCCACTTAATTTCATATAGAGTGAGCTTTCATACACTTATAGCTCTAGTGCATCCGTTGCATGGCAATCCCTACTCCTCGCATTAACATCCATTGTAAGGCCTCTCATTGCCTAATGATCAAGCCTCGTTGATGTGAGACTTTCTTATACCTTTTTGTCTTCCCTTATAAACCCCAATAATCATTCTCTTTGACATCCAAAGTGCTAAGTCCTTGGCTCATTCTCAAATATTGCGTAAAAGTTGAAAATGCTAAAGCGAGGAAAAGAATGATTCAATTGCTTGGTTTGGCACCGGGGTTGTTCATGACTTGATATCTTTATGTTAGGAAGACTAAGCATGCCATGCTTTTCATGATTAAGTGTGTAGGGATCGCGTTCTTTAGCATCTTTATTTCGGAAAGGCAATGATTATTTATTAGTATGTTTATGTATTATTGTTTCAATGTCAAATTGATAGACTATTGCCTTGAATCACTCGTATCCCAATATTCATATCACAATTACATCTTTGTTCAAGGACATGTTATGTAGCATTCAACATAAAAATTCCTTTTGTTGTCATTTACCTACTCGAGGACGAGTAGGAATTAAGCTTGGGGATGCTAATACGTCTCCAACGTATCTATAATTTTTTATTGTTATTATATTATCACTTTTGCATGCTTTACATGCCATTTTATATTATTTTTTTGGACTAACCTATTAATTTAGTGCCCAGTGCCAGTTCCTGTCTTTTTGCATGTTCTTTGTTTCGCAGAAAAACCATACCTACATAAGATCAAACACGATGAAATTTTACGAGGATTTTTGTGACACCCCTGTAATTAAGCTACAGTGATCTCTGACTAATGATGCCATGTCACCTCCTTTTTGCTAAGCTTAATTGTCACTTAGTGAAAAACAATTCAAATTCAAATTCAAATGCAAGTCAAATATTTAAAATTGTCAAAAAGTAAAATAAAAATGTAGGTTGGGTTGCAAATATTCACTAACTAATTGTCATGTAAGAACCAACATTTTTTAAAAATGTTTAAATGCCCCTAAGCTATTTAAAACTGATCCAACAACATTTTATTGAACAAATTTAATTTAAACAAATACCTAAACTATTCAAAAATATTTGAAACTTGCTGGGCTAGCTCAAACCACTGCCTAGTATTTATGTGGTAAATGTTATGTTCAACTAAATACATTTGGAGCTAAAATAAAATGCAAAACACTAGAGAATAAATAAAACAGAAAATAAAAAGAAAAATGGAAAAGGCTTACTGTTGGACTGGGCTGCAAGTGCACAATGCACAACCCAGCCCAACCCCCCTGCGTCCCCTACCTATGTTCACAGAGGCGAGGTGGACGCCGTGCGGCCGCCCATGGCCACGATGGCCACGTGCCGGCCATCCACCGCCTTCCCCGCGTGCATATAGGTCGCCATTGACCCCTGGCAACCCCAACCCTCAGATCCCCCTTCCCCCATCTCGATTCCTTCCTCCCCCGCACGAACCCGCGCGGACGTTGCCGTGTCGTCGTCGTCTTCATGACCAGATGCATCCCCGAGCCGTGAGGAAATGCCTTGGAGCTCCGCCCTCGACTACCACCTCGACTACACCACCTGGATTGGAGTGGGAAACCGCAACGCCGCCGTTCGCGACCTCTTCTTCTCTAGCACCGACGCGAATGCTCGCCCCGATCCGCACCATCCCGACCCCCTCCGGCCTCCCCGAGCTGTCCTCGAGCTCTGCAGTGAGCCTCCACTCCTTCCCTCCCCCCTTATTTTCCTTGTGCATCCGCGCCTCTGGCCGCGCCCGCTCGTCGCTGGCCGCGCTCACCCGTCGCTGGTCGTGCTCGCCGCGAGCCCCTGCCCACCCCGGCCGCGTCTGCCTGTGCCTGCTGCGGACCCTCATGTGCGCCCGGGCCACGTCCCGCGTCCGTTCCCCACTCTTCCCCTCGTCACCGTCGCTGTAGGCCGCCGTCACCGAGCGCCGGGAGCTCGCTGGGCGCTCGCACTCACCGTGCGCGCGCCTCCCCTGTCCATGCCCGTGGCCGTGCTCGCCGTGACCCATGGTCATGCCCGCTTGCTCCTGCCCGTGGCTGCGCCCCTGTTCCTCGTCGCGCCCGCGCCCGCCTACTGTTGCTCCTCGCGCTGTTGTTGCTGCTGCTTACTGCCGCAGCTGCTCTGCTGCTTACTGCCGCTGCTACTGCATTCCACTGCTGCTGTTGCTGCGCCGCTGCTGCTGCCCATCGCCGCGCGCTCGCCCGGTCGCCCGTGCTACCATGGCCAGAGCTCTTCTCCGCATGCCCGCCCGTGCCCGCACCCGCCCGTGGCCTGCGCCCTCCTGGCCGCGCTCGCCGTGGCCAGCCTCTGCCGTGGGCGCGGGCACGCCCAGCCGCCTGTGTGGCTGGCCAGGGCCACTGCCCAGTGGGACCCCTCCATTTTAATTAAAAGTTAAATCAAATTAAAAGGTACTGTGTGTATGACAGCCGGGACCCGCCTGCACTATTCCCCCTTTTGACCAGTCAATGTTGACTGGGTCAACCCAGCCACTGGACCCCACCTGTCAGCCACTTTACCAAATTTCTGGGTACACTTCTATGTACCCGTAGCATTTACCAATTTATTTTCGAATTAATAAATAAATCTAGAATATCGTTAAACTTTGAAAAATCGTATAAAATAATTCGTAACTCGGATGAAAATAATTTATACATGAAAAATGATCAGAAAAATAAGACGAATCCGAATACGCCATCCAGATACCTGCCACATGCCTCCAACACTGCAAACATGGAACCTTCCCCTCCGGATCAATACCGAAGAAATTGCCTGGACCCGGGAAAATGTTCCCGGATATTTTTCCCGCTCCGTTTAAAATACCTAGCACTGCATTAGGGCCCCTCTAGCTTAGCATACTGCCGTGTCATGCTTCGTGCTACATTAGTGTGCTTTATATTTACTGTTTCCTCCCCCTCTTCTTCTCCGGTAGACTCCGAGACAGTCGCTGCCTCCGAGTACGACAACGTCGACGATGACCCCTCCTCGGCAGAGGTTCCAGGCAAGCAAAACCCCCTTGATCATCCAGATATCACCCATTCTTTTCTCTCTTATTCTTGCATTAGGTTTTGCTACTGTTGTTGTTCAGATAGCTCCTATTCTGATGCATAGGCTATTTTTGATAACCTGCTGTTGATACTATACCTGTTATCCTAAATGCTTAGTATAGGAATGTCAGTGTCCCATCAATGACCCTACACCCTTGATCGTGTTGCCATGCTTGTTATCTGGGTTGTCCGAGATGATGGATCATTGTACCGAGGCCAGAACACCCCTAAAGGCCCTTACAATTGTACGACTCTACCGAGCCGTATCAAGTGTGATCTACCGAGGGTGATTCCTTGTATTTCACTCTCGATGACGACTCTGTAGTGTAGCACATCTAGTGTGATCTACTGAGGGTGATTCCTCGTATTTCACTCTAGGTGATGACTCTGTCGGGCAGTATATCAAGGTAAACCTATCGAGGGTGATTCCTTAGATTTCACCTTGATGGTATGGACCTGAACCCCAACTGTTACAATGCTAAAGGCGGGTCGGCCCCAAGGGTACCCGCGAGAGATAATGTGGCGGAACGACAGGGCAGGTGGAGACCACCCAGCAGAGAGGTGGGCTTGGTCCCTGGTCGTGGTCCGCGAGTTACCTAGTCGGAGCGACGACCCTGGTCGTCTCCGCGAGATGCTAATAATACACTAATGGATTTGGGTATTTGATCTGAGTTGGCCGCTGGCATATACGCACTAACCACCACGCGGGATAATGGTATATGGGACCCTCGACGTCGTACGATTTCTCCCGAAAGCTCTACAGACGTCACAGTTGAGCGGCACGCGCCCGGGTGGTCCGTGTAAGCACCTGCTTTGTATAAAGAGGTAGCCAGGACTGGTCCCGGCCGTCCACGCAACGTGTAGGAGTGCTTAGGGTGATTGGCCCATGACCCCTTCGCGCTTAGGATGTAGACCGGCGTGCTGACCTCTCTGGAGAGCCTAGGAAGGACTACGGCGTGTCGATAATCCGAGGCCGGGCATTACCCAGAAAAGTGTGTTCGGCCAGAGGTAATCGAGCGTGTTGGGTAATGTGGTGCACCCCTGCAGGGAAGTAATCTATTCGAATAGCCGTGTCCACAGTAACAGGACGCTTGGAGTTGTATCCTGATCTACTGCAACTAGAACTGGATACTATATTGGAACTTAAATGATGTTCTGCTCCGGGATCGTTTTCTCGCAGGGTAGTCGAGGAAGGATCTCAGAGCATTGTTGATATATGCATGTTACTATATATTATTATATGCTCCTCTCTTCTACTGCTTTAAGATGATGGCTGCAAGAAGATGTAGTCTTCGATAGGTTGAGCTTCTCCCCCTTATTCTGGCATTTCTGCAGTTTAGTCCACAGATATACCCCATTCCTTTGATACCGATGCATATGTAGTATAGATCTGATGCAAGTCTTGCGAGTACTTTGGATGAGTACTCACAGTTGCTTTGCTACTTCTTTTCTTCTTCCCGGATATTGTGATCAGATGATGGAGACCAGGAGCCAGAGGATCCCGATGATGATTCTACATGGAGTTCGACTTCGAGGAGTAGTTCGGAGGTCCCAGGCAGGAGGCCTGCGCCTTTTCGATCTAGTGTCATTGTTTTGCTCAGCCTTCTTAAGGCAAACTTGTTTTTTTATTATGTCTGTGCTCAAATGATGTTGCTTCCGCTAACGCTTGTACCCGAGCTTATGTATTCGAGCCCTCGAGGCCCCTGGGTTGTAATATAAAGCTTGTATTATTTTATTTTATGTCTAGAGTTGTGTTGTGATATCTTCCCGTGAGTCTCTGATCTTGATCATGTGCATTTGCGTGTATGATTAGTGCACGATTGAGTCGGGGGCGTCACAAGTTGGTATCAGAGCCGACTGCCTGTAGGAAGCCCCTTTCCAACTCCTTGGCCGAAGTTGAGTCTAGTCTTTGAAAAACTGTTTTACTAACATGGCTGTGTGGCTTACGGGCCCTTGTCGCCAATGGATGGGTTAGGATCTTTTATTCCTCTTCTTTACTCTGGGATTCTGATCGCTCTTCTCTTCGGGTTAAAGATTTTGCTAACTCTAACTCTAGGTTCACGCGATGGTTTCACTCCGGAGATCCATTTGTTGCCGCTACTCTCTTGATTCACCAGAAGGTTCCGAAGATACTCTCTGATGTTCTCCCGAGAACTTATGCTTATCGCCTTTGCAATTCCCTTCCACCGTCAAACCTCTATGGATAACTACACACACCTGCCATTCATACATTCATCCCTAGTTGTATTTGTTATTACAAGATACCCCAAAATACTCTCCGATATTCCTAGGATGCTTGTGTCTACTGCCTTCCAGCTCCATTCCGCATGAATACACCTATGAATAGTTCCTCACTTACCGGGGATTAGTTCATCCCCAGTTGTTCATGTTTTTCACAAAATTCTTTGAAATGCTATCCGATCTTCCGAAAATCCTCTGCTGCCTATTGCCCTTGAATTTCTTGGCTGGCCGCATTATGGTTACTTCCATATATCTAGCAATCTTCATTTGCTTCCCTTGTCATTGTCATTCTGATCCTATGGATTCAATATGTATGCAAATACTCGCAATCATCAGTTAAAACTAGAATTATCCTTCCGGGTCAGACGTCATTCTAGACATGAGCTGGTTCTCGGCAAATCAACCCTTGATTGATTGCCCCTCTAATTATATTCAACTTACTCCTCTTCTGATCAGAGCGTCTACTTCTGATCCTTCGATTTGGAAATCGTAATTCCTTTGTAATTAAGCCTCGAATTATTCAGAGAGTTCCATAAATCGCCGCGCTTGCCTTCTTTTGGTTGAGTATCGATACTCACACCAGATTCTTTGTAGACCACCTGATCTTTGGTGGACTACTCCCTACAGTTCCTTCGTGTTTTAAATCATTGGTGAATTTTCCCTGATACAAAATGCCTTTGGCGAATCGTATCATCTACTCCATGACGTCAGTCCTCTGTTTTCGGGCTTGTATCTGTTGCTTCTATAAGTGTGTTGTATAGATTCGTAAAATGCCCCGATGGGTTGAACCTATGCCTTCCCTAATCTGTGTGAACCTGAAGGTTATGCGGGTTATACTCTACTGGCGTTTCGTCAGAGAAAATTTCAACACTACAACTTCTTCGAAAACAGAAGTGAATGGAAAGTTGTACATTGAAGAAGTGGGGGTCGACCTCAAACATTTATGTTCATGCCCATGGACATGATGTAGATCTTATCATAGAAGCTTCTCGTAACAATGATTGTCCCCTTGTTATAATTTCAACTTGTATCTGTGATTGGGTCCTTTGCAATCATGGTTCCGACCATGTTGTTCTCCTTTGATTCCATTTCTCAGACAAGTTAAAGCACTTGTCTTCTGCAGGTTAATACGCCATCCGAACCTCTAATCTAATCTACCTTTGAGCATTACCCTCTGGTATCTTGAGAATGTCATGGAACTGCATTACTTCTTATGAGTTCTACATCAACTATTATTTCTCACCGATTTCAATTTTTCCTCTAGTTCTGAGTTGTTAGTCACTCGAGAACACCGATGACTGAATCGAGACCGCACTTCAATTCAACAACTCTTAATAATCTTCATTGCTTATGAGTTTGTGCTCAATCTAGTCATTCCCAGCCGATTGGCTTCATCATCATCGTCATGCTAAAGCTTGACCGTGTTACCTAGTCCTTCATCCCCGGAACACAACTCCGACAATGCGCTAAGCTTATGTAGAGTTATCAACCTATTGTTTGGCTTGAAAGGCAACTCTGATTCCGAGAATGCATCTTATCTGCAGTTCCGATAACCTTTCGCATCACCATTCCATTGTTTGATGCCATCGCTGATCGATTACATCTTCATGAAACCTCTCG